>CALNHX010000034.1:0-694063 GCA_940337035.1 Agriotes lineatus
GTTCCAATTAGATCGTTTCAGATTTACGAACATTTTAAATTGATACCATTTCCCAAAGTTATAGTTCGCTTCGCAGTTACCTTTAGTAGCAAAATGCTATTGCCCACTAGGCATATTTTAATTACAGGGGTTCCTTTTAGTTACAAATGTATTTTTTTTACCTTGGTTAAGACCAGGGCTGTAAAGTCGGCGTTGGAGTCGGGAGTCGAGGAGTCGGAACTTTTTAGGTGGAGTGGGAGTCGTAGTTGGAGTCGGTATAAATTACCCGACTCCCACTACCACTCTACAAAAACTTCTTTTCGTAAAAACACAAAACTAAAATTATTTGAACGACTGTACTACTGATTATTTGAAGACTCAAACCCAGGGTTGATAAAAATCACGATTTACATTACGTTCTTATTGTTAATTTATGATCACAAACAGTAAATATTAAACAAGATAATTATGTAATTTATTATAATCAACCACATACCCCAAACCTTGCAAAATTTGTCATGAGCCGGTAAAGTTTATCAGGTAGATGAAAAAGAATAAGGGGGTGGGAGTTATCAATATTCTAGTACTGTCAGAGTCGGAGTCGTATTCAACCTACTAAAATATTAGGAGTCGGAGTCAGATTTTTTTTTACCGACTTCACAGCCCTGGTTTCAATGAACAATCTGCCCTTGTTATAAACAAATTAACAGTTAAAACTATAAATGAATAAGGAAAACTTTGCTTTTCACTGGGACTGAGAAGCGATCAACCTCCAGCACATTGCTGGACAATGACAGTTAATTATCTACTTGATTTGATGTTTAAGAACAGACAGCCAGCTTTTGTCTAAAACTACCAAGAAAGACGAAATGATTCATCTTCTTTAAGTAAAATATATGCTGTTTCTTTAATTTTACATCTAGTTGACATCGATTCTTTAGATAAGATCTTTCTTTGTGTTGCGCCACTGTATTTTGTGGTTGTTATTTCAAGCAAATTCTGCAACTTTAGACTCTCGAACTGATATTTTTTAATAAAATTTTTATGTTCTTTAACTCTTAACTTTTAAAGGTCTGAATGTTTCACCGATATAATACCATCCTAACACTGAACTTATTTCCAATTCGTCTTTTTGTCAGACATGCCTGAGATATATAAGGTACGGTTAGTGTTATACTTTTGAGCGTCATTTTTCTGTATGTGCGTGACATTGTTTCGTGTATTGAAAATATTCCGAACAAGAGTCTCTAGATAGCCATTATCTTTTAGAACATTTATAATAAATCCTTTCTCTTATTTAAAAATTTCATTATTACAGCAAACAACTTTGGCTCTGCCATAGAAACTTTTTACACCTGTCTTTATGTTTTTGTGATGGTTGGAGTTAGAATGCAGATACCTATTAGTGTTTGTTTTCTTACGGTATACTGATATTTCAAAAGTATTTATTGTGCGTGTGATTAGTGTATCAAGAAAAGATAACTGATTATGTTGCTCTGTTTCTAATAAATTTGATAAACGTTTCTTTACTATTAATATGTTCAAGAAATTTGTTCACCTTATCCACAGCATGAGGCCAAATTGCAAAAACATCATCGATATACCTCCCATCAAATTACTAGTTTGTGCCAATACTATGAGTGAAAGCAAACTTGCAGACTCTCTATATACGTGATGTTTTTGCCTCTTATTATTATTTATTCAATAACGTAATCAAATGTTTCTTCCTTTTTTCTTCCTCTTGCATTAGACCAGTGCCCTGTTTTTAACCACAAAGTTGTGGTTCTATGAGCCCTCTTTGCTTGTAAGCCGTGTAGGTGGCTAGCCTTGCCCGTCAAAACTGAGGAAGATTTCCCTTGTTAGGACTTAACAACTACCAAAGGTGCGACAATATTTAAAAATCCCTGTGTAGTCAGCGGGGATCGAACTCAGCCTGAGACTCCAGCATGCTGCTTGTTCGGTTATCCACTCCCTGTAATCACGTGTGATTCCTCATTATTTTCATATAATTTCTTCATTTGATCTTTCTAATTAGTTACCTTGATCTTGACACAGGATTCCTTGTCGAATGGTAATTATCATCACTTAATATTTAATCATTTAAAATACACCTAGGCACACAAACGTACTTTTAGGAAATTTGTATTTTAGTCCCATTTCTATTGTTCTACCAATTTTGCATTAATTCGATTAAACAGTTACAAAAGGAAGAAAATTGCTGAACTGTACTCTTATTAAAAATGTTCAATTTATAATAACTATTAGTACACCTTCTCGTCTATTGTTTCTAAAGCGATGAATGACATTCAAGAACATTTCAATTCATATCACATAATATTGTCCCTATACCATGTTATGTACATAATTTCACATCTACTATTCTACTATTCCTACATTATTAAAAATAAAAATATATCTACTGTAATTAACTGAAATAAAATCACCGAAAAAATTATCTACAAACTCAAAAAAAGCTCTTGCAATACAGTTATATCTAATTTATTTTATTGCAGCAGAAATTTTGAAAAAGAAATATTTTTTTAAATTAAATATCAATGCAAGATTATTGTGCATTATAAAAAACACGCAAAAGGTGTGAATTCAGTCAGAGTGTTCTTTACCTCACCCAAATACATATAGGTACATTTCTATGTTAAAGAACAACGCAAGTCCATAATACAAATCTCAGACATATATTCCACTAATAGTAGAGATTGTGAAAAGTACACAAAACACACAAAGAAAAGTATAGTGACATGAACAACAAAAATTCCAGATGGTCCATTGAAGACATATGTGACAAAACAAAAAACATAAAAAGATCTGATGAACATAGACTAGACTATTTTAGGTAGAGTTAAACCCATAAAATTATCTAAACTTCTCTCTTTCTGAATAACGAATAAATAGAAAAACAACTACATTATTAAACTAACAATAAGAAACTATTACTACAATATATCTGAGAATAAAACGATAACTGATTTTATATAACAGTTAATTAATACTTTAAATGTTATTAGCATTTAAATTGCTATTACATGGGTGCTTTTGCAATATAGTACAATTTTACTTTTTTTTATTAAATAACTTTCAATACCAATTTTTAAGTAAAAAGATATATTATTAAACATTGCTTACCTTTATTAATTTAATAATTTTTAAATTATAATTACAATTAAATTATGTTTCTTTATACATATATAGGATCGTTATTAGTGTTACCAATTAAAAATAAATTAACCTTATTAATTTGAATACACGGAAAATTTCGATGACTGCTACAATCTTTAGAAGGCGATTCTGTAGTTCAAATTAGTACAAGTTCCTCTAGCAAAATAAATACACCTCTGCAAAGTAAAATTTTGTTAATTTGTCTAAATATTGAGCTACTGTTTAAAAGTTGGAATATATGACTGATATATGACGCACAAATGAAAAAAAAACCAGGCCCGATAATCCGAATCAATTAGAACCAGACCGATTAGGAGTATGGAAACATCCGCATTACTCGATCATATAATAGTGAACATGTTGAATGTCTCAAACATGATATTATTCAGGCAAAATTTGATACATGTTTCCATTGTTTAAATTGTTGCAAGGTTTGAGATCACAAATGCCTGATAAAACGGTAAATGTGACCAAGTTTTCTAAGAAAGTACGAGTAAAATAAAATGCTAAAGGTCTGTGCATATTATGACATTACAAATTCAATTCCAGGGAAACACTGACTTTTTTAAATTTTCCTATCCTCGGGACCTGTCAGCTAATTACTAACATGCCTAAACGACAACAAATTCATTTAATAATGGTTACAAGTTTAAATTCTTATATTAATATTTTGTCTCATCCTTTTTTTGTTTGATGTTAATGATCGTTGTATTTTAACACTATTGCTTTTCCAGTAATTCCGCATTTAAGTTCCTCTAATATACAAGGGGAGTTCATCATTTGTCCCTAACATAGTTGGCATTGACTGACAAACGAAAAACTGTTGTTATTCGTAGCGTCATTTATTGACGTTAATGTATGTAGAATAGCGTTACTTTATCTTTCCACATATACAAAATATTAATTCAAGACTCTTGAGGTGTTTGTAATTTTGTCATGTGGCATTTCCATTGGGAGTGTTGAGAAAATTTTGCACGGTGAATTGGGTTTAAAAAAAACTCAGCCCGTTGGGTACCAAATATGTTAATGGCAGATCAAAAGCGCATCCGCCCAATTACCGCAGAGACAAATTTGGCAATCATTGTCTGAGACCCCGATGAATTTTTGGAAAAATTCATTACAGTGGATGAGACGTGGGTTCATCACTTTGATCCAGAGTCAAAACGCCAGACCATAGAGTGGCGGCATAAGGGTTCCCCACCTCCCTGAAAATTTCGTGTTGTTTCATCTACAGGCAAAATCAAGGTAACCATTTTTTGGGATTTTGAAGGAGTTATTTTCGTAAATTAGTTATACTACGTGGACACACAGTAACAGGTGAATATTTTGCAAAGTTAATGGCAAAAACTTATGAAGCAATTAAGAAAAATAGAGGAGGAAAATTGAGACGAGGTGTGCTCTTCCATCAAGACAACGTTTCAGCCCACAAAAGCTGTGTTTCAATGGCTGCCATTCACTAAGCCGGCTTTGAAATTTTTGAACAACCCCCGTATTCTCCGAATCTGTCCCCCAGTGACTACTACCTATTCCCAAAATTAAAAGAATATCTTTGGGGAACCCATTTTTCAGATGACGGAGGTAAATGAGTGGTTGGTGGAACAAAAAACAGAATTACTTTCCAAATGGATTCAAGCACTTCAGCACCATTATATAAAATGTATTAACGTTTCAGGCAACTATGTTGAAAAATAAATTTGTTTCATTCTTCTCAGGTGTTTGCTTCTATGTTACGAACAATAATTAGTGAACCGCCCTCGTAGCCACTTCTTCACATAATGAGAATGCTTTTGTGAGCACGTTTTCGTGGCGCCATGGTTAAGCAAAACCCGCACTGGCATTCACGAATAACTTAAAATGCATTCAGAGTCCCTAAATGAAAATTTACTGATATCTGCAACATTTTTGACAAATTAAACCCGATTCAGATTATCAAACCCACCTAAATTTGCATGACGATATCCTTATATGAACGCAATTGACAATTTGGAATCAAAGTTAGATGGAATATTTAGGTTAAACTTTACTATTTATATGTTATATAGTATTTCTGTGCATACCAAATATGACAACAATTGCTTAGACTTCATAATAATCATTTTAAAATAAGGAAACAGTAATGGTAGGTTCTTTCGGGTTATGCCGTGGTCGTCGATTTGAACTTGACGTTTCGCTGCTCATGCTGTCAGCTTCTTCAAAAGTTTTCTAAAACCTTCTGAAGAAGCTGACAACATGAGCAGCAAAACGTCAAGTACAAATCGACGACCACGGCATAACCCAGAAGAACCTACCATTATGGACAATGGCCGTGAAAGCCTGCATTCGACAAGGAAACAGTAAACTAAACTTTGAGTAGCTATAATTTTTAATATTGTTTTCCAGCTTTGTAACAGAAACTTGTACCACTAATTCGAAGTGCATAATCGGCTCCCAAAATTTGTAACAGTCATCAAAATAGTCTGTACATAAAATTGAATTAATGATTTACATGATAAAGAGTGTAGTGGTCTAGTTTAAATAGTATAAATATTTTTTTTATTAAATAAAAATTCAAAATTGAGCATCTTCAAATTTTTTTGCCATAATATAAGAATGTATGCTGAAGCTAAGAAATCACATCATTTCAATAATGCTCATGTTTGGACTGAATCATGAGTATTTTTGCAGCAATCAAACATACAAATTGTGACACTAAGGAAAAATGGAGTATTTACAAATGTTTAAAAATGCACATACTCAATATTCCTAGAGAGAATAATTTTCATAGTTTTACGCAATATTAATGTACGGAAATTAAATTTAAATAAAATCGTATTTATATACAATAAAAATAAACTTTACAAAAATAGAAAAGCTCACTACAAATTGTAGCTATTATTCCAAGTTCACAGTTCCAGTTAGCATGCACAGCCCCCATCTGGATCTTTCACTTCATTAGGTGTATCTTTTAAGACAACTTCTTGCACTAAACACAAATATTAAGGAAAATAACAAAATGAAGCATTGAATTATATACAGAAACAAATTCAGTAACACAAGTAAAATAACAAATGCAAACCAATAACAAGCAATGACACACATTTCATCTTACAAGAAAAAGGCAACAATCCTCACATATACTACCTATAGCCGTGCACGTGCACAATTTAATAGAAATATAAAAAAGGATACTGTCTTCTGGTGGTTTGTTCTCTGTTGAATCCATACCTGGTAATGCAGCTGCTACACGTCTAAATAGCTGAAAATTAAAATAAAAATTATTATTTTACAAGATATATAAAAAACGGGATAATCAAGGGCACATCATTACTTTAGTAACAAACAGGTGTTCAAAAAGTCTTTACCTCCTGGGCGGCGCTGAAGAGTTCATTGTGAACATACCACATCAGCTGTTTCAACCGAACGTCACTATTTGTTCATTTTTAGTAAATTGTGTGGTTCATATCATATAAGTACAGTACAGTTTTCTTTTAATAATTTTAAACTAAAACAGAATCTTTACAGAATATCAGCTTCTCTAGACAGGCAGACGTATTCTATAATCTCTACCTGTCAGTTATTTGTGTTTGGTAATGTAACCTCTTCAATTTAAATGGTTTTGCTACAAAAACATAACATTTTTATGATCGAATTCATTATTTCGTAATAGCCATCGAGTTGATGGCAGTACTCAATCCATGATTGTTTTGAAGAGTTTTGGCAGGAATTTTCAAACCTTGCGTTGCATTATAACACTTTTCATTGTTCTTTGAATCACTACATTGAAGTTTTTTCTGTGGGAATGTATCTGTTTTCGCGCAAAGAAGGTAGCGGTCTATCATACGAGAAGAACGGCAGAAGTAATTGAAAATGTAAGACAGATTATGGAAGATGCCCCTCGAACTTCTGTATGCCTTTTGTCTTAAGTTCAGTTGGCACCTGCCACAAAATATTGTAAAAAGACATTCATGTCTATCCCTACCGTTTGCAGTCTGTACAACTATTACACGAAGCTGATTATTGTCAGCGTGTCAAATATTGTCAAGTGCTTCCTAAATACCCTCATTGATAACTTATTGGGCGAACATTTTTTTCACGGACGAGGCGTTGCTGGCGTTCGGAGTAACCTAATTTTATTGAAGAGACAACTGTTCATCCTCAAAAATTAAGAGTGTGTGTGGCCATTTCAGGGCGGAGAATAATTGGACCTTACTTTTGAAGGTAAAAGTAAGACAAAAGTGTTTATTTGTTGAAAAATCAACAAAGATTTTTTCAGGCACTTTGACTGCAGAAAGGTAACGAGAAGAGCTTTTACGGCCTTCTTTCAAAGATCTTCATGACAAACTCAAGTTTGATTTTTTATAACAAGACTGCACAGGCTACACATGATATGAGAATTTTTCGACAGACGGATTATTAGTCGAAACATGGCAATACCTTATCCTGCTAGACCTGACGCCATACAATTTCTTTCTAAGGCCGTATTTAAAGAACGTGATTTTCCAGCAACGAATACTTGACCTAAATGAACTGCGGCACAGAGTATAGGAGAAAATTAATAACAATTCAAATATGTTAATAAATGCCAAATGCCGAGCGTGCCTGGGTAATAAACGCGGTGAACATTCTGATCATTTGTTATGAATCCTTTTTTATTGCAATAAATTATAGTTAGTTATTAAGATTTGATAAAATGTAGTGTTTTAAAGTAGGTTTTAAAAGTTTGCATTTGATTACTTCGTTGTTGTTAAATATGTTGATAAAAGTAGAGTTAGGTATGTTTTGTGATATGTTCACAATGAACTCTTCAGCGTCGCCCAGAACGTAGACTTTTTGAAAATCCGTTACATATTAATATTTGTACGAAGTAAATGTAGAGCAGATTGCTGAATTGTAGTATTAAATTCGAGTTATTCTTGAACCTAACCCATTGGCCAGCCTCAAATATTTTTAATACCAAACAACTGCTCATTTTCTTTTGGCTCATAAAAGATTATCTGTGTACATCTTTAATTTAACACGCTTGTGATTACATAACATTTCAAAATAAAAAATATATTATAATATAATTTTGTACATATTTTAATGTACACTTGTTGTCCTTACCTGTTTAACATTATATCCTGCTTTAGCACTAGTTTCGATAAACATAACATTGAGCTCCTTAGCTTTCCTTTCTCCTTCTTCGGTACTAACTTGCCGTTTATCCGACAGATCCGTTTTATTGCCAACAAGCATTATTATAACATCGCTACCTCTTTCTGTTCGTACATCATCGATCCATTTTGATGTTTGATGAAAAGAGTTTGCATCTAACAATATAACAATGAAATATACAAGTAAAATTTAAGGAGCTACACTTACTAGTAATATCATAAACAACAACTGCAACAGTCGAATCTCGAATGTATGATGGAATGAGTGACCTAAATCTTTCTTGACCTGCAGTATCCCATAATTGAAGACGAACTGTTCTATCCTCGAGGTACATAGTTTTCGATAAGAAATCAATTCCTATAGTTGCCTATAAAGATATCAAATTTAAATTACAATCTGTTTAGTAAAACACTAGTCATTTAAGTTTTCATAATAAAATACATTTTTTAACATCTATTAAATAATAACGAAATTAAAATGTTTTGCTTATAAATATATTTCCCACTTATTTCAAACCTAAATTTCCAAATAACCCAATAAAATCATTGTACCGGCGCTAAGCAGTTTTAACAGTTTATCAAAACTGATATCTTTTTACATCTACAACACATCTATCAGTTATATTCTACTGTGTGAATAATGTAAGACTATACATTGGCAACTTTATTTTAGCATTAATCAATTTACCCATGCTAGTAACAATTGTCGGTTTTTTCAGTAGTCACTGTGTTGTTATTTCGTTTACCAACACCATGGTAACATTAAATAAATTCCCTATGTCTAATTTTGCATAATTCAGCCATGTACAGTCTTACATTATTCTCACTGTATATGAAAACTGTAGTTAATTTATACATATAACAAAATAGGCATTTATACAGAAACGGTTGTTAAGAACAGAAAAGAAAACTTAGAAGAAAAAATAGTATAATTAACTAAGCACTCTACACATTTATTCGTCCATTAATGGCTTCGTTGAATGTATTAAAGATAAAGTGCCATATCCATTATCGGATGTTGGCATGACCATCAAAGTGACATTTTTAATTGGCCTTGGTGTTGTACACCTCATGCCCTTGGGAAACTTGTTCCCGCGATGGTTTCCTGTTCCCTTCGACAGAGTTTGCAATTGTGTCAAACGTGTATAGAATATGTATCTTGTTACTAATCTGCATTTGACTACTCTGCAGATAGAATCGTTTATAATAAGCAGACAATCAGTGGCTTTATTGGTGAAAAACTGACAAGCCTCAGACAGCGAAGGAATTTAAAAAAAATCATTTCTACCACCGAAATTCAAACCCGAGACTCTCAAATAGGAGTTTAGCACTCTTACCACTGTGCCACATTGAAATCTGAACATAAAAAATGATCTATCAGGAATTTATATTTTCGTTCATACTGACCACATATTGTTTATCAATAATGGTTCATCTAGAAATGTATAAGAACTTTCAAGTTATACTCAGCTTCTTGTATAAATTCTTCCTGCATGCTAATAAAATAGAAAATTACTTTATTTTTATATGTCAAAAACCAAGACTAAAAAATTTTAATAAAATAAAACTTGTTAAAAAGTTCATTCTTCAATGCATATGTCTAATGGCATATTTAGTATTAGCGATGTAAATTTGTATGACAAGTAAATACTTTGAAATTTGCATAAACACTACTTATTTTCAAGATTATTGCAGTGTGTAACTCAAATTGCTACAACAAAACCACATAATGTTACATAACTTACTACCAGAAAGTAAATAATGTATGCATGTATTGTTTAATATATTTTAATGCCAAATTTATTTGTCATCTAATGACGATAAGAAGTAAATCTTTTAATTGTATCTTGAAAAAGATCAAAGACTTGTATGCACAGAATGAAAATAGGCGAGTTAGAGCACCTGAACTTTTCCACACCACTAATGCAATTAGAAACTTAAACATAACATGCTGACAAATACTTAACAGTAAGTTAGGTTCAAATTGAATTGACAATGTATTGTTCGAATATTAATATTTAATTAATAGTAATAATCGATTTATGATTTATTATGTTAATTAGTACACATAATTAGCTTGAAGCTATAACCATAACGTTACATCATATGATATAGAGGATCAATGAAATATGAAACATGTAAAGAATTGGAACTTCATTTCAGACAGGGTGATGTTGATGTGCATAGGGCTGACACTATATCCCATAATAATAACACGCTATGGACCATCGGAGAATAAGAGCAAAAAACAAAAAGGATAGGTTTTGGGAGGAATTGCTGAAATGGGGTAGATGGAGGAAAAGGAAGTGATATTGGTGGGGAGTTAGGAGAGTGGGGGTGAAGGTGAGATGGAAATGTTAGGAAAGTTATAGGGAAACAACAAGAAACTCAAAGGGGTAAGAATTATAGATTTCTGCGTACAGAACAACTTGATGGTAGGAAACTCCTACTTTCAGCATAAATAGATCCACCAAATAACTAGGTGAAATAGAAGTAAAAACCAGAAGTCTATTAAGGACTATTTCTCTATAGAAAAAGATGCTCAACAGAATTTGTTGAGGATTGATTTCGAGTGAAAAGAGATTGTAGGCAGTGACCCATCTGCTGCTGGTTGATTCAGAAAGAAGAGAGAAATGACAGTAAGACAGTAAGAAGTTATACAAGGTACAAAATGATTATAAAGTACTAGGAAGTGAAGATCGAGTTCAAGATTAATTTAAAAGAAAATTATTAAATTATAATGAGCACAAACAGAGAACACAAAGGAGACTGTGGAAACAATTCAAAGACATCTGTAGGCAGCCAGCAGAGGAGGTATGTGGCACAATGAAGATATCTAGCAACCAGAAAAGAACACCTTGGTGGTCAGAATAAATTAGGGACGAAGTCAGAAAAAAGAAACAATTATGGGGAAAATTCTTTAGAAGCAACAACCCAAAATGTTACCTAGAATATAAGAGCAGCACAACAACGTGAAAAAGGCAATAAAGAAGGGTAAAAAGGTCAGCTGGGAAGATTTTGGGAGGATGGAAGAAGATTATAAGGAAATCAAAGCTATTTTACAGAGTGTTGAAAAAGCCTGAAAAAGGTGCCAAATAAGAGAAATACATTACGTGAGTAACAAAAATGAAGAACTAGCCACAAATAACGAGGAAATGATGAGCAATGGTACAGAACATTTCAAGGTGCTTCGGAGAGACTGAAAGAGAGGAAGTGAGAATTATGGGTCCACAGGAAGATGACGAAGTTACCCACGAGATAACATATGAAGAGCTGTGGAGCGCCTTGGCCCAATTTAAATATGGTAAAGCAGCCGGAGACGACGGGATTGGGACAGAGATTGTAAAAGCACTGAGAGAAACCTGATCTAGGTACTGTTCGAAGTAATAGACGCAGCATGGAAAAATAAGGACATTCCAACCGACTGTGAGGTTGCCGTAATTGTACCCATATTTAAAAAAGGTGATGCCACCATTTGTGACAACTACAGGGGGAATGTCTTTACTGAGTCCTTGCAAGTAAGTCTACGAAAAAATCCTGAAGACCAGACTGAGAAACAGAGCTGAAAGGAAAAATAGCGGACCCCCAACACGGCTTCAAAATAGGCACAGGCACACATGACCTAATTTTTTCATTACAAGAACTAGTAGCAAAATCCCTCGCCCATAACAATAAGCTTTATGTGTTTTGTAGACCTAAAAAAAGCCTTCGATAGTGTGTCCAGGAAAAGATATGGCAAGTTTTACTTGAGAGGAGTAAGCGCAGGATTAGTAGCAGCAATTGTGGCATTATATAAAAAAATGTAGAAACTTCGTAAGATATAACAGTGAATCCGAACAATTTGTGGCTAATAAAGGCGTGAGGCAGGGTAGCATCCTGAGCCCCCTTCTGTTCATGCGCGGTGCTTGATCACTGCACACAAGAGGCAGGAAAGAAAACATGATAAGCTAGGGTAGGAATATTGAAGTTGGAAACGGTGAAGATAAAAGAATTGCTGTATGCAGAAGTCATGGTCATAATGCGGAAAGTGAAAAGCACCTACAAGCAGAATTATGCGATGGGAAAATCCAGGGAAAGAAAGAAATCGCTAAGGAAACAAAGGTACTAATTTTTAGGAGTATCATAGTACCAATACTCACATACGGGAACGAGTCATGAGTGATGACAGACCGGTTGAAATCAAAAATCCAGGCCTGTGAGATGAGAGTGCTAAGGCGAATAGAAGGGGTATCCAGAATGGACATTAGGAAAAGTCTAGGCGTAGTATTGGTATTGGAGATAATTAAACGTAACCACTTGCAATGGTTCAGGCATGTAGTGCGGATGTCACGATAGAATAGTGAAAAAAGTGTGGGACATGGAGTGTACGGGAAAAGGTGTAAGGGTAGGACCCAAAAAGACATGGAACGATAGTGTAGCAACAGCCATAGCAAACAAAGGGCTTGGCTGGAAAGCAGCAAAAGTACTAGCAAAAAATATGAAGCTGTGAGAAAGCATTAAAAAGGGACTTTTGTCATTAAAACTCACATACCTCAATACCCGGTAAGGGTATAAGAGGTGAAAGTAAAGAAATATGAAACTGACCCTACAGTTATCATTTTTTTCACACTATTTTTTATGTTTTACTATAAAAAAGTTGACACTACTACGATATTTTCATACAGAGTGTTTCTAAAAGGTTCATAAAAAATGCCAGCACAAATTCCTGAGGCTAAATTATAATGATATAGCCAACTTACCTTAGTTAAAAAGTTTTTGCTTTTGAAATACGGGGCAACAAAGTTATTGTTTTTTACCTTTTTTTAAATATTTATCTCAATAATAACAGAATCTGCACAAAATTTGGTATTAATGTTTTTTTTTGTCGGATGAAAAAAACCAGATCTGATCACAGTTTTGATGTACATTGCAGTGGGCGCCAAACAGCAACATTTCGCATACATTTAAAGCTTCATTAACTTTTTTGTGTCACTGTATTAAATTTCTAACAAAAAATTCTTATTCCCTGCCATTTTTGTCCAAAAAAAAAGGTATACTTGATAGTGTCGCTCTGAGTAACCATTTCTAAGATAACTGAATTTAAACGTTTTATTGCGTACTGATACTTGTCATTGCCTTCCTTCACTTTATCCAGGCTTAGGGCTGATTCAAAACATTTGAAGCTGTTCAAGGGCTAACGACCCAACAATAAAAATTTAAATAGCAAGGAGTTAACATGATAGGTATCATCATTAGTTACAAAAGAGTATTGTCCAACAATTCAATTTAACTTCGAAAGTTATATCTTACACTTACGCAAAAATGACCGACAAGGTATTACTTTATAGTTATTGTCAAGGAAATGGTCGGGAGTCGGTGCGAGTATACAGAGAATTATGAAGCTTTCGATGTATGCGAAATGCTGCTGGTGGCGTCCTTTGCAATGTCCAGTAAAACTGATCAGATCTAATATTCTCATTAAAAAAACCATTAATACCAAAATTCGTGCAGATTCTACTATTATTAAGATAAACATTTTAAAAAAAAAAGTAAAAAAAAAACCTTTGATACCTTGTATTTCGGAAACTATCAACTTCTGGACTAAGGTAAATTGGGCTGGATCGTCATAATTTACCCTCAGGAATTTGTGCTAGCGTTTTGTACGGACTTTTTAGAGACATTGTAAATATAAGATTTATATTTGTATTTATTGCTTAACTTTGAATCCTTGATTGCGTTCAAAAACCATAAGACTGAAAAAAGCAACTGAGTTAGTAATTAGGGTAATGCAGTGGTGAAATAAAGTGTTTTGTACTCCTCCCCACCCCTTAAAAACCCCTATCAAAATATCCCTGTCCTCTAGAAGCCTGGGTAGGACCACCGCAATGAGAGGTTGCAGGGGTGTTTGTTCTGCACTGTGTAATGGAATGCTTAAATATGTGATTAGCACATAGATAGCAGTATTATTGGCTACTTCTTATAATGACCCTTCAATCAGCATATTGTAAAATGCTTTCTATTTCTATAGTCTATCTTTTTTCAACATGACCCACAGCAGGCTGTGATTTCTAATATATTTTACAGTGTACTAACCTAACCTTAAGAATACCACTAACATCACTTTTGATAGCTGTTTATTTTGTTAGCTTTATGACATTTTTAAGGTATCTTTTACAAGATCTTGTAATAACTTTTTCAGATGTTCTAACAGCTGTTAAAAAGTGGTATATTAGTGATATGATTAAGGTTGTGGTTAGTGCATAATCTCTGAAACTAGGTTAGGTTAGTATGCTGTAAAAAAATGTCAGAAGTCACACCTTGCACTGAGTCATGTTGAAAAAAGATAAACCGTAAGTGCGGAATATCAGAACTTTGTGTACACTTGTTTTATGTATTGGCCACCCACGAAAGATCAAGAAGAAAATTAAACATCATATTTTACAAATTACACTATTTATGTGCTTTCTTGAACTTTTAAAGCTGAATATCCCCCAACCATGTACATATCACAAATGGGGGGTTGAAACTATTGGTCCCTAATGTAAAAATCAATATTTTCATTTGAGAAGATTATTTAATATACATTTTTGCAACTGTACCTATGCCTAAATACAATATGGCTATTAATTTACAGTACTGAAATGGTAGGCCTACTCTTGATTAAACCTCTAACAATTGACACAGTAATTTGACATAAACATTGACGTTTGGTTTTGGTTAGATGTACTAATATGTTTGCAAGATCGTAAATAATGTTATCTACTGAAGAAAAAGTCTTTTTAGTTGTGCACTATTTTTGCTCATACGTTTTTAGGTAGACAAAATGGTCAAGCATTAATTCTTCCGCGAACAATTTTCGGAGCATTTCAATAAACAGGCACCAAGTAATCCTATTGTACTAAACATTGTAACCAAATTTAGAAGAACTGGAAGTGTGCTACACCAAGGAAAAGGTAAAGCTGGACGACAATACAACAGTTAAAAGAGAAAATTACAGAAGCGATACGACAGATGCAACAGCCTCTATTTTCAAATATGGCCACAAATAAGCAAAAACGATACAAACTGTGGCTCCAACGTAATGAAGGGCACTTAGAACATGTTATTCGTGAAGCTAATACTTAAGTGTTAATTTATTATTACGTATTATTTTAAGTAAAAAAAGTTTGAAATTTTCAGTACTATAAATTAATAGCCATACTGTATTTTCCCAGAAAACCTGTTTTTATTTTCCAGGAAATTTTTGTTTCCAAAAAAACCTTATTTTTTGGGTGAAAATACCCCCGATCCTTATAGAAACTACCTTTCTTAAACCCTATACCAATTTTATTTTCCATACTTTTAAACAATTAAGTAATTGATATTTAATTTTGAATAGTTTAAAATTGTTAATGGAGATAATTATATCAATTATTATAAGAAAAGCATGATTTTTATGTAGTATGAATAAAAATCATTTTGTCGTAATATATATAATTTAAGGAATAGACGTTTCGCTAATAGTATTAGCTTCTTCAGTACTTAGTTACCTTATAAAAAGTAGAAAATTGGCAAGGCTGAAATAGGAAAAATCTAGATTTAGATAAGCGAACACATAAAATTAACCTTTACTTGCGTACTTACTTGTATTATGGAAGTCAAAACATATTATATTACGACATTTATAGTTACTACATTTTAAAAACGGACAATACATGGAATATTATCATATTCCATAATTAATTACGAATTTACGAATGAATACATATTGAAGGCATGCAACGTAAATATGAGAATGCAAGGTTGTTCCTTATTTGTTATCAGTAATACGCAGAGTGTAAAATTTGAATCTGTTATTTGACATGTACAGGGTCGTATTTATTTGAAAGTCAAGCAAAGAAATTATTTTTATTTTTATATAAATCTTCTTCTTCAAGGGCTTTCGATCTTGTGGATCATCACCTGCTTCTAAGAAGCTTACAAAATCCATTTGGTTTATATCAGTGTGGTGGATTAGTCCACACTGATCTTTAATTGTTATTCGTCTATATTTTTTTGCTTGTTTTTGTTTCTTCTACAATTTTTCTCCATTGTTTTCTATCGTTCACCTTTTGCCGCCAGTTTTATATAAATAGCAGAACATAAATTATGAGAAAAATAATTGTTGTTGTAATAATTTAATATTAATTAACTAGGTTATGATATATAGAGCTTAGTTTTCAATATCTGTTTTATAATTTATAGCCGTAGGGCTTGGTTGTATTTCAATCATTTCCAAAACCAACCGTTTCTTTAAGTTATTCTCTTTATGTAAGATTTTTGGTGTATTGAAGTTAAATTTGTGGTGATTTTCTGTGGCGTGATCAGTTAAAGCAGTTTTTTTGTTTGAGGGGGATACATTATTGATTTTTATTGAATATTTATGTTGGTTAATTCTGTTTTTAGTAATCGTTTAGTCTGTCCAATGTATGTGGATGTACAATTGTTGCAATTAATTTGATAAACAAGATTGGATTGCATATTAATGTGTGTTTTTTAATTCTGTTCCAATTATTTTTAATGGTATTTAAGGCAAGGTCAATTGGAATGTCGGTGTATAATGAAACAACGTCAAGTGAAAAAAACATTTCCTACTTCAGCTTGCAATTTTCTACTTTTTATAATGTAACTTAAGTACTATTTGTTTTACACCCTATATATCACCAAGCAAAATGTAGAACATTTAAAATTACGTTAATGTAACTCGCAACTAGATAATATAATGATACACGAGGTCGATATTTTCAAACTTAACGTCAATTACAACTGATTTTGGAAGACTATTTTCTAATCAGAAGTAAAAGTTTAATTTTAAGTTTACGTCTTTCGATGCCAGAGACCAATACCTCAAATAATCAATGAATAAATAAATAAAGTCTCCAGGTTCACTAGTTCTCACGAGTTTCCAACATTATTTTGCCAATACAGTGAAACCTCTTCATAACGGACACCCATGGGGAATCTGAAACTGTCCATTGTAGAGAGGTGTTTGTTATTCAGAGGTTTGTTTTAATCATATATTCACTACAGTTCTGTACACTAAAAAACGTCTCACTGTGTCGAGGTGTATGCTATTGAGAGGTGTCCGTTAAATGCGGTTTTAGTGTAGCACAAACTTTACCATGTTAATGGAGCAGCATTGACTCTGTAACTGCAGGAATTTGGATATATCAAGTAGTCACGATTGTAATACCCAATATAACACAAACTGTTATAGCGATAAAACAATGAATAAAAATTGTTGTATAAAGACTGCTTTGAAATTTTGCATAAGGAAAACATGTTTTTCCTAAAGTTAATGTAATAATATTTGAGAAATATTAATATTGTACTATCGGCTTTTTTGTGTCAGTATTGCAGTCAGTCATTATGCTTAATCAGATCTATCTCACAATTATGGTTAACCAGTTAACGGTAATTACTAGGGATGCAGCTGGGTGCCAAATACGTACCCGGTACCAGGCTAATTTTACTGGGCGTTCAAAATTTGCGAGTAGCAATTCAAAATATTTTAGAATACAAGAAAGTATTTGAAATTGCCTGAAGTGTTCTGAATTATTGCACTTTCTAGGAAGCACTGCAGGTAACGTAGATTGTTGATTGATGAGACCAGATACTTTTTTGGTATTTTACTAAAGAGTTTGAAACTTGTTAAAGGGGATGACGAGGTTAAGGAGGTTTTGTGAGCATGAAAGCTAGGACAAACTGTCCTTTCAAGACATTTAGCGCCTACATCAACTGACAGTGGAATGAACACAGCTCAAGGTTTAAACTGTCTAGCTAATTCAGTAACCTAGTTCGATTGTAGGAGCTTACGTATGCATAAATCTGTTATTAAATTAAGAGATATAAACCCAGTGAGTGATTGCAGCTCGACCTAGAGCCATGATTTACACTGCTGCATTTTCACAAAAGTAGACCGCAATTATTATAATTGTAAACTAAATGTTATCCAATATTTCCTAAATTGAATAATAAAAAAACCTAAATTAATTATGATCAAACACAGTTTGAGCAGAAGTATTGTAAATTCGTAAAACATGAACACCCTGTATAAAATATTAATGTGTTGGGGGTTACTAATCACTTCAATAGTTTCATAATAATTATTCCAAAATTTCATATTGGAGGCTTTCCTAGTTTTGTAGATATAAATTTCTTTTTGGAATTTTGAAAGCGCGGGAAAATAGAACAGATATTCATGGAACCAACAAAGTTAAAGTGTGAAAGAATTATTTCAAAATTAAATGTTTGCTAACAAAATAATATCGCTTAAATATTAACCTTGCTGTTCTGTTGGCATTCGCTGAACGGCCAATATGACCCCATTTGTTGTTTAACAACAAACTAACTAAATAGCAAATTTTTCAAATTAAATTGCATTTAATAGGTAACATTAGTACACACTGAACAACACCAAGGTTTGCAGTTCTGTGAAGTAGGTTTTAGTAAGTTCGAGTGTATTTTTTTCACTGTCTATCACAGCTCTGTGAATGTAGTACAGCAAAGTGAAGTCAGGCGTGAACAAATTTTAATAAGTAACTACAATGCAATAAAATAATAAGTGAATTACGCTTGATCTAGGCAATAATATTACTGTATTATTACAAAACACCGATTCTACACACAGCTTGAAGCTATGTAGAATGGTTACCACACCTCAAGGGCAATAAAATACTTTTTTACTTATTAGTTCCAAAAGCGTTATTGTTTTTGGTGAAATGCAGTTAGTTTTTCTATATATTTTCTTAATCTTAATCTTGTGCTTTTTCTTCTAAAATATATTATTATTTGCCAGAAATGATCTATTTATTGATATTTTTGGACAATTTAATTTCTAATTAGTTAAATTAACATATGGGGTCATCAATGCCCCAACAGTATATACGTAATAATTAAAATTTTTATAAAATTTCAAAAGTCGGATAAAATTTCTTTGCAGCAATTGAAGCCTTCACAATAAGGAACAGTGTCACAACAGAATGCTGCTGATGTAACGTTTGAAATAAATGTTTTACAGCGAAATGAAAATGGTTTGGTGTCATATTGACCCCAACAGTATAGCAGGGCTAAATAGCGCGAACTATGTAAAGATTTCCGTTCATACAGCCGAGCGTACAACAGCCATGATTTTCTTTTAATAGAGTAAATGTCTAAGAAGATAAATATGTACTTACAAATAAGAAAACAGCCTGGGCCTGATAACCTAGTAGTTAACGGTTTCATGAAGCGGGTACCCGGTTGCATCCCTAGTAATTATTATTTAAATATGGCTTTGTATTACATTTTTTCTTTTTCTTTCTTATTAGTACAACAAAATAAATGTTACTTTATATTTTGGGAAAACACGTTTTCTTGCTTTAGTACTTGATGATTTAGGAAGCTTTCACGGGCATTGTCATTATGTAACAAACGACTTCCAGGATTGGACCATGTCATTATTGAGATTGAAGAACTCAACGTTTCATCCATTCCCTTCTTTACATAATGCTTTAGTACTCGTTATGTGATATATAAAGACTGTCCAAAAATATCACCATCAAAGCTTGATGATATATTATTGCCCCAAAATAAGAGACAGAGTTGCTCCATATTCTTGTTAGTTTAATAACCACGCTCCCGGCTATTACAATGCTTCTGCGAATTCTGCGTTTTCATAATTCCTATCATTTATGATCACAGAACGTACGTAGATATACTTTTGAACTACTTCATATCCAAGGACTTGCTGGATTTCCGGTCTGTTGTTATGGCAGGCAGATGGCTCTAAATTATTACCCATCCACTAGATTTAAAGGTATGTGTGATATGAGCAATTGGCAGCTGCTGCACTTGCAAGAGGTAAAACTGTCAAGTGAAATTTTGAAAGTAATTGCTGTTTACTGACTAAACGATTAAAGTAAAAATATTTATACTCATCGAGCATCTGGAGCTTTGTTATCCCATCGTCATAGTCAACCTTTATCCGTCCACTGCTGAACATAGGCCTCTCCTGCTCTCTTCCATTCACTTCTGTCCTGTGCTAATTGAAACCAGTGTCGCTCCACCATTTTCTTTACATCGTCTAGTCACCTCTTTTGTGGCCTTCCCACACTGCGTCTGGTCAACCTCAGTCTCCAGTGGGATAGTTATGCTGTCCATCTGTTTGGGTCCTGTCTAGCGACATGTCCCACCCATTGCCACTTCAGTTGTGCTATACGGTGCATTATATCAGTAATGTTTGCTTTCTTTCGAATCCTCTGTTTCAAACTAAACTGGATACAGTCTGGATACCAGTTGTAGAATATAGGCCCTGGAAATCCCCTGCTTGACGTAACACGCGACTAACTGGGGCACCTGTCCTATATCTTTCCTAAATACCTCAAAATTCAAGCTTCCTACTTTCCCTAACTCATCCTTCTAATTCACCAACCCGCTTGGCAAGCGTGGTGTCTTACATTGCCACCAATTAGACCCCAGGTGAGTAGAGGTCACTTAGACTCTCGCACTGCCGATACATCAGTCTGCCTCAATTTGGACTGGGAAGAAGAAATAATAGGGGTGACATGCTTTGTCATTTCATTTGTGAGGAAAGCTGTACTACTTGAACACTTTTTTTAAGAAGCCGCCGCAACGCAAAATGAACATGGATAAACCCTTGTGGAAAAATAAAGAATAACATTGATTTCATCCTGAGTAATAATAAACATATTTGCAATGACGTTTCAGTACTAAATCGCTTCCAAACAGGGAGGACCACAGGTTAGTTCAAGCACAAATAAATATAAATCGCAAGTATACGCCAACCCAGCATAACGTGTATGAGTACAAGCCACATTTTTGGTAAACAACTGATGTAGTAGTGTAAATCATAAAATCGAGAGAAATAAGCTGATGTCTAAACCAAATTTCCAAATTTGGCAGAACTCACAAAGAACAAAGACGAATACCAAGAACAACTGGACAAAACATTCAAATCATCTAATTTAACAGAAATGGACATAGAAAACTTGTCGAATAAGATTAAGTCCATGTTCCAAACAGCAACAAAGAAATTTTGTACTCGAAGAAAGACAAACAGAAACAATAACGCTAATCGTGCAAGTAGCTTTTGCCATTTAGTCGTTGTGGTAATTGCATAAAATTGATGATTCCTACTCACACAGTCTAAATTTATGCTGGATATGCAATACTGTAGTCTGATACGGCCCGTCCTCAATACACATTTGTGTACATTTGTTATCTTTTCTTCTAGTATATGCTTTGTTGATGAATACATGTCTTTATAAAGAATTATCACTACTTGTTAATGAAATTACAAGAAGCAAGGTATGCTTTGAAACCGAATGAATTGAATACAATACAGAAACTGTTCTCTCAACAATCGATATATTTAGAAACATCTACTTCTGATCTTAAGTGCCTGGAAGAACAACGGAAGAAAGACCACTTAGGCGATAGCGCCGATAACAAGATTAAATAAGGCTAAAATGTGGTTTTTTACCATTATAAGTCATGTGCTAAATATGAAACAAATCGCTCACTGTGTTTTTAAGTAATTTAAAAAAAAAACTTTGAAGCTTGATACTGTTAAAACAAATAAACTTTGGGCAGAAGTAAAGTCAGGTTAAACCAGGTTGTTGCGACCCCTTGAAGCTGTGGTAGATTTTCGTACAGACCTTTTAAAGATTCCCTGTATGTATGCAAGTTCAAGAATGTTAGCGATGTTAAATATTTATTATATAAAATCCTCATAAATTTAAACACGATACTTTCGGACTATTTGCAATTGATTTCATTATCTAATGAAAATGTTTCAATATTATAGCACCTACTGCTAATAATGTAATTACAAGACACCAGCGTGTATGCAAAGCGCCAGCGTATGGAATTGGAATTTTGAATCGCCTTCATTTTTAAAATTAAATAGGTTTAAATTTCTAATTACATATTACTTTAATGGCTTTTTTAGTATGGGAAAAGTCCAGGCGAGCAACGCCAACTTTTTTAGACATAATTTATGAAAATATTATTAGAATTTTCATTCCATTAATTCAATGAACTCTTTCTACACCAAAGCATTATTCAACGATATCATATATAAAATGTATGGGTATAGGTAATTTGAAGTTGCAATCGATAATACACATTCTCTAAAATGATGTTGCCTTAAATGTTTTTCTGGACATTATATAACTTCTGTTATTTAATATATAAATACCATCGCTACATTACATATACCATCAATAATTACAATTTCAATATTCTGTTACTGTTAACATAATTTTATATTTAGTTTTTTCAGAGTTATTAGGCAACAGATGTTTAAAATAACTGTAAATCTCGTACATGTAATAACAGAAAATCAACATACCTGATACGTGTTATCAAAGCTGTCATACATAAACCTTGTTATAAGAGACGTCTTTCCCACTGCAACAAAATAAATTCATTTAAAAAAACAATAGGGAGTAAATATTACTATTATTATATTAATCTAAACAAATTTATGATCTCATAAAATCTACATTTGTAATATACATACAGTGCCTAGAACATTGCATTTCTACATGGGGATCTTGTAAACCTTAATAGCTAAAGATATGGTTAAATAAGACCATAAGTTTAGCATCTCAAATGCTATCATTCAAATACTAGAATTTTTATTTCATTTTCACTACAAAGTGAAGAAACTGAATTTGCAGTTTTTATTTTTCGGTATAGTTCTATCAACCATAATACTTTTTTACACAGATTCTTAACTCAAATGTTTTTGTCTAAAGATTCAAGATAGTTACATTAACTTTGTTTTTTCAATGAGTGTCCAAGACGGCTAGTAGATAGAGCAATTTCTCCAATTTTAATGATTTCATAGGTTTATTTTTACAAATGAGAACTACTGGACTTGGACGGCTGTTATATTGACAACTTATTTAGTTAAGAAATTTGTATTGCTGCTTCGTTTGTAGTTTGAACTATTTAATGTTAGTATTAATTATTACTATATCATTGAAAATGTTTCCTCTAGAGCAGAGCGCAAACAGGGACGCAACAAATGATACGGGGGGCGCGATTATAGCTGTAATTTAATTTAATTTTGTAAGAGAATTTAGTTGGTTTTTTCGTATTTTATATATCTTTTATTAACTACAATGTTATATTTCTGAAACCTTTCTTATTTACAAAAGTAACATGTTGGGAATCGTCTCACTCTATTCAGCATAACCGTGACTTTGTTTACAGTGGGCGTTGTCGCCAACGTTTTGATGAGCTTTTGTTTATTTTAACAGCAATTTAAAGTTAAAGTCAGATTCGTGACCTTGATAAGACCGGCCGTAAGTAAATAAAGCAGATGTATGCGGTTTATGTCATGAACACCTAAATAACATTATTTATCACCAACTTGTAAACACACTTATCGAGCCTATTCCTTTGAATCTGTTATTACCAAATTGGACATGAAATAAATTGTAAAATTATATCTTGAATAAACAAATGGACATTTGAGCTCTAGATTCAAGTGGCAGACTTATGTTACGTATGGAATTTTAGTTCAAGCTTTACTGTCTTCTAGAGCGTTTCTGCCGAAAATTCAATTGAGTTTAGTTTTTAAAACACGGAAAACCATGTCGTTAAAGCGTAAAGTTTCTGCTTCAGATTTGCCAGACAAAAAACGCAGAAAAGTTTTGGTTTTTTTGAGGTTGCATAGTATAAATAAATCTAGTTAATGGAATCTAACCCTGTTTTTATCATTTATGTGTTTACTTGCGCATTGCGGTTTTGCGCTTTGCGGCATTCTTGTAGAACGTCCCCCTGCGAACGGCGAGGTCTGCCTGTATTTAAGGTTGATAAACTCTGAATTTTTCAATTAGCTTTTCATACACTAGCACGGACAACATGAAAAGTTTATTTCAATTGACAAATGGATTTTGTATGCAGTCAACGTCCTTTTTAGTGTCTGGGAAGTATTCTGACAAGAGGGATTCCACGAGGCCCATTAAATGCTCACCGATGTTTTCTTGCACAGCAGTTACTGTTTGCAATCATTATTGCTTAGAAATTAGTTAGACAAAATCATTCAAACTCTTTGTCCTTCACATATATCATTCAAAAATTAGGTTTGGTTTTCAACTATGTTATTTTGTCTGTCACTGTGAGTGTGGCTATTGCTTTTCCCTTGCAAAGATGTGATAACTTCATTGAGTTTCCCAAATATGTCAGCGAGATACGCTAATTGCATAAAGCATTTCTCGTCATGTAAAAACTGGTTTGCGGAAAGTTCATACCCCACCATACCCCACATTTCGTTCCCGGGGTATTTCATCTCACCACATCTCGTACCCAGAAACTTCGTTCCCGAGCGAGCTCAATTTGTCTCCTAGATTACAGGGTATTGAAAAACGAGTGCAGCGATCGGAATACAGTTAAAAAATTAAAGATATTTTAATTAATTTATTTATTATAAGAACAAAATAAATTGCATTTATTAAAAATGACGGTTTAATCTAAGTATACGTATCTTCCTGATATTTTTTATAGGACCATAATTTCTCATTCTGAACAACTTTTCTTAGTAATATTTTGCCGTATCATGAACAAAAAGGGTAGTTTACCTGAAAAGAAAATATTTTTTGCTTAACTGTTAAGGCCAACTTGTTTTTGAAAAACTGAAAATTTTCTACAAACCAAGCAGGAATTATAATTCCTATAACATTTTTATGTAAAACCAAAGAGCATATGCTCTTTGGTAAAACTAAAAATAACATTTAGTTCCCTCTTGTAAACTCAATCCGGGGACATACTGTATATAGTTCTTATCAGTTTATTATAATAAATAAATTAATTAAAATATCTTTCATTTTCCAACTGCATTCCGATCGCTGTACTCGTTTTTCAACACCGTGTAATCTAGGAGACAAATTGAGCTCGCTCGGGAACGAAGTTTCCGGGTACGAATTGTGGGAGGACGAAATATCCCCGGAACGAAATGTGGGAAACAAACTTTCCGCAAAACCGCAGTAGCATTGGTCTTTAAAGGTGCGCATCGAAACAAATCTTCTGCAGAGATGTTTCGAAAGTATACCTCTCGAAAATAAGCAACATGTCTGACGATACCTTGGAAATGGTCAACAATGGCCAGATTCAGCACGTTCTCTATACAGGGTTATTCAATTTCAATGCTCAACATTGGGATTTCAAAAACGGTAAGCGATACAAGGTTGGTTAAATTGGGGAAAATTTGCAGATTCTAATGCTGAGTAATATTCAAAATATAAATTGGAACTAGCCACCTTAGTTTTTGAGTGGTACAAAAAAAATTTTTTTTAATTTTTTGTTTTTTACTTAGGACAAAACTATCTTGACATTATTAGGACACTTTAAATAATAGTTCAAATCTGAGTTTAGATTTTTATTTACTTTCATGCTATGCACCTATGACAACATTACAAGGAGCTTTCTCTTTTCACTGATGTAAGGTTTGCTACGCTTATTTTCATAAAAATCTGAGATATGTGACAAAGATTTCATTTATTTTCTGAGTAAAAAATCATGACCTACTATTTAAAAAAACATTTTTTCACATATTTCAGTCAATTTATAAACTACGTGTTTCTATCAATAAAAAGAAGAAAATATGCTCTTCTTAATCGTGTCATAGCCACCCTTGACGTGTATTTAACATAGAAAAGTTAGTATCAGTATCTCAAAAATTATGAAAACGAGTGAAAATCTAAAATCAGATTTGAACTCTCCTTTAAAAAGTGTCCTAATAATGTCACGTCAGTTTTGTCGTAAGTAACATAATAACCAATGCATAACAAAAAACAAAACTTTTTTTGTTTTTTAAACAAAACTCAAAAAATAAGGTGGCTAGATCCAATTTAATTTTTGAACATTATTCAGCATTAGAATCTGAAACTTTGCCTCAATTTAACTGACCTAGGATCTCTTACCGTTTTCAAAATCCTAATTGTGAACATCAAAATTAAATCTCCAGGCGATCTAACTCTTTTTTGACATTTTTTAATATAATCTTTGTTCGCAGAACCTTTATGCACTTCTATAGTACTCTTTGATTCTGTAGAACACAGTTTGGGAACCGCTGCTCTAGAGGATAAACATTTACGATTATATGGTATTTCTGAATTCCAAAACCATATAAAAATTTTTAACTTCAAACATTTCTGGGAGAAAATTGAGTCTAATGTACAGTTATGTATGTAAACAAATTGATCAATGTCACAACAAACCACACAAAAAACAGTAGTTTTAAATTATACATTAAATTATTAGTTTTAAAAATTGATTCAAAATTATTGGTTTTTTCTTCAATAAAACAATGAGTTTTTCACTTCCATTAACTGCAATGTGGGCATACAATTTTAATACATACACCTAATGGTAGAGAGGTATAAAGGAATGGGATTAAGTAAGTTAGTAAAAATACAGATCATAGTAGCACTTCAAATGCTGAGCATTCTGTCTGATTTAACCAAATCTCTGTCTCGTACCGCTTACAAGATCTCCATGTTGAATATGCTGTTCTGGAAAAACTATATACAGTGTACTGTTTCAATGAGCACATTCTGTTACAACTAATGGTTTGGTTCAAAACAGTGGATTAGTTTTTCACCTTTTGGAAAATGAATATTAACGAATCTTAATACTGATTTAATTTAGCGATGTTCAATATGTTCAATTCTCTCCACATAAATGATTTAATTTTAAAATTGTAATGAGTAATAATAAAATGTATGTAAATCAGCCATACTGAGCTAAAATCAAAATTTTTTAAGTAACATTTTATATCCTAATTTAAATACAAAACTTTCCAAATTCATAACTTCATTTTTAACACTGCAGTACAACCTCTATATAGCGAATACCAACCCCTGAACTGTATTATATAAGAGCAACAAATCGTCAAAGATAGAACAATTTATGTGAGTGATAGTAAATAGCAATTAACCATAATGTGTTTAAATATTGAAAGTTTATTACCAAGGATTGATGAATTTAGAAGGTATGTTGAAACAATAAGGAATAAAAATGAAATTATAGCTCTTACGGAGGCACGTATAATCTCTGATATTCATGATAACGAAATAAATATTAGCGGATATGTAACTGTTAGATGTGATTCAACAAGCCGACACACAGGAGCTATAATTTGTTACATACGTAATAATATAGAGTACAAAGTAGTACAAAATATTCGTTTTGAAAAGGACTTATGGTGTTTAATAATTAAAATTAAGCAAGTCCTTCTGATGATTGTGTATAGGTCTCCCAGCTCAAGCATACCAAATTTTTTAAGACAACTTGATGATATTATGGAAGATGACTTAATGTTTGGTAATGAACAGGTTTATGTGATGGGTGACTTTAATATTGATTTTCATAAGAGTAGTTTTTATGAATCAAAAACTATTAAACAGTTAAGAAGACTAAATCTTAAACAGGTGGTAGCAGAATGTACAAGAATAACAAAAGACTCTGAAACTCTTATAGATCCAGTGTTTACTAATGATGGAGACATTAAAACGAAAGTCATAAGAACGCCAAAATTTTCCGATCATGATATAGTGCAAATTACTACGAGGCATAACGTAACCCAGTTAAATGATAAATATAAACAAATTAAGTGCAGAAGTAAAAAGAAGATTGAGAAAGCTGATCTTCAACATCACCTGAATAATTGTAACTGGAGTGAGGGAAATACTGATCACTTAGTGCAAGTTCTCTACGATAACGTTACAGCATCTTTGGATAAAGTAGCTCCAATAGAAACATTAAATATCCGAACGGGCAGTAAATGGTTTGATGAAGAGATTCGAGAGGCATCAAATAGAAGAGATAGATTGTATAAGAAGTATCTGTTGCAGAAAACCATGGAAAACTGGAATGACTATAGATCTCAGAGAAATGAAGCCACGAACCTAATAAGAAAAAAGAAGTACTTGTATTACAAGGGCGTAATTGAAAACTGCAAGAGTGATGGAAAGAGAATGTGGAAAGGCATTAAGGAAGTATTGAATGATGGGAAATCACAAACGCAACTCAATAATGTTTATTTTGATAATGTTAATGTACAAACAGATAGCGAAATTGCAGAAAAATTTAATATCTATTTTACAAAAAGCGTAGAAAATATAATAGAAGTAGATGAGTTACCACAGACGCATATTAGTTGTAATGTCCCGAATAATACTGTGCTACTAAAAAAATTTACTAAAATGAATGACCACGATTTTATGAATATAGTCAATGAAATAAAAAAGGATGGGTCTGCGGATATAATTAATAAAAATATTATAAAGGCTGGTGGATGTAAATTAAGAGAAGAGATCGTTAAGGTTATTAATGAATCTATAGAAGAATCTAAAGTCCCCAGTCTGTGGAAAAATTCAGTTATAACCCCAGTACCTAAAGTAAAAAATACAAAAAAATGTGAAGAATATAGGCCAATAAACACTTTACCTTTACCCGAAAAAATTATGGAAATGCACGTAAAAAAGCAGTTGTTACAGCATTTAGCAGATAATAATATACTGATAGAAAACCAATCAGGATTCCGGGATCACCATTCATGTGAAACATCTATTCAGTTAGTCATTTCTAAATGGAGAGAGTTGATAGAACAAAATGAAATTGTATTGGCTGTCTTTGTAGATTTTAAAAGGGCGTTTGAAACCATCAACAGAGATGTTATGATACAAAAACTAAAAAAATATGGAGTGGTTGAGGAAGCAAATAAATGGTTTGAAGACTATCTACATGACAGACATCAGCAAGTGAAAGTGGACAGTTATGTGTCAAGTAAACTAGAAGTGAAATTCGGTGTGCCTCAGGGATCCGTCTTAGGTCCTCTTCTGTTTATATTATATATAAACGACATAGCATCGTGTTTTGAAGAAGACACAATAATTAATTTGTTTGCGGATGATACAGTGATCTCTGTTTATGGAAAGTCAATTGAGGATGTACTGGCTAAGATGCAAAGACAATTAAGTCATTTTGAGGAGTGGTTAAGAAACAACTTTCTGTTTGTAAATAAAAAAAAAACTAATGTTATGGTATTTGGAACTAATGTAAATGTAGAACTTACAACTAAATTAAAACTTGTAAACAATGAATTAGATTATGTTTTGGATTGTAAATATCTAGGTTTAATTATAGACAACAAATTGAAGTTTAATAAGCATATTGAATATGTGATAGACAAAATTAGTAAACGTGTAAATTACTTCTATAGAATTAGGGATAGCTTATCTATGTTCTCAAGATTAACTGTGTATAAGTCAATTATAGCCCCACATTTTGAATATTGTCCGACCATTTTATATTATTGTAATGAGACAGAGAAGAGAGCTCTCCAAAAACAACAAAATAGGGCAATGAGAATTATTTTAAAGGTAAATAAATATACACGGATTAATAATATGTTGGAATGTTTACAGTTTATGAGTATTAACCAAAGATTAATTTTCAATAATATGATATTTTTATTTAAAATGATACATAAGATGCTACCATCGTATATGTCAAATAAAATTAAGGTTGTAAATGATGTACATAGTTATAATACCAGAACAGCATCCAATATTTACGTACCTTCTGTAAAGAAAGCAGTAACCAAGCAATCGCTTTTCATGATGGTTTAGTTCTGTACAATGACCTGCCACTACATATGCGTGCTATTAATAATATTAAGGAGTTTGTAAATGTACCTGATTAATTTTTTTTTGGATAGGGTGTGTTTTTGTTTATTGTGTATTTTGTTATACGTTGTTGAAAATATGTAGCACAGATTTGCTAATAAACTGTTACTACTACTACCCATAATTACACTTCTGCAAAGGACGCCAGTAACACAAAAGGTGAATTATTTGAGGCATGGCGTTAATCAGCTTAAAGACCTTTATTGTGAAGAGTAAAAACATTAAAAATTGATATTCGAATATATAGTACAGTGCAAACTACTTCTTTCTGTGCTACCGGTTGTATAGGCCCGCCTGCTTGTCCTGGTTCTTCTAAATATGTTTGAACCTTATTATTTTCATCTTCTTCAACAGCAGGAACTGGTTTAAAGACATTTTCTAAATAGTCAGCAAAGTTTTGACCTTATCTTTATCTGTTTTGACCCATTCACCAGTCGGTTTTCTCATGGGTGGTATATGTGTTTTTTTGCTGCTTTAGTCTATGTGTAGCTTTCCATAAGAATATTCGGTGTCAGCTGTTGGTGTTAGGCTTTCGAGGTGTTGTTGAAATGAGTCGTTTTTGAGTTTTGTTAGTAATTCTTTTAGTTGTCTTGCTTTCTATTGTAGTTTGTTTTGTCCTGCCAGATTTTACAGTCTTCTTTCTCTGCTATTTTTTCTTGAATGTTAACTGGATAGTCTGCTGTTTTATGGTGCTTCGGTTTTGTTGGTGGTGTTGCTTCCCATGCAGCTTCGTGTATTTGCTTTGTGAATTTTTGTACTTCGGTTTCCAGCTCTTCTGTCGTTTTGAGTGAAACCCTTAGGTTTATCTTTGCATTGAGTGATTCTTTGTACCATTCCCAATTCGTGTTTTCTGCCTGCTCGTTTTTCTTTATTTCGGAGTAGACGTTTGCTATTACCGGGGTATGGTCAGATGCAATGTCGTAACTTGATTTTATGTCCAACTGTCTCGGTGTGACGCCTTTAGTGACAAAAAAGTCTAGTCAATCTGGTATTTTTTGGGGATCAGTTGGCCAGTATGTTGGTTCATAAGTGGATAAATGGTTTAGGTGCAATTGTTGTATGACCTCGTGTAGTACTTGCCCCCTTCCAGGAGCAGATATTCTAGAACCCCAACTGGTATGCTTCGTGTTGTAGTCGCCCCCTGCTAGGAATCTATGCCCGAGTTGATTATAATACTCTATAAAGCCATCTTTGTTAGCACGGCAGTTTGGTGGGCAATAAGCTGCGGATACAGTTATCGTCCATGCCAATCTTAGATAACTACGCTTACCGCCTGAAGTTATGTTTTTTCAATCTTATGAAGCATATGATGTTTGATACCTTGTCGTATAATGACAGCCGCGCCAGCGCTGGCCCTTCTCTCTGTGTCGGGATGGGCTGCGTTATAAGTTACGTAATGTGGTATGTTGAAACTGGTGTTAGTTGTTAAATGGGATTCCGATATAAGTATGATATCGATCTTATGTAGAGTCAAAAATAGTTCTATTTTGTATTAATGGTTTCTGATGCCATTTGCGTTCCAAAGAGCTATTTGGATAATTGCGCCTCATCTCTTCTCTGAGCTGTCTGATTTCTTGCATCAATTCCAATATAGCTGTTGTTGTTTTCCTATTTGCTGCTGTAATTGTATATTTTGTTGCTGTAGGTATGCATTTTGTTGTTGTAGGAAAATTATAATGTTGTAATCTGGTTGTTGTTGACGCAGTTGGGAATGCTGACTTTGTTGAGGTTGTAGTGCTATTGTTTGAGTATCGTACTGCAACCCTGCTTTGATTTGTGTATTATTTACATTTTTTGGAGCATTGATTACTGTAGGAGTTGATGGCATTTGTTTCATTTGTGGAGTTGACTGGTTTATTGCTGCCCCATTTTCATATAGGAAATCTGTTTTTGATGATCTCCAGATATACCTGGCATCCCTTAAAATTTGCTGGATGTGCTCCTTCGCAAAGAGCACATTTGGCTGGTTTTCCATCACTTTTCTTTGCAGTCCTGCACAATTAACGCAACGGAATTGTTGTGTACACTGGTTTTTTGTATGGCCGTATGCTTGACAACGTTTGCATTGAGCGATTGTTTGTTTTTTGTTAGGGGTTTCAAAACGTACGACTGCATTTAGAAGAGTTCTAATTTTGTATATTTCATCATTATTCGCTTTCTTTTCTATAACTATGTGTGTCTGATGATATTTTCTCATCTAGTAGTGTTTTAAGACGTTTGTAATTGTCAACACTGTCTGTTTGTATCTTCATTCTATTTTCTAATAAAAGCTGATGATGTGGCCAATTTAATTAGTTGTAGCAAGTTTTGTACATTATTATTGACTCCGTGTAGTATAAATGGTGGTATTTTTTGAATTTCTGTTTTTTTGTTTTGTACGTTGGTTTGATAATTTTCCTCATTTACTGTTTGATCGCTTAGTACTTGGAAGGAATTTTTTGTTTTTATGCTACCAGTATTTGTTTGTTGCTTTCCTCCTTGATTTCCATTTTGTGGGCTGTCTTTATTCCTTTTGCGTTTTTTTCACCAGGATTCTATTTTTTGGAACTTATTTGGTTCAAAAGCTTTTTCTTCAGGTTCGTCACACGTAATTTTACTGATTTGTGGTGTTGTTGGTGTATTATTATGTCTATTTACCGAAGGCCACGTCCCTTCTCGGTTTGTGTAGGGTGCTTGTTTTGTTGATATTATATTTGGATCGTGTATTCTTGTTTGTGATTGACTTAACTGTAGTGGATTTGGTTGAATTATGTATTGCGGAAAAGGCATAAATTAATGGCTTTGTTGAGGCTGTTGTGAATAATACATGTTTTGTATAGATGGAGGAGCATTGTAGCTGTAAACGTGTGATTGTTGTAATCAATACAAATTTTGGTCATGATAAATTTGATTTTGATTGTTATTGTGTTCTGGAGGTTGAAAGTATTGCACGCTAATGGTATGTAGGCCATCGCACGCTTGTGCAGCACACATTTACGAGAGACCGCTTGCCACGAATTATTTCGCGAAGTGACGGCCTCACTTATCGCTGCACTTGTGGACTTCAATCTTTAAAAAGTAACAACACAACCTTACTCTTCGAAACCAAAACCACAACATAAGATGAAGAAGAAGAAATAATTGCCGGTTCTGTAGCTTCTATGCCAATACTAAGGTGTACTAATAATGAAGACAAAAAATTATCTGCTCTTTATTAAATGTAGTTTTTTAAAAAATATTTTCAGAATTCAGAATATTTTAAGATATTTAAGTATGAATGACATTTTTGATGTACTTTCCTTTGTAATGACAATACATTTTTGTTCCAGATGAAACAACTATTTGGCTATGTATGATGATCAGAGCTTCTTTTGGCTATAAGAGAACAACAAAATAAATGGATTTTAAATGAAATTGGTGTCCGAGTGATGGCGTACTCACTTTGAGACATGTAGCGTATAAAGGTTAGTAATAGATTTATGAAATTACATTCAGAACCTAACCAAATAACTTTTCTTGTAAATTTTATTATTTTATTTATTTTGAATGTTACAAATTCAATATTATTGTTAGTAATCATTTACATTTATTCTAGGTAGTGCCACATTAAGAGTGCTGTCAGTACTCAACTATTTTCGTTTGCACAAGAGTTATGGCAGGTGACAACTAACAGTTGAAGCAGTTCTGTGGTAGACGCTATTATTGAATTTGGAAATTATGCTACAGACTTTACATCTCATTATCAAAAGGTTAGTATGTTATGTATAAAGAAATAATGATGGATATAGTATATTACAGCCCGAGATGGGAAGTGTTTCATTACTATCGAGAGATTAGTTAGCTGATTGAGATGCGAAGCGTCGAAATCAGCTATTATCTCGAGACTAAGAAAACTTCCTGTCGAGGTTTGTATACTATTTACAACCATCTAAATTTTAGCACAAAATTTCACATTTATTTTTTATCACGACGCTGATGCAATGAGAACACATGGCAGAATTGTGACTGCGGACAATGGTTAGCCATAATGTTGCCACTGATTACTCGTGTGCAGCCCTCATGACAACACTATTGTACCAATATGGCCCTCGGGGGCTCCATAGTTTGACATGTCTGCCCTAATGGGTGCTTTTCTACTCTTCATTAACATTGTATCACTCTATTTGTTAGCCATATTGCATTTACAGTTCTTCAATTTTGCAAGTATTTCATTTTTACTGTCTATTATTTTGTCATGTCTATTATTATTATTATTATTATTATTCCTAAGTCTTACAACTCCCTTCCTTAGTCTCGTGTTTTCCTACTTATTTTCATGCCAACATTTTCTTGTAAAATCTGTTGAACACATTTGATTTTGTGCGTTAAAAAAAAACCTTATTGATAGGGCTTTGAACTAGATTTTGTTTTACAACAGGGTGTCAAGTGATTATTGCATCGCTCCACCCAGAATTCAGCGCGCTGAGTCACTTGAGTTGTCAGTTGTCAAAGTGAGGTTATATATATCCAAAATATTACATCGCTCTACCCAGAATTCAATGCGCTTGGTCACTTGAGTTGTCAGTTGTCAAAGTGAGGTTGTGTGCATACGCAATCCATAAAATAAGTTACGACATGACTTAAAAATTACTGTTGGATGCAAGGTCACTTAATAACTGTTTTATTTGAATGCATTTTACATTATATGTCTTATAATAATAATAATTTTTATTTTGTTACAGCAAGAAGTGGTTAATCATACTGTGGAGTACATATTTTCCTGTCAGTCTGGACCTACAATGTAAAATACACATCGAAATTAATTGAATAATCTTCATAAGCCACCTACTATTTCTGGTCTCCCGGAATGTCATCTAGAAAAACAAATGCCACAATAAGACTTATAAGGATTGAGCCAAAGAGAATTGCATAACTTCATGAAAATGTCAGTAAGAAAATTCCATTGTGAAGCTAAGTTGCTACCGATTGTTGCGAACATAATTTATACGAAGATTATAAAATGTAGCATTACTATGACCTACCAGTGATTCTGCTCTGAAGATAACGTCATAGTTCTAGCTGTGAATGTGGAACACTCCGAAAACTTAATGGAACATTAACAGTTCTTCAACTATTGAATTACGGGCAACAAACTAGAATAAAGAAGATAATATGATGAAGCAGCATCATCGTCCCTCAAAGGGGATCATAGTTGTCGATAGTAGGATATCAATTTAACCTCTTCTAAAAAGTCTTATTTTATATTTGGAAGGTACTTCTTATTCTGATATTTTTGATTTGTTAGGACATTGGGGTTTATTTTCTCATCATACTTGAATCTGTCTTACTTGACTTGATACTCTTCTTTTGCATTTCCCATTGAAATTGTGTCCAAAAGAGGCTTACAAATGTTATTGTGCCTCCATCTGGAAGTATTATGTTGTTATTAAAATACAAATTTTATTTTTGTATTGAGTTCGATATCAGTCTTGTTAACTACAGTAGCTACAAAATTAGAGCTGCTGCCTAGAGTTATTTCCATGCTGTGCACCAACTTATTTCATTCTGATACTACAATCTGCACAGCACCAGGTGGTGTAGTGGGTGAGAGATCAGGCTTGCAGCGAGGTCTTTTTTTTTACAGTTCATCAGATCAGTAACGGGCCTTGTTTCAATTCGCCGATGGGATACAATAACGGCATTCTTTCCAGGAGACTGGTGATAGAAAGTAACCTGATCACACACATTATACATTGATATAATGTCAAGTTGGCGGCCGAACTCCTCGGTTGTAGACCTGGACCTCCTAGCCAAAAATAAGCCATATGCTAAATAAATACCAACTACAATGTAATTTTCTAAACAAGGTTGAGAATTGTAAAAAAAACTTATATGAAACTGGTGCATCAAGTTTTCAACTTTTTTAGAAGAAAACAGGCTTCAATGTTCTATATTTTTGATTTTTTTTAATTTTACACAATTCAGGTAAGTAACAGGTAAGCATATTTACACAAACTTATCCTTTGACAACCTACCTACCACGAAATGACATGAAAGTGTACAGCAAAACAATAACAAACGTTATCTTAAACTATGAACAAGAAAATAGTAGGAAAAAACAGATTTTTAAGTTATATGTTAGTATTTCAATTAGATTAAAGCCGACATTTTTCTTTTTGAACTCATTCAGTGTGCAATTGAACAAATCAGGGCATAGCGGATTAATATTGTAATTATTGAAACTAAGAGAAAGCCTATGAACTGAAGAATTAAATGAAGATTTAGTGTGCAAAAACGGTACCGTAAAAATATCATTGCTCCTCGTCGTCCGCATTGGAACTCTATAGGACGGAACTCTGATAAAAGATCAGAACTGTCAATTTTGTTATTAAAGAGTTTATAGAGCGTACAAATATCTATCAATTTTCTTCTTGAGGCAAGTGTTTGAAATGTGTTAGAAAAATCGACCAATTTGTCCTTCATGTATCTATTCAATCTGTTCTGAATTCTTTCAATTCGAGTTACGTAAATATTGTACTGAGGATTCCACACGGGCGACGCAAATTCTAATATACTGCGGACCATGGAGCAGTACAACAGTCTCAATGAGGCAATGTGCTTAAAAGATTTACAAGTTCTAATTAAAAACCCCAGCATTTTATAAGCTTTGCGCGCCATCATATCAATGTGAACATCGAAGAGAAGTTTGTTATCTAACGTTACGCCTAGGTCTTTATCAGTAGAGACTTTGTTTATATGATCGTTGTCGATATGATAAGCATAATTAATTTTGTTGCCATTTCTAGTAAATTTTATATACGAACATTTGTCAATATTTCAGTTCAAACGATTCCTATAGCAGTAAGCTACAAAGTTATTAATGTCGGATTGTAAATTGTGACAATCCTTAACGCTACTTATTTTTGAATATACTTTTAGATCGTCGGCATATAATATAAAATTATAATTTTTGAAACAACTGGAAATGTCATTTATATAAAGAATAAAGAAGAGAGGCCCCAAATGCGATCCTTGTGGGACTCCTGATGTTATATTTGCTGCTGTCGATGTGAAACCGTTTACAGCTACACACTGGGTTCTATTATTTAGATACGACGTTATCCATCTAATAAGTAAATCACCGTGTATACCGATGTCATTTAATTTTTTTATCAATAAAGAGTGGTCAATCTTATCAAATGCTTTACTGAAATCGGTATACACGGAGTGTACCTCACAACGTTCGTCCATAGTGTGGTAAATAAAATTAGTATAAGTAAGTAAATTTGACACCACTGATCTATTCGAAAAGAAACCATGTTGTTGGGGTACGATAAATTCTTTGTAAGTAGGGTAAGGTCAGGTAAGAGTACGCACTTTATTTAAGAAAATTTATATCTACCTGGCGCGAGTCTCAATTGGCAAAATTTGTGATTCTCTATTAAGTATATGAATCGGTTATTACTAAAAGTCCCTAAGTCATTTTTAGTAACTTTTCAGGAAACGAAAAAAACGTCTGGTGAACATATACATGAAATAAATGGTATTTTTTTATTTTACACATATTTATAAGACATGTATAAACCACTTGTAACAAAAAAAGTTTACAAAAAAAATTCAGTTTTTAACAAAACTTAGATTACACATTTTGACTTAGTGGGTTTTTGAAATACATGAAATATAACACACAATATCAACTGAAGTTTATTTTCTTTTTGGTTCTTTAACAATACCAGAGTTTATGATTTCTTCATAAAATGCTTTATACTCCTCGTCAACCCACTGCAACAACGTTTTCAGGTGCTCGACTTTAGTAGCTACAATAGGAAGTTGTGTCAAATAGGCCTTTGCTTTTGGGAATTCCACTGGTGTGTTTTTCTTTCGTTTGGGATGTTCCAAAGAAAAAGTGTGCCACACCAAGCCATTTATAAATTGTGAGGCTTGTATGCAACCAGGTTTTTCAGAGTCATATCTCATGTGATGAAACTTTGAAATAGTAAAACTCACTTTGTCGTCTTTACGGAGGTTTATGGTTTCAACAGAAGCACTATCTTTTTTATAATATTGCGGCCACCAGCTCTTAAAATCCAGAATTTGGTCTGTTTGTATTTCATTAACGGTAAATTTTCTTTAAAGGCTCGAGCTTATAATAACTTCGGTGTATTTATGTAAATCGTAAATCCGGTCGTGCCTTTTTAAAGTTCTTTTTATAATACCAAAGTCGCGGTCGCAGGGGAGAAAAGAATGGCCGCGTATAGGGAAAAATTGTTGTACTGTTTTAAAGTGGCCACTGTCAACTAATGCCATACACAAGCGAGCTACACAGTGGTTCTTGTTCTGACCTGGACAATTATCCGCAAATAAACGAAGTTCGGTCACTGTTTTGGGCACATAGTTTTTAATAAAGTCCAGTAAAAAGGAGCAGATTTCATTAGGGCTTTTGGCTGCTGTAGTTTCTGTGTATACATAATAATATGCTTTATCAGTTGTTAAATCATGTACGCAAAATACTGAGACAGTCAACTGTGTAAGGTAAAAGAGGTCTTGCACAGGAATCACCGGCAGCTGCAAGTTCTGCATGTAGTCAAATGCGAGGGCACCCAAGTCTTCACGCTGTTTACACTCATCTGCTGCACTTCTCAAGGCATTATAAAATTTTTTGGCTCGACGTTCATGAACAATTTTTTCTGCAACGGCTACTTTCTTAGAGGCATCCCCTAAACTTGTGCTTTTGATTTTTAATGTGAATTCCTCGCACTTGTTACATGTATCCACTTGCGGACGCCCAAAGTGTAGATCAAAGTTTTCATGAAAAAATTTGAGGTAATAACTATACGTAACGTTCAGATCTGGATACTTGGTGCAAAACATGTCGTGCATAATCTTTACATTGAGCCGTGAATCGAGGTAGCTGTAGTGTTTTCCTGAATAGTGAGACTGCTTTGAAGGGTATGAACTAATATGATCTCTTATCACGTTCCTGACATCATCGGGGATAGCATTTCCTTTGGGATGTTTCCCTCTTTTGTCAACTGGAGTTTCATTATTACACAGCAATTTTTTAATCCGTTTAACTCGATCCACTGTTATAGCATGTACGGTGCAAAATGTATTCAGACACACTTTATACCTTTTCACACCTATGTTAACGAAGTGCCAATATGATTGGCTGCGGTCCTTGCCCTCTTCTTTACGTTTACGTCTCTGGTGAACATTTCGTACTTCGATTAAACCTTGAAGATAGAGATCCTGTTCGTCTTTTGTAGTCAGTCGATAAAATTTATCAAAAATATTCTTGCTCATGGTTTCACTAATCTTTCTGCTGCATTTTAAAGGACACCTGAAACAAAATATCGTAAAACACAATGCAATCAGTACAATACTGTAGTATTATTACCTGCAGCTAACTACCGCCCACGATTTATCAGGAATGGTTTTATTTCTGTAGTTAATATGCTCTACTCCGTTTACTTTACATTTTGGCACAAAATTTCGTTTATAATCTGCATCATGACGAATGCCTTTACGCCTTTTGGTTGTATTTTGTTCTTCCATTGTAATAATTGAACAGTAAACGTGACGTTTATTTACAAGCTGACAGTTGCTATTTTGGGTTAGGATTTCTAGGGCTGCCAACAGTTTAGCACTAAAACCGCCTAAGTCAGTGACTTAGGGTGTTTTAGCACTACATGCTGTTTGGCGGCCTTTGATTAGTCATATATACAACATGCAGACTAAGGGGATTTTAGCACCAAACGATGTAAATATGTCAAGTTTATCGATTTTCATCTCAAACGCAATATCTCCAAAATATGACTTAGGGTGTTTTAGTAATAACCGATTCATATATATTGTATTTTACAAAATCAATTAGAAATTATTTTTTCCCCCAAGCAGTAATTTTTAATTTAGAAAAAAATTGTAAGAGTGCGTATATTCAAGCGTACGCAAGCATAGTAAAATACATTTATTGTATCAAAATACATAAACACATAAAATTTGCGTAGGTATAGTAAGTCCAGTAAATATAAAAAATAAAACAACATTTAATAAATGAAATAGGTATTACTTATTTTTTAACACAAAAGTCACAATTAAAGTGCCCTGATCCAGTGTATGCCGTACAAATTTCATGCCACCAGGTTTCGCAAGAATAACATTGAATTAAATCTAATTCTGGTGGAGACCCATATATTTCTCCACAACCAGGATATATTTCATCATCTTTTTTTTCTTCATTGTCGAATTTAAATTTTTTTGTGACACCTCTTTTACCCTTGCTTTTAATTAATACTTTAGCTTTATTCTGCTGATGCTTTTCTAAGAGTTAATTTTTATAAGGAGAACTCTTTTTCTTTTATTAACAGATTCTGTCGCCTTTGGAGTGGGGCTAATTTTTTCTGGTGGCTCAAAAGCAAAAACTTTTACGGAATTGCCTCCGCTTGTAGAGGTAACAGCGAGCAGTTCTTCTAAGATGTTTGCATTTTCCAACTCAATTTCTACATTTTCGGCTACCACCATATACTCGTTTGTTTGCAAAACAACATCCTTTGAGCTTGCTTGGAAAGTATAATTAGTTGTTGTTGATGGTGCTTGTGTGTCATTATTGATTTGTTCAATGTTAGTTTCGTTATTAAATTCTTTGTTCCACCAGAAGGAGCAAAATCCTCTTTGGTAAAGATGTCGCAATTAAATGGCCAAATTCTGGTACCACGAAATGCTTTGCAAGCCTTGTCTATTGAAGCAATGCGATTGTAAGCATTGCCAAATAGACCTGCTACTTGATATTGGGTTATGGTTCGTCCTGGATGTGAAACCATCCATTTATCTGCTTCTTGGCTGTATGCAGTTTTTAGCGGTCCAAAAAATGCAACGTCAAGTGGTTGTAGTTTATGGCTTGCATGCGGTGGCAAGCTGAGCATATGTATGCCATTCTTACGACAATATTCTACTGCTGGTAAGATGATGTGTGTGGAATGATTATCCAAGATCAATAATACATGCTGTTCTGGAGAAGCATTGACAAATTTCTGGAAGTGTTTAAGCCACTCTAAAAATAATTCTGAATTAATTAATCCCGAATCAGATACCATAAGCATTGATTGAGGTGGTGCTTCATTTAGCAGTTTTATTTTCTGACGTTTTCTGGGGAAAATAAGTGCTGGAGGTACATAGCTTCCTCCAGCACTTACACAACAGACTGCTGTTATAAGTTGGCCTCGTTCTCGACTGACAACTTTGCCAACTGTTCTTTTTCCTTTGGTGATATAACTTTAGGAATCTTTGTAGGGATTGTTAATATATCGGTCTCATCCATGTTAAATTGGTAAAAAAGTATATTTTTCATAAATATTTTTTAAGTTTACAAAGAATCTGTTGACCTGAACTTTGTTAAAACCAATAATGCGAGCTAAACTTGTTTGTTCAGGTTGTCGAACAGACAAGTTGTGACGCTGACAAAACAAAATTGCCCATTCGTTACCAGTCATGCCTTGTGCTTTTGAAAATCAATGTTCTAATTTAGTTTCTTCTGCATATTGAAACGCAATCATTTGTAACTGTTTCAAAGTAATCCCGTAAAATACGGAGTCCAACTTTTTAATGTGGTCAGCTAACTGGTTTTCCATTTCTGTTGAAAATGCTGGTTTGTATCTTCCGAGGGAAGTAGGAATGCTATCTTTTTTTAGACGTTTTCGTAATGTTGCTTCATGTATTCCATATTCTTCCGCTAATGCTCGCTTTGAGTAACCTTCAACTAATTTTTGCTTAATCTCTGTAAACATTTCTTCGTTAAATTTCTCTTATAACGACCCATGTCTGAAGCAAATACATAATTTAAATAATATAGATATCGTCCAAGAGTACGCATGCGTACCCTTGCGCAGCAGTTTTTTGCGTATTCTTGAACACTGTGTATTGAATATTTAAAATATCCGTAAAAGAAATAGAATTATATATTATTAAGTGGAGAGAGCGAGATGGTGTATTGGAATGAATGTACCATGCAGCAAGGTAGAGGTTATGTTACTTGAGTTGAAAATAAACTTTTAAAATTGGTTTAAAAGTGTTCTAAAATTACATCAAGTGCTAAAAACTATACTTACTAATAACTTGCCTAATTCCTTCAACTGAGTACTGGAATTTCGTATATAATCTAATCACACGTTATTCTTTACGACACAAACACCGTGTCACATCCATTACTGAAATAATTGCAATGCGTACTCTTGCACAGCGCGTACTCTTAAGCGACCTTACCCTAAGGTTATGTTTTGTCGGCACAGTGAGGTAACAAATGAATAAAAAAAACAGTCAGTACTATATAGATGTACTTTCCTTGAATACGCATATATTTTCCTGCGAGGCAATACCGAATAGCCCAATTTAACCAAAACACACTAAACGCATATAGTTAACGATAATGTTAGACATTTGCAGGCGACCTCGCTGCAACTACTGTACCATCGATCTGATTTGTAAAGCACCGTGATGCACTACCGGTGACATAAATTCACGGCGCATTCAGAACCGCAGCTTTACGAGTTGGTCTTCACTCAGATCCGATCTTACCCCGAAAAAAATTTAATATTCTTAATTATAAAATCCGACATTTCATTTATACAGAATAAACCACGTTTATTTTTTAAAAGAGGGGGATCAATTTTTTTAACTACCGAATCATTCTATCAGAAGATATCTCTCTTTTCTGGCCAAATCCAATTAAGGCCCTTTTTTTCCATATGGTTTACTTCGTACTTAACTTCATCAATATCGAATTTAATAATTTGACCTGGTAGGAGCTGTTCATTGTAGCTAACAATTACAAAATCTACTTTAAAGGGACCATCCTTTTCATTCTTCTCTTCCGTATCTCAATTTTCAATAGAATTATTACTATTTACATCTGATTGTTTTCCCTTTTCTGTATTCTCGCATATTTTATTTGGTTCTTTCTTTTCAGCTAGCTTTCTTGTGCGTTGTATTGTCTTTCCTTTTTTTATTCTTTGTGTTTTTGTTTTCTTCCCTCTTACGTTTCCTGTTCTCTTTCTTTATGGCATCTTTTTTTAAATAATACTCATTCCAAGCATTAGAAGTTGTTACGGAAGGCATTTTTTTCCTTCTTTTTTGGACGTAGATGCCTTTGGCCAAAATAACGCGTTTTTAAATGGTAAAGGAACTATTACTCCAGGAATAGCAATTTATGTTTTCTTTTCTGGCATCCCATGTTCTGCATTTTCTTGTGGTTCTTCTACATCCCTGGCTAGTTTTTCCGTTATAATATGGCAATCTTTTTCTATGGCTATGTTCTTGATGATTGACTCTTCCACTTCTAAATTATGGTTTAGGCCAGGGGTGTCAAACTCAATTAGCTTGAGTGCCATTTTTTTTCCGAGGCATGCTTGGGGGGCCGGCTTTAAAAAAAAGTTTGTTTTTATACCAATACAGAAATCTTTATTTAAGGAAATCTATACAATATAAAAAGTTATAATTATGATACCTTGACATAGCAACTAAGATTAGGTATAGTAACTATTTTGATGACCCAGATACTTGACATCGTTTCATCTTCATTATGCCATCGATGTTTGGTGTCAAATCAGGTGTAGGGTAGCCCGGGGACAATAGAAACATTTTTGATTCTTAATTTTTTTTTCTTTAAAGCTTTTGTATTTTTCTAAAGTATTACGTGATATACACAGAGCATAATCATTCTAGTTTGCATTAATATTTTTTTCTTTGGCCTATAATGATGAATTAAAGAGATATTAAAAGAACATTGAAGAATGAAAACCTGTTTCAAATGTCCCCTTGCCAGGGACGGTTGAAAAATGTGTAAGGGACAATTGAAACATCAATAAAATTCAGTGTTTTTATTACTAACGGGTGTACAAGACAAAATAAAATATTACTCCGACAGGCAATTGTGACATACATAATTCGGTTCTTGTTGAGTGCATTCCTCGTGGGACCAATGATGACAATCGATGCACTGCACCCATTTTTCTCCAGGTCGACTAGCACTGTATCGTTCTAAGCACACCAAACAGAAACACTCTTCTTCTTCGTCCTCACTGTTTTCCTCATTTTGCCGAGGAACCTTTTTCGCCTTGGGTTGTCTAGGTTTTTTGGATTTACCTCCAAACTGACTAAGGATTCTTTTGACCTGCTTTTTCTTTTTTTCTTAATATTCCTCTTGGATTGCATTTTTCTCCGGGGTGTCGGTATAAATTGCGGACTTCCTAGATTTTCTTCTACCAGCTGTTTTCCTTGGAGGCGCCTTCGGTAATGGCCTAATAGTTTCTTGAGTAAATGCAGTCGCTTGGCATTGCGTTAGCGCTGCTGACAGCCGATAGATTCTGAGGTTCTGCAAGAGTTTCAGTGTTACTCGGGCCTGGTTCTTCTTGAATGACTCTTGAACCTGTAACCGCTTCACTACTAACAGGCTCCAGAGTGCTGCTAGATTCCAGCTGAATTTCAGCCGTGTTCGTCATCAGCATTATGTCAACGTTGCCAGTTGCTGGTCTATCGGTAACATAAGCTGGGGCAAAATCCAACTCTGAGAATATACTCCGGTTAAATGGGTAAATTCCGGTGCAGTTAAATCCAGCTACGATGTTTGATTGGGTGAGAGCCAGTAGTAGAGCTGTTTTAACTATACCAGGAATATCGTAGATCGTCATCGTTTTTCCTGGATTATTTCTCATCCAAGCATCGCTAGTTGAGTTTACAGCCTTTTTGAAAGGACCGTAAACAGACCGATCCAGTGGCTGCAACTTATGCGAACAGTGTGGGGGGAAAGAAAGAACAACTATGCCGTTTGATTTGCAGTAATCTAAACATTGTATGCTTATGTGTGACTGGTGGTTGTCTAGTAGAAGTAGAACTTTGTGGTCAATTGAAGAATCAGTATGTTTTTTAAAATGTTTGAGGTATAATAAGAATTCTTCATCTTGCATCCACCCGATCGCGTTGCCTGCTCCAATGCATCCCACTGGGCCGTCTCTGACGAAATGATCGTGGTATCTCAATTGTGGAAAAATGAAAATGGGAGGCACACTATTACCAATAGCATTTATAGCTATAGCAACGGTCACCAACGTTCCTCTTTCCCCTGAAGTTAGAGCGCCAACTTGCTTGGTTCCCTTTCGGGCAACAACTTTAACCGGCTTCTGGACCGTTGTGACGCCTGTCTCATCTATATTGTATATGTCTTTTGCTTCAAAATTGTGTCTGTCCATTACCTTACTTAGGTTATCATAAAAAAGATTTACGTTCGTAACATTGGAACTAGTTGCGCGAGAGAGACTTGTGGCTTGAGCCACGCGGATTGAAATTGCAGGATTACGCTTCATAAAGCCAGAAAACCAATCCTAACCTGCCATTTTATTTTTTGTCCACGTATCAGGCATGTTTAATGAGTATTTCTGCGCTAACTGAAAGGCCAATTTACGAATTTCTTTGGGCGATAATTTGAAAAATATGTTAGCTGTTTTGATAATATACTCGGTCATTAATTTTTCTTGACCTTCGTCAAATACTCGCCTTATACAACGATAACCCATAGTAACAGAAGCAGTCGACCCTTCTTCAATTGCCTGTTTTTTTTCTTGATAAATCTGCTTAAAGATACATAGTTCAGGTCAAACTTTGCTGCAGCAGACCTTATAGATTTCTCACTCTCAACAACTTCCTTGTATGCTTCTTCAAACGTCGAAACTGGTTTTGTTCCCTTCTCTGTCTTCCTTATTCTTACTCGGGGCATTCTAGAACAAAACACATACTGCAATGTAGAGCAATACAAATTTGAATTTAACTATTTTCCAAAAAAATCATTCGGGGACGGTTAAAACACGTTTCAACCGTCCCCGGAATCGTTGTTTCTATTCTCCCCGCTCCAAATTGTGGAACACAGTTGAATAATTTTTTAACCTCTCATGATAGCAATAATTTAAACATTCCCAACTAAGAAAAACATGCAAAATGAATAAATAAATACGGCCAAAGCTTGGTACTTACGTTTATGCTCCCTCGGTTAAACTTTTCACAACAATGCAAAACTTCACAATGTCGGATATTACGTTAATACGATGAATACACGTCTACCTTCCGCTACGCTTGCCTGCTGACTGGCGGGTGAAGGGAGCGTCTCGTGGCGGGTCACCTTGTGTACTCGTGTCTAGTTTGAACGTTGGATTTTGAATTATAGGACCGCTGTTTCTACTGTCCCCTGTTTATATAAGCTAAACTTATGGAATTAAAAAAATACTAAACTAAACTAAATCATTAAATACAATGCATTTTTTTTATTGACCCTGTCTAAACTTCCTCAATGCTTCTGCGAGGTTATTTATAGCCGCAGTCCTTTCTTCCGCCACTTTCTTCTTTTCGGCCCAAATCGCTTTTTTCTGTAGCATTTCTGCCTTCCGTTGCTCTGTATATTCCGATAAACCATCGAGTTTTCTTTTTCTTTCTCGCCTTGGAGTCTCCGGAATCTCATCTCTGCTAGGCGACACTGCATGAGCGGTTCCAGTCTTGTTACTCAGACGAGTAGGTAGGGGAAAGTGGGGCACATTCAACCAATTTTGACAAAATATTTTATTTTAAAATTTCAGTAACATGTTGAAGAAAAAAAATCACTGTATAATAAATTACAGACCTTTGCACTGAACCTAGGCACAAAATAATTTAACAAAAATGTTTTTTTTAAAAATCTTTTGTTATTATAAAAAAACTGTTACAAATGGTTGAATGTGCCCCTCCGGTGGGGCACTTTCAACCAACAGGTGGGGCAGTTTCAACCACAGTCATTAAAAAAAACTAAATAAGCAATTCACTCCAGAAATTTAGCCAACGCTCAACAATAACAATGGTAACATAAAAGGCAAACCTAGAATATTTTTTTAAATTAATTATAGCAAAATTTACAAAAAAAAGTAACTGTTAATTAACATTATAAGCAGAGATATTCGCCGCAAAGTTTAATAACGATGATGTTCTCGCCGTCTTCGCAGAATTAGGGGCTGGCAACTTTAAAACAATGTCGCAACGTTGAACCATTGATATATCATCAACAACCGGATAGCAAAATGTATAACCTGGAGGCTTTTGGCGCAAAAATTTTATTAAAAATTCATCAATTTCTGTGACTTCCATTACCTTACCAATGTAGTAATTGATTTTAGATTTAGTAGGGAACTTTACGAGTAAAAAATTGTCTTCATTAATAACTTCATCGTCCGGCAATAGTTCCATTTCTACGCTAAAGTCGTCACTAGGATCATCGGATTCCAGAAAAATTGATTTTTCGGACTCACCTGTACTACTACTCTCTCTTCTCATAGTTTGTTTTAATGTAATTTTTGGTTTTGAAACGAGTTGCTTGGTCACTCTTTTTAATTTTCGTTCTTCCTGATTTTTCTTGCGCAATTTCCTTTCACGTTCTATCTCTTCTATTCGTTCTTTCTCAGGAGTATCCGTATAAATTCTGGATTTGCCTTTTCTGTTTTGGCGCCGGTTTCGCTTCTTTACAGTAGGCCTGGGAAATGGTCTTACCATATCTGGTGTGATAATAGTGGATGATGTGGATGACTTGTCTTTGCCAAACTTTTGCTCTGTGAATGTGGTACCTTGTTTAGGAGTGATGTCATTTAAAGTTCTTTCCGGCGTTGAGAATGATGTTCCAAAGGACGTTGATGGTAAATTCTGTAAAGGGTTTGGATCATCGAATATATTGTCGTCATGAATGTCTATCTGATTTTCTTGAACGTTTCCATTATCAACGATTTTGTTTTCTACAATATTCGCAAAACTTGATGCAAAGTGCTACCCAGTGTTGAGGGCGGAGGGTTCACACTTTTTTTGTTTCTCAACACTGCGTGTATCTCTTCAAAATATGGCCACGTTATTGTGCTCTCTCCGGTAGTTCGAACTTTATCAGCATTTCTGTTATAAGTCACCAGTATATTTTTCCATTTATTGGAAATTTCTATACTACTATATTTATATCCATGTTGGATAAATTCCTCCCTCACCAGGTCCCAGTATTTAATTTTCTTGGCCTTCGGATCCCTAAACATGTGATACAGCCGCAACCTTGTTGTGATTAGAAGTTTCACTGCGGCTTTTCGCAGTTTTCCTTAGCAGCAGCGGCTATAAAAAGAAATAAGGCAGTCAAATACACTATTTCCTAAATTCCAAAAGAACTTACAATCAGGGAAGTTTAGGGTTTCGCTAACAGCACAGCCTGTGGCTGTAACCACTTGATTAACTTGACTGGGGCCAGGAGAGGAGGACTGGAATTCCGAATGCACCAGTCGAAAAGCATTTCTGAAGTTCTCCTTCTCTTCTGCCTGTTGCAAAAGCTGATGTGCTAATTCTTGATCTGTGAAACAAAAAATTAAAATATAATAAGAGCCTACATTAGCAATGCAATGCTATAAATGTCTAAAATCCGGGCTTTACCCCTGAGATACGTAGGTAACAAGATGTATTGAAACTATTATTACTTACCATCATCGTTCACTACCCGTCGGTAGGTTTCCTCATCTACTTCTTACGCGTAATTCGTGTTTGTCACCGGATTATATAAATCCAGCTGCATGGTGGTATTGCACTTTTAACAGTTTTTTAGGTTATACAAATATACACACGAGCACCAACAGCTGTTCAGTGGAAGTGGATGCTCTGCTGCAGTCGATTTCGTTCGGCTGCGCAGTCGATTCGCAGGTGACAGTAAAGGCGCGTTCTCACGATTCGATTTTTGTTGATCAACTTTGGTGGTTCAACTAAAATCGGTCAATTTTTAGTTCACACGTTTCAAGCTAAAGTTGAATAAAGCTAGTGATTAAAAATGGCGCCAAGTGAAATTGTGCGTGCATGTGTAAAAGTTATTACCAGTTTACTGGGCGAAGAATTAAGAAAAATTATCGTAAGTGGCGATAAACAACGTAAAAAACGTCGTGTATGGATTCGCAATTGGATTAAGAAGAGGAATCAATATGGAGTTTCAGAAACTCTCCTAAAGGAACTTGCAGTGGAGGATACAGAAGGATATAAAAATCACTTGAGAATGTCCGAAGAAAAATATGAAGAACTATTATTGAAAATTATGCCCAAAATCCAAAAACAAGACACTGTTATGCGAAGAGCACTTCCTGCAGCTCTAAAACTGCAAATAGTTTTGCGTTATTTGGCAACAGGCGATTCTTTTGCAACGCTGGCCTTCATGTACAGAGTACCAAAAAATACAATATCAAATTTTATTAAAGAAGTCTGCGAACAAATATACGAGGTTCTACAAGAATTTATAAAAGTAAGTACAAAATATAGTGTTTATTTATTACACTTTACAAAATATGGTTAAACAAATAGGAAAAATAAGTAAGTACTTAAAGATTCGTAAATGCTTGAGAAATAATGTCATTAGATGTTTCGTCTAAAGAACGAGAATAGCTACATTGTTGTACAAACCCAGGTGATGTAGGTTCCGAATTTAACCATATTTCTTGATCACTGAGCAGAGAGAGTGATGATGTTGATGGTGATGGCGACGCTGTCTTATAAGTCTCTGTAGTATTTAACAGAACTTTTAAACGTTCTTTCTTGATCGATGTCTGTATGTTTTCTTGACATGAAAGTGCATTAAGAAGTGGAAGCTGTCTCAACTGAATGGCAATAAGTTTTGCAAATGCATCAAATTCATCTCCATTATCATTTCGACTTTGTTGGGATACTTTATCCAGTTTGTCTATTGCAGTGCTTATGGCGGAAATATTGTCATGTTTTAGTAACACTGCTTTGCGCTTTCGGCTGTGCGGAGTTTGAAATGGTGTTGAAAGTTTACTTTTTGGCGTACTGGCTGTGGATGTAGATGGAGCGGATGTAGATGGAGCTATTGGCAGAGCTGAATTTTCTTCAGGAAACTCGCTTTCAGTTGCCGAAACATATAATTCGTCGTGAGGTTCCATTTGCAGATTTTCTTCTTCTCCTTCATTTTGATTATCGAGTATAGCCTGAAACAAAAATGTTTTATACATGTATTTTTTATTTACAGATGCCACAAACAGAAGCAGAATGGAAAGAAATTCAAAATAATTTTTATATCCGATGGAACTTCCCAAATTGTTGCGGAGCCCTGGATGGCAAACATATTGTTATACGTAATGCACCTCACAGTGGATCAGAATATTTTAATTATAAAGGCACTTTTAGCATTATTTTATTTGCATCTGTTGATGCTAATTATTGCTTTCGTTATATTGACGTGGGCACAAATGGACGAACCAATGATGCAGCAGTGTTTTCAAATTCATCGCTAAATGCAGCACTACAAGCAAATATGTTAAATTTTCCAAAAAAATTGAATTTTCGTCGCTGACGACGCTTTTCCGCTCAAAACATTTATTTTAGAGCCATATGGAAGAACTATGTGCCTATCTAGAAAGCAAAAAATATTTAATTATCGTCTATCTAGGGCACGTCGCATTGTCGAAAATGCATTCGGAATTTTGGTCTCAAGATTTAGAATATTTGAAAAACCGATACCTCTTGCGATTGATAAGGTGGATATATTAGTTAAAACAGCATGTGCATTACATAATTGGCTAAGAACGACTTCAAGTGAAAAATACACAACAATAGGTTCCTTGGACGTAGAGGATTTTAATGCAGGGACACTTATACCAGGTTCCTGGAGATCAGAAATTCATGGGGCAAATGGTATACAAGCATTACAAAATAACATTGGGAGTAGTAATTACACGCAAGAAGCTGCTAACAAACGTGACACATATGCAAATTTCTTTTTAAATCGTGGGGCTGTGCCGTGGCAAGAGAATATGATATATAACGATTAATATGTAATGTAGTATATGAATTACTAGGTATTTATCAGATAAGCATAATAAAATATAACTTACCCAATTTGATGAGCTGTTTCTTTGTGCTGATACGCCTCGCAGAAATTCATCAACTTTCTTAAACCAAAATAACTTTGGTTTATAGACATCGTCAGTGCCCGTTCCCGATTTTTTAGATCTCAAAACTATAGTTAGTTCCTTTTTGTACATAGTTCTTATCGTTTTTATTTTATTTCTAACATCCGTTGCAGTAATAATAGGGCCGTCTATTCCCATTTCCCGTGCAATAACACACAATGCGTTATCTCTGGCATTTTTATTTTTATAACTGTCCAGTCTGTGATTCCAAAGACAGTCATGGTTATGGTATAATTCTATAAATTTTATCATAGTGCCCTCTGACCACTTTAAGCTCATTTCGTTTCTCTACACTCCTACACTCTTTAATTAAAAATAATAAACTGACTGCAAGCAACAGGTTCGAATGATTCAACTCGACTGGCAAATGTTCACACGTTTCAAACGCGATTCGACTCGTCTGAAAATTACTGTGTGACTCATAACTTGAACGATAAAGTTTGAATGGTTCAATCTTTTGTGGAATCAACAAAAGTTGACCGATAAAAATTGAAACATATGTTCTCACAGCAATTTCCGTTCGATTTTTGTTGAACCACCAAAGTTGATCAACAAAAATCGAATCGTGAGAACGCGCCTTAAAAGAACAACAAACTGCATTGCAGCCAACTGCGCAGCCGGTGTAAAAGAACGATTAACTGCAAAAACTGCTGCAGCCACTGCGTAAAAGAACGTACCCTTATTGACATGATGTTAGACCAGCAAACGTGAACGAATAACTGTGTACATACATTAGCATACGTGTCACATTATTTGTTTATACTCGTACCTAAATATAGGGAAATCACCGAACTTTATATCATCAAGGCCATTCCAGAACGTTAATACACGGATCACGCAGTGTTACGCAGCCGCAACTGCCTCAATTCGGTTTCTTAAAGTTCGAGAATCGAGTTTCGCGAATTCGAGATCGAGAATCTACGTTCGAGAATTTTCGAGTTCGAGATCGAATCGAGAATCATCTTTCGAGAATTTTAGAGATCGAGATCGAGATCGAGAATTTTCGAGATCGAGATCGAGAATGGGTAAAATCTCGTCTCGTCTCGTCTCGTGGCAATACTATTGGTAACGCTTTTCTTCATTCAATTTCAATTCTCTTGCAGCAGCCGCCTGAAATTCAGAATTTTTTTGCATATAATCGTTGATATGTATCTCCAAAACCACTGGCATTAGACCCATTTAACTTGATATAAAATTATTAGTATTTCAATGCAAAACTTTCAAGTTAGTACCTAAATGTAGGACATTCCATTTTTTAAAAAGTAAGTTTTATTTGCAACACTTTTGAGCCACCTTGTACAATCAAAACTATTTTAGTAATGTGTACTTACAACTTTTATATACACAATATCTATGTAACTCTTAGTTTTAGAACTATCTTCCAATCCCCCCCCCTCCCAATCGTTGCCAGACCCTGTATATAGTTTACCTTTATTTTAGCATAGGTGGAACGGTTTATTGTTCCTGAAATGTGGTGATTAGTTGTCGATTAATGTTAATGTTAATTTTATGACACCGCTGCAGTTTACATACGTCCCAAAAACTACCTGAACGGTGCCCACTGCAGTTTACGTACCCTCACTAATGATCCGCTGCAGTTTACAAACGCCGGGGTTTATGACCCTAATTTTACTACGTTAAATAGAGATTGTGTTCGCTAAATAGAGGGAAATTTATATATAAATAATATCGGACATTGACGGTTCTAACCAAAATTTCGCTAAATAGATAATTTTGTTAAATAGAGGTTCGACTGTATAATGTTTTGTCTGCATCGTTTCCTTCCCAATCAGCACCTTTTGAAAGATAAAAGTTTTTAAGAGTTGTTGCTTCAATGTGCTCTAAAAATCTTAGGTGCTTAGCTACATCAGAATTATAGCTGAGTGTTGGGTTTTGAATACTTTCAGCGCTTTCAAGTACTTTGGTGTAGTCAACATTTGTACTATCAAATGGAAACAAACCACAGACATAGACAAAAGGTCAAGTGTTACTTTAACAGCAAGGGTAGATAAAGTAGCACTTTAACATCAAGGGTAAATAATAGTAATTTATTATACAAGACGATAAAGTTAAATTTTATCCACGAGTGAATCGTTTAACGTCGAGACGAAGTCGAGACGTTAATGATTCAAGAGTGGATAGAAATAACTTTATCGTCGTGTATAATACAATATTTTTTTCTATAGCAAGAACTTTAACAATTTCAAAAGAAAATAATGGCAGTCAATCACATTTCAAAATGTCAGTAGCTAGATTGGGTTGCTACGATAATAGGAAGCTGTCATATTTAATTTAAACAAAAGTTAGAAAATTAAATTACTTTATCTATCCTTGATGTTAAAGTGCTACTTTATCTACCCTTGCTGTTAAAGTAAAACTTGACCTTTTGTTTTGAGTTGATAAAAGCACACTTTAACATGTGCTATAGAAAAAAGTAATTTAACTTTATAACTGTTATTTAAATTAAATATTACAGCTTCGTATTATCCTAGCAACCCAATCTAGCTACTGAGATTTTAAAATGTGATTGACTTTCCTTATTTTCTTTTCAATTTGTTAAAGTTCTTGCTATAGAAAAAAAATTGTATTATACACGACGATAAAGTTATTACTATCCTCTCTTGAATTATTAACGTCTTGACTTCGTCTCTACGTTAAACAATTCACTCGTGGATAAAATTTAACTGTATCGTCTTGTATAATAAATGACTAATATAGTAATAAAAAAGCAGTAATAAGGCAAATAATTTGCTAAGATATATTGAATATATATACATTATAAATAAAAGCATAGGTTTAGCAAAACCAATACAGGGATTAATTGTTTTTACACAGGATCAAGTTAATTATGATGTGCTCTGCCCTGCTGTGAGAGCAACTGATATACTATTTTGTTCTTCTGCAGTAGGTTTAGTTAACTTTTGTCCTACATTCTTCTTATTTTTTTCTGGTAGAGCACAGCCTTTGTGGTATAATCCTCTTGTTGGCTGGTGCTTTTTCAACGGATGTTTTTGTCAAATTAACAGCTGATGATATACATGCTTCTATGGAAGCTTCGATACTGACTCCTAGTGATTTTAAAAGATTTCGAGCAATTTGAATTCCTTCTTCTGTTTTTATGTTGTCTAGGATAGCTAAATACTCTTCTTTTGGTTCTGTCACTGTTGTTGAAAGTGCTTCGGGAGTATTTGCCACTACTAATTTACTTTTGAAAATTAATTTTCTCAGAATTTCCACTTCGTCACTGTTATTAGACTGATAAAGATTGCTATCATTTTGCAAGGCACCTACAGATTTTTCCTTAAAACGGCACAGTAAATGGATGTGCTTAGACATATTCCACTTTATTGTGTAATCAACACAAGAACAAGAGATAATATGAATGCAAGTTTTACATTCCATACAACGTAAATTGCAGTTACATTCTTCACAGTTTTTTTGCACAGAATAAATATAATTTCCATTAGTCGAAGGAATACTCCAGACATTGTCATTTTCAATAATAAAATCTGTGGAGAGTTCAAGCGAAGCCGTACGATAGTTCAAGCCAGCCCCCAGAAACGGTGACGTCACGATCGAGGTCGATATGACGAGGCGAGTGGGCCCAAAATACATGTAAATTTTACGTTTAATTACATTCTCAAGCACTTCTCTGCTTATATTATTGGTTTGGCATAACTAATAACTTGCTAAATATTGCTAAACAGCTTTGTTGGTTTATAAATAATAAAAAACGAACGAATTACGAATAATTATTTTATTACAGAACCGTATAGTTGCAAAATTATAAAAAAATATAGTACCAGTATTAATTTAGAAGGGATTCTCGTTCTCCGTGTTAGTCCATGGAATTGATACATTTTACCTTGCATCAAATGAGGTAGTTCTGATTTTTTTATATGTTCTATGTGATGAAGTTGTAATAACAAATCTAAGTTTTCGACCTTGGAAGCCCTCCGGATCATTGCTAAATACTTGAAAAACCGCTAAATTTTAGGACTTTTTTCAGTTTTTGTCAATTTTGTCTACCAAGGACCTGTGTTACAGCAAAAGTCATTATTTGCACTTCTAAAGTAGATTAAATTTGCAACAACATGAGATTAATTTGGTTTTGGTAGGCCAAATAGTTTCTAAGATACAGCAATTCAAAGTTTTGTAAAATTTCCAAAAAAAGGAAATTTTAGTTATTTTTTTCAGTTTTTGTCAATATTGACCACTAAGGACCCATTTAACGGCAAAAATTATTATATATATATTATTAAGAAGGACTAAACGTTCAACAAAACGAGACTAACTTGGTTTATTTAGACCTAATAGTTCCTGAGATACAGCTGTCCAAAGTTGATGAGGTTAGTAAGCAAATATTAAACAATATGAAGTACGGTCGTTAACGAAATAAGCATTATAATTTATTTAAAAAACCGTTGTAGCAAATATAAAATTATTATTTAATTTTTTTTTTGTAATATGAAACACCTCATTGTATATAATCAGTACTGTGTGGGAAATTGTTATTAGTCGTACTTCTTGTACATCTTTGATGGACCAGGCTGGTCCTCTAAATCCACAGCACTTCTTTTGGGGGCAGCTTGCTTCGGTAGCATTTCTTCATCGACCGGCTCAGGCAGGTCGAAATCGTCATCTGATGTTGGATCATCGATAAGTGGTTCATCATCAGTGTCGTCACACATCAGGTCTGGTATGTTCTCACAAGATTGACCGCTACAGTGGTTGCAAACAGCCGAACATTTGAGTCCTGCTTTCCTACAACCGCAATTGTTGGTACAACCTTTTTTGCAGTTGCAGGAAATCATGTTTAGCAGGGCTTGAGGAGCTGGTGGTTTCGTCATCAGTTGAGGAATGATGCCTTGTGTACTTCAGAAAATCAATACTGGCAAAAAAAATCGTTTTACCTGGTGGTAGGTTCGCAGAGAGTGAAATCTTGCAGCATCCCTGGTTGGAGGCAATCTGGCGAGGTTCATGTTGGACTTAGCTGCTGCCCTTGTGTACCGCTGGAAGCGAAGGTCGTCGAGATTTTGGGATTCAATGTTGCCTCCATACAGTGAAACGAGAAATCTCTCTCCTGCTTCGGCAACCTGCGCAGGTGTGGCATTGGGGCTAAGGAAAACTGCAGCGTTTTGTTCAATGCGTTGCTGTTTTTTCAGCGTCGATAAAAATTTCATTTTTCCTTGACCAAAAAGGGCTGATGTTGTATCACAACCACTGAATGCATGAAGGAACAGTGCCATTTCGGGTTGTGCTTGGTGCGTGAAGGAATTCGTCGAGTAGGTGATATTTGGGTTTTTTCCTCTCCCACATTTTTCAAATATAATGTTGTTCTTTGGTCTGTATGTTGAAAGGGTGTGGTCTCCTACATCTCGTGGCAAACCACAAAGCATGACCAACAAATCTATGTCCTCGCCGGCGATCTTGACGACGTCGTAGGCAGCGGACATGGAAATGGCTGTGGTTACTATTAACCGGTCAGCATCTTCCTCTGCCTGTAGTGTTAGAATTTTGTTCCTCTTTAGATGCACCTTCAGCATGTCGATAAGTCTAAGCTTGTTCCTGTCATTTAATAGGAACTTGTCCTGAGCAACTGGAGCAATGGTTGTTTCGTCGAAGATAACATCAGGAGAGGACGTTGCTCTAGCTCTACGGAGACGTTCAAAGCTCTTGGTGTTTTTATCTGATGCGTCAGATGGGTACCCATCGAAAACTACTGTTATATTTGAACCGTAGCGATTTTGCAAGTATTTGACATACCTGGCGGCAATTTCCCTAAAAGACACACTCCGAGGCCACACAACTTTGTGGAGTAGATGTCCACCGTCTACAACTACGTACGTGTCCTTCCTCTGCTGCTTTTCATCCAGACTCACAGGATTGAAGGCTGTGTAAAATGATGACTTCGTACCCTTTCTGATTCCATCTTCAGTAAAAAGTGCCATGGGAAATGGTGACAATTCATGTGTAAAAAAGTCCTTCAATTCTTCGTCAGTCTTTTTCAAAATGCATAATCTGTGGAACAAAGTGAGAGGGTTAACGGTCACCCTTCTCTCTCCAATTGAAACAGAGCAGACAGCAGAGGCAAGCGTGTTCACTGTATTTCTTCTAGTAAACTTTACATTTTCAAAATTTTCACCAATAACTTTTGACATCATCTCCTTTCCAATGTTTACAGCATTGTGGCAGTTAACCTCTTTACTTCCGACGAGCCCACTACTTAATGAAATTATGGAATCACTCTTGGGAAATGGAGGGTGAATGTGAAAGAAGTCAAGCAGTTTTTCTGCATCTTGTTCGTCTCTGTTCATTCTGGATGGTCGTATATCAATATGTTGTTCAGACGTACCACTCATAATGTCGCAGTAGCTTTCCACATCTGTACATACGTTTTGGAGGTAGACCATTCCTAATGTCCATCGGGTTAGCACACTGTCTGTTATTCCGCGACCCCGGGTCAGACCTCCGTAGGTTTTCATAGATCTCATAAGAACCTGTTCAATCGTCATGTCTGACCATACACCACACCAGAATTTTTTGGTGCGTCGAATTGTAAAGTACCCTCTTTTTGTATACTGTTAGAATTCGAAAAGATCCATTCTTTCTTCCAGTGTCAACATATCTTGAAGATACATGTGGGCACACTTGGCATAAAATAAGTGGCCAGCTGCATGAAAAACTGGCAGCATTTTGTGGATAGTCTTGAGATGCAGATCCCAGTTTCCCATTCGCTCTGCTTCAATGAATTGTTTCACTAAAGTTACCATTCGCATATATTTAACCCTGAGCGTTGCTGTGGGTCCGTTAAGTTCAAGATTATCAAGCGCATTAGTAAACTTGGTTTGAATAAGTTGGAATTGTTTATTTTCGAGTAACGTTAAGATGGTGGAGTGCTCAAAGCTGGAGAACACGTCATCGAGCACACCTTCATCTTCATCAGTCAGATGTACAGTTTTAACAACCTCTGTTGCTAATGCCAACTGGGTTAGAGTGTGAGCCCGCACAGCACGCGCATAAGAGTGTCCAGACATTATCTTCTCAATACTGTTTGGCGCAAAAATTGTTGAAAAGACTTCCTTTAATCCAGAACCTTCCATTATCTTGCCTATTGTTCCCATAAATGACATAAGTACGTGAACACCACCTAACCTCACAACAACATTATTCAACTCGGAGTCATCGCAGTTTGCTATTATTTCTTTAGCTTTTTTGTATAGTGGTTGATCAAAGGTCACGAAGCATGTTTTTTGGCCATAGACACCACATTTCTCATTGGCCACCCGAAGAGCGGTGATTTGTAGCCTGTTCCATATAACCATTCCATCCAGGTATACTCCACTTTTTCGTACTCTTGCCAAACAGCCAGGCAATATCCGAAGAAGATGGCACAATGTCTTCAGGTATTTGTTGAATACTGTCCACATCCTCAATAGTGACGGTAGCCAAACCTTGGTTTTTTTTCGGTTGGTAGATTTGCAACTGCACAGACGGTCTCTCTTGCATAAGCTGGGAAGCACCGCATCTTTCCACACGGACAAAACTTTGTTCTGGGATAATTGATTCACTGGGAGTCACCATCATTATACCTCCTAAAGCGTGGAAGGTGCCTAATCCATCCAATGTGTTGACATTGAAATCTGCGTTGTCAAAGGTGAATTGCACAAAACTCCTCTGCTCCAATTGCATTTGGTCTGGTCTTAGGATGGCAGAGGTTTCTAGTTTTACAATGTTTTTGTAACTCGCACAAAACCCCATGGTTGACAACAAGTCAACAAGGTGACTGGACGCAAACTTGTGATACAAATAAACACCTATGCCATGAAGCAATGAAGATATGAATGAGGAAGGTCTGACAGCTGACACTATTGAGTGTGACAGAGCACCACATTTTTTACGCCACTTATCCAGACAACCTCGTTTATTTTTTACAATCACGGTCTCCATAAACAGTTTCAGCGACTTTGGTATTACAGAATCCACATCCTGCAAAAAATCATGTGAGGGCGGGTATTCTTTTGTGTTGTACACTTGAGAGCGAATATCCTCCCGGATAATATCAGCTGCTGCTTTAACTACCCGGAGTCGCTCTTCTTGGGGATCTGATTTCTGTTCAGCATACCAGGCATCTGATAAAATTTTGTATCCAGTATTTTTGAAGCAAACAATTGTTGTTTTGTTTGATGTGGTAACTAGTACTACGTCATCTCCGTACTTTTTAATTAGGCGACCTTTAATGGTTCGCACATCAGGTGGGTTCTCACCTAACAGCTCAGTCAACTCTGTCAGGGAAAACTGGCACTCTTCCGAGTTTTCTTCTAGGAAGTCGAAAATTTTATCCATGGCTTCATCAACAGTGCCACGAGTATGTTCTCCCCTCTGTAGTCCTTTTCTAACAGGTCTGTACAACTTCCTCTGACAAAACCGATGATATCTTGCATCTAGTGCAGGCAAATCGGTATCTTCTGAGATGCGTTCTATTATTTTCAGTGCCCATTCATCGCCTCTTTTCTCAGCTGCTTTCAATAAGGTTGAAACCAGCTGCAAGTTATCCACGACAATCACATTATTTCTTTTTTCAGGCTTGTTTTTTTTCTGAGCTTCAATGAATTCAACAGTTATTTGCTCTCCACATAAAAAGCAGTTCTCTCTGAAGTTGAACTGCTCAGAAGAGCTTCTTGTAGGTCTCGCTGATCTCACTTCCTTTTCCCCACGTTGCACAGCTGCTTCTATCAATTTTGGATTGGTGTATCTTTTTTGAAACGCACGATGTACCGAAATCTCGCGCATTTCCTTCAGTAAACGTTCGTGTTCCCGGTTTTTTAATTTAACACTGCATGTAAGCAGGGTTTCCACTCCTCTATGTTTCACCAAAATCAATTCACCTTACTCAAACTATCATTGCATATAAAGCAACGGGAATCCACGGAGGCCCGTGCACTCTCCATCATATTATTATTAATTCACTTTCGAACTGAACGCGTCACGTAACTTTTAGAACATATCTAACTCGGCCGAATAGATGTGAACGACTGACGAATAGAGGCAGTTAGTTACACTTGTGTCTACAGGCTGACCCACTACTCGAAGCAGACCTGCGCAATACATTCGTATTAACAGTTTGCATTTTTTTTTTTTTTTTTTAACAATTGTCTGTACCAGTTCAGCAATGATGCTATGCATGGTAATGTTCAGCGATGTGTGTCACAATATACCGCACTAGCGAGGTCCTAAAGACCTCTGTCACTAATTTTTATGATTGTTAAAGTTGGATTGTCCCATGAGGCACTGCGCGCACTACAGTTATGAGGGGGAGATTACTGAGATTCATTTATGTTAGTCACTGTCACGAGTCAAAAGATCTACAGGTAATTTCCTTTTTAATCTTGTGTGTAGTGATCTTGAGCCCACTTGATAAAATATTGCGCCATTACATATGTCTATGTTGTTATAAAAGTTTTTATTTGTTTTTGTGATGAATTCTTGTATTGTGGGAATATCAGTTTCTCGATGCAACTGAGAATTTCTTACAAACCACTCAGCATTAGTTATTGTGCGCAGCACTTTGTTTTGTAGAATCTGCAACTTATTGATATTAGTTTTCGATGTCGAGCTCCAGATACTACAACCATAAGTAAATATTGGTCTAATGGTAGCTGTATAAATTAATATTCCACATTTAATTCTAAGTGACGATTTTTTGTTCAAAATTGGGTAAAGCATGCTTAACCTGGCATAGGATTCTGCTAGCTTTTTATTTATGTGATTGCTCCAGGTTAGTCTGCGATCTAAATATATCCCTAGATATCGGACGGCGCTGTCTTTGGGGTTCCATGGTATAGGTGTGTTATTAATTGTTATATTTGGTGGATCTTGGGGCCGTCGGAGAGTGAAAATTTTTGTATCGCACTTTTCTGCGTTGATTTTTAAATTCCACTTCCGGAACCAGAGAGTTAACTGGTGTACACCTTCCTGGAGTCTTTGTGCTGCCTGATTAATATCGTAGTTCTGCGTGATTAACGCCGTGTCATCGGCATACATAGCTATATTTGCATTAAGTGGTTCAGGGATGTCATACATAAAAATGTTAAATAAGATCGGGCCCAAAATAGATCCTTGTGGGACTCCAGCATTAATGCGGTGTGTCGAGGAGGTGCAAGCGTTGACTCTCACTTGAAATGTTCTGTCAGATAGAAATGATTTGATGATCAGCAACAAGTATGTGGGTATGTTCATGGTTTTTATTTTATAAATTAGCCCATTTGTCCACAGCCTGTCAAATGCCTGTGCCACGTCTACAAAAACTATTAATGTATGCATTTTATTTTCAGTTTCAGTTTGCATCGTTGAATACGTCAGTCAACTGTTTCCATGTATTGTGGGTTGCGAATATCATCTTTTTTATTCCTGTGGTTTTAATTGTAATTAAATATAATAATTATCGCATCAACTTTGAACAGCTGTATCTCAGGTGCTATTAGGTCTACATAGACCAAATTTGTCTTGCTTTGGTGCAAATTTAGTCTACTTTAATAACGTATACAATAACTTTTTTCGTAAAATAGGTCCTTAGTGGTTAAAATTGACGAAAACTAAAAAAACCTCTAAAATTTCCTATTTTTGGAAACTTTGAACAGCTGTATCTTAACAACTGTTTGATTTACCGAGACCGAATTGCTTTCACTTTGTTGCGAATTTTATTTGCTTTAAAATTGTATATAATGACTTTTGCTGTAACATTAGTCCTTGGTGGTCAAAATAAACAAAAACTGAAAAAAGTCCTAAAATTTAGTGGTTTTTCAAGTATTTAACAATGATCCGGAGGGCGTCCGAGGTCGAAAACTCGGATTTGTCATTACCACTTCATCCGGTCATTACCACTTCATCCGATACAACATATCAAAAAATCAGAACTACCTCATTTGATGCAAGGCAACACCCCTTTTTTAGTACGATTTCCATGGACTATGTGTTATTATAAAATTAATTTAATACAAGAAGTGACTAGGAGGGCAGTTCTTCCAAAATAACAAGGAGGTTCAAGACAACGTCAAGACTCACTTTAATTCATTGGCGGCAACATTTTATGCAGAGCGTATTGGAAAGCTTGTCCACAGGCACGACAAATGCCTCAATCTCCAAGGCGATTATGTCGAAAAGTAACCATAAGTGTACATAACTTTTAGTAATAAATCATTGTTTTATATACACTTGTCTTTTTGTTATGGCCCACCGGAGGTTGAAAAAAACGGCCTTCGTAGTAATGTGTATGTCCTCTCTTACCAATGCACTCTAGTAGACGGTTTGGCGTGCTTAAAATTAAATTGTCAATAGTTTCTTGGGGAATGTTTGTCCATTATTCTCTCAGTTGATCTGCAAGGTCGGCTAGTGTTTCAGCTGGCATTGGTGGAGTCCTAATTCTACGATTGAGGACGTCCCACAAATGTTCAATACAATATAAGTCAGGACTGTTAGCTGGCCAGTCCATTACTGCAATATTTGCTTCTTCTAATCAATTAACAACGTGAGAAGTGTGGGGTCTTGCATTATCCTGCATAAGTACGAAGTTCTCTGCTACATTTTGAGCGAACTGCCTTATTTGAGGTTCTAGAATAAAATCAATGTAACCCTGGGCATTTAACACATCTCTGAGTAAAACAACCAAGTCTGTTCGTCTACCTAAACTGATACCACCCCATACCATTATCGATTCTCTGCCAAGACGATGATTTTCATGAATGGTTGACTCAAAATATCATTCACGTGGTTGTCGCCATACACGTAAACGACCATCATCGTTACTAAACGGTATCAGGATTCATCAGAAAAAAATAACCGACCACCAATCATTATGTTGGCACTCGATATGGTGTCGACAAAATTGTAGTCTCCTTCTGCGGTATTCTCTAGTCAATGGAGTTACTCTGGCCTTGAGATTGCCTTCGGGAAGACGATTTTTAACGGTTTGATCGCTAATTACTAATTCAAAATGTGTTAACATTTTTTTGTACAGTTACGGACACCTCAAAGTGCACGGTTTTTTGTTACTATGGTTATTTTTGCGATTTTTCGGCTTATTAAATGGGGGTTTCTCCAGTGGCGTTGCTTGTGGTTATAAAAATAGGTATTACTTTTTTAATGTTTGTATTTTAGCAAAGTTTCACAAGTAAACAAACTATATAATAATATGTATATGTATCAGTATTCAATTGCTACTATGCATTGCAGTTTGTTTCGCATAGAGTTGACCAATGTTTTCATATTGTATCCTTCTCTCAGTTCTTCCAAGCATTTCTTATTCTTTCCCATAATTCATCGGTTTTGTTTGGTGCAAAATCCCTGGTATAAATTTTTGTAGTTAAATAGCCGCAAACATTTTCGATGGGATTCAAGTCCGGACTTCTTGCAGGTCACTGTAATAAATTGGTATTATTCTCATCAAACCATCAATTAACAACCCCTGCTGTATGCACAGGACAGTTATCCTGTGAAAATAATGTTATCAATTACGTTAACATAAACAAAATTAATTAATTAAGTTATATCTTGCCTGTTGAAAAGTAAATTAATTAGAAAAGACCTCTCTTACAGATGGCAGCATCACATTTTGTAAAATGTTGCGATAATTTTCAGCATTCAGTCGACCATAGCATGCCTCAGATCCGTGAGCATTGATACATCCCCATACGTTTACAGAGAATCGTCCACTACTCCTTAAGGGTTGAACTTAATATTGCTCCTCAAATCTTGAATTTTGTGGTCTACACATCCTTAATCATCAATTGGTAAATGATCGAAATACCTCCTTTTCACCTGAGAAAACAGTCGTGTTCCAAAAGTCGTCGATCTCATTCAAATAGTCAGTTGCAAATTGTACTCTTCATTTTTTGTTCCCTGGTGTTAAAAAACTTTTCTTGCCGAAGTCTCTGCTGCCAACGATTTTTAATTTTGAAAGTGCAGTTCACATGCAAATCTGTTGCGACTCGACTTAGCGACCAGTTCTCTTCCAGTTTTGTAATAGCTCGCATTTTCTCTGCTTCTGACAAATGTCTGGGAATTTTCCGAGTTTTCAGTTCTATGACAGTTGATGTCACACGTAAACGTCAAAACTCGACGTCTATGATTAGAATATCGTATTACAAGCTAAAAATCTGCCGTGCACTTTGAGTTGGCCGCAACGGTACGTCCCTACATTAAGCATATTAGCAACATAACGTTGACTCCGACCATTTTCTGGCAATGCCACAAGCTCTGGCAACATTAACTGGTGGCAAATGTCTCCTTCGATTGCTCATTAAGTTTAATAATTAGTACAATTTATGTAAACTTTTACCAATCTAATCAATTTACAATAAAAATAATATTCTATGTTGTGTTTATAGTAATTACACGTTTCTATGACAATCAGTATTTTTGTTGTAGGTTTTGGTTTTCAGAGATTTTATAATGGAAACACTATCACTATACCTTAGAAAATTTATAGGCTGAGTATTGTTTCAAAATTTACATTGACCCGTAATTTGGAACCCTTTTAATAGGTGTTGTTTAATTTTTTTGAGCAGTGTAGATATAAGCAAATAAATAAAACAAAAAACTTAGGTAAACTTCAATTTCAGACATTATTATTGTACCTGTATTACGTTCAACATGAGCCTGCAACATGAGGTTCATCAACGACTGATGGCTGAGAAAACTTCCTGGAATAGCTAGACCTATAAATAATGTCGTTATTAAATTAAGCAGTTAGCTGGAGGTAACCAATAACCTTTTGTTTTTTGTGTTTAAGGCAGTGCTGTTAAAATGTTCATGTGGTGGCCTAGAAAGTGTTTTCTTCTTCTTTTGATCATTTATTGTATCTCGCTTGTCACTTTCCTCACTTGACTTCTCGCTAACACTTTCAAAAAAATTTCTTGGTCGCCTTTTTGTTCTTGGTGGCAAATTAGTCTCATCATCAGCTTCTAAGTTAGGGGTGTTTTTTGCTTTTTCGTACTTATAACAGTACAAACATCATGTCATTATGACATTTAAAATAAGAATCTTTAAGTAACGTCAAGGATTGCCTCATTGTATGGCTGCTAAGACGTTATTTGTAGTTGCATGGTTACCATGAGTTTGAGGGAGAAATAATTTGACAAGTCCCTTGGGAGTTATGAGTAGCTGATTTCGTTTCTATGACGAAAATTTACAATGTCATGTTGCTAGTAAATAAATATCTATTTCGCTTTGCACCTTTCTGGAATGTTTGTCATGCAGTTCTTGCCGTATTTGCTGTGATTGAAGTAATGGAATACAATTGGGCAAGGTGGCCAACTTCAAGTGAGATAAATCCAGGACGCTTACTTTACGACCCCCCCCCCCCCCCCCGTTGACTCAAATAAAAGATAAATAAAATACATTTTATTTTTATTAAAAAAAAGACAAAATTTTTAGTTTACAACTCTAAACAGATAGACATACAAATAGTAATGTAGGCTAATTTTTAATAATACTTTTTATAACTCCTATCGTTTAAAACAATACTTATTTTGACTACCTATTGCTTTTAGAGTAACATGATTTGGTAATAAGAATTTGGAAAACTCCATACAACTTAAATTCCCGTTGCACCTTGTAATCATAGCTGATTTCAATGTGCTCACATGAAGTTGTCTTTTTTGACTAATATTCCAAAAGTTGTTTATAATTGAAAACACTCTTTCTTCCTCTGCATTCGTACCAGGAAGGCAAAGGGCAAATTCAACTAACAAAGATATGTTTTTAGACGGCAGTTGCTTTTTTGTACAATAAATTATTAAAAACTTCAAGCCATCGAGCACAAACATTGATATTATTAGTTTGCCAATCTTCCAACTTTTCATTGGTTACCAATTCCTTTATTAAAGATATTTCGTCAAAACAGTTCATCTTCATTTACTTTTGTTTCATTATACAATAAATTAGTTGCTATCGCGGGTTGAATCTCTATGAATTGTGGTATGTTTTGAAGTTATACCCATTTAAAAGAATCCAACATTCGAGAAGATGGAATTTCCCATTGTGTGAGGTATTCCTCGGCTGTCAGGTAAAACTCAGTTATAGTTGTTTCTAAGGAATTACGTTTTGTAATTAAGTCATCTGTCTGAAGCATATTTTTTAAAATGAGAGGAATAAAGCCCTCCTCTTTTCTAGCTTTTATTTTGCATTTGAGTTCTATAAATTTTTAGGCACTCTACTGCTTATATTTCCCTACCTTGTATAAGTAATAGTAGTTTATTTATCTAGAACGAAAAGTTACATTTTAAAGGACGAGAAAGTAGTTTACGTCCGAGGCGTCAGCCGAGGAAGGAATTACTTGTGAGGACCTTTAAAAACACTTTTCGTTCGTGGTGAATACAACGGTTTATTTCATACTGCAAGTTTAATGAATTCTAAATAAAAGGTTGTAAAACATTTCAAATTTCATGCCAACAACTGACGTATAATTTTAAAGTACTTGAACTTTAAAATTTCACTTTAAAGTACTAGGACTTTAATGTTCCATTTTTTGTACCATCCATAAGTTTTAAAGTACTTGAACTTTAAAATTTTACTTTAAAGTACTAGAACTTTAATGTTCCATTTTTTGTACCATAAATAATCCGAAAAATGTAATTTTTGACATCAGTATGAAATAAACTTGTTTTATGGAATAGTGCGGCAGCATTGTGCACAAATAAAAGCCAAAGTTCTGTTTCCGGATTATTAATTTTTTTTATTATTACGGGGCATTTTGGTATTGACAAAAAGTACAAATTAAAGGCGGGAAACAGTTGAAGCACGCGTTCCAAAGCTGAAAGAAGGGCTAGCCAACGTGTATTACTATAGCCTAGAAGATTTTTAAATTCAATTTCTGCAAATGTGCAGAATTCTTTTAATGTTTCAATTTTAACAGTGTAAGTGTTTAAAAAATAAAAAACCTTTATTACAGAAGTTTCTATATCTACCGGTAAAATGTCGCAGGCTGATTTTATACAGTTGTTTGGTATATGAGCTATGCATCTAACTCCAACAATATTTTTATTATTAAGTCTTTGCTTGTACACATTATTTTGTCCTAACCGGTTAGCGCCTCCAAAGTTTGAATTAGTATTATCAGCACACAATGCAACTACTTTTTTACTAATATTGCAGTGGCGGATTAAGCTCATTGGGGGCCCCCTGGCGGTAAAATTTCGGGGCCTTATATCATAAACAAACCAAAAAGGCGGAAGTGATGTACTTATATTGATTATTGACCTTTAGTACAGGCGCAGGGAAATCGTTAATAGGGCTTTACGTGCAATTCTTGGTACCTGCATTTTGGGTTAATGGGTGGGTGGGGGGCTATGCTCTGAGTCTAATTTAAGTTTTCGGATCGATCGGAGAAATTGTTTTTCCGCAATATCGGAAGAAGTGTTGAAAACGGTTTTTCAGCAATTCTCGTTTCCTGTTGCTCTGGCACTGGAATTGCATCAGTACAAGTTTGTAGTTTTGGAATTCCCCACAACTTTTGGAAATACCTTTTTCTCGTGCGCTCAACAATTTAAAAGTTGTTACCATATAAATCCAAGAAATTAAGGGTTGAAATGGGTACGTAAATATATCGCTTTCAGTTAATCCTACGATAAAAAATACTCTTATATTTTTTGTAGAACAACTAATTTGCATAAAATTTGTGTATGAGTATTTTTCCATTTGGACAATTATTTACCGTTCTACAGCGCCGCAAATGTCGCAAGTCACTTAAACCGTACATTTAATGTGCACTTTCGAACGGCCCTGTTCCTTTGAGGTACAGTTTGTAGCGCGTCTTTTTATGTGGTTTCCCCGATATGCCTACTCCACGAAGTGTATTTCTAACAGTCTCACACTTCCCATGGTCTTTTTGATGAACCGGGTTCTGCATCGTTGATCCCACTCATTGCAGAATCGTTGATTTTATCGCCCTTGTCAAGTTGTGTTTCCTTTGAAAAGAACTCGGAAAGAGAAAATATGTCGTCGTCGTAATTGATGTGATATTCGTCAACATCTGTAGTAAGCATTCTGGAGAATTCCTGCACGTTCTCACAGGATTGTCCGGCGGGAAGCAAATGACGGTGCACTTTAAACCCGCTTTGCGACAGCCATAGGCCTTTCCACATTTGGTCTTGCACCCGCATAAAATTAATTTTATTATTGCAAGAGGCGCGGGAGGCTCAGTGCTAGACACCTGTGTAAACGTACGGTCACTTTTCTCTCAGCCCCATATTCCCGTGGGTAGAGTGTCACTAAACTTAAACAAAATAAAAATTTATATTCAAAATGAACGATTCACGACTCACCATGTGAAGAACAGCCAACTCGGTTATTCTGTTATTTGATTAATTTTTTGAATCTAGACTGTAGTGTGTTTTTCTTTGCAAGCCCGGAAAACTGAATACGAAGGATAAATCATGCGTGAAACACGGCGATGCAGTATCAAAGCATATCTGGTTTTTGCATGCATTTTCTGGTTGTGACACAACATCGGCTGCTTACGGTAAGGGAAAAGTGAAATTTCTTAAAACCCTAAAAAAGACACCTAGCCTGGAATCTGCAGTGAATCACTTTGTACAGAAAGATGTAGACGCGGATATAATCGCATTAGCGGGAGAGCAATTCTTTATTGCGTTGTACGGTGGAGACATCCATAAAGACAAGTCAATCAACTTGCTGCGATACAAACACTTCGCGAAATCCCTTGCGAAGTCAACGTTTACTCTGGCATCCCTGCCACCTACAAAAGACACGGCCAGGATGCACGCATTCCGGACATACCATCAAGTTCAATCCTGGCTTGGAAATGACACTCTACCCTCGGAAAGATGGGGCTGGAAGAAACGTGGCCGTACGTTTACACCGGTGCCAGCACTGAGCCTCCCGCGCCTACTGCAATAATTAAATTAATTTCATGCGGGTGTAAGACCAAATGTGGAAAGGCTTGTGGCTGCCGCAAAGCGGGATTAAAGTGCACCGCCATTTGCTCCATATGCGCCGGGGAATTCTGTGAGAACGTGCAAGAAATCTCCAGAATGCTTGCTACAGTTGAAGACGAATACCACACCAGCTGCGACGATGACATATTTTCTCTTCCCGAGTTTGTTTCAACGGAAATACAACTTAACAAGGGCGACAAAATCAACAATTCTGCAATGATTGGAATTGACGATGCAGAAACGGCCCATTAAAAAGACCAAGGGAAGTGTAGAAATACACTTCGTGGATTAGGCCTATAGGGGAGACCACGTAAAAGAAAACGCGCCACAAGCTGTACCTCAAAGGTGGTGTGGAAAACAGTTGGTGCGACACACTTGAAGGAACAGGGCCGTTCGAAAGTGCACACTAAATGTACGGTTTACGTAACTTGCGACATTTGCGGCGCTGTAGAACGGTAAATAATTGTCCAAATGGAAAAATACTCATACACAAATTTTATGCAAATTAGTTGTTCTACAAAAAATATAAGAGTATTTTTTATCGTAGGATTAACTGAAAGCGATATATTTACGTAAAACCCATTTCAACCCTTAATTTCTTGGATTTATATGGTAACAACTTTTAAATTGTTGAGTGCACGAGAAAAAGGCATTTCCAAAAGTTTTGGGGAATTCCATAAACTACAAACTTGTACTGATGCAATTCCAGTGCCAGAGCAACAGGAAACGAGAAATTGCTGAAAAACCGTTTTCAACACTTCTTCCGATATTGCGGAAAAACAATTTCTCCGATCGATCCGAAAACTTAAAATTAGACTCAGAGCATAGCCCCCCACCCACCCATTAACACAAAATGCAGGTACCAAGAATTGCATGTAAAAATTCCCTGGCGCCTGTACTACTTTATTATCATACAAAAAGAATATATGTATACCTACAAGAAAAATACAATATATAAAATATAAAGCATGCATATTAATATAATGACAAAATCAAACGTTCACGAAAAACACGAAAGCTATTCTAAATAATAACAATACATGAAATCTTAATAATAATTAAAATGAAGTTTTCTAAATGAATTTACGTCTTACTTTTTCTTTTGAAAAATCGGCAATTAGTTTTGCGGTGTTAATTTTATCCATTACTTCCTGTTCAATGTATAGTATAGCCATGTGGTTCAACCTCTCCTCCCCCATCGTACTTCGTAAATAATTTTTGACGCGTTTTAGAACTGAAAACGATCTCTCACCTGAAGCATTTGATACTGGCATAGTTAAAAATATTTTCAAAATTATCTCCATGTTAGGAAACGTCGAAATCATTTCATTTGCAGCTCGATAAATTTCATTTGCGGTTTTGATGGTATCTGTATTTTCTTGAACAAATGAAAGAAACTGATCCAATTCGTCTTCAAAATTGGAAGTATCGATGTCGTTTCTGTATATATCCTTTAACCTTTTTGTAGCCTGTTGTTTACCTTCAGTTGATATTTCTTTGTCGAAAAATATCCTGAAAGGTTCTATTACAGAGTCGTACGTCTCAGTCCTTCTAGAAAGTTCTGCTTTCGTATTATCGCATATGACGTAAAAAGAATTGATCATGAAATTTTCCCTTCTTGAGAATTCTTGTCCAGCATCACTATTTTCATCAAAAAACATTTTGCGCTTCCGCGGCCTACAAGCTTGTCCATCTTCTTCGTGAAAAGATTGTCCTGACAACACAGTTGCATCTGCTTCTACTCTTTCGAACTCTTTCCTGAAATGGTCGATAAAATTGACCAGCGACCTTAGTAGAGTGGAACTTCTTGATAGGTCGCATTCAACTGATTGCAGTGATTTGCTAGTAGCGTTGATTCTCTGTAGAATGGAATTCCAAATAATTGTCATTAGGGCGGTTTCATATTTGGCCATTTTTTTCATAAGTGAAGATGCCTCGACAATTGTGGCCTTTTTTTCTTCCTTTGAGCCACGGATTGCAGCTAAAGCCTCCTCTATATATATGTAACCAAGTTTTATAGCCCGTACAGCATCTGCTCTTGCTGACCATCTTGTGTCTGAAACTCTCTTCACGGAGACAGCATGTTCGCACTTTTCCAGCTTTTTGCACAAAACTTGCCAACGATGGGTTGACGCAGAAAAAAAGTGAATAAATTCTGTACAAACATAAAATAATGAATCGCAGCGCTACAACTTTCAGCAGCGAAATTTCCGATTAAATTTAAAGAGTGACTGGAACAAGGTATATAAACCGCATTCGGACTGTGTTCTTTAATACGTGCCTGTAGACCTGTGTATTTTCCAGACATATTTGAAGCATTGTCAAATGATTGTCCTCGACAATTTTTAATATCCACTCCTAATGCTTCTAGCATTTCCAATATTTTCTGTTCCAAATATGAAGACGTGTGAAGTTCTATAGGGATGAATCCCAGAAAACTTTCTTTGATGTCACCACTGGGTAAAACGTATCTTATGACAAATGTCAGTTGATCAATATGTGACACATCAGGCGTAGAGTCAACAATGATACCGAAATAAATCGCAGTCTTAATTTCTTCAATTATCTGCTGTCTTACATGTTTGCTGATGATGTCTATAAATTCGTCACAAATGTGGTGAGACAAATAGTTAGCATGTCCTCGTCCACGATTGGCATATTTCTGTAGGTGCAACTTCAAGAAATCGTCATATTCACTGAGATATTCCAAGCAAGTCAAGTAGTTTCCTTTTCTTCTAGAATCCTGGCCTTCATCGTGTCCTCGGAATGCTAGCCCTAAACGACTTAGGAGTTTTATAGTCGATATTACTCTTTCCAAGACTTTTTTCCAATAGTGTTCTTCATTTTCTCTAGTCTGCAATATATGAGTATCAATTCTATTGCATTTCGATGATCTTTTATACAAAGTACACATGGCTGACATGTGTTCTTTTGATACTTCGTGTTCGGATAGAGTTGCCGTAATTGATTTCCAATTTTGAAAACCAGTTATTAATTTGGACGTTGATGTTGAAAACAATTTACAAGGGTAGCAATAAACACTCTTGGTTGTTTCTGAAAATACTAGCCAATTTCTCTCTTCTTTGATTCCATTTGATTTTATCCTGTGAAAATGATTAAGGGCAAGTCCTCTGTAATATACTTCATTTCTATCCTTATACTCTGATTTCAACACCTCTATATTCCCGATGTTCTTGGGTTTGTTTTTAATAATATAGTCCACCATTGAATCATTTAAATACGTAGGCCACAGAGCTATATCATCTAATAGTTTGACGTCTAAATCAGTTCGTATATCTGCAATATTTCCATCTTCTTTATTTTCGCAGTCTCTTTCATCATTCTCCATTTTTTCTGTTTCTTCCTCTTCCTCTTTCTCGCCATCGTCTCTTTCTTCATTAACGGTCCTTGTTTCACACGCTTTAGAAGTATTTTCGAAAGAAAACACCAGAATCAGTTGATGGGGACGGCTTCCTCTCTGTACTGTTTCCAAAAAAATTGTGCAGTGCATTTTTCTGTCTTTCAGCAATTTCCGTCTTTCGTTTGAGCTTTCTTCGTTTCTCTGCCCCGCTTTGATACCTCTTCATTTTTTCGCCCTAAAAATGGTTTTTGCGTTTTGTAATCTCGTTTGGAACCTTATCAAGAAATAAAAAAAATGAAACGAATAACTACTTACACTAACTAAGTAAACTAAATACATAGTTCCAATATGAACTTCATATTCGAACTATGTACTAATGTACAGTTGCGGCCAATAAAAAATGGGACAGTTGCGTCTATTTTCGCGATTATTCCACCTTTCGTCGGTGCATTTATATGCGACATAACTACTTTGTCGTATTATTTATAATTTGGAATTGTTGGTAGATGTCAAATATTTAATGTTGTAATCTGAAATATTAATAAAACAAGTTCAAGCAGCTAGAATTTGACAAAAATCTGTTACAAGAGTTGTCCCATTTTTTATTGGCCGCGACTGTACTTAATTATTCGTGTGAACTCTAAATTTAAAATATTTATTTATTAAAATATAACAATCAATTCTCATACAACAGCGGAGCCTGATGGGGAGAAAACCATTTGACTACACAATACAATACAGTGGCATTGCACAACGCGGCAGCCGTAGCTCAACAGAAAAGCATTTCATGCAAAAGAATTCGTTGTATTTAACTAGCGGCCTAGGGTGTCCGCCGTTTACAAATGTTGATTTCTACCGGTTTTGATAAGGTTTATTTGATCATACTCATACATATAAAAACAAAAATTCGATTTTTAATGCTAAGTACTGGAATTTCAAAGGCGTACAAAATAAATCCAAGATACTGGGATACTGCTTTAACATATTTCAATAATATTATTGTCCCAAGTTATATCTCGAAATTAAACCTCAAACGTGTACTTATTACTATTTAATACGTACTACTAATGGCACAAAAACTCACAGAAATTTGAGCATACACCAGTTACACCAGACACCACTACAATTTCACAGTGCTGTGAATACTGTACTGTTAACTTGTTACAACACTGCAGCACCAGCCACTGCTACAGAACTTGCAGGTGCAGGCTAACAGGAGCCAGCAGGGCAGGACTGCAATCGCCATTTCAGGCGGGAGTTTTTCAGGAGCGTGCGTATTTATTTAAAATGATTGAATTGCAACTTTTAATGTTTCTCAAGATATTTGTAACAATTCATCGGTCCTTAGGAATTATGATTGATATTTTATACTTGATGTATGTAGTATTAAATATTGCTACTTTCGCTTTTTCTGTTGTGACAATTTTTACTGAGGGATCTATCAAGCTCGGGGCCCCTGGAGACCCGGGGCCCCTGGCGGCCGCCAGGTGCTTAACACGTTCAACCCTGAGGCGATAGTGTATGAGCCCTTGCCTTGAACTGACATGTGTATCTTTGTGAAAAATAGGTTATTGTCAGTGAAAGCTCGATATATTTGGCAGAATATATAAATTAATGAAATTTTCGTATTTTTTTCCACAGACCAGTATACTGGTAGTCAGTATATAAATAGTAATGTCACACTATATACTGACTACCACTATACTGGTAGTGCTCCATATATGGTTGTGCCAATATATTTCTGTGAAATAAATCAGAAACTAAATCAAATAATTCAAAATTGAAGGAATTCTTTATTAAAATTAAAAGAAAAACTTGGTATTACAAAAAAAACACAACATAATTGTCATTACGAAGTAAATATAAAGAATATGATATATATATGTATATATTATAGAACACTTTTACTGTTTTTTCTGAGTATGCCACATTTTGTAACAGGGGTGTATGCAAAGTCCGGGTGTGTCAGGACAGTTAGGACAGTAATAACGTGATCTCTTCCGTACATTATGCCTAGTGCAATATTTACACCGTAACATACCACTTTTGTTCTTCACAGTGATAGGAATCTGCTCTGGGAAATGTTGTAAATCGTTTGCATCTCTATTTACTACAGGCATCTTTCCAGCATTAGTAAGGTCCTCTATTACACTTTCTCGAAAATCCAGAAAGCTCATTTTGCTGTTTGTTACCTTTCTGCAGATGTAGTAACCGTTCCAAATACACATGTCGAATAGGTGGAAAAACACTTTTCTATACCAGCGTATAGTTTTTCGGGGTGTGGAGTAATACGATAGCATCTGGTCGGCCCGGTCTATGCCTGACATATGTTTATTATAATCGACTACGCAAGCTGGCTTCATTTTCTTAGAACCACGTTTACCAACAGTCTCTACCATTTCATGCTTATGTTTTGTACTGATCATTGTAACATCGCGTTTGTCTTTCCATTTTGTTACCAGAGTTGGACCCTTACACTTCCATGCAACTTCGCCTTTTTTTAATTTCTTTTTTAACATATCTCCAAGATTTCCTCGTCGATTATTGCGTAGAGTCCCAACCACGTGTGTCTTTTCCTTGAATAAGTATTCGGCCAGATCTGTGCTATTGTAAAAATTATCCATATAGATAACATGACCATTTCCCAAATAATCCTTCATTAATTGTTTAACAACAGATGCCGAATGTGATGACCCCTCTGTAACCAACGTACCCTTTCCTGTATACACTATAATATTTAAAATAAATCCATCGTAAGTAGTGAGTTCATAAAGTTTAATACCAAACTTATGGCGCTTATTAGATATATATTGCCTAAAGATTAAACGGCCGCGCCACAAGATCATGGCCTCGTCTATTGATAGCTCTTTTTCGGGATAATAGCAATGCTTGATGTTTTCTATTACCATGTCCAATATGTTTCGTATCTTATAAAGGCGATCGTCAGTGTTAATACCATCATGGTTTACAAAGCGTAACATCTTTAGAATTGCCAAGTATCTATCACGGGACATGGTTGTCCCAAAAAGAGGGTGGTAATAAATACTTTTCGTGCTCCACTGTTTAGCTAACGCTGGAAACTTTACCGTGCCTCCCAACGCACATAAACCTAAAAACTCTCTTCATTAGAAATTTCCTTCCATACATTTGGATGACTTCTTTTTGGTCGAGCTAGATGTAGTATGGCATTATGAGCTCTTCTATTTGTTTCGCATGTTATTATGTTGACGATGTTATTATCGAAAAAAAGCTCGAAGTATTTGATTGGTTTTGCATCAACTGGAAGATTTACGTTGATAGTATGGGTTCCTACAAAATCAAATACCTCTAGATCTCTTTCGTTTTTGCTCCAACCGTTGTGTTGATCGGAAATGTATTTCTTTTTACTCTTACTTTTCGGTAGAGTCGAATTCGCGCTTTCTTCAACTTCTGGCTGGTCTCCGCCATCACCGCTTTCTGATTCACTTAGTTCAGATTTGTTACTTTTACTACTTTCTGAATCATTTTCAGAAACGTACGTCTTATCTTCAACAGAATCGTCATCAGAAAATTCATCCTGCGATTCACTGGATAAAGAAACTTCAGAGGAACTAAAATCGTCATTTTCTAACTTATTTATTTCTTCTTGTAACTGTTTTTCTGTTAACGGGCGCTTTGCAACGTACTTCAGAGGTTTACGTTTGCGTATCCCACTTGGACTAAAAATAAAAGCAAAATTCAGGAATGAAGTTACACGCACCTATTTTCGGATCACCCTATACATTATGTAATAAGCCGAACTCATTATACAATTTCTATAACTGAGAATTACACGTAACACAAACAAAATAAGGATATAATGCAATAATTAGTAAATACATAACCTAAAACTACTGCGCCTTGTAAAGTAGAACTAAACGAGTATTTTCATAAGTAATAATAAACGGTTCATTATTATAAATTACCTTAAATAATAATTAGAAATATTTCTTACCCTGGCATATTTTTATCGTCCATCACTTGATAATAGCAGAAGAATTAACCGCCACAGAGATCGAACTATAATGCACACTAAGCAACCTAATCAAAACAACCATGTGCTCAGTAAATCTAGCTATACTCCTCTAATAACCTAACTACCAGTATACTGGCACGTCATATGATTTTTCAGACATCAGGTGTACCCGGTGTGCAACTATATTGCCTAACTCCACGGCCGGCATATATTTTATCCAGCAATAAAGTAGATAGAAATTCTTGCCAGTAAAGTGGTAGTCAGTACACAACTACATATACGAAGTGCCAGTATTGTGGTAGTCAGGGTTCAACGTGTTAATCCGCCTCTGTAATATTGTGTTGAGCCAAAGCGTTAATTAAATATTCACTGACTTGATCTGAGGTTTCGCCAGGTAAATCTTTCATTTCTAAAATTTTCACACATAATCTCACAAGAGCATTAATTCTTTCCGGAAAATTTTTTGAGTGCATTCCAACAATGTCGTATTAATTTGCCCGAGCGGGACGCGAGGACAAATTAGGACGTTGTTGAAATGCACGAAAAATAATTTCCGGATATGAATTAATGCTCGAATGCAGATTCTGTAAGAAAATCGTAACGACACAAACCCTAAAAAGAAGTAATGTCTACCTACAAAAAATTTCCAAGAAATTTTTTAGTTGTCTGGGTTACGGGTCGTGAACTAATTTTTCTATTGGTCATTAATGAGTGTCGTACGATTTTCAGTTGAATACCAATGGTAGGTAAAAAATATTTAATTAAAATTGGTATGTTTTGTATTTTTATGGTTTGATGCATCGCTGCAAACAGCGATAAAGGATACCTCTTTTAAATCATCCGCATGTTGCTTCATAAACGTAGGCTCAAAAACGCCCTTAATTATCGCTTCTGTCCGTGCGCTTGAATATCTAGGTTCGAACATCGACTGGATTAATTTTGACGCACAATCCGCCGATCTGAAACTATGATTATGTTGTATAAGGTGATAAGCCCAGGTGCCCTCCGCAGCTAATATTTTTCTTGTTTTTACATCCAACGTACTAGATTTGAAGTAGTTTTCCATACTGCTCGTACCAGCAACGGCAACTGCACCAATCTTATGTTTATTGGATTTTATATGCTCCTGAATATCACTGCCATCTCCATATTCAACTGAAAAATTAGACCCGCATAAATTGCAGATAACCCTCGAATTATCTTCTCCGATTTTTTTTTAAAATCGAAAAAAGTTTTTTGGAAGTTTTCGCACTTTCGCATTTTGTCGACATAATCTGCAATGTGGAATACCGAATACTAAACAAGAGACGTAACGCGGTACGACAATGTCAACGTCAACGGTTTACAATAAACTGCCTCTCTCGAGTCTCGACCTCGACAATTGACATTCGACAGACATCGATCGGCGATGCCGAGACGATCTATTCGTCCGGTATCGTATATCTTCGACAGCGAATAGTGAATAGCGGTGTTGCCAATATGTATAAATTTTCATGTTAAAAATCCGGTACAATCCAGGACGGCGCCCAAAATCCTGAACCTGTACCGGCCAATCCTGTACGGTTGGTCACTCTGAATTGGGTCACGACTGTCTAACCAAGAAATAAAGTATGACACTCTCCATAATCAAGTCTTCCTAAAAATAGTTTGTAAGTAATACTTAAAAGCCATTTTTGTTTCTCCCGTTTTCTTTCGTCATTAATCAGCAAAGGGTTACTGCTTGCCATTTCAGTTGTGCTATATCACTCATTCATGTAATTAATACAAATTCTTTAGATGATAATTTCATTAAGTGAGGCCTGGCCGGAAGGGTAAAATCTGAATCGGCGAAGTACATCACATTTCAACCCACTCTTCTCAAAAGAATCCTTCGTCTCGCTAGCCTGTAAAATCTGAATCGGCGAAGTACATCACATTTCAACCCACTCTTCTCAAAAGAATCCTTCGTCTCGCTAGCCTCGCTTTACTTCGTGAACGCAACGTACGCACAGGCCCACGAAGCATTAGGAATGACAAGTGCGACTCATCTTCGTAAGTTGTAGATATTTTCCACTTTTATCTTGAGCGAAATAGAATTTGCGAAATAGTTGGCATAATGTTTATCATCGTGGTCGTAAGGTCTGCTTTTATTGGAGAAACCACCGTCGAATTGTTTTATCCTTCAATTCTCGGATTGGTTGGCAGCTTTCCATCTGATGTTGCAAGCCATTCTCTTCATTGGTGCATAACTATCAGCTCATGCTTTAAATACTCTAGTTGTGGCCTTCTCATTGCGTTTTTCTGGGTATCGCTCCTTCCAGGATATTTATCATTAAGTCATTGTGCCTAATTAGGTGGCCTATCCACGAATGTCGTCTGTTTTAAAAAAAATTGGAATAGGATTTTATAATAGCTCCATTTAAATAATGGTCACCTTCACCGGGGTGTGGCAATGTTAATTGGTTTTTGCACATGTAGCAGAACTACGAGTCAATGGTCTGAAACGTAACATATTTTTGTGTGGTTGGTGGTCTTCGTAACTGATGCCCGATTGGTAAACACCTTGGTTGGCGTTACTAATGGAATCCCTCATTGCTGCAACAAGTACTCCTGCTATTAAGCCATTTTAAACAGTTTTCTTGATTAACATACTATTCCTTTGTATACGTTGCAAAAATTGTAGTTTGTGATACAAGTGTGTGAAGAAAAGCTTTTATGCACGAGTCTCATACATTATTTTATCTACGAAATAGGTAGAAACAAAATATAATTTATTAGAGCGCCTTTTTTACATTAACTTTAATTGTTAAATTCGTACAATTATTAATGTTACTAATTATAATATTTGGATTATTTTCTTTTTATTCTTGGTGAACTAGAACCTCTTGTAACAGCGTACGCCTGAGATGGCAATGGCTGAGTTTGAAGTTTTTGATTTTCTATCCCAAAGATTTTTTTTTGTTTCTTTTTTATTTTCCAAAGAATTTTCTATATAACTTTCTGCAATGGTGGAGGATTTCCATCCTCCATGCCGTTTAACTGTGGAAATATCCGCACCCGAGTCTGCCAGTAGAGGTATCAGGATGTAGTAGATTAAGAAATGTAGCTATTAGAGAAGGTAATTTTGCCGAATTGGTTAATACCCACTGGCTGTTTTATACACTTATTATTTCTATAGAAAACGAAAAATCGTTTGTGATCAGCTACTGGTGGTCGTAAGGAAGCACATTTTCGATAGATTTGCAAAAACTTGGAATTTTATCCTTTTTGCCAACAACAGTAAAAGTTCTCGGCATTTTATTTTTGCATTGTCGGATAGTTATATTAAAGCAGTTCCTGCATTTTGAATATTATCCGTTTCAATCTCTGACAATTCTTGGCGACGGCAAGCTGTATAGTTTTTTACGTTTTTTCTGCTACACCAATCTATGAAATCCTTATGCTTATTCATGTATAACTGCTTAGGTTCGACCGGTTGCTGCTTGGGCGATTTGTGGAGTTGTACACAGTTCTTCGTCATCTATAATAATCTTTCTAAAATAATTAAAACTGCTGTTAAAATACCATTGAGTCCACAAAAAATTAATTATTTCTCACCGATAAGACTGACTATATCACTCACATTCTTCTTAACCGATTATAATCTTCAACTACTTAGACGATAACCAATAAAAACAATTTTATAGTGAAAAAACCACTCGTGGTCTTTAATAACTGAAAAAACCACTAATGATTTTCTCGTTAATATGTAAACGGATTCAAACCTCAATTTATTAAAATTCGGACCTACTTATTGAAAGAATTATTTTAGTTATTCACACACTGAAAGTTATTACAACTGAAATGACAATTATAATCCACGCTATAGTGTCGATTTTCTTTCTCAGACTAGGGAACTGTAAATAATTTTTGTGTGATGTTCAGCGTCTAGCTGCAGATAAGGTTTAATAGAAGCTGCACTACCATGTCCACTAGGTTTTAATAACTGCTGCTCCTGAACACCAGCTTTTGCTAGTTGCGACACGGCTGTTGCTCGAGTGGAATGATTGGTAATTTTAATATTGGCCACGTCTAATCCTATTTTGGTAGCTGCTTCTTTCGTCCATTTAGAAATAATATTAATACCAACCGGCGAGTTCTTATACCACGCAGCCAAGTGATTCTTATCCGCGAAGGGCACAGATCGACACGACGCCAAGCGGCCAAACTCGCAAATAATCGGGACGGGGTAGAAGTTTGTGTACGCCATCAGCTATCAGTTGAAAACTTTCCTTTCTTGTCTGTGCTGAAAACAATCCGATGGCGACTACCTCACGTGTTTCTAAAAGTAAAAACAATTGTTGCGTACCGTAGTGTTCATCTACGTACAAGAATAATATTAGTTTGCACAAGTTTCCTAGAACGAATAAAGTAATATGTAAGAAATGGGCAGTATTGCTAAAAATGGGGGAAAAGGTTTCACCTCATATGAAAGTATGCAGCTTGCACTTGAAGGACGACGATTTCTTTTATAGAGGTAATTAAATGTATCATATATTCTCAAGATCAAGTTTTTCAAGTAATAATTATTCTAAATTCAAGATTAACAAGTAACACAGTTTTAAAAATTTTATTTCGAATTACAACTACTTGTACAATCTTTTGCAGCTCACGTCAATCAATTACCTAGGCTGAAGAAGACTGCTGTGCCTTCAGTGAACTTACCAGTGGGGCTACACGATCGTGTGTTTAATTAAAACACTATAAAACAACGTTGTACAAGAGCTAAAAATCGTAGTGATAGAAAACTGTTGGTACAGATGCCCAAGTTTTGTGAAGATAAACCTGATTTAGAATTGAATACAGGAGCTAGCAGTAGCAACTCAGAAGTAATTTCTAATTTGATTTTTTCTAAAGAAAATCCTGTGGTGTTTAGGAAAATATGTGACGATAAATCTATTCAGGTAAACACTTTCCAAGAGTTTGCCAAGTATAATGTAGATACGTTAATTGAAAATGACTACAAATGCAGAACTTTAACAGGGGTGGTTAATTTAACTGTATTTAACATTTGAAGCGTGCCATATGCAAAAGGTCGTAAGTACCAAAGTGACATATTTTACAGGAGAAACAAAAAACATTGTTTAACTCCAACAGATTACTTGCCATTGCTGTATTTGACTCTGAAAATGCTTTGTGGGCCGATTAATAGTTCTGACAATAAAATTACACACATTTTAAATATTTAGGTTAGATTTCACACCGTCTAATATCAAAACGTCGTAAGTGCCAACCTACCTGCATTTTATTAGACCTTCCCATATTTTCAAAATATTCAAGTTGAGCATTGTATCGCCAGATGCCAGCGCATAAAGCCATCATAAAGCACTAGCCTCTACACCGCAAGGTAAATGAGGTTACAGATAATACATACATAGTAATAATAAAATAGTATTCAACGCTTTTATTACTAAACATGAAAAAATAATATAAGACATATTATTAATTCATTTTCTTATATGGGTATTTCGCCACTCTGCAAATTAAAATATTAAATAACGAAAATATTAACAACGAACGTTTCGAGGGACAATCTGCCCTCGTTATCAACGAATAACAATTAAAACTAACAAGAACTTATCTTTTTTTCACTGGAAGAAAAAACGACCAACCTCCAATGAATTTTCTGACATTGACGTTTGTTGATATCTGTACCTACTATTGTCTAAAAATATTTTTTTGGCTATCGATTCTTAAAGATGAGATCAAGTAGGTACAGATATCAACAAACGTCAATGTCAGAAAATTCATTGGAGGTTGCTCGTTTTTTCTTCCAGTGAAAAAAAGATAAGTTCTTGTTAGTTTTAATTGTTATTCGTTGATAACGAGGGCAGATTGTCCCTCGAAACGTTCGTTGTTAATATTTTCGTTATTTAATATTTTAATTTGCAGAGTGGCGAAATACCCATATAAGAAAATGAATTATGAATTCACGCCACAAAGAAGTTTCAGAGATTATCTTAGACATATTATTACATTCAAAACGAAATATTTTAATATAAAAAAGGGGGGGTACTTATTTTCCCTCAGATAAGGCCTCTTGTTTGGCGATTATAGCTTGGTAATAGTTCTGGTTTTCATGTGATATGTAAGGAATCATATCTTTGATTTGCTTGATTTTATCCCGACTTCAAGGACGCATATCCTGCTGGGTTGGTTCAATGTTTAAGTTTTGAAAATATTGCTCACCAAAACCAGGTTTGAAGACTTGAACTGTTCTCCAAGGAGCTACTTCAGAGTAGGAAGTCTTTATTTCCACTTTTCCTAGGTTTTTCTTATCTATTTTTATCATACAAGCTTGTGATATTCCTAAATGTTTGGTTGAGAGAGCTGTTGTTTGCAACTTGCATCCAGTTAAAAAAAATTTCCCACATGAGTGATCACAAAAGGCTTCTGTTTACGGGCACTTGCCATATCACGGATGAGGTCCATAGGAACTTCAACTTTTACACCTTTTTTCGCCTTTTCAATACAGCCAAAGTCTCTATCACAGGAAAGAAACGTATGACCGCATTGTGGAAAAGCATGGCGTATTTCATCCACGAAACCTTTAGCCACTAGGGTAATGTACATAGCCAGCAGACCTTGATTCTTGTTCTGGCCGCCGCAGTTATCTGACCAGAAGATTAACTTCTTCTTTTCACTTTTTAGATCTGTTGTAATAAAAGTGTATAAACAGCTGCCAATTTCGTTGCATCCTCGTTTGCCTGCTATTTCTTCCCACATGTACATAAATCCTCTTCCTTCATCTTCCAAATGGATACCAAAATTGATGCAAGTATACTGTCTGCTGTAATACATCTGAGTATGAGTAAGTGTAGGAAGATACGATTGCTTCTGTAAGTCATAAGAGATAACACATGTGTCAGAATCAGGTTGCTGGGTATCGTTGATAATCTGAGCCATTAGAGTTTGAGCTGCTTTTGCTTTACGATGATGAATTTCTCGTTTTAGTTCTTCAGTTCGCTTTTCTTCGGAACTTTTAGCTGCAGATATGGCTATTTGATATGCATCACATGTGCTACATGTGTCAACTCTTGGTGGAGCAAAGGACAATCTAAATTCCTTTTTAAAAATTACATTAAACCATTGACGTGAAACAGGTGGTTTTTTGTCTTCAGAAAGTTCATATTTCTCGAGAAAAGCAGTATACAGCTTTTTCACATTTAAATCGCTAGAAAGATATCTCTTGTTAGGATGTTTTTCTCGTCCATAGTGGCTCTCCCTGCTAGGTATTGACGCAATGAATTCCATGATTTTTTGTTTCCAAGCTTGATTTCTCTGTGGTCTTTTGCCACCTCTTTTGTCGCTGACAGAGAGATCACCCGATAAAGTCTTTTTGCAAAGAAGGCTTACTCTTTTCTGTGTTATTCCAAATGTTTTACAGAAAGTAGTTTTACATACTTGCACTTCAGAGGAACCAGGAAGCGGTAAGAAATACTTGAAAGAACGTTGTCGTCTGCTGTCATGAGAATCAGCATAGGTGCCATGTCGTCTTCTATTAATCAAAGCAGCTCTAACAAAACCACGGAGAAAGGTTTGTTGTTCATTATAATCTTTCATTTTATAAAAATCAGTAAACATTTTCTGCCTACTGGCCAGAGTAACTGCCTTACAAGCAAATTGGCAGTTACATGTTGCCTGCAAATATTAATTTTATAAGGATGAAGAAGAGTTAAAAATTTTGAACACCCACCTCTTCCGGAGCCGCTTTCCCAGGCACGAATTTCTTCTGTTTTAAGGTTAGGTACGGATTTCCGGAGTTTTTATTAAAATGGTTGTCCACCCTTATATTTCCTGGTATTTTTCGTTTCTTAGCCCTAATATCTTCTGAAATTTTCCATTTTTCACTCTTTAAACTGCTTACAAACCAACTAAATCCACTAAAACTACTGCTTTACAACAGCACTTTGTGAATGAAGGTACTATGGCACTTAGGACGTTTTGATAATTGTGTCCCTATTTCTGCCACTTGTAGCAGCACTATCGACCCGGCATTTATTATGCAAGTAAAGCATGGCACTTAGAACCTATTCCGCATATAAAACGCATTTTTAAAAAATTGGCACTTAGGACCTTTTGCATATGGCACGCTTCATTTTAGTTACGGCAATTTCAAAGGTTTCACCTGCAAACACAAATTTATCTTGCCAAAATAAGATTCTTCTGACGCTAATGAAAATTAAATTAGATCTTACTGTCAGTAGTTTAGCTGTATTATTTCAAATCAGCACAAAAGCAGCTCGGACCTATTTTTGTTCCACAATAAAAAAATTAAGTTTACCTTTAAAACCAATTATATGGTGCTTTTCAAAAAAAAGAAATATTAAGTAATATGCCGCACTGCTTCGAAAAATATCAGGCAACAAGAATAATTTTAGATTGTACTGAAATACCTATTGAAAAAAGTAAGTGCGTTAAATGCAGGATTAAATCTTATTCTCATTACAGAAAAGGCACACTATTAAATACTTAGTTGGTGTGGCTCCTTCTGGGCTAATAAAATTTCTTAGTAAAGGTTATGGTGGTCGAGCTTCTGATAAAGCTATATTTAATGCCGAGCGTTTAATAGATAAATTAGAACCAGGCGACGCCATCATGGTAGATAAGGGAATTTTAATACAAAACGAATGTAATCAACATTTCGTAAAATTAATTCATCCGCCTTTTGTAACTAAAAATCTGAAACAATTTTCAAAAGCAGATGCTGAAAAAACTGCATCTAGAGCTAGGGTGCATGTTGAACGAGCAATACAAAGAATGAAAGTCTTTAAAATTTGTAAAGGTACAGTATTTTGGACAATGTTGCCATTCATGGATGACATTATGACAATTATTGTTGCATTGTGTAATTTAGGTCCTCCAAGTTTAGCTAAAGATAAGTTGATATAGTACAAGGCATTTCTGGTAACTAAAGTGACTCAATATTAGTTTAATAATTGTATTGTATAACACTAATATAATAAAATTATAACTTTACTGCTACCTTTCACCTATAATTAATGTAATTTAACTATTAACATACTGCTAGCTATGTAAATTTCAGATTTTTTCTAATAACCCATGTGTCAAATAAAACTAAAGATATGTAATTATATTCAGATTTAATTAAAAAATTGTATGTCCGTAGAACTAGTTTAATTTGCTATTTCTACATTGAAAGTTTTTTTAATAAAAAATTAAAATATAGAAAGTGTAACTTATTAATTAATGAATTTATAAATACTTCGTCTTTTTGTACTTCTATTACACACATTGTACAATCATATGAGCTATATATAACAAAATCGCAAAGTTCTAAATTTAAAATAGCGATCGACAGTTGCACTTGCCCGTAATACGTGTGTTTGGGATTTAAATAATAGCGAAACAATTGTTTCCCATCACATTTCACATATGGTAGATTGTCTAAAATTTCATTGGCAGATTTGGTGGAACCTGCAAATAGGCACTTTATTTCTACAAGTTTGTAGAAACGTCCTTCATACATTTTCAATCCATCGGGACTACATGCCAGCCATGGTAATACAGGATTTATAACCACACCGGTTTGGTAAATTTTACCAAACTGCTTTTCATACGCCGTTCTTGCTAATGGTTTCTGGCTTTTCCCATATTCTGTAAACCTATTTCCTTTAAATGGCACTAGGTAGGTAAGCAGAAGTTTTTTTGTCCCAATTTGGATTTTTGTTAGAACAATAAGTTAGTGTGCAATTCGTAGCACTTTAAAGCGGTAAACACCTCCATAAATTGTTATCTTGCGTTGTTGTTTCTATGGCATAGATCAAAGATTTTTCTAAATTAACCTCAACGTGTTAATTGAAATATGCCCTTGTTTGTTTGTCCAGCGCTACTGTTGGCAAATCCACGTTGAAATTTGAACACAGGTTCAATTTTAATGCTGCTTTAATGAGACTGGCACTCTCGTTTTCTTCAACATGCATGGTTGGAAGGAGCACAGATTTCCGTTCCATGCTGTAGTGTATTGCAGCTTTAGAATCTGATGTACCTGAAATTTATAAAGTCATTACAGCAAATTCCAAATCCAATACATTCAAGAAAATTACTTAATAAGTTAGTAAAATGTTAATTATATCCTAACCCTTTCATTGCGGCTCCCATTTTGCAATGGTACTTAGCCAGGTCGGCATCCGTGTATTACAGAACCATGACGTATACCTAGGGTTAATATTTTGTTAGTAATTAGTCCAAATGTAATCGTTCAAACTTGCTTACCAATCATTAATTTTTGTACCGTGTCTTAAATCATTTCCTCTGTAATGTGATGAATGCCTTTTACAGCTGTGGTGGATTTCACATGACAGTACTCTGATCCTGCTTCTACATCAGCATGCTCAGAATTTATATTGAGCTTCCGTTGGCCCCACACTTGCTCTACGTCCGTGCAACTCATTGTTCCAACTCATTTCTAGAAAATTATAACATACTGATACATTAATAGTATACATACTAGCAGTCCAGTGAGACAAATGTCTCATTTAATAAAACAAAAAAGACCGTTTTGCAAATAGAACGCGTATTAAATAAAAATTGTACCCAGACCGTGGTTGCCTAACCGATCGACGTTTTAAGGCGCAGAGGGTCGCAGCTCCGTTTGGCTGCTGAAACATTTTTATTTAATACGCGTTCTATTTGAAAAACGGCCTTTTTTGTGATTTCTCGAAAACCGAAAGTGTCACGTGACTGAAATTCGGTTCCTGACCTGACATGACCATTCCAAACATATAACTTTCATAACTTTTTTCTCTATCTCTTACGGTTTGGCTGCTGAAACAGCGTCCCGGACAGACAAAACGGCGTCCCAGACAGACAACACAGCGTCCCGGACAGACACGTCTATTAGATAAAGGACTAGCAGTCCAGTGAGACAAATGTCTCATTTAATAAAACAAAAAGACCGTTTTGCAAATAGAACGCGTATTAAATAAAAACTGTACCCAGACCTGGAAGGTGTCAAAGTGGTTGCCTAACCGATCGACGTTTTAAGGCGCAGAGAGTCGCAGCTCCGTTTGGCTGCTGAAACATTTTTATTTAATACGCGTTCTATTTGAAAAACGGCATTTTTTGTGATTTCTCGAAAACCGGAAGTGTCACGTGGCTGAAATTCGGTTCCTGAGCTGACATGACCATTCCAAACATATAACTTTAATAACTTTTTTCTCTATCTCTTACGGTTTGGCTGCTGAAACAGCGTCCCGGACAGACAAAACGGCGTCCCAGACAGACAAAACTGCGTCCCAGACAGACACGTCTATTAGATAAAGTGGCATACGATACACTTTTAAGCGAGTTATGTACACTATTTTTCCCATGACCACAAAGACACATTTTTGTAATTTAACAAATGACAGTTTTACTGTGACAACTGACAATGTCAGTAGTTTTTGGATTAAAATGACATTTTCAGTAACTTTTAGGTTAAAATGAGGTATTGTCAGCAGTTTTTAGGTTAAATTTACATATTTAGCCCACTATATAACTGAGAATTGTGCAGTTTTTCATAACAAACACGGTCGTTATGATAACGACCGAGTTAACGATATTTTCATTTTTCATGGCTACTTAACTGTATGGAAACTGCCACTTTCGTATGTGGGGGTGGGAAAAATAATTATTTTCGCCAGGGCATGACTAACCTGTTAATAAACAATAAACAAGCAACTATGTGTTTGCATTTGCCTCCTGCACCTGCTTTACAACTGCATTTGCAGTTCCATTCTTTGGAAGTAGCTGTAAGTAGGTGTGATTAATAGAATTTTATGTAAAAACAATCAAGTTTCTGAACAACTTACACAACTCTAAAATAAGTAATCGAATGTGAGGGTCCTTTTAGGTTTGATGTTTGCAAACACAGGGCATCAACTTCGTCATTATTTTTATTGTTCAGGCCACACATAATGACATGTCCTGCATTCAGCACTGCTTCACCTTCCTTTAAGCATCTCGTACTTTTCTCCACATACTCGAAGATGTCACACAGTGTTACGAGGGGCATTTTTTACTTTATCGGTGCTCAAATCTAACACAAACTCACAAAACAATCACAAACTAACCGCTGCTAAACACGTGGAAGTCAACACAGCCGAATAGGATGAATGACGTAATTGCCTATCACATTGGCGCGCGTTGTTTACCCCGCCCTTAGCACCTATGTTAGATTTTGGTAGCGCCATCTATTATCAGTGCCCTTTGCGAATACTATTTATTTATTTCGTTACTCAGCCAACAGCCGTTAGGCCAATTATAGGCGTCGCTGTACATTTTACTATGATGGATGAACGGTTAAGAACAGTCTGTCAGTTGTTATATGCTCACTTCTTTTCGATAATAATTTGCTTAATAATTGTACACAAAATTAAAAATAACTTCAAAGTTTTTACTGTTTTCGATAGCATATCTTACAGAGCATTCGTCAAGATTTATATTGTACGAGGCTAACCATTTACTCTCTATTAACTTCTTTTCACCTCCTTGTGCGGTTTTACTAAACACAGTGTTGGATTCTACACGACCAGTTGGTTTATCTGAGTTGCCTAATGCATGCTTGAAATGCTGTACCAAACACCTAGCCGCTTCTCCACCACGCCAAGCTAGTTCAGTGCTATAATATGATAACATTTTCGTTGTAACCCCAAGGGTGTATTTTCATCCCATATTTTTATAACCTTTTTATACTCTTCTTTAGTTAAAGCAATTGACAAAGCTTTTCTTTTTTCAGGACAATCTGTAACTGACTGCGCTTAGCATTTCATGCATCTCTTGCAGGTTTGAAAAGGATATCAGTGAAGGGGTTAAAAATGATATTGTATTTTTTAGTTTGAGAACAGGCAGGGTTTTATACAAACAGTAATTTTTTTGAGAAGTCAAAAATAAACGATTTCCCTCTTTGTAACCCAATCCGGGGACATACTGTATACAGGCTTGTGTTTTCTTAGTATTCAGCGGTGTAGTTTCTTCAACAATAGGGAAATTATCATTGCCAACAGAAATAGTTTAATAATAAAAGTTAAAATTCCAGTGATAGTAGTGAAATTTATTATTAATCATAATTAAATAATGTGGTGTTATACTATTCTTGCAGACACGAAATTTCAAGTAACTTTAACTGAGGTAGCATATCAGATGGAAGAACATTACATTAACGTTCATACCACATTATGTTAGGTTAAGTGAAAGAACACTATTAGTTGGACCTTTTTTGTATCCATAAAAAATAAAGCCATTTATTATTATTATTATTTAATTTACGTTGGTTTTGTACACACGATTTCGGTTCATTTGCGCACGATTCATTTAATGTGTTCTTGCACACACAATACCTTACTAAGTGTTCATTTTAGCGTGGGAGTAGATAAATATCTTTTTTCTTCAAACGGCAGTAAAATATGGCATTATACTGCTGGATTGATGATGCTAAACTGTCACTTTATTGCCAAGCGGCAGATAATATTATCTGCCGCTGACAACTTTATCTGCCGCTGACAACTTTATCTGCCGCTCGTCAGCGGCAGATAATATTATCTGCCGCTGACGAGATCAAGTAATTTTCTTCGAATTTTGTTCACAAAGTTGTAAATAATTTGTTATAAAAACGTTTGAAGAAAAAATACTATATGTTATTCGGAGCAAAAGTATATTTATGTGGCTCGGCTGCACTTATCTGCCTCGCAAGCTCGGCAGATAACCCGTCCAGCCTCGCCACATAAAATATAACTTTTGCTCCTAATAACATAATATACTAATTTTGCACTACTAATCTCAGAACGCACCGTTATTGGTCTATCTTTAGGTCGTGAAGTTGATTTTCTCCACCAAGGGAGAGAAAGTAAAATAAACAATTTTCACCGTGGTAACTAATAAATTGCTAAGTTACCAAATATTTCTATTTTAATTTTGACGTTGTAAAGAGCCGTATTGTCAGGTTGACAGTTAAAATATTTTCGAAATTTGTTGGGACTTTAGGTATTAAGCTGTTTGGTAGTGCAAAAAATAGTATATACACCACGGTAGCGAATCGTCCTATAAGCTTCGCGCTTTAGATACTTTGCGCTTCGCGCTCAGTATCTAATATGCGCTCAGGTTATAATACCACGAGGACCCATCGTTGGACGGACCCTCTTCACGACATTTTTCTCGCCAATAAATTAGCTTATAGAATGCACTGTATTCTGATTGCTGATGCACCTTAAATTAAAAAAAAAGTTATAATACTGCGCTTCCCTACCTTGATGTATAATATACTATTATCTACTCCTACTGTACAATGGCCATGATTCATAATTCACAGTTTGCAGCCCATCATAAAATTCTATTTTCATAATTCACGCGCCTTCGGCTAGTGGCGTGTCATCTTTGTGAATAATGGCTGTCATAATCGCTCATATAATAATATACTATTATTCAACACCTCCATATAATAATACTATTATTATGTTGATTTTGCATAAGTAATGTGATATATTACTCACTAGTGGGAGAATATAGAAAGATACCATGAATAACAAAATTATATTTAACACTATTTATTATTCAAATAATATTTACATTAATACTCAACAAAACGTTTTTGTTCGATCGATCCACAGCAATATCGGAACTAGTTCTTCTGCAACTAATGGTTGGTAGTGAGATATTAACATTAGATGGCTTTTCCACTTGCTCTGCTCCTTGAATCTTTTTGGCGATGCGTATTTTGCTTGTACGAGGCTGGTGTGATAAGTTAGTGCAAAAAGTAAGAATAGTATATTATACATCAAGGTAGCGAAGCGCAGTATTATAACCTGAGCGCATATTAGATACTGAGCGCGCAGCGCGAAGTATCTTAAGCGCGAAGGTTATAAGACGATTCGCTACCGTGGTGTATATACTATTTTTTGCACTACCAAACGGCTTAATACCTAAATTCCCAACAAATTTCGAAAATATTTTAACTGTCAACCTGACAATACAGCTCTTTAAAACGTCAAAATTAAAATAGTCATATTTGGTAACTTAGCAATTTATTAGTTACCACGGTGAAAATTGTTTATTTTACATTCTCTCCCTTGGTGGAGAAAATCAACTTCACAACCTCAAAATAGGCCAATAACGGTGCGTTCTGAGACTAATAGTGCAAAAACATATTTTTTTGCGGAAATTTTATTTTACTTTTCTTCGTAATCTCCTTGACGGTTGATACATTTTGTCCAACGATGTTCAAGTTTTTTTTAACCCCTCTTTAAAATAAGAGTTATCAAACTCTGCAAAATAAGCACTTGTTTGATCTATCACTTCGGCATTTGACCCAAATTTTGTTCCTGCAAGAAATTTTTTCATGTTTGGAAACAAATAATAGTCCGAGGGAGCTAAATTGGGAGAACATGGGGGTTGTGGAAGAATTTCATAGTGTAATTCTAATAGTTTAGTCGTGGCAATTGCACATTAATAAACTGAAGCATTGTCTTGGTGAAACAGGATCTTCTTCTTAGCTAAATGTGGCCGTTTTATCTTAATTTCGCTGTTTAATCTATCTAGTAAAGATGCATAATATAATTTTTTGGCGAAAATTTGTTATAGCAGCATGGCTAATAAAATCGTACATGTTTGTAGCAGTATGGCTACCCACATAACCATCCAAGCGGTATGGAAATTATATTTCTGGATAATTGGTGTTTAAATGAAGTAACAAACAAAAATTGAAGTTTGCCGCTATTATTTTTTTGCAATGAAAAAATTACCAGTTTGACCTAGTATGGCGGCCCTTTATACACTTCTTATCAGTATAGCACAAAATTTTCGTCTGGGTTTAGGGACCTTGTCTAGCGATTGCAACAAAAATTAGCCTTGCCGCTTTAAAAAAATATATTTTTTCTATAGCACATGTTAAAGTGTGCTTTTATCAACTCAAAACAAAAGGTCAAGTTTTACTTTAACAGCAAGGGTAGATAAAGTAGCACTTTAACATCAAGGATAGATAAAGTAATTTAATTTTCTAACTTTTGTTTAAATTAAATATGACAGCTTCGTATTATCGTAGCAACCCAATCTAGCTACTGACATTTTGAAATGTAATTGACTGTCATTATTTTCTTTTGAAATTGTTAGAGTTCTTGCTATAGAAAAAAATATTGTATTATACACGACGATAAAGTTATTTCTATCCACTCTTGAATCATTAACGTCTCGACTTCGTCTCGACGTTAAACGATTCACTCGTGGATAAAATTTAACTTTATCGTCTTGTATAATAAATTACTATTAATTTTATTAACAATTTTCCAAAGCCGCCGTTAATATTTGTAACCGCAGTTCGGCTGCCATACTTGCGTTTTTGACACCTACTTGGGCAATATAAAAAGGTGTACTATCTACCGAGCTTGCCGCTATGACTAGTAATTCGGGTGTTATGGGCTCTTGGTCTAGTAGCTATGCAATGTTATAATGTTGTGTGCTGAGGTCAGATTTCTCCCATTTGTATGAATTCTTGGGGTCTAGTTCACATCGGCCAAAAGCAAATGTTGTTCATATCGGCAAAAATTTGCCTTGTTCATATCGGCAAACTCTGTGTTCACAACGGCCAATTTTATTTTTGTTCACAACGGCAAAAGACGCGAAAATGGGTCTTGTTCACTTCGGCCAATGATCACATCGGCCAAAAGCAAATGTTCATATCGGCAAAAATCTACCATGTTCATATCGGCAAACTTCTTGTTCACAACGGCCAATTTCATTTTTGTTCACAACGGAAAACTTAAGAATTTTCGGAACGAGCCGAACGTAATAACTAACGACGCTTTATTACATCGCCAACTAGCTTGATCACATCGGCAAAAAGAAAGTAGTTTTGCTTATTTAACGCCATTTCTTGTTTATAATACTTTGTGTAAGGAGTGCTATATAATGTTATTTTTATAACGGCCAAACATTGATCACAACGGCAAAAAATAAGTTTTGACATTTGTAACCCACTCGTTCACTAATAAATACTATGTATTTTTCAAATTTTAATGGATTGATCATGTCGGCAAAGGTTTACTTGTCTTTAGCGTTAATATAAAATAAACATTTACCCAATTTAAAATATTGTCTAGAAAACTGATTATTGTATTAATGGTTCCTCTGCACAAGCAATTATGTATGTCCTGTATTATATTTATATGGTGAGTCGAAAAAAATTAAGTCGTCGCGAGAAAATGTCACCGGAAAAAGATACTCCGAAGGAAATATTAATTTTGCTCAGTATTATGATGTGCCTAGGTACCTTCTAAGGTACTTTGTAACGAAAGTACCTATACCTGTACCTAGTTCCTTTTTTGAAAGTATCTTTGTACCTAAATACCTAAATAAAACAGGTACAAATGTATTTAAAAGTTTGTCCGCAATTTCACGAACTTAAAACAGAATTTATCATAACTACCATTTTTTTATTGTTGATGCATTCCGCGCCAATTTTTTAATTTTTGATTCGCTCTGAAACTTTGTAGTATGAATAATATTATTATTATTACCTATTTCGACCGTCACAAGTTGACATAAAATTTTAATTTCGAAAGAAATTAAAAATAAAATTCTACTTCATTGTTATATCGGTAAGCCAACCTGTTAAAGTGACGAAGTAAAAACAGTTTCCAAAAGTTAAAACTTAAACAATTCCTCATGGGCTACAATTTTACAAAAACGTTCATGTTTTGAACAAATATAATATGAGACCTATTTATTACCATATTAGGAAGAAGACATTTTTTAATTGTTCTGTGCAAAAACTACTGACTTTTTGCTAATATTAATTTACAAGTACAGTGTTAATTTATAATAATTATAGTGGTTATAGGATTATGTATATTTCATGTGTGTCACTTTAAAAATAAAATGGTCTACAAAATTTTTTTTTAAGTAGGTACTAGTAAAACCTATTAAAACGGGCCAACAAAATACAGTAGAAATTTGACTAAAATATCAAGAACATATTTTTGTCTGAGAATTTCGACGGGAGTACCCACAAAAAAAATTCTAAAATGCTGTCCTTTAAAATAAATTTTAACTAAACTTTCCCGTAAGCTATTTAACTTAAGGATGTAAAGTATCAAAATAAAATTACAGACAGCATTTTAAGCTTACAAAGATGTAATAATCACGAACAGCAAACGTAATTGAATATTGCAGAGACCCTTTTAATAAAATTTAATCCTCTACATCCTACTTTACGAACATATAATATTGTTATATATACAAGTGATCCTAAAGTAATCAGATATAAGCGTCTGTTTTGTAGTATTGATCTTAAATATTAAATCATGTTTTTATGTGTTTTAATGCGGTAATTAATGATTTTGTTTTTTAGGCACTCACTAATAGTTATTTAACCAACAAGTGTGTTAATGAAGGCGATTAATAATCTCAACTATTAAAGGCACTCACTCGCTATCGCTCGTTCGTGCTTTAAACAGTATCGATTATTAATCGCCCATTAACAAACGAGTTGATTACAAAATTTTTTGTTCACCACAAAGTCTTTTTTTGTGGTGAAAATATTGATTAATACAACTAGCCTCCATGCAAAATATCATCAAAACGTCAAAATCACAAAAACAGTTAATTAATGAAAAAGAGTGTATTAATCAAAAACAGCGTATTAATGACATCTATTAACCCATCCTTTTTTAGGAAAAATAATTCATTAATATTGAAATTAACAAGCGGTCAACGAAAAAACTTTTTAACATCGGTTTAGTTATCGGCATTAGTAAATTTGTTGGATTTTCAGGATTTACTAGTCGGAATGGAATTCTTACTACAGTTACCAACATCTGCGATGTTATAACGGGGCTTGAGAGCAGTAAGACGGGCTCCTAAAATATAGCTGGGATAGCGCTCCCGGTCTTATTTGGCAATAAAAACGCATTTTTCGGAGAAGTTGGCAAGCAGTAAAATAAAATGAATGAATACTCTCTACCTGATTTCTCTCTCTGTGCTTGTCTTGTGGGACGCCCTTTCTGGAATTTTTATTACTTCGAAATTTCCTTATAACGATTTTTGCAGGGATTTAGCGACTTCGTTAAATACATGATGATCGTCTGTATGTTTCAAATCAACTTTACTACTACTTCTAAAACACTTTACCAACAGGAAAAATTGATCCAAATAACTGTTAGCAAATGTATTGATAACATTTATCTGTCGCGCTAAAAGAAATTTGAAAGTTTCTAAATTTTGCAAAAATTGGGTGAACTTCAAACATTGTTTTTAGTGACGAAACAATAATTAGTACTTTTGCGATTACGATTATTTTTACAATATTATTAAACCAATAATCGTATGTTGCGATTATTTTTCTATATAAGACAGGACAAAAAGCGGTGTGTTTTATTATGCAGGCAAAAATAATATTTTATGCCTAAGAAAATAAAGAAAAAGTCGTTATGGTTACACGTTTCACCAGTTTTTGAAAAATAAAATGCAAACATTAAAATAAAAGCCATGCACGTGTAACCGACTCCTAGAAGAAATAGGCCGTCAGATAATGCCCTTGAAACATTATTAATGTTAAAAAAAAGTAATTCAAATAAATAAAGTGCAATAATGTATATGTACACATTTGATCATTATATAAAATAAACTTTTTATGTAGCCTACATCTTTTCATTACCCTAAACAATTTGAATATTTTTTTTACTCCAATACTACTTTTTCTCATTTTCAGAAAAGTACCTAATATATACCTATAGTTTTAAGGTACATTTGTATAGTACCTGTACCTAGGTATTTTTTTTAGACATGTACCTGTACCTGTAACTAGGTACTTTTTTTATCTGTACCTGTACCTGTACCTAGGTCCTAAAAAACAAGTACCTGTCCCAACACTGATTTTGCTGTTCATTTTGATCAACAAGCAAATTTGAAAATGGTAGACAGTAGTTAGGTGAACCCTAAATAATCAGGAAATCTGACACAATTAGACTATATTAATCCACGAGGCACTGACTTGTGTTATTTTATCACAAAGAAAAAAAAGGCAAGAAAAATGTTTATTACTCGTACGAACCTAAGCTAGTTTTATTATTGTTATTTTTTATCACCTTTTACTACAATTAGCTTCTTTCAATCAGACAACGAGCTGTACGGGAATACCCACCCGCATGTAAAAGAAATCAAAGTGTGGTTATTGATTTTAAACATGTATTACAAAAACAACAAATTATGCCATTATAATTCGTACAAATTCTTGTATATTCGTTTTACACAGTGGACAGACCGTGTAGTCGACGATATATCCCAGTCCTTCGTCTGGCCTCTGGTATTTTTCGGCGCGCCGTTTCATCTCCGTACTGCAAACATCACACAACCCAAAATGGTTACAGGGCTGTAGTAATATTGTCGGAGGATCGGACCCGCATATCATGCACAAGGCGCCGCCGTTCGTAGCTCTTTCGCCATCTACCGCCTCTTCTTCTTCTTCTTCTACTGCCACCTCTTCTGCTTGTGCCGGATTATCTGAAACAGCAAACGGTAACAATAGTTTGTTGTATTGAATGTCATGTAATATTAAAAAATAAGAAAAAGATTGTAACACGAAATCTTACCAGGAACGTCATATTCAGCCGGTATATTTGCTGCCAAAGGATCCAAGAGGTGTTCTTTGCCAACGTCCTCGGGTCTTCCGGCCAATCCACACTGAAGAAGCCGGTCGCAGCTATGCGAAACGTACTCCAAAAAGGCGGAAACGTCTGCATTGGCGGCGAATAGTGCCGTCGCATCTTTAATCCGTTTGTCGTTGCACCGATAACGCCTTTTTCTGATGCATCGGGTCTCCAACCCGTTCTCCACTATAGCCGATAGTTCGCTAATCGTACCGGACGTTATTTCGCGTAAACTGTCTACAAATAAGAGAAACAGAAATGTCAGAAAAATATCCGATGGTTTAAAGAAATATTTGTATGGCGTTGCAAAACAATTACCAATTAGATATGAAGAAACGGCTAAAATCGCTTAAAATTTATTAGACAGGTTGTAAACATACCAACAAATTCCCACACATTGGGCCCTTGGACCCTTGCCGTTGCAAAGTCGCATGGAGAGATTCCGCGTCGTTGTTAGTGCGTCTGTTTCTTTGGTACACCGATACCGAATTTGGGCCCACTCTTCGCATCCATTGCCTCTCGTGATAGCTATAAAACAGTCATATGAAAGATGCAATCAAGTTTAACACTGTACCGTACCTTATTAGCAATCGAAATTGTCTGTGCAGGCCATGCATCTCTATCAAGGAATCTATGTACTGCAAACCTTCCCTGAACTTGTCTGCCGGAAGCAGTGGCAAACACAACAGCAAACGCAAAATTTTCCTGGCGTTCGGCGTTCGCATTGCCCCTTAGGAAGGCGCTCATGCTCAAGCTGTTCGTTTGACGAATGATAGCCTGAAGTGTAGGTTTTACAAATTACATTTCGATAAAACAAAACATACCCATAAATGAAATTAAAATAGCACGATTATAGCTATTAACATATCTAGGAATGTTATGATTCATAACATCCGTGATTTGTTCAATAGTTTATCGGTTGCTATATGGTTATGGTTGCCATGTAGGGTAATATTCTTTTATTTGTTCCTCACTTGTAAACATCAATTTATCAAGTCACTGTATTCACCTTGAAAATGTTTCTTAACTGGCTAGCCAGTAAATTTTTTACTGGCTAGCCAGTTATATTTTACAAGCGTTCTCATAGATAAATGATAGCGTGCAAAGCCAGAGTTGTCTTCCTTAGTATGTGTCATATTAATTAATTTAGTTGCTTGTCAGTTTGACATTTTGAATAAATGGTGAATTTCTAGTTATTTACAAGTGAGGAACAAATAAAACATTCAACAATACACGCCAGGTAACCATTTTTACTGGCTTAAGGATATGACAGGCTCGCCTGACGGCTCGCCAGTCATCCCAATCCTATCGCCAGTAAAACCTGTTTTACCTGGCTTGTAATGTTAAATACTATAACCCTACAGATAAGTTATGACCTAGTTACCAGCCTACTTTTGTATATGTAAACAAAGGCTTAATATCCTGAAACCGATAAAATAATTTAGAGTGACATTCTTTGGCCGGTTTAAGAAAAAAAGTTTATATAAGTCTAAAAAGTATAGTTTTTAAAATACACAAGTGTTTTATCTTTTTTTCTCAAAACTGCTCAGCGAATATCGCCGTGAATTAGTTTAACGAACTTCGTTTATACCACGCGAGTACCATTTACGACGGAACATAGAGGCAACGCAATTTTGGCAAGCTATGTTTTTATTGGTTAAAAAATGCATCTAAAAATACTCACTTGACAGTAGTGAAAGTAGCATCCCGTCTTGATGGCTCTAGGAAATTCTCGATTTAGGGACGAGATCAATGCCGCTTCGTAATCCGTCATGATAAGGCTCGGGAGTTAAATGATTAAATCGGAAAAACAGCTTTTTAAAAATAAACTTTATTTCGTAATTACAGGTAAAAGCAAAAACCGTCTTAACTCTGTTACAAACAAGCAAAGAATGAATCTAACATTTTACATAATTCGCAATGGGTGCATTCAGACGACACAACAGTTGTACAATTGTTGAGTGAAATGTCGCTGAATGCGACCGCTCACTTAGCCGCTCCGTGGTAGCGGTCGCCATTTTAAGTAGCGTATTTCAAAACCGCTCACTGATCAGAAACTGCTCAGTAAGATGGACGTGTTTACCGCGCAATATGAATATAACGGCGTATTTTACAGCGTTGATGAAAATCGCGGTATACATGAACAACTACAAACAGGTAAGCACAATTCAACCATTTGAAACAACATGACGAATGTCGTGACAAAAACGGTATTTTTCTAAGAGGTTAATTTCTACAGATCCGAATTTTGCAGCAGTATATTTCCAAGAAAATGCAGCTGCAACTGAAATTGTAGGAGTTGCAGAAACACAAGGTATAAAATATATAAATAAATAATAACATCAAATGCATATAACTTTATATTATAACCGAATTAGAGGCTCATGTAGTGCTAATAAGTACCTAACCTTAATTTTTCAAATTAAGAAATTGAAAGTGGTGAAGATATGTGGTTATTGTAAGATGTAGCTCTAACCTACCTAGCTATCACCTAGGATTTCTCTCAGTGGTATTATCAATAAAACTTTAACACTCATATTAATTTTGTTGCGTTTTGTTACAGAATCGGAGAAACAGGAGTTTGTATGGACAAAAAAATCAACAGCTTTGTGAGCTTTGTTGATCAATTGCTACAGGGACAGAATTCTACAATTTAGGGATCCCAAACAAAAAAAGAAAACATTGTGGGGTGAAATCGTTCAACTATTTAAGAAACATGGCTACAGAGGGTTGACGGATGATATAATCGACAGAAAATTCAGGAATATGAAGAAAACTGTTAAAACAATTAAAGATAATAACAAAAAAACAGTAACTGGTCGAGGACGAATTACTTGGGAGTATTTCGAAGAATTTCAAGAGTTGTTTCAAAATGACCGGACCATAAACTTCGGGCCTACCATTTCTTCGATGCAGCCGGCTACACTTTCTTCTCCTTCTACGCCTACCGTTTCCTCTTATGCTTCGAGAATAGACCAACCGTCAACATCTTATACCGCTTCACCTTTTGTCCAATTACAATCACCAACAACTAGTTCCCCACTTCCCGAATCCGATTCCGTTGATCCTGATGAAACCTTAGTGCCTCCTCCAGCTTCCTCGTCTATTCCGAACACACGTAAGGGGAAGCGGTTATATGAACTGCGTAAAAAACAATTAGACGTAGAAGAAAGGCGACTCGAAGAACTGCGTAGATTAAGAGAAAGTGTGGAACGAAGCAACGAAATCCAGGCAGAAAGAAACAATATATTAAAGGAAATTTTAAAAAAACTTTAACTTGTATAAGACTTTTTATAAATGTTTATTGTTCTGTGCTTGCACAGAAATTTACTATTATGATAAAATCTATATACAGGGTGTCCCGTAATGGCCACTAAAGCTTCAGGTGATGATTTTCCTTGTACAATTCTGAGTCGAAAATCTTAATACGAAAGTGTTGGATTGGTCTTCATGAGCCCTCACGAGCGGTAGATAAAAACAATTGTTTTTTCAGGTAAACTACCCCTTCTGTTTTAAATACGACAAAATGTCATTAGGCAGAGTGGTTCAAAGTGTAAAGTTATGGTCCCATACAAAATTTCAGAATTATCAACTTACTTTTATGAAACCGTGTGCATTAGACGAGTACTTTGTGGTAACACGGTTTCATATAAGTAAACCGATATTTCTGAAATTTTGCACGAGGCCATAACTTTACATTTTGATGACATTTTGTCGTATTTAAAACAGAAGGGGTAGTTTACCTGAAAAAACAACTGCTTTTATCTACCGCTCGTGAGGGTTCATGGAGACCAATCCAACATTTTCATATTAAGATTTTCGACTCAGAATTGTACAAGGAATATCGCTACCCGTAGCTTTAGTGGCTATTACGGTACACCCTGTATATATATATTTTATTACAATGTTGTTTTATTTAAAAAAGTGTTACGTAAGTTAAGACCAAATGCTATCCACTATAATTAAACTAAATTTTGACTCTCTTACGGACTTAATTTCTTTATTTACTACCCGATATTAAAGAATATAAGAATCACATATTGTATGGTATGTAGTGGACTGTAGTTTCATCGATGAATTAGAACACTTCTTAATTTAAGTGGTATATTGAAAACATTGTCAACTAAATTACAACTTCATACCAATAAGTTCAAGATAGCAGAGACGTCCTTCTTGGACGTAATCATTGCACGCACCCTTCGTTAGTCTTCCACCACTGCTACGCAGGCAAGGTGAGTAAGCAGTAGCTACACCCTGTGGGAAATTAGTCCCAAATTTATTGCTTGGGTATTGTTAGTATAGAAAGCAGTAACAACTGAAATTTGTATACCATTTATTACAAACCAATAAAAAATATAGTTTTACGAAATTAATATTACTTTTGACCCAACATCATCATATGGTAGCAGGGTATTCTGATAATATATATATTAATTTAATAATAAAACAATATTGTTGCGTTTCTCTACAGCTGCCCCTGTATCTTCCCCATTTAATAACGCAGCATTTTCTTCATTGCTACCTTCATCGTGAATATCACCCAACTCAGCTACGTCATGGTGCTCTATAATAAAATTATGTAGAACACAAGCAGCCGCTATGTTATGGTTTGCCAATTCCAAGTCTGCCATATCCAAATATTTCAGGCGCCTGAATTTCCCTTTCAGCAAACCAAACGCACGTTCTATGATTGAACGTATTGAACTTAAACGAACATTATAATGGGTTTGTTCATTTGTAAGATGACCTGTGTCCCGAAATGGCGTCATCAAGTATGGCATCAGGGGATATGCTGAATCCCCTATAATATGGTATTCTGGTGGCAATAACGGATTTGCCTCATCACGCAAGCGACCAAACAATGGGCTGTTGCGAAATACCCTTGCATCATGCAAACGGCCAGGCATACCAATAAAGACATCTATAAATTTTGCATTGTGATCGCAAACACCTACAAATGCAATTTTTGAAATGGTTGTAATGGAAAAAATAGAATGAAAAGTACCTTACAATATTATAGAGTGGACTCCTTTCCTGTTGTAAAAATCGTTGGCATTGCCAGGTGGTTGTTTAATAGGGATGTGGCATCCATCAACTACCCCAATAACACCTGGAATTCCATGTGAACGATCTTGAAAGACCTAAAATTTTAAATATTAATTGGTGCTGCTGGTTTATGTTTTTGTTCGTAAAAACTTACATTTGAAATGCCACCATAATTTGCTACATCTGGCCATTTTATATATTCCGGAATTAAACTTGCAAGGACATTTACAATTTCTTTAAAAATGTAATGACCACTACTAGGTGCTATTCCAAATCTATCGCCTGCTGCCAAAAAACTCTCAGGTTTACTTAGCATCTAAACGGTATACATCACTTTTTTTGGCAGTGGTATTATCCCTCTCTCTCTGCCCATTCTTACCCCAATAACTTGGACTAAATCCTGAAATTAACATTTATAAATTTACAATGTGATCACCATTTAGAAATATGCTATTTAATTCTACATACAAGTTATTACTTCATTTTTAAGTACTTTATGAAAATTATATTCACTTTTTGTAACTAATGCCAGTGGTATGAAAGTACTTACAAATGTATTATATTCATGTTACTAAAAAATACATACCTGAAATGTAGCTCGAGACATTCGAAAATGGTCTTTAAATTTTCGTTTCTTATAACATTCCCTCTCTCCTCCAAATCTTCCACATCAATAGGTTGAGCGAGATCTTCTGCTGCATTTAAAACAAAATTCAAATTAATTCCTTCGTCTTCTGCAAGCAAAAACACCCTGAATTGATCCATTTTGTAACCAAATGCACTTTCCCATCAATTACTTAGTACACTGCTTTTATAGAGTAAGTACCTAACAGCTAAGAATAAAGTGGGGTTTCTTATACAGTTTAGATTCATTACCGGAAATTAAATATTACTTACAAATACTATCTGTATAATTGCTAATGATTGTTACATAGTTTTACATCAAGAGCATACACTTAAGGGGATATTTAAATAAAGATTATTAGATAATTATTGTTAGATAATATCTACATAATTACCTACTTTCCTAGTACACTAATTACTCTTTAATTTATCTTACTAACCTCATCAAATAATATTTATTCCTTCATTTGAACAAAATATAAAGATATTACACTTTAATTTGTTATTGATAGTAGCATCGCTCATAATAGATGGTTTATTTGGAAATTTGAACAAAAATGTAAATACATTACTCATTTCACGTATTACAGTTAATTTGTAACTCTTAACACAAAAACACAACATTCAGCTGTATTTATAGGTTAAAATAAACAACTTTGACAGTTGACTCAACGTAAATTGAAAAAGGCCATTCAGCAAACCTACATCGCTCCAACTGAGCGATTGATCAGCGCTCACTCAACTGTTGTGTCGTCTGAATGCGCCCAATGTGGCAAAGAGATAACGATGAGCTGGGATGTGCCTTATCAGCGTGGCGTCGTGTTCTTGATAAGCAGGTGCATGTAACTCTTCCCTCCTTAAGATGCAAAAATAACGGAGTTGTTTTTGGATTCTGGCCCATTTCCACTTCTTGAGCTTCATTTTGATTTTCCTTTTCGGCTGCCTTTGGACTTTCCAATGATTTCTTGCATTGTTTTCTAAACGTTAACACAAACAGCACATTGCGAGAATTAGTAGACCAATCAAGGTGCTAATAATTGGGGTGGTGTTTGCCGTATGAACAATCTGCTTGATTGGTGTTAGTTGTCTTGCGATTTCACTAATTTGGTAAATTTCTTCTATGTCCAGTTTTCTAAAATTTGAAGTCTTGTGTTGCTTCAAAATTTCAAAGTGTCCTATGCCAAACTTCGGTAAAATGAGCGGTTTGCCTTGTTGCAATTTAACGTCATTTATAAATTTCTTGCCGTCCACTTGGATTTCGCACAAGTTGCGAATCTTTATTAGGGATGGAAGATTTATTTCTAAATATTGGTCCGATTTGCATTTGGAAAACAGCCTTTCTTGATTTGCAGGAATTATCAACACTTCTTCTTGGGTGACTTGCTTGATGATGGACTCTTCTATAAATATTTCGAGGGCGTGACAGTTTTTCGCTGGATTGCCTTCGAGAAGCCTAAGGGTGCAGTTGTCTTCCACAATGAAGTTTTCGGTGCAATAAAATGTTTCTTCCAGTACCTGGCATTCCTCTTTCTCGAACTGGGCCTTGGAGTTTTTCAGTGCCAAATATCGGTGTTTTGGAATAATAATTTGGTGGGTTTGGATAATTGGATAAAGACGGTAGAAGTCCAGGACTTCGGTTCTTATTATAGGGACGTGTATAGCAAAAACTAATTTAGAGTTTACAAAAGTTACTTGCGTTCCCAAAAATTGGTAGTACGTGAGGAGATTTTTGAATTTCGGAATTTCTGTTTTACTGTATATTTTTTCTAAGTAATTGAGCATCTCTCGGAGTTCATAACTTGATATTATTGAATTATGCAGGGTATTCAATTTCGAGAATACTATAGCATTTTCTATATTGTCTATGAAAGTTATTAAAATTTGACAGTCTAAATTCAATTGAGAGATTGTGCCTTGAAAAGTAATGTAAGTACTGAGGTCATTAATAGTATTCTGAACTGCTGCCTGGAAAGTTTTTAAGTAATTTTCAAGTTTTTCTTGGTTTTTATTTAATATTATTATTGTTTTATTGTAGTTGGCAATTAGTTTTTTGGATAGAGAAATTTGTAAATTTATTTCATGCGTTAAGTCCTTCTGATTTTGTTCTAGTACATTAATAGCGTGATCATAACGTTTTTCGTCGTCTGCATCAAGATTGCCAAAAAGCCACTTATTAATTTTGCCTATGCCATTAATTGCGCCTCTTTTATTTCGAATATGAGGGTGCAGATTTTCGAATTTTTGTTGAATTGTTTGAATTAAATATTCTGATCTGAGTAGCATGCCTTCGGCTAAGCCGTGATAGGATATAGGGTTTGTAATATTTACTTTGCTTATACTATCTCTAACTACGAAAAATTGTTTCTTTAAGTTATTTAACTGATTAATAATTACGTTTAAATCTAAGTAATGTAAAAATGTATGCTTACTATAAACTATTCTAGCATTTCCTTACTGTATAGGAAGTATAGGATTGTCAATTAGTTTAATTTTAATATCTTCGTCTATACTACGTACTCGTAATATTTGAAGGACCAGGAATAAGGTTAGTAGCCTCATTTCGCTTAGGTTCCTGTAACAAGGAATTAATTTTAGGTTTTCTAGCAATATTTTTATGGTATGTTCCTTTGTCCGTGATTAACTTAATGTCAGTTTCTTCTAGTATTTTAGCCTTTTTAAATTTTGGTAACTTTTTATCTCGAAATTTTGTTTTCAAATATGCAACTTTTTGATTTGCGAAATTTGGAGGGGCATTTCGATTTTCATTGTGTTTGGAAATAATATTTTCTTTGGCATTTTCATTAGCGTCTTTGATTTTTTCATATAATTTGTTGGAGGTTTCTTTATGGTCCTGAATGTAGTCTGATACGATAACATGATCATTTAAATCAAAGGGATTGGTATTATTGATGTGACCTTTTATAACTTCGAACGGGGTGAATTTTGTGACACTGTGAATTGCATTATTGTAACCTAATATAGCTCGCTTCATAAGCTGGTTTGAATTGAGATTTTTGTGATCTTCTTTTAAACAACGAAAATGTTCAATTAGAGTGGAATGAAATCGCTCTACTGGGGAGTTTGAATTATTGTTTTTTGGAGTTGTGTAGTGGAGTTCTATACGATACAATTTACAGAAATTTTCTAGATCTTGATTCTTAAATTCGGTACCACAGTCAGTCGTTATTTTTTGAGGTAAACCGTGGTGTGAGATGAAATTTAAAAGATTTTCCACTACTGCTATGCCTGTGACAGAATCCAATTGGTACGCTTGACCGTAGCGTGAAAATGCGTCAATAATAGTCAAATAACTTTCGTTAGCTATTTTAAATGTGTCTACATGAATGTGTTCGAAGGGTTTTGAAGTTGTTGGAGTAAGATTGAAATTAATTACTGGAGGATTTCGGTCGTATTTATTTTTTAAACATGTTTCACAGTTGTTAACATAATATTCGATATCTTGTGCCATTTTCGGCCAATAATATCTTGAAGTTAAAGACATTTTCATTTCGTTTATTCCTCTATGACAGGATTTGCTAATATGATAGTATTCAAGTTTTTGTTTTTGTTCTTTTAACGTTTCTACGTCTGTAAGAAATTTAGTACAGTGAATAAACTTAAAAGACGAATTTTTAAATATTTCTTGAACGGTTAGAGCAAAAATTTTGGGTAATGACGAATGCTGAAAGTAAGCGGCATATATTTGCTTAGGATTTATGTACTCTTTAAGAAGTTGCATAACGTGATATTTGACGTTAATTTTCGGCAACGTTATGTAGAACCTCGAATTTTCAAAGATTACCTTTTTTCGACATTGTACTGAATCGATGTCGCCGTTTGTTATAAACAATTGATTTTTATATGTGTTTAAAGACCGTTCTGTTATGGGTATAGTACAAACAGGATTTTCTTGAGATGTATGTACTGTTTCTAGATCAGGTTCGTCGTTTTTCTGTGTTGTTACATGGGGTTTAATTTGGATATCAGAAATTATATTAACTTTTGAATGAGTTTCACCTACTGATTCCAGTATTTCGGAAATAGTATCATTATCCAAATATGGAATTGGTTGGTTTTCGTTTAGTGCTTCTTGAATTACTTGATCAATATCTCCTATATTATTGTCAATAGAAGAAGTTTCTAAAGGGTTAAAATCAAAATCTGATGGATTGGAAAGCTTATCAATATTGCGTTCGTTAACTAAAATTTCTCCATTATACAAAGTAATTGGCAGATTCTTAATCAATTTCTCTTCGGGTTTTACCGAAAACGAAAAATTAACATCGACGGGTTGTCGAAATTTAAACGGAATTTGCACATGCGGCCCTATTAATTTTTTGTTAACTAAATCAATATTAAGATTCATTCGAATAAGATCTTCTAAGCCTATTATTCCGTCAAAATAATCGTGAAAATCAAATAAAATGAAATCAATTTCGTGGTCGCTATGGAATTCCGAAAATGCTGGTATAATTGCCTGATATCTAAAATTTTTGCTTCCAATAGCTGTTTTTATTACGGTATTGGCGTGATAAATTGTTTGCGGATAAAAATATTCTACTACAGATGGTTTAATAATTGATCTACAACTACCTGTATCAATCAATAATTTTAATTTTGGGTTTTCAATTTCTACGTAAGGTAACGCATTATTGGAGGAAATATTTATTTCTGCTAGGTTTGTTTTTTCTGTTCGGCAGTCCAAGAGAAAATTTTCAGTTCCATTGGTATCCGATTCAATGTTACTTCCGTAGTATTGTACATTATTGTAATCAGTTTCGCAAATTTGATACTGATTCTCTAAAGGGTAATTTTGTGTCTCATCATAATTAAAAGTTTCTGAGTCAAAAACATGGCAAGAATCTACATTCTCGCTATCGCATTCATTTGAGTGTAATTCTTCGAAAACAAAGTTTGGTCTTTGTTGGTTAGGGTGTCTATGAAAATTTTGAAAATTGTTTTGAGAGTTTTGATTAAAAAACTGCGGTTTATTAAATTGTTGCGTAGGGGATCGTTTCGAAAACGTTGTTGGATGTCTGGATGTCGTTGACATGGGCTCCGGTTTAGGCAATTGGTTTGGTCTAAACACATTACGAGGTGGACCAAAAACTTCCCGATTAGTGGGGTATCTTCTAGGAGGTTGTTGTTTGGGTTGAATATTTATAGGCTGATTAGTCTATACTGGCTTTACTGAGAAATTTTGGTTTTGCAAATTTTGAGTGACATTAAAGTGCGATTGAAACCCATTCCGTTGAGAGTATGAAGCATTGTTTTGAATGTTCGTTGGGTACACATTGCTATTACTGCCAAAATTAATTTTGAAGTTTTGTTTACTGTTATCGCTTAAACTACCGTGAAGTCTTTCAAAATTCTCAAATTCATTAACGTATGCCATGGCATCTTCTAAAGAAGCTGGCTTTTTTAAATGCATGTTATTTTTTAAAATACCAGTGCAACCTGCAATAAACGTATCAAGTGCAATTTTATCATAATGATTGATTCGACATAATTTTTCTGATTCACTATGTTTAACATCGTTGCTTGTTCTTTGTGCAACGTTGCTTCTTAGTAATTGGAGACGGCTACCGAAATTTAGTAAATGTTCACCTTTATACGGCTTATTTCTGGTTAATTCCTGCACTAAGCAATTCAAATCCCTACGGTCCGAAAAACACTGCACTAAAGCCTCTTTTAAACTCGACCAGGTATTCAATTCTACTCTATTACCTACCATCGCTTCAGCCCTACCAATTAACTTTTCTTGGATGCATTCGAAAATGTGTTGATCAAGCTCTGGGTCTTTAAATTTACTATAACTTGCAATTAAACTTTCGCAGCGAGTGATAAATTTATTCAAAGTATCACTGTCACCATCAAAAGGTTTAATAATTTCTATTTTAGACTTAAAAAGATTCCAGTTCACTTGAGCCGGTTGGTTTGGTTGATCAGTTTGATTAGTATTCGTCATATTTAATGCTGTATTATTCCCACTATTAGAATAACCTGCCTCAATTTGGACAATGTCAGAACTTGTTGGATTTTCTTGAAACGTAAGGTTATTTAACTGATCCAACAGCTCGTCAATTTCAATCATAAAGAATATTTTATCCCCCAAAGTCCTTAAACAGAGGGTCTGGGAAAGGCAAAAAGGAATTTGGCACCTACTTGGTTTGTAGACCTTTGTGTTCCTTTTCCGATCCTTTGCTGCTCACAGAGATGCTGTTCCCGATGTCCTCGAAGGAATGGTTCAGGATCTACGCTGAAGAGGTTGAAACTCCAAAGTCGCGAAAAGTCTCTAATTTTCCGACACGATGCGAAAGTGATTTTCCACAACCGCGCCAGTTAAATGATTAAATCGGAAAAACAGCTTTTTAAAAATAAACTTTATTTCGTAATTACAGGTAAAAGCAAAAACCGTCTTAACTCTGTTACAAACAAGCAAAGAATGAATCTAACATTTTACATAATTCGCAATGTGGCAAAGAGATAACGATGAGCTGGGATGTGCCTTATCAGCGTGGCGTCGTGTTCTTGATAAGCAGGTGCATGTAACTCGGGTCAAATGACGGAACAATTTTTTTTAGTTCGGAAAAGATTGCGTCATATGCAGGCACTTTCCGATTGGTCATCAAAAAAAAAATGCACAAGGAAACACCTAGGAAAAATTGAAATATAGTATATTACTTCATGTTTACAAAACGATAAAGTATTCTGTGGCGTAGCTATGTCGCTGCAAGCCCGGGGGCCCGCGGCTCCGAGGGGCCCGACGACCCCGTAAAAAAGATCTGAAACGAACAAACATGTTCGTTGGGACTGTTCCCCAGGACCGTATTTCACATTATTAGGAGGTCCGACCTCGTGAAAAACTAACAAAAAATTCCAAAAACGAACAAAAAATGCTCCCAGTTTTGCTTTATAATTATTATAGTTACAAGGGGCCCAATCAGACATCCTGCGAAGGGGTTACGCCACTGAATGTATTAGTACAATGGTATACTACATAATCATGTTTTACGACCAGTATGGTAAGAAGTTGACTGCTTTGCGGATATTTGGGCCTCGTCTTGAATGTTCCGTCTATATGTACTTCCTTCGTATCGGACAACAGCTGTACCAAATCTTCTGCCAGAAACAACACAGACTTATTGTTTTCGGCACCTATAGATCCACGGCAGAAAGGCTTGTTACAGAGTGTTCCAAATCTTGAATTAATTCGAGCTATGTTTCCCAACTCTTCCAACAAAGTTGGAATTCCTGGTTGCGCCTTCCTTCTTTCTCGCCTCATAGTTTGCGATAATTTCGGGAAAGCAAGTTTTGAAGAAGCTTCAGTTTCCGCACTAAAATTATAAAAAACGTAACATATTAGCATCATAATTTCTAAGAATGTAATAATACTTACGCAGCTCCCTTTTCAATAAAAATCGATTTGATATGTTCGCCCGTAGCAACGGCTTGCAGCACCATCGAATGCTTAAGCAATAAGGCATCCTTTTTTGCTACGTCTGGGAGATGGCTGTGTTCATCATCGCCGGCAACCGTAACAAAAATTTCCTCGTTGCATTTAACTTTAGCCATGCAGTAATTTTCCACGAAAACTAAGTAGATGGTTCCATTTTTTCCGTACGCTTTACGACGAAAAAAGTAGCCTTGGCTAGCGACACAGGTGTAATAGGTAGAGCCGCTTCTGCTGCCGGGAATCTTTTGCACTTCAATTTTAGATTTAACTTTTATAACACTGTACACAATAACTATCCACAATAAAATTGCTACCAGAAGTGTTGTACCAAATCACTGAACCCTGTAATTATATACCCGACACCTACCCCCCACGCAATTTTTCATTTACCATTAGGTAGCGGGCAGTAAGGTGCAGGTAACATTCCACAGGTCAATAGCAACCTCATAATCCCTGTTAAACTTGGAAATAATTTCAAATTTTAACATTCCAACGGTCTGCCTACATCCGAAATTGTTAAACAAAGACTTAAGGGTTACATGATAGGTATTCTAAGCAAACGGGGCGGCGTATTTTTTAAAATAAACTTGACGCCCTTTTTGTTTGCATTCCTGTCTCTAATAAAATTAGTATCAATATACGCCACTGATTGTAATGGCATTTAGTCCGTTTGCACATGCAAACTTTTTTTATTTTTTTTAAATATGAAATAGAACACAAATACAAGATAAAACACGCTAAATTAAATTATACAAATACCAAAACAATTAACTGTATATTTCCTTCGTATTTAAAAAAAATGTTTCTCTTCAAATTCTTATGCTCGACTTATTTATTTATTCACGCCACTCCTTTTTCAAAACGTTTGTACGCCATACACCCTAAATATATATAAAAATAAAACTAATGCTAAAAAACGTAATTGTTGTAGTTTTGTTGTTTTGTATGTCTTTTTTTATAATATATTGTTACGTTATATATTTATTTCATATAGCTTTATAAGCATTGCTTTTAATTGTTTTATGTTCTAATTTCATAAACTACAATGTATTACATTAAAAGTAAATTAGGTGAACCATTATGTAGCGGGCAGTAAGGTGCAGGTAACATTCCACAGGTCAATAGCAAGCTCCAAATCACGATTTTTAAACAAACCGAATGCGAACTTTTAGCTGTTTGTGAATTGAATTATATTACCATCCGTAACATGTTTATTACTAATAGGTATTCTAAGCAACGGTAAAGAGTTTTTCTGTAAAAGAAATGCGGTATCAGAAAAAATAGTCTTTGTTTAACAATTTCGGATGTAGGCAGACCAGAGGCCAGACGAAGAACTGGGATATATCGTCCACTACACGGTCTGTCCACTGTGTAAAACGAATATACAAGAATTTGTACAAATTATAATGGCATAATTTGTGGTTTTTGTAATAAATGTTTAAAATCAATAACCATACTTTGATTTATTTTACATGCGGGTGGGTATTCCCGTACAGCTCGTTGTCTGATTGATATATATATTGCAATGGCTTAATGTTTCGACACCATAAGTATTTAATTCGATTGCCCTGCTCTGCTAGTTGTAAGTATTTATTTCTTATTTATCAATTAATTTCAAATAATTTCTACTTGAAAAATACTATTGCCATGAAAACTCAATCAGGGTTAGGTTCATTTATCTAGTTGTCTTACTTTTTAACTTGTCAAATATTTAGAATATAAATCTCAATTGTCAAATGACCTTAAATGTCACTGATCTTGACTGAATTCAAAATAATTCTTCTACTTGTAATCAGATACGACCAACGTACACTGTTTTCAATATTATTATGATGTATGACATTCTCTATCTTTTATAGTAAGTATTAACTATTTTAGTTATTGCAAGTAATAAATATTGTTCATATACTTCAGTTTTATTCTAGGCTAAACTAATAACAAACCTTATTGACGCCATTAATTGCACATCCAGCACCACAGACCCCTTTGTACAATCAGTCACCACACGAACACGTCCAACTGCAAGTAACTGTCCAACCAATTTACAGCCGTCAAATCTTCTATAAAAACCTCAAAGTAGTCGAAGAATCCAACCTCTGTTCAACCAAAAACTGCACCCGTCGACCCACATATCACTGCTTCACAATCCTCTTCTACCAATAAACTATTCTTGTTATATTCCAAATTAATACCATTTCCTTGCAGGCTCAACGTCCCGATGATCTGTCCTCTGCATGAAGACGAAGCACCCCAATATAGGCAATCACTCAGAATGATTCCCAAGTAGAAACACCAGTCCTCCATAAATGACTCCTACATCTGCAGTACTCCGCACCAGTCAAATCCTTTTTATTTCGTTTTTTTTAAATTGTAACTCCAATAAAGCAGCCCAATCCAAATCTTATATTTTCATTTATTAGTAAATGTTCTTCATTAATTAAGACATCTTGTTACTAATACACCATGATAATTATATTTCACATTATTTAAACTTCGTAGATTTTTTTACTCACTCCTCTTATGCCAGTACCATTATTATATATAAAACAGTCAAGTTTTCAACATTTTATTAATATCCTAAATATTATGTTAAATTTTTCAAAATTTGTTATTCTCCATTCAAAACAACTCTCTTAACTACCGTATTTTCATTATTGATGCTTACTATATTTAAATATACATTTGATACCTACATACTTTGTTATCTTTTAATATTTTAATTTGGTCTGTCGCATCTGATATCAGTAGTAAATAATTTCTATCTTTTAACATCTTACTTTATAAATTAAACTATATGAAATTTATTCTTTCCATTCTCATTTCTTTCAAATTTTATCTCTATTTAAAAATTTAATTCAAACAACCTTTTATATTCTAAACTTTTGCAAGGACTGACTACAATGCTTTACCAAATCTTTTTATCGTATTGATCATCAAACCATATCCACTCTTATGATATCATAACACGGTTTTTATACAGCTTCCGTCAGCCGTTTTCCGCAACCCATTCGCCATTTATTCCTGTTATAGAGTGTATTTTCATCTAACTCTCTTTTTTGCATTGATGTTTTAATTTGGTCGTTCCATTGTAGTCTAGGTCGTCCTCGCTTTTTTCGCCTGTTAGGTTTCCATTTCCAGCATTTTATAGGTAGTCTAGTTTCGTCCATCCTTCGCATATGTCCATACCATAGCAGTTTTCATTGTTCAACTTTTTCAAATAATGTGGTATTTACTTCCATATCTTCTCTTATTTTGTCATTTCTGATCCGGTCAAGTAATGTTACTCCACAGCATCTACGCCAATATCCCTTTTCCATGGCGTTTAATTTTTTTTCCAGTTTTTTACTTACGGTCCATACTTCTGACCCATAGATAGAACAACTTTCTACCAGTGTCGTAAATAATTGCCTTTTTGTTTTGTTGCTGACTTCCTTATTCCAGAGCAGCGAGTGTAGTTGGCGTGTTACAACTTTCCCTATTCTTATTTTGTTAAGTATGTCTGCTTCATCTGATCCAGTATCTGATAAAGTTACCCCTAGATACTTGTATACTTGTACTAGTTGTGTTTGGTACGGTTATGTCGTATTTTAAATAAATTACTCCCTCGGGATTTTAACTATTTATTTAAGCTTACTTACACTAAGCCACAAGTTAACACAATGTTACCCTGCAAGGGAGCTGTACCGTACTACCTAAATTTTACATTTTGGGCTCGGTGCTAAATTTCACCCCACCCTGGTCACACTTTAAATGTTGGCGTAAACAAGTTGTATGTGGCCCTTTTCGGTTTCTATTTCAGTTCCTTCGTTGCCGACAATCATATATTGTGTCTTTTGCGTGTTTATCTCTAAACCCCAGTTCTCAATCTCCTCAATCAGTTTTCTCGTCATGTATCGAATATCTTCGTCATCTTCTGCTAACAGCACCTGGTCGTCTGCGAATAAAAGGGTATGTATATAATCTTCTCCAATTTGTACTCCCATATTTCGGCATTTTTTATTCCATTTCTTCAACGCCTGGTCTAAATAAATTTTAAACAAAGTGGGTGAAATACAGCACCGTTGTCGGACACCTTTATTCACTACAAATTCGCCTGAGTAGTTTTGTCCAATTTTGATTTTACTTTTATTATTTTTGTATAAAACTTTTACGTCGTTTATGTAGATGTCACTAATTTCGCTTGTTTTCATTGCTTCCCACAATTTGTTGACTGGTACGCTATCGTATGCTTTACGGAGGACGACAAATACTAAATGCAATTCTTTATTATATAATATAGTTTTTTCTATAATTTGTTTGATACAGAACAAATTGTCTGTACACGAGCGGCCCGGTCGAAAACCACTTTGCTCCTCCGATGTGTTAAATTGCTCTTCTATTCGTTCTTTGATAATCGTCCCGTACAGTCTACCTACAGTCGACATAACACTAATTCCCCTGTAATTCCTGCATTCCCTTTTGTTTCCTTTTTTATGAATCGAACTCATATAAGCCAGCTTCCATTCAGTTGGCACCTCTTCTCCTTGCATGCACTTGTTGAATATTAACTTGAGTTCTTCCAATACTGCTACTGGGGGTGTTTTAGAAGTTTTGCTGGTATACCTCCAGGGCCTGTTGCTCTATTATATTTCATCTTTCTGACAGCGTTTCTAATTTCATCTACACTTATTTCTCGCACTTCCATTTGTGTTTCTTCCTTTACGTATAGTACATTTTTGTATTGGATTCTGATTGAAAAGGGCTAATTGTAGTAAAAGGTGATAAAAAATAGGTTTACCTAACTACTGTCTACCATTTTCAAATTTGCTTGTTGATCAAAATGAACAGCAAAATTAATATTTCCTTCGGAGTATCTTTTTCCGGTGACATTTTCTCGCGACGACTTATTTTTTTTTCCACTCACCATATAAATATAATACAGTACATACATAATTTCTTGTGCAGAGGAACCATTAATACAATAATCAGTTTTCTAGACAATATTTTAAATTCGGTAAATGTTTATTTTATATTAACGCTAAAGACATGTAAACCTTTGCTGACATGATTAATCCATTAAAATTTGAAAAATATATAGTATTTATTAGTGAACGAGTGGGTTAAAAATGTCAAAACTTATTTTTTGCCGTTGTGATCAATGTTTGGCCGTTATAAAAATAACATTATATAGCACTCCTTACACAAAGTATTATAAACAAGAAATGCCGTTAAATAAGCAAAACTACTTTCTTTTTGCCGATGTGATCAAGCTAGTTGGCGATGTAATAAAGCGTCGTTAGTTATTACGTTCGGCTCGTTCCGGAAATTCTTAAGTTTGCCGTTGTGAACAAAAATGAAATTGGCCGTTGTGAACAAGAAGTTTGCCGATATGAACATGGTAGATTTTTTGCCGATATGAACAACATTTGCTTTTGGCCGATATGATCATTGGCCGATGTGAACGGTCCCCAATTCTTTAAAACCTTTTTTGGCCGACAATTCACATAATGTGATAAAGGTAATTCATTACTTTCATACCATGCTTCTTCTTCTTCTTCTTTTTCAGTTGCTTCTAAATCTCTGATATCAGCTGCTTCTGTATTCTTTTTTTCCTTATCATACAAAAATTCTGCTTATGCTAATAATTGTGAAGCTGGCAAATTATTTATTGTCACTTCTTACTCGTCCCCTGAATCCTCATCTGTAAAATCATCATCGCTTTCGTAGGGGGTAAAATAACAGTATCGACATCATTGGCAGTTGAGGTACTCGGGGTGCAATGGATATCCTCCTCTTCGAATGACTTTTTTGACTCAGCTATCGTCTCGTCAAAAGAAGTAACATTCTCACGCTCTAAAATGGTTAATTTCGCGGCCCTTAATACAAAAATAACTATTTCTAAAACGTATTAGTTTTGAAAACCGCTGTCATTTAAATGTCACCGTAGGTATGTGGCTCCAAAACCGCCAAAATTAGCATTTTCTCAGAAATAAAAACAATGGATTTCGAAAAAATTCCCAGACCGTATAAAGTAGCGTTTGTCACACAATTCAGCAATCCAGCTTTTTAAATTACTTCTTGGTTTAATATATTCTTGGACATTGTATTTATGGGTATTCTGTATTGTTTTCCCAATTTTCTTAAACGTGTGCCTTTCTGTAACCCTTCTTTGATTGCCATTTGGAGAGTTATTTGTGAGTAGGTTTGATAGGGCCTGGACCCCAGACGCTTCTTGTGCACTCTTGGCATGTCCCGAATTAGGCTAAAAGATCCACAATTTCAAAAATGTAAAACATATTGAGATCACGTTTCACAGGAAAGAATTTTACTTAACCTTACAAGCATATTTTGCTATACAATAAAATTGATTCTAGGCCATAATTTTTGTTTATAGAATACTAACCAACAACTGTCTAAATATTTCCAAGTTAGCCTTTGAATGATGTTTTCACAATTGCCATACTGTAGATAATAAACTGTAGATTCACATTTATATAATAAAGGATGCAAAGGTCCCGATTCAGAAAGGATTCCCGAGTCACCTCCAGGTAACGGTACCTAAACATTTGGTCAGAACAGTTTCGATATATTAATTAATAACGAAGATATTTGGAGTTTTAGGTTATTGAAAACAAGAAATTACACACACATTTTTAATTTTGTTCCTTCTTTTGTTAAAGGCACCAGCATTAATAACTGGGTATTTCTAGGCAACATTTAGAAGTTAAAGGAATATTTTGAGTTGTATTGCCCTACCCTACGTCAAATGATCTGTGGCTAGTAGAAGAGCGAAAAAAGTTAATCGATGCTACATACACTCTTCAACTAAACCGGTACTAAATTTAGACTAAAATCAGAGTAAAGTTTTTTCGACTATGTCCAACCACTTGAGGAAGCTTTCTGAATACAATGCTTAAAGAGAAGCGCTTATAAATGCCTATCCAGATAGACTTCTGCTGGTCAAACCGCCATAAAGGCCACCACCAGTCTACACATCTGAATAAACGATTACTATTCCTCATAGTGGCTATCAGCTACTTTATCGGACCTTAAGTTTGATCACATTTGGAAGTGAATTGCTTAGATACATCTTTGGTTAGTGTGCGACACAACAGAAAATCTAAAAGAGCTCGATACAGAAATATAGTGTTTTACTATCAATTGGAATGCAGTATGCAGTAGAATTGTATTTAATTAGAATTAACAATTTTCGCTAAACATCTTAAATAACAGCTAATATAATAACAATAAATTTAACTCACCGGGATTATGATCAAAATTCTTAGCTGTCATACGTATAATTTGTACGTTGAAAAGCAGTACACTATCCAAATCATACAAAATATGTATAGTAAAGCAGACTTAAATTTGGTTAACATCAAGTTATAATGTTTGAACGAACTTGTGTCTGCATAATAATTATATAATTAATAACCGATGCAAATACCGTTGAAAAAACACTGGCATCGTGCGCTCGCAATGACAAGTACAGTCTGCACATAATTTTATTTGTTCCGGATAAAAGTAATGGCTAAATGCCCGTAGATTTGGTTCTTATCTTTATTTATAGTTCAGTCAAATGGTGCTCAAAAAGAGCGAATAGGGAAAAGTTTTGGTGGAGTTTTGATATTTGGTTCCTATATGTTTTTTGGGTCGCTGTAACGAATATCAGGTTTGCAAGCAAGAATTTTGACCGAAAACACGTTTTTCAAGCAAAAACAGTGTAAAAACCGCTTTTCATTAGTTTTCCTAAAACTTTCCGAAAACTGTACACTTTTCGTAAATGTTGAACCTATATGAAATGAAAGAGGATAAAATTTCCTACATTTAATGTACTTGAGGTGTTTTTTTCGATCAATCGTTCAGCCGCGAGAGCGCCGTGAAATTATAATCCAGTCAAATGGTAAAAAATCGGTGAAAGTTTAGGTGGAGTTTTGATATTTGGTTCCTATATGTTTTTGGGTCGCTGTACACCAAAATCAGATTTACCAACACGAATTTTGACCGGAAACGCGTTTTTTAAGCAAAACGATTTTTTTGTTCTAAACTTACTCGAAAACTATCTATTTTTCGTAAATGTTGAACCTATATGAAATGAAAGAGGATACAGTTTTCTACATTTTATGTACTTGATTTTTTTTCTCAGATCAATAGTTCAGACTCGAGAGAGTCGCGAAATGAGGTGTTAAAAGCAAAAAACGGTTCTGCTGGTAGCGTGCTATACCATTGATCGGAGATCTTAAAAATATTAGTGCATCGAAATTAATTTTAAAAATTTTGAATTCTGCAGCTCAATATAAAGCCAGTGTTGCTGAACGCTGTCCTGAGGTAACATTCAAAAATAAAGCAAACATTTAAGAACTCAAGAATCCATATAAATAGTACTTTCTAAAGCGGAACATATCTGCAAATCAATAAAAGATTAATTTGTTTGAACGCCTCGTAATTTTCCTTGGCCGGAGTACTGGATTGCGACATCGGAGATCAGGAGTTTTTTTTATGCAGGAGGTGTCAAAATTATGTAATTCTCTGTTCTAAATTCCGCCTACCATCTCCAATATGGTTTTTTACTAGAATGTAGAGGTCGCACATTTTCAACGACACACCCCACTGGGCAAATTCGTTGGAATGCTTTCGTAGCATAATTAATAATTTCAATTTCGCAGCGGGCACACGGCCGACTCCCCGTAGTGTTTCGTTGGCTATATTCGAATACTCTTCCATATTTGTTATTTACCACATGACACTACTAAATAGGTATAAATTGTGGCAATAAACAGAGATCAGGGTTTCGCAGTAAGTACACAGGACAACACAGCAGTCACAGAACACATAATACATAAAATACGACGAGATTGCACTTTTATGATTTTCGCCGACCCCTAAATATATCAACGTAAAAGCAATGTTTGCAACGACAAACCTCACTGGGCAAATTCGTTGGAATGCTTTCGTAGCATAATTAATAATTTCAATTTCCCAGCGGGCACACGGCCGACTCCCTGGTAGTGTTTCGTTGACTAAATTCGGTAATTATAACCACCGTAAACTCATCGGCATTCACAGAGATCACACAATAGAAACTTCTACACCCAACATATTTTTTTTATATTTTATGTTTTTACTTTCGTCATATCTTATGAATTTTAATTTTTTAATATTAAAAGTATACATTCAAGATCTTGTCGCGAGTCGCAACCCACCAAAAATCGACTTGCGACGCACAGTTTGAGAAACGCTACCCTAGAACATTCACATGTGGATCTGCTATTGGTATCTGCATTTCACCCTAGATAACTATCTAGGTTATGTCATATTATGCACCGCTAGATGTGACATGCGCCATTAATAGAAATTATTTTAAAAAAACGAAGAAATCCAAAGACAAGGGAGGGCTATATTGTGATGGTTTGGACAAGTTGCCATATCTGCTTTTGTTGTAGTTGAGATTGGAGCTTAGCTAATTTGTCTTAAGTGGACCTACGTAGCATTGTTACACATGATTTCTTCAAAGTGACTTTTTTATAGATGGGTGACAAATTTCAAAAATTACATTGGCAAAACTGATGTTTTATTAATACAGTCGCATACTAAATGTCACCCCGATTTAACCACATGTACAATAAACAGTCAATACGCCAATGATTGTCAAACATGAAACTATCACTAAAATTGGAAACCTTACAAAAATAGTCACAATCATTTATAGTCATTTGGTACATAGTGACTAGATGTTGATGCTAACATAATAGTCATACATATTGATGTTCTTTACTTTCGGTTGAGTTACAGACCAGACGGGCCAGAGGCCCTCGGTCTGTAACATATATCAACCCCAGGGAAAAAACATATTCATATCTCCCTTAATGGATAAATATTTATTTGTCACATCTAATTACTGGATAGATACTAATACATAAACGGTGTTTCTGAAGCAGGTATAATAAAAAAATATTGTACGATACACATACGTAAAGCATCTTTAGTCACCCGCGGGGCTTAAAACGCTCGCTCACTCATGTAGAATTAACACATATTTCGTGAACGAAAATCAACCTCTTAGGGGCTCAAATGGGGTAAATAAGTCTAAAAATTGATATGGGTGTCGTTATTGATTATTTTTGGGCAGAACAACTTTTGTCGGGACAGCTAGTTTCTGTATAAATAACAACTACCTATTGAGTCACGTTCAGGTGAAAATTTGTATTTTAAATAATTGTTCCTGTTTTATAGTTCCCTGTCAAATGTACAAAAACAGGCTCCCGTGTGCTCCTTGATGATGCAAGTGTGGAAGTAGTCTCAATCTCTTCGTTTGACCTTGGAGAAACATAATTTCGATGGTGGCACTCTTGAAAATGGTGCGTTTGAATGCTGTGGGCAAAAAACAAAATGGCCGTCATCGCAAACACGTTTTCCTATTTATATCAGTAACCGTTGGGATTACGAAAAGGTTATTATAACTTTTTATGTAGGATCAACCGTTTTCTCAGAAAAAGCACTTTTATATTTTTCAAAAATAAAAATGACTATTCAATTCACCTGTCATCTGTCAAAAAGTGACCAATGAAAATTCAGAATTCTGACGTTTCTTGACCAATCAAAAAAATATCAGTGGATATATCTTCCTAGAAGGTATTCAAGTGACTATTTTTAACAAATGCGATTTTTATTAGAAAAAGTCGACATTAGTGTTCTGTTACTATAGAAATTGCATAGTTTGTTGCTAGATTTACTGAAAACTAATTTGAAAAAGTAGTTTGGTTCATTAAATAGTCCCTCGAATACCATTCTTAGTCAAAGTTAAGTAGATTATTTTTGCGGTGGTATCACTACTCATGTCCATTGCGCTTGGGATTAGGACTCGTGCTATCGCACTCGTCCTAATCGTACCAAAGCGCAATGGACATTCGTGACACCACCACAAAAATAGTCGACATAACTTTGACTACTCATGGTATTATAAGTGAGTATGTCTCAGTATGAGGGTTTTGCAAGCGCATATTTACATGCTTGACATTATTTACATGGCCACTGGATAATTCTAATAATAATTAATACATTAAAAACTAATAAATTAAAAAATATCCCCTTTCCCTTATGTTGTGCCGTAGGAAATTGAAAGATAAAAAGTACCACTATAGTTTTAACCTTTAATGAAAATACTGTGGAAGAAATACAATGTTTACAGATTTATGTAGACAGAGTGGAGACACTAATACTGCCCTACTAAGACAAAAGGTCGTATCTGCAAAATAATGGTTTTGAGAAACAAAGGGATTTGTAAAATTTCAAATGTTGTCGACCCGAATAAATATTGGTTGCACAGATTGGTTTTATATCGACGAACAAAATCTTAATGCATATACACAAAAACACTAAATTAATAATTTTCGTGGTTTTTGAAAAATTTTGCAGATACGATTTTTTAACCTTGTGTTCACACCAATTATGCTCTTTGCATGTATTGCTGTAACTAAATTTCGATGGGTTTTTCGTAAAGAACACAGTACAATATAGACATATAAAATAAATGTATTCATGAATATTCATATTTTTACATTTCATCAGAAGAATCATTGTTATTTTGTGAAGTAACTGTAAGATTTTCCCAAAATTCCATGCGATTCGTTGGGAGAATCATAATCAACTTTGAAACTAAATTATTTTTTCTTTCAAGGGATATTCCTCTAGGTAAGTCATGTCTGTGTGACTTTGGAAGTCCTTCCTTGAAATATTTTGCGGACAGAAAATTTAATTCTATAGCTGCTTCTTCAAAACTTGTTTTGTATTGTAATGTTCTTTCACCTCTTTTGAACGAAACATAAACCATATTATTTAAATATGGTCTTGGCACAGTTTTGGTTAATTTATATTGAGAAGAAAAATCTTTTATATGTAGGAAATTAGACATTTGCATTGATATGATGCTCACGCATGAATTATTGTAGGTTTTTACACATTCATAGAAATCATTAAAATCCCAAACTTTTCCTTTTTGTTTTAAAGATTTTTCCACCTGATGGTGAAATGAATCTGCCAACATAAATGTGTAGCCGGTTTCAAAATATTTTATTTCTAAGTGTTCTAGGCTGACTTTAGTGCACTACATATACGAAAAAACAAAACAGGCACCAGTTTTTGTTCTGAGATGCACAATTGTCAAGCCAAAGACTAATAGAACGAGCATCGCGATTATGCAGAAGGAACTCATAGAATGTTGATGCAATATCTTCTTTTGATCTGCTTGACACGCCTTCATGCCATATTACAGCGATTGGTTGATTTAGTTTAGATTGTTTGCCAACTGGGACAAAACTTTCATTGAAGCAAATAATTCTTGGCGTAAATATAATTTCTTTGAACATTTCTATCGAGGTAATATAATCACCTACAACAATAAATAAATTATGTTAAATACATACCTACCGTCTTATAATAATTACAATTATACCTTCTGTAAATCTGCAGAATATATACGATTGTTCGGCCCAACACAAGATAAATCATTTTTGTATTCAGTTCTTGCAGCTATGGTTTTCTTATTATGTTTCTCCAAATTCTCACATATAGAGCAATCAGGATCTAAATTAGTTTTTTTCATTCTTAGTGGCTTTGGAATGGACTTCGAATATTTCACACTGCCAACATTCTTCATGACCTAAAGTTGCGAAGGAGATATTCAACTCTACCACTTGTTTTCTGTATAATTCGTAAGACAAGGAAATTTTTCCATGTTTGTCAACATAATCCTTCTACATTATTATTATGTTTATATCACCGGGAAGGTATTTCTTGTTTGGGGTGATAGTGTGAAACAGTTAATTGGAATGAATTGATATGATTAATTATATTTCTATGAATTTTTTTTTGTTATGAGTGATGCCCCTTATTAATGGGTTTTGGAACTAATCTATTAGAGTCACTTTTGATAACACTCCTTAAAATGATATAATTTTTAACTGTATATCCCAATGTATTAAGAAAAAATGTTTTACATACTCTTATATCTACACCTGTATTGTTTTTGAAGCAATAAATGGTGGTGTATGATCTTCTAGAATTTGTTTCCAGAGTAGTAGTTGATCTTTTCTTTATGGTTTTCTTTGCGGCAGAAAAAACGAATTGTCTCTGTGCATCTTTGGACAAATTCCAGTACTCTTGATTTATAACGAGTTGCCCACACAACAAAATCTTACTATTTCTTTACTACGTTGTAACTTCAGAGAGTTCCTTAATAGTTGCGGATGTCGCAGTTTTCCTTACAATTTAGTAACTAGGAGATTGCTGTTATGTTACTACAAATTGTAACGTTACTGCAGATAGTAAGGAAATCGCCGCAAAATTGTCAATTTCTTGTAAGGAAATAGTAAAGGAATTGTTAAAAGAAAGTCACCTTGTAGTGTGGATATTGTCAAGAAATAGTTAATACATTGTAAGCTAATAGTAAAACAATTGTCACTTTATAGTAAAGAAATTGACAAGATATAGTTAATTTGTTGTAAAGTAACAGCAAAAGAATTGTTAAAAGAAAGTCACCTTGAAGTATGGAAATTGTCAAGAAATAGTCAATACATTGTAAGCTAATAGTAAAACAATTGTCACTTTATAGTAAAAAAATTGACAAGTAGGAGTAAAAGAATTGCTAGAAAATAGTCACTTTGTAGTATGGAAATTATCAAGAAATAGTAAATACATTGTAAGCTAATAGTAAAGCAATTGTCACTTCATAGTAAAGAAATTGGCAAGAAATCGTCAATTTGTTGTAAGGTAACGGTAAAAGAATTGTTACAACATAATCACTTTGTAGTGTGGAAATTATCAAGAGATAGTTACTGCATTGTAAGGAAATAGTAAACCAATTGTAACTTTATAATCAAGGAGTAGTAAATTTGTTGTATAGAAACAATAAGAAAATTGTTAAAAAGTAGTCACTTTTTCGTAAGGAAATAGCTACATTATTGTAACGAAAATGTAATTTACGGAAGAATACTTATTTACTAGTGCTACAAATAAAAGTCATAATAATACAAAATGTATTTATTAATTTCAGACTTTTACATCCTTAATGTATTATACTATAAACTAAACTAATCTAAACTACAACTAGGTTATCAACCTTAAATGCTAAAACTAAATATAATATTTTTTCTGGGTTAATTTATTATAATGATGTCATAATCTTCTTTAGTGTACTTACTTTACAGTCTGAACATTACAGAGCATGAAAACGTTAAAATTATAATTAGTTAAGCCAGAAAAAAAATTGTAGTGATTTTTCAAAAACTGAATTGCAGCAGACCCTGGGTAGCCTGAATCAGTTGGTAGTACTGAAGTGCATTGTCAGTCTATATCAAATTCGAGGTTAGTAGGTTAGGTTTTGTTTGTCATTTGACATACACTGACGCAAAACTTAACCTGTAATTCTCGATTTTGACATATACTGACAATACATTTCAGCACTGCCAACTGATTCAGGCTATCCAAGGCCTGCTTTAATTCAGTTTATAAAAAATCACTCTGTATATAAAATTAAGTAACATATTACATTAAATAATAGCTATTAACATATCTAGGAATGTTATGAGTATCATAACTGCCGCAGATGTTGTATTGAAATCCGAGCTCGCAGAGCGAGGATTTTAAAACATCTGAGGCTGTTATGATTCATAACATCCGTGATTTGTTCAATAGTTTATCGGTTGCTGTATGGTTATGGTTGCCATGTACGGTAATGGACTATTACCGTACAGATCAGTTATGATGTAGTTACCAGCCTACTTTTGTATATGTAAACAAGGGATTAATATCCTGCAACCTATAAACCTATAAAACTACCTATATATAGGTACCTATTATACATTTGTACATTTTTTTGTAGATTTATGTTTTGAGTGGATCCTATCTCTAGCACGACGTATCCAAACTTTAACATACCCTAGTAGAGAAGCTTCTGTGGCATTGGGATGCAGTTTTTTTGTTGCAGCTGAAGCAAAAGAATTGTATTAGAATAAAAACGATATTAAAAATATATTCGGGTATAGCACTGACATGTTACAGAACTAAAACTATGAATTGCAATGCTCTGTAATTTAAATATGCAACATAGTCAATTTGAAATTAAAAATTGGTAACAATACGAAAAATTTAAATCTTAAGATTTTAAATGCTTTACCACTCTAGACAGAGCTTGTGTAATGTAATATCTATTTCTTGTTCTCAAGTTTTGAACATTACAGGAAACTGAAGAAAAGAAAGAAATGTGAATAACGATATTTCCTTCTTTGGTTGAAAAAGTAAATTTATAAATGCTTATATATAATAAATGAATCGAAGAGTTTTCATATTTTGCAGTCGAAGCTTGCCATATGACAAGTCGAAACCTTCATCAGAAAAAAACTTGATGAGCATTAGTTTTGTGCTTTTTTCAATAGTGTCTCCGCCTACGCAGCACAAATGTGACAGCTGTAATTATTAACAATTAATTATTAGGAACAAACACACTATCACAAAATAAATTAGAAGATTAGAGCAGTACGTATTTCATGTTGAAAGTAAAATAATTGAAACCATGAAAAAACTAATACTATTACGTTACCAAGATTGTAGCGTTTCCCGGTATGTCTAGAAACTGTTCCAAAACCATAATTTCCTCCACTGTAGTCATGGGTAGTTTTGGTAGCATGGAATTTTCATCCGGAGCCTCAGGACTATTTCGGCGAAGCTCAGTATTATAGATATAGTTTTCCATACCATCTATTTTGTTTTCTAACTTTATAACAATTTCGGTTAAATTTTTTATTGCTAAAAATATAATTTACTTATGAAATGCTGGTTATAATTATAATATTAATCATACCATCTAATAATTCTGCATTTGTAGGATCCTCCTTGCTGCTGCCTTCTGGATTCTGAAGATACGAGTAGCTCTCGTTGTTTGGGAGGTTGGGCGTTCGAGACCGTTGTGTTTAAGTTCTAGTTACTGAAGGTGGGGCGACAGGATAATTTTGGAGTGGTTCATGGGAATGTAAATTGTCGGTTAGTGGATTTTGGGATAAATTATCAGCCGTTAACAAAGTCTGCAATGGATTTATGGAAAAAAAGGATGGTTTAGGGGGAACAGCACAGGGTCAAACAATGAATGTAGATTTCTGCTGTTATAACGCCTTTTAATGTATACATTCCTGAGTAAATTAAAAATTTCCGAAACCATGTTGCTTTTCATCTATCTACTTCACCTAAACTACGTGGTTTTCTACAAAAGTCTCTAGGAACTTGGCATTGCCAACTTAAAAGTTTTTCAGAAATTTCTAATATTTTTTGGGAATTTAAACGTCCATGGAATTTATTCGAAATCCATAACTTCATAAGTTTCTTGGTTACCCCCAAACAAACTAAGTGCATATAATCCAAAGGAAAACTGGTCACCATTCCGATATCTAATTTTTCCAGAATAGACACACCTCGATGGTGTTCGCTTTGATTTTTTATTAAAAACATCTTCATTTTTACGTAGTATTGCTCCTGTTTCGGTAAATGACATTCTATTATCAATGTAATCTCCTTCAGTAGTACATTTACCGCAACAAAAATGTGCGTTGTGACCTTTTGTCGAAGTTATAAATGATTTCGCAGGAGCATCACAAATAAAAGCCCTAATACTAATTTCAATAGATACATTTTGAAAATTACAACCTTTGTTTTTTAAAGCTAAATATTCTTCTGCAAAACCTTCTAGAAATTCATTTGCGTTAAGTGGCTTTTTTGCATCATGATAGATTCCAATTATGAAAGCAGAACTTTTTATTTCATGAATATTTCACAAAATGGGCCATAATTGTCGTTTAGTACTTTTTGTAAGTGGTAAGCCGTCAATATTTATATTCAAAGAAATTTTCTGTGGTATGCTATTAGAAACACAGTTTTTGGAAAAAGTATCTAAAATTCCATTTTCGATACATATATGGCAATATTTTCCTGGATTAATAAGCTTAAGGTTGGCAACTTTCTTAGGAGTACTTAAAAGAGTCTAGCATCAGCGGGCAGATTATGGCCGTGTCTTTTTAGAATCTTTAAAAGTGTGCTAAGGCACTGCTGGTTTACGTTAAATTGCAGGGCCCACTCAATTAAATCAGTTTTAATATCACTTGAAAAAACGGCATCGCCTTCTTCATCACAAGAATCCGAATGGTTGCTTGAATTAGAGTTTTCAGTTATAACAATATCAGAATTGGACATTCCATCTACATGCAAGTCTGGGTCACAGGAAAGTTCTGATAATGAAATATTTGAACGCAGGCGGGTGGCAGTTGTTACAATATCACCACTAATTGCAGAAACGTTATTTCGATTTTGACCAGCGAAATTATTGTTGTTAGGATTAATAGCACCATAATTGCTTAATTATTGCTCCAGCCATTTCTTAATTCTCCCAACTTTCGAGATTCTGTTGAATTAACCCTACTGTTGCTATTTTTATTCTGCATATCAATTTCATCCCTACGGCGGGGCGTAACAAATTCCTTACACCAGAAATCGTATTTACATTGCCGCAGGATATGGTGCTCCATTTTATATCTGTTGGAAAGTGTCGAATTATATCATCCATGATGTCTTGATCGTACATTGGTAGTCGTAACATTTTTGCAAATAAAACTTGCTTTAAAAAATAATGGGACAAGCTAATATCTGTTCCCGGGTTATATGTTCCAGTATATAGATCAGCTCGGTATTGCCTTTGCCCCCCCCCCCCCCAAGTATTCTTCAAGTAAGAATTTTTTAAAACCTTCATAGTTTAGAAATTCGTCACGGAAAACCATATACCATGATTTAGCTGCCCTTGATAATGGTTGCATAACTACTCTTAATTTTGCGCTTTACGGCACCCTCGTATAGCAAAAACAGCCACCTAAATCCCCAATAAATTTGACTGAATGATTCATCTTAACATCCTGGCTTCTCGATAATGCAGGTAAATTTTTGGTGATATACAAGCCTCAAGTTTTTCCGAGTACAATGGCTGTTACCTAATTCAGGCCAACCACTAACTGCTGTACTTAAGCCTATTGTCTGTGTGCTTAAAATATTTTCGTGTGTGTTTGAACCTGTTCAAATTTCAATTTAGCCTAACGACCGATTTACTTCTTGCATAGTTTCCGCTTGTTTTTCAGCGAATTTTGAAAACATTTGCATGATTTGCTCCATATTCCCCACTAACTGACTATCATGCATATCTGTTTCTGAATCAGACATGGTTTCCAACAAACTAACAAACTCTCCCGTATTTAATTTTGACTGTGAGCGGGTCGTAGGCATCAAAATTTTTCTATTTAAGCGTTAATGATCAGGCCCCTTCTGTCGAACGCCAAATGTAACGTATCGTTTATTTGATTATACCACTCTCTCTAACATCGACCAATGAAAATCGGCAAAATGCATAGTTACGCATGTACTAGCTTTTGATAATGTACATAGCAACTGTGATAATCACATACATTCCTGACTAATAAGTGATAGTCACATGCCTTCACAAACATCGCGTTATCTGCTGTCAGTACAATTGTCATAACAACCACATTAACTGTACTTTTAATGTTTAGAAATTAACTATTTAAACGTTGTGTATGGACTCGTGATGTAATCTAGCGGAATGCAACTCGTCCTTCAGACTCCGGTGATTGCCAAACAATATATCTCGTGTAATGAGAAATGATTATTTGATAATCAAGAACCCACTAGTTGCATTATATATGATAGTACAGGGTAGGTTAGCTATATTCTGATATAATTATCGATTGAATTAAAAATACTTAAGTTCAAGAAGAAGCCGCGTGGCGCAGTTGGGTAAGCGCCAGGCTTGCATTAAGCAAGACCTCGGTTCGAATCCCGCTGGGGTCGGAATTTTTCCGTAGCATTGGCGATTGGAATCGGGCTCGGTGAGATCATTCACAGTTGGGCACCAAATTAGCTGTGCTCAACTCAGAACCACATACCTAATAACAAGGTCCTGTGTTGTTGGGCTCGGCATTCGCCTCGGCCAACAATATTCACAATCGTCTGGGAATGTTACGCTTTTCGTCCTAGATACACAATGTACTATTTTCACGTACTGTAGGGAAATGTACTGTATGTCTAAATAGGACATCGGCACTTTTCTGTATAGCATAAATCACTTAGAAAAGTAGTGTTTCTTTCTGAATAGCAACACTTTTCTGCATGGCAACGCACAGTTTAATTTTTAAATGCACAATATTACATGCTATTTTTGATATTTTTATATCTACATCTTTAAGCATGAGAAGGTGGGTAGCGCAGTTGGGAAAGCTCTAGGCTTGCATTAAACAAGTCCTCGGTTCTAATCTCGCAGGGACCGGAGTTTTTCGCAGCCTTGACGATTGGAATACGGCTCGGTGAGATCATTCATAGGTGGGCTACAATTTTGTAACTCGCAACTCGGGGCAAGTTGAGTACTCCACCGCCAGATGCTAGCGTACAATGCACCAGCCTCTACACCACTAAGGTAACAAGAGCTTAACGATAATACACGCATGTATAAGGATTTCCCTACGGTACGTGACAAAATAGCATCTGCAACAGGTGGTTTTACGCGTTTTAATCTTGGCTTCGGCTAATATTTTTTCAACTTGCAATATCAATTTACATCGATTTTAGTTAGTAAATGACATACTTTTCCACACTTTCTTAAAATAGGTAATAAATATTTCCTGTTTTTTTTAAATTTAATTAGAAAAATACTTACTTTTCCACATTCCTTTTAAAATAGTCTATCTTCCACGTGTGGAAACGTGGTAGACAAATAACTATTAGCGGTTGCAGGAGAAAGTCTACGTGGCACATAATGATCGATAATATTAACACAAACTGTGAGTGTAGTTTATTTGCGTCAAAAATGAAATTGAAATGTTTCCTATTCTGATAATGAGTAGTGTGCTAATTGAGGTACGTTAACTTTTAATGAGTTCTTTTGTAGAATGTAAGAAAAACTGGATAATAATGAATGTTAATTTTGAATTACAGCTGTATTAATATGAAATTTGGATTGAAATACAGTCTAAATAAGGCTTGCATTTCCTTAGACGAGGATGTTCAGTTAATTTTTTAATTTAAAATACAAAACTATTCGTATGAATAACTGATTAGTTGAGTCCAAAAAGAAATTTTAAAATATTATCGGAATTATAAACAACATTAACGGTTTGCTAATATATTTAGCTTCTTCAGAAAACACATTAAAATTTTTTGACATAATTACAATTAAAAAAGAACATGGCACTTGTTGCTATTAATCTTTTTGTTTTTTCTCATTCTTGAAAATGCATTTTATTATTTGGTGGTAATAGTATGATATATTATGATACTAGTGTATAAGTATGCCTTTAAAGCACGTGCGACGAGTTATAGAGCACGACGCGCTAGCGGAGTGCTTTTAACGTCACTAGTGCTTTAATGGCACTTATACACGTGTATCATGCGCTATTTTTTCTACGATCGTAACAGAAATATAAAAACTTGGTTCGGCGACACTTTTTCCGTCACATTGTGTTAGATATTCTAGGTTATGTTAACATTCAAACTTACGGCAAAGCGTGTTTTAATTTAGTATTAAAACAAGCCTTCACTGGCAATGTGCGAATAAAACGTATTTCGGGCGCTAATATTAAGAGTGCTACAAACGTCGCTTTTGACGCTAGAAACAGTGCAAAAAGTTGTCATTTTGACACTATCGTAGAAAAAACATTTAATGTAAGAGTAAGGCTTCATTGAGTTTCATCAGTTGGTTGGACAAGGATTCTTTTTATATACAGAATATTTCTATTGATTAGTAATTTCCTTTGCGTTCTTCAATCATATTTGATATATTTTGGATTTTCTTAATAATTAGTCGTTTTAATATATAATCTCCTCAAACTGCGTTTAGTGTGTCCTCTTTTTTTACGTATTTGGGTGATAAGTAGTCACTTTCAATGCAACCAATGGTTATAAAGTAATTATTATTGTTGTTGTGTTATTGACTATTTAATTTATTTGTTAGTTTCGTTATTTGTGTGGAAATGTTTTTGTATTTCTTTTTTTTTTGTTTAGTTCTAATTAAATTTAATGTTGGAGTCGACAACTAAATATTTTTGTGTCGACTGCCAAAAGGTTTGATATTGAATAAGTATGATGCTCCTATCTGGAATATTTTAATAAATGAGTAATTATATTTTAGATTTTTTTATCGGTTCAATTAATCTAAGAGGTTTTATTTAAACACGACTGTACTTTACATGATTACCAAACAGCTCGTCACTCCTGTATGTAATTATTGAGATCTTAATCCCAATTTAATAAACCCTTGTGGTGCGGTGATGCCAGATTTCGGGTTTGACTACGTCGATAGCTCATCTTATGTTTTATATGCTGTTGCTGAATAAAATTAAAGATAGACGCGGCGCCGTCCATTCCCAAAATGAATGTTTAATGGGTCGTACTTTTCACTGCTTTTGGTATGATAAATTGCGTCCAGTTCGTAAATATTTTGCCCTGTACGGAAGGGATAAATGATGCAGATATGGCAACAGCTGAAGCAATATTAAGAGAAGCAACTCCACCTACTTTTACCTTTACCTCTGCAAGACCGCAAGGACGACTTGGGTGACCCCCCCCCCCCCCACAGATGGATAGGGGTACTTCGCACTGATAAAAATCAGTACGACTGTGGTTGTGATGCTATGTACTATGCAAAATAACATTTCAAACGACTTTGTCCTCAAGCATCGGATACTTCTTCTGTAGTAATAAACAATTTACCAAACGGAAAATGTATAGAAGTCGAATACATTGTTACCTGTTTTTGCACCAAAATTTTAAGACGCAGGGCCGTATTTCCACATTGTTACAGAAATAGTTACTCTAGAGAACCAGGAACTTGCTTTAATATTTAAAAGGAGTTAACTTGAACATAAAACACATATTTATACATCAAGTCAGTGATACTCGACTAATAAAAATGAGTGAAGCATCCTCAACGAGACAGTTCCAAGCATTAATTTTATATCTTTGAAAACATGCAAACGTTCTTACTTCTTGTCATTTTTATGCTTTTATATCGTGTAATTTATAACACATTGGAATAAAATATTTTATTTGTTTTTATTTATAGAAGTATATTTTGTATTGTTTATTTTAATATGCAAGAATGTGTAATTACATTGTATAATAAATTCCTAAAGTGCTAAATCAACCATTGTACCACACAACTTGAAAAATATCTAAAACGAAGACGGAAACATCTTTAAAATTAAAAAATTAAATCCTAAGTGTGATTAGTAAATAAAAGTTCCTAAACTCAGAAACCAATTAATTAATTTAAATTTAAAAGATTAAGAAAACAATTAAAACCAATGAAAATGCAAATAAAACACTACAAGCCTATACTCTGGATGGCCCCCAAGCGCCTACTGTCCCCGTGCTTTTCCAATTCATTTTTTAGATTTTAGTTTAATTAAATGCTGAAGTTTCGATTTAATTACAGGCACAGTTCGATCTATTGTTTTTCTTTTATAAATTCCTGTAAAGCTTTGTCTGAAGGGTAAGTTCATGTTTTGATGAAACCCTGGAAATGGTCTATAACTGAACGAATTTCTATTTCGGTCCAACCTAAAATTACAATGCTTATCTCTCCACAGTGCAATTTGCAACTTCTTTTACCCTTTCTCTGGGTGGTATTAGGTTTTTTAATTCTTTTGTTTGATGTCTCATCATTCTCATCAGTATCTGCATCTGTAAATATTATTATGTTAGAGGTAACTTAAATATCAGATCATAAAGGTGAGTTTTTTTAATTTCTATGTACTATGACAAAAACCTGTGACAACTCTTGATAGAGATTTTAGCATAATTTGATTAGCTAAACCGAGGTTTTGAACAATTACATTTATTATATTCATAGCAACGTCTAAACAATTTGACGGTTAAGTTAGAAATACCTAGCAACTGTTCATATTAAGGCAGTCACATTCACAACAGACCATACTGTCCCAGTTTTTTTGTCTTGCATAGTACTACCACATCCAATAGAAAAATAGTGGTAAAACGTTGAGACTTAACCGTGACTAAATAACGTACTTATCTGTCTACCTGTTTCTCTATTCTTTAATTCATACATTATGAAAGTAACAAATAAAAACAGATTGAATAAAAACGTTTTGAAATAAGTCAGAACTTACAAAACGTTTTGGGATCTTTTAACACTTTTTCTGCAAATAAGTATCTAAGTTTTAACCGACACAAAAATTGTACCTTTTTCTTGTATACGTTTTTCTTGATGAAATACTTCGTTGGTGAGATTTTTTCATCTAGTAGCATCATATTCGAATTTTGCTGAGAATTTAAAATAATTCCATTATCTGAAAATACTTATAAATTCATGTATCCTTTCTCAACTTTACTAACTAGTAACTTAACCATCAGTATTATTTTCCACTACATATTCTAAATTGGGATCAAAAGTTGTCTAACAATGGTTTGGAGTTGGATTATGCATAAATTGCATGCAAAGCTTTATGTTCCGCTGCTTTTTAAGTTAAATTATAAATAAATATCTAGTAATAGTTATTCACGTGACAAGCTTAGTAAATTAGCCTTTATGGGCGAGCCGGATACTTGCAGGGTGAGCGACGTAGGAGGGAGCCCTGTAATCCGGTGAGCCCCAATATAGGCTAATTGCAAGCGAGCCGCCTACAACGTTTTATTTCCTCTTAGGGAACATCCTGAAAATTAATATTAGTGATTAGTGAAAGATGTATATATTAAAAAACAAGGTGCCTGTAAAGTCGTGATGGCAGCATTTTACAGGCACCTGGCCTGTAAAGACTCATTTACCGGTCAGTTCAGACGACAGTACAACTTTACAGGCACCTGACCTGTAAAGACTCATTTACCGAGTCAGTTCAGACGACAGTAATGGCCGTTTAACAAGGCAAGAGGAAATAGAATAAAATTTACGTGTTCTTAAGATAGAGTGTCTTAATGGCTATTGACAAATTTTTCATGATGAACATCTAAGACAACAACAGTGTTATAAATATTCATTACCATAATAATTAATCGTTGATTTTTCATTTATAAGCACTGTTTCTTGTTAATGTTCGAATTTATTGTTTTTATTAAAGTAATTTTTTGTATTTATACTAATATTTACTTGACAGTGACAGTTCACTCTCCAAATTGCATTATAATTATTGTACTAGTACAATAAAGTGTAACTTTATGGACTTTAAACAGTTTTATAAACAAGGCCTTTATGATGAAATTGAACATAAAAAATCGACATTAGAAAACGTACTAATATTAATATGGAAAAAACTGATTTTCAGAAACGGTCTTCAATGAGCAGATAGTAAGTAGAATAAACTAACTCCGTATCCGAAAATGAATTATTGTCTTTAAAAAGGGCGATTTTTTAATTTATTCTATGCTATTAATTTTTTTAGAACTGTCCCAGTTTTGTTAAATATTAACCGATTTGCATTATATGCCTTGCGCGTTTATTGCGTCTTCAATCCATTTAGGGTCATAGCATTTTTCTCCCCTAGGCCATCTTCTTCTTGCAATTTCTTCCAAGATGCAATCATTGTAAAACATTAACAATTTTGGTAACATTGTTTCTTTCCAAAGTCTTTCATCCCTATCAATGATTTCAATGAACAGTTCTTCGTCATCGGACACGTACACTACAAAGTAGCACTGCTCACGGTGCAATATATTGAGTTGTCCTTTTACCTAATCATAATTTAATGTACAATTTATAATAACGAAATATTTGATTCACTTGAGAGAATTCACTCACTTGATAATAATATGCATGATTTATTTTTAGTCTCATTCGATCACCATCTATCTCAAGACAAGTTTTTTTTGCAACTGTTCCCTCTCTCAGTGACAAACCTAATTTAATTAACTTTGGTATGCATTTTACCTCAACGCATTTGTTATTTCCTACAAGTCCTAAAAACATCACAAAGTTTGAATCTTTATTTTAGTTTGAATGTAATAGTTACCATCAGGTGAATCAGCTAAGCATGGATTTTCTACATCAATGAAGAGACCTGCCTCTTTTATAGTTATATCTAATTTTTCTTCCAAAATTTTTTTAGCTGTAATTTCGTTTTTTTTTCCCATAAGACATGCAGGAAGTGGTAAAGTCTTGAGGATACAAAATATTTTTTACCAAGCTATGGCACCGAGTAGTTTTTCGAGGGCTAACTACCGCTCCAAAATTTGAAACAAGCGTCTACGGCGAGAATTCAACTTTGATACTGGCGACTGCCCATTGTGAAAAATAAGGTGTTTGTAATTTTATGCCTTGTATTTGACGTGTGTGGTGATATAACCTCAAATTTTGTCGAATAGTCAAACAAGATTACACTACTTTAGTTATTTTAGCACCGTTTAATGTGGTTATCTCATGAAATATGATATTGAAATTATAACCATTTGAAAAACTAAAATGTTTTTATTTTAAATAAATATAAGAACATGAGTGAAGTTTTCAATATCAGGAAGTCTTTTTAAAAACAATTTATTGATAAGTACATATTATAAAAACTACTACAACAATAGCTGTACTGCAATGTTATCTTTTTCTAATGGGGTTGGTTTTGCTAATGCTTCTCTCTTCTTCTTTATCCTTTTTGTGGCATATAGCCTTCTTTGAACCAGAATTCTTTTATTGGCAGGTACAGATGAAGGTGTTAATTGCCGTTTTGGTTGCTTCTCTTTGATGGCAGTCAATGTTGGCTGAATGGGTGCAATTAAACTTTTAACAGCTTTATATTCTTCAACTGAAGAAATTTGGCCAACTAAACACATTAGCTCTGCTTTCAATTGTTCTTTCAAAGTGTCGATTTGGTCTGAATCGTTCACATTATTCACATTACTTAAAACTTCTACAATTTTAGAAGATTCCATATCCTGATCCTCCAAGTGAATATATAAAGCGTTTTCGTTATCTGAAAACATGAACAATAATATTACCCAAAATATCATTATTAGATATGTTTTAAGGTTCATAACATGTTTTTATAATAGACATAATTAAGCTCTGATGACGCCGAACGTACTATTTGACGAAACGTTAGCTATAAATTTAAAACTATTTTTAAATTATTAAATACACGTTCAACATCCCAAAAATTATATCTATTATCATTGTTAGAATTATTATAATGTAATTAAATTTCTATGTTAGGACAAATTTAACATAGCTAAGTCATTTTTGTTTTGGAAAAAAGTAGTCAGCGCGACATGGTAGAAGACGGCCAGCATCATTCAACCTTGCCACAGACTTGAGTACAGATTGCAAAACTTAGGTAACCATTTTACCTGCCGATGTTGATGGTACATTTTGTGTGTTTTCTTCGGCGTGGTCCAACATTTTTTTGCGATATCTGCAAACTAGGTGTATATGTTTACACATGTTCCACTTAATACTGGAATCAAGGCATGTGCACGAATATTGATGCAAGCAAATTTCACAGTCTGCGCAACTTAACTTGCACTTGCAATCTTTCACTCTCTCTTCAACAACGTGTATGTTATTTGAAGAAGTTGATGGAACTTGCCAACTCCCCGAACTTGAAGCCATAACCAAATTTACATCTAGGCTTTCACTGACTTTATGTATTGACCGTAGTATTTGAATTTTGGTGCATAATTTGCCTTTATAATGAACAGTAACTCTTTCAAATAGTTTGTCACGAACGAACTTCATAATAGCATTAATACCCTTATCCAAGCGCTTAACATATTTTCCATTGAGGTATAAATACTTTAAGGTTCTATGCGTACGCTCCATAACTGTTACCCAGGCATTATAGAATGATTCGGCCATGTCAGACATGAAAACTGATGGAGTTAATTTATATCCCAATTCTTCCTTTATGCAAGTTAACATTATGCGGAGCACTTCTTCATCAGATCGATTTGAAATAAGGAAAGCACATGGGAATCCCTCTCTTAGGTCATCCAAAATTAATAAACTTATTAACTCAAAACCATATCCGTTCATTCCATGCGTTCCATCCATACATATGCAATCATTTCCAAATCTCTGTAATACCTCTTTTTGACCTTCATTCATGATAACCAATAAAAAATCTTCCTTTTTTAAATTGGGGTATTCTACAGAGTTTGTGTCTTGGGGCTTGTAAAATAACACACATCCTTTATCGGCCATTTCATTCACCCAAGCTTCAACACTGATAGCATCGTCTTTGTGTCTGATCGAAGTTGAATTTAAATTGTGACATTGTTCCACGTTGTATAAATCTTTTTTTGTTAAAAGATGTAGTCGTTCCAGTTTACAATTGGTAATTGAAACCCGAACTTCATCTAAAATTGTAGGTAGTGGTATTTTTTAAGCAATTTTTGTGGCCAAGTCTGATCTTTCAGAAGCAGTAAGGAAAAGATGTCCCAAACTTTGATCATGTGCTACATGCGACTTTGTATACACGACTTCATGAATCCCATTTTTGTTAACAACACTTAGGACAGCAGGACAAAACCCATTAATTTTATTGCTGCCTTGTATTTTTATGTGTCTTACACCATTGCCTCTTGTTTTATATGTTCCACTTCGATGGCACAAATATTCCGTCTTTATGTAGTCCTTCATGAGTTTTTTTGCCACAATGTTTTACAAAATACGATTTGCTACATTTTTCAACTGTCGATTTCCACGATTGAAATTGTTCAAAAGTCTCAAATGTAACATTTTCAGTTTCTATTTGAATATTGTGCTCTTGTTCAAAGTGAACTATCAATTTACATTGAAATGAATTACTGTATCCACAAATAGGACATTTTATACCTGAGTTAGAGACAATTTCAGTGGGGGCAAAATGAGTTTTTTGGTGACTCTTAAAATTTCTGACATGTGTGAAGTGCTTATGGCATACTTCGTACTCGTAATTAAACTCTTTTCTTGGCAATAAAATGTCAACTTTATCTGAAAATAATATCAACATGAAATTGAAGTTTTGTGTAAGTACATAAGTACATATTTATTCATTATGCAAATGATACCCCCGATCCTGAGAATAAGCGACAAGTGATTTTGTTTTTTATTTTGGTATTTTAGCACAAAAACTAAAATATGCGTTACATTAGTTCCCAGATCAGGGGCAGGATGCACGTATTTCCATAGTAGGCTGACTAAATATACGTAATCATTCACTTACCAGGATGTACTTTCTTTATGTGAGCCCTTAAATTTGATGCATTCGAAATAGGCTTTTTACATTCTACACAGATGCAGATAGGTACTTCATATAGACCATGTGCTCTATTTAATTTATTTGATTTGTTTGAAACTAATTGCTCCAATTTCACTACAAAATTAACAAAATAAAGATTATATAATGTATACCCATTCAGGTATTAATTTTATTAAGTATATAACTTACCAGGAGATAATTCCATCTCGAAACAATAATAATCGATTGCTAAAACTAACGAAAACGACACAAGTTGTGCAAACCACGTGAAAACTGGTAATTTCTTGAGACCTTGAGAATACAAATTTGAGGTTATATCACCACAACAAACGTCAAATACAAGGCATAAAAATACAAACACCTTATTTTTCACAATGCGCAGTCGCCAGTATCAAAGTTGAATTCTCGCCGTAGACGCTTGTAATTTGAAGCTGTCAGCCTCTCGCCTCTTTCTACTTTGTAAAAATCGTTATCAAATTGACCGACTGTTAAAGCAGCTATTTCATTTCTCCTTTCTTCTGAAACCTGAAAATTAAAAAAAAATGTTTGGAAAAACTTTCATCAAATTATTTGAAAAAAAAAGAATGACAAAATGACAAGGCATTTTTAAGAATCTACTTAAAGACTCGTACATGTAACCTATCAAGTACGCCTGATTTAATTGCAGCGAGGTCATCGTCACATGGATCTTCCTGTTTAGCCTTAGGCCCATAATCAGCATTGGGAGTAGTTTTACACTGCTTTCTTTTCTCTTAAAAAGAAAAACTAGTAAGTATTGGTTTGCAATATTACTACTTTAATATATCACCTTTCAAATTATTATTCCTCCATTCTCTTTGTTTGTTTGTTTCTTGCATTGATTTTTGAATTTATTTCTTCATATGTACACCTGGGCTCATTTCCATTTCTTTCTTGTAAGGACTTGCGTGCCAAGCAACTCCTTTATTGTATCGCATTCCTGCCAAACTGCAACGATTTTGGAAAGAACCCCTGTTCGTTAAATTAATGCGTTTACCAGCATTAAACCTTGCTAGTATGTTCATGAAGAGTTCTGCACGGTTATTGGTTTTATCGTTCAATTGTGAAGACTTTCTCAACACTAGTTCTAGAGCAGCTGAAATTATCATAAAGTATCAGCTGTTCCATCGAGAGATAAAAAAAAAAACCTGTTCCTCAGCGGATTGTGGAAATTCAAAGGTATGAATAATATGTTGGTGGCACTGTAAGTCTATGTTAAATTCGAGGTTAGCAGGTTAGGTTTTACATCAGTTGTGACACAGACTGACGCAAAACCTAACCTGATAACCTCGAATTTGACATAGACTTACAGTTCCACCAATATATTATTCATACGTTTGAATGTCCGCAGCCCGCTGAGGATCAGTTTTTTTTATATCTCGATATAAGCAATTAATGGTTGTGACATTAAAATACACTTGCAGCTTAAATGATGATATAATCCTGACTATTCAATTCACCTGTCATCTTTCAAAAAGTGACCAATGAAAATCCAGAATTCTGACGTTTCTTGACCAATAAAAAAAAAATATCAGTGGATATATCTTCCTAGAAGGTATTCAAGTGACTATTTTTAACAAATGCGATTTTTATTAGAAAAAGTCAATATTAGTGTTCTGTTACTATAGAAATTGCGTAGTTTGTTGCTAGATTTACTGAAAACTAATTTGAAAAGGTAGTTTGGTTTATTAAATAGTCCCTCGAATACCATTCTTAGTCAAAGTTAAGTAGATTATTTTTGCGGTGGTATCACTACTCATGTCCATTGCGCTTGGGATTAGGACGAGTGCTGTCGCACTCGTCCTAATCGTACCAAGCGCAATGGACATTCGTGACACCACCACAAAAATAGTCGACATAACTTTGACTACTCATGGTATTATAAGTGATAATTTTACAGCAGCTAACTCATTATTGTTACCCTTGCTTTCCTTTTCATTACCGCAATAATACGTCTGGCATTTGGAATGTTCACCGAAAACATGTTCAATTCCATTTTTTAATGCTTCTGTCAGCTGTAAGGCTGAACTCCTCTCTAAAGCACACTGGTATAATGCTGCATAGGCAACTTTCTGCAGTTCCTCAATTTTTGAAATTTTCAACTGTTGTCGAGCTTCAAGAGATACAGCTGTGTCTTGTTTTATTTGCCTTACAGCTTTTCCATAATTTTTAATGACACGGTTAGAACATTCTGTTTTTTTTACAAAACGACCATATGGCACTTTCGTTCTTATGTTTGCGAAGACACTGGAATCTCCATCTGCTATAAAGTTTTTATATCGAAGTCCATGTTGTTCTTCACTTTTGCAAAATCCTTCTACAACAATATCTTGTTCCATGGCTGATGAACTTCCGGACCAGTTCCTGTAGCAAATATGCTCTATCACACTTCCCCCTTTATTGGCGGCTCTTTGACTGATTGAGCAATATTTATTGCGAACCGATAAAAACAATACTTTGCCAGTGTATTCACCAATAATAACTGCCTGCAATAAATTATACATTTTTTTTAATAATTATAAATTTCAAATTGGTAATTTGCCACTTACAACTCCTGATGAAGCATTGTAACGGGTGTTCATAAACAGTCGTCATCCCAGTTGCTTTGAAAAACAAAATGTTATGTCTTTGATTAATTCGTGCAACACAATGAAACGTCATTGAGTACTGTCATAGCGCATTTTTTCTCAATTTATAGACATACGTTTCTGAAGTCAAAACCTACTGGGATGACGACTGTTTATGAACACCCGTTAGTTATGACCATAAGACCGCTTTGACCATCCACCATCCAAAAAAAACGGTTATATAAGAAGTACCATCCGGGTCAACGTGACCTAACTCAATAGCTCTATTTTTTTCATCTTGACCTGCTTGCTCCCTTCCTAACCACAACTCAAACCTAAAATTAAATATAAACGTATAATTTTGAAATACAATATTCTTGCTGTGCAGTTTTTACCTTTTCCAACTCTTTCTTTGTTGTAAAATATGTGTTTATTAAAACACGGTATATCCATGCAGCTGAATGTTTCTTCTAAGTGCCCATATGTGCTGCCTGTCGACAAAGTACCCCATACAGCACCAGTGTTAATCACACTTTTTTTAAATTAGGATTTTCAGTAGGCTTAACAATTTCTATATCACACATAGTGCATTTAAATTCGATATGGCTAACTAGTCCTAGGCCTCTTCTTATTTCTCTCGAAACGTATAACATTCCACATGTACACACTTTTGAGTGTTGGTACTGAAGTGTAATAGCCCATTTTAGCACATAGCCTAGCTGTACATATTTATTGTCTGGAATGGACTTTTCAATATCCAGTTTTATAGGAAGTTCTAATTTTTCAAAGTATAGTGAATGATTCGTAATGCTAAATCATAATAAAAATATTACATATTTTATATAAATATTGCTTATGATTTTTTGACGCTGGAATCTTGAAAATAATTTTAAAAAACTGCAAAAGTAAACTGTGCGTAACGGGTCAAACTTATTTTTGTTATACAACAATTGCTTCAATGAATGACTAATAGTTATTTATTTACCAAGGGCGTAAGAAAATTAGAGCCCAAGGTGTAGCTGCGGGCTTTAACGCGACAAGGGCAATAAACGCTAGTTACGCACAAGGTACATACAGTATTTTATGTACAGACCGGAATATTCACAACTTAAACCAGATTTATAATTTTTATCGGTTTGGGTAGCCTACGATGTCATTGTTTGTCAAACTGACAAACAAGACCCTGAGCGGGACGTAATAGTATATTAGATAGCGAGGTGGGAAGTATTTCATTGCCATTGATATCTTGAGACGCAAAGCGTCGATGTTAACTTTATCTCGAGACAGGAATGAAACTTTTCACCGTGGTATTATACTATTTTATTCACGGCCACTTTATTCTAAACAAGAATTCGAAAAATAGATTTGACAGTTCTTCAAAACTAAGGGCTTATTTTCAAACTGTTTAAAAGTTTATTACATACATGGTTGTGAATAAAGTACTTTATGGCCCTTGGGCTGTAAAGTGACACATTACGCCTTGTAAAGTGAAAAATTCCGCCCGGTCATACATAAAAAATCTTAAATTCGATAACTCCAAAAAAGCTAACAAACTTATTTTATAAATTCCAGCATCAGAAATCTATAAACAATATTTAAAAAACGACGAAAATCAAATATACCGTTCTTACCCCTCCCTTAGCATTAGCTATGTAACGTTACGCCCAGCGCGATCGCGATTCTGTAAATTAAAAATTAATTTGCGCGTTCACCCTGGTCGTGCACCACGTTAGAGACCGAAGCTCCGCGCCGAGAGGACGACGTGACGTCATTGTAAGCGATCGCCCTAACACCACTGCGCACCTAGACCGTATCGGATCCCCTCTCCAACGACCTCCGATTACGCTCGCACCAGGTATAAAAGCAGAATTCGGAGCGCAGACAAGACAGAATTTCCTAGTATTTTTCCCGAACCTCTTCCAGTCCTGATTCCGCTCAGGAGAGCCTCCGGGCTCTTCGAGCATCTTCGAGAATTTCCTAGAATTTCCTAGATCTTCCCACTCCTCTAGTCTCACCTGTACTCTCAGGAGTGTCCCCCAGGACTTTTCGAGGGTATCCCGACCAGCTACCTGAACCCCTGAACGTTTGGGTTGTTACGTTACTTCCCAACGTTACTTCCTCGAATTCCTGCACGTTTGGATTGTTATTTACTTTCCGACGTTATTCTTTTAATCTCCTGCACGTTTGGACTGTTACGTTACTCTCCAACGTGATTTCCTCGAATTCCTGCACGTCTGGATTGTTATTTACTTTCCGACATTATTTCCCGAGCACCTAGCGACCTAGAGAACTGCCCCAGGTCCAACAGCGACGGTGTCAGACACCTGGACATAAGCAGAGTATTTCCGAACTCGCTGACGACGCCCTCCAAAGTTTAGGCACACGGGAGGCCGAGTCGTGCTCGCCGGTGACGACGCCGTCCGCGAAGCAAATTTCCCGGCACCAGGACGGCGACGCAGACGTAATTAGGTCCGATAATTGCGTCTGGGGCGACTTTTGCACCTCAGAGGCCGAGGCGCGTGCACCAGGGGTCCCGGTCGAACGAGCCCGAGGCCACCGTCCATAGGCACGCACTCGCGGAGCTAGGGTAACCCAGCGGCCGCCTTCGTCAGCAAGAAACGGTGCACAGTTAAGCAAAATTCACTCACCTGGGGAAACAAAACAGTTGGCAAGTAAAGCGAATCAAACGCATCGTCCGCCACTTGAACGATGGGAGTTTCACCACCAGACGCACTAGGTATGCACACAACTTAGTTTGATTTCGACTGCAGTTTTGTCTATTGAACGATTTTAAGACCAAGTGTATTGTTGTGGTCCGCCATTACTGGCGGTCAGCTAATCTGCCAAATTACCTGTTTAGGACCGGCGTGTTGCCAACGTGACGAGAGGACTGATGTACAGGCTGTTCCGCAATAGTGTGCCACTGCTCAACTGTCGAGGAACGAACGCCCCGTTAGAAGAGTTATTTTATTTTTATTCTATTATTTCGTGTTGTTGTAATACAGTTTAATTTAATGTATCCAGTTAAATATTATTATATAATAATAAGAAATTATCCTGCGTTTCTATTCCACGTTACTATCTGAGTTTATTATTTGGATCTTGGCTTTTTGAGCTAACTTTGGGCAACCAGTTTTCAGGCTGGTGATTGTAGCATTTAAATTAAATTAAACTAGCCCGTCAGGCTACAGCTATATTGTTTTCTCACCTATTATAGTTCTCTTTTGAACACCAGAGATCCTCCAAATTCACCAAGTCATTTTCTTGTTCTCTGGTGCAAGAAGTACTGGCTAGATTGTCTTCTGCATCTATAGAATGTGAATTATTTTCAAATGAGTTGTTACTATAACCAAAACATATTTAAATTAGTTGGAGGTTTGTATAATCTTTAAAATGTACTTAATACCTGAGAGGTATTTTTGAAGAGCAACTCTGTACTTGCGACTTGGCGCATTCTCCTGCAAAGAAAAGTTGTCTGGTGCAAGAAGTACTGGGTAGATTCTCTTCTGCATCTGTGGAATATGTATTATTTTCCGATGAGTTATTACTAAAACCGAAACACATTTAAATAGTTGGAGGTTTGTATAATCTTCAAAATGTACTTAATACCTGAGTGGTATTTGGGAACTTTTTTTTCAGAAATCTTAATTTTCATGAGTTTATCTCGCTTCGTTCTAGACGGCTTTCTAGAATAACACCGCTTTCTTTCTCTTGCTAAAAGAAATAAATCATTTGTAAAGGGCTTTACACGATTATTCAACATTATAATGAACGAATAAATGAAATTTGTCGGGTTTCAGTAATTTCAATTTAGTCTTTTGACTGACATTTCACCAAAACGTCAAAGTGAGATTTGCAAATCAGCGTCGTTCTAAAAACTCATAATAATCGTGTTGGAAGCTCCAGTATTGAAGAAATAGTTTAAAACGTTAAAAATGTGTACTGTCGAACTCGGTAAAAGTAATCTACCCATATTGTTGAATAATCTTTCCAAATGCCACTCATGGCAAAAAAATTAAGACAATTTTACTGGTATCATTGTCAACCAATGGCATTCTTCAATTTAAAAATAAACTACCAATTGAACGATTATTTTAGTGACAATAATTCGAGGAGCTTTATTTCAGCGACAATTTTTTCTGTAACAATTATTGTAGTGACAATATTTCGATGAGCTTTATTTCAGCGACAATTTTTTCTGTAATTATTTTTTAATGAAAAGTTAAATTGTCAAGACGAATAGGACTCTTAGTCGAAATATTGCAGACAATTTTTGCTCTTCAGATTGTGTCGTTTCTGTTGCTCTAGAAAATAACGACTCGTGCAAGCACTTGTCGTTATTTTCGTCGCCGCAGAAACTCGTATCTGAATCGCAAAAATTATTGTCGGCAATATTTTGACCTCTCTTCCTATTATTACTGAGATTTTTTTTCGTGAACATGCGAATTATTCCAAATTTCTCTCTACAAAAGCTGCTCAAATTCCACTCGACCTGTGGTTTCGCGGAATTTTTAACGCAGTTTTGATTTCGAGAAATTTAAAAGCGATATTTTGCCTGTGAATAAAAAAAATTACCCTTGGAAATTTCCTCGCAAGGGGAAGTTTTTAAACTAAAAATATTGAAAATATCAAAGAGAAACTTTTTCTACGATCGCAAAATAAAATAAAAAAATTTTGTAACCAGTAGATATGCTAAGTTATGCTGGCATTCAAATTTGCGACAAGACGTTCGATTTACGGTTCTTTCTACTCATATTAAATAGTTAATATGTATATTATTAATGTGTTTTTTATTATTCAAGCAAAAGAATAATTTTTCATTATTATTTTATATTTTATATTTATATTATATTTCACAGCTCAAACGCTCACTGACGTTAATTATAAATAATATACAGAATTTACGTAAATTTAAAGGAAGTATGGAAATTATTACATAGCTAGGTACTTACTTTTAACTTTATCCATGATTGTTAAATGTTTAAAAAATGTCACTTCATTTATCACTGTTGCACGTGTGTGAACACAGAAATGCAATCGATTAATGAAGAACTAATGCCGACAAAACTTTTAACTTTTATGGTCCGCATAAAATCGTAGATTTTATCAGAAAAGCAGGTGGTACAATAGCGAGAGAATTCAAACGGGTTTTTGCGCGGGCTTTGCGTCCCGAAGATTATGGAAACTAGAGTTCTGCGTGAAAGCAATAAAAACTGTAATTACAGTTGGCATTAATATGGTTTGCCACTTGACTAAAATTAACTTCGTAGCGATGCTGACGCTGCGGACGCGAATAGTTTCTTACTCCTTCTGATCTAAAACCTTAAGTAAAAATCACTGTTGACATAGCAGATGAACAATATTTTTATTAATACCATTATACAAAAAAATTAAGAAATGTTAGGCAACTATGGCACAATAAACTAAGGTTAGTTGCTAACATCAGGCAAATTTGGCACAACAAATAGGTTTACTAGTAACATTAGGCAACTGCTAATCTTCGAAAATGTCTCCATTTTCTTCTTCCGAATCGGGGTCTCCCACTAAATCTATAGCAGATTCGTGGGATTTCAGACTTCTATAAAAATCCGCATGTATTTCGGGAATGTAGCGAGTTAAAAATAAAAGGTTTTTTAGTTTCTCTTGCGTCAATTCTCTTCCATTTGGGTGTAATAAATCTAAATCGGTGTTGGGGTATGAGTGTCTTCCCTTTTTCCTGGGCCAAAGATCCAAAATTGAGAAATCAGCGTCAAAATTGTAATATTGATAGTGGATTATTTTTTTCCAAACGAATCCAAACAGTTTTCAACCATTCGACTTTTTGGCTATCAACAAACTTTTTCCTGTTTGTAATCAAACCTTCCAATTTCTTGCTACTAAAGAAGTCTTTAGTAATCATTCTGGTTACGCCAAATTTAGGTTCTTTCTTCTTGCTTTTTTTCACCATATCTACCCAGTCGTCCGGTACAAAAATTTTGTTATAATATTTTTTTGCTTTTTCTATCGTACCAAAATCACGGTCACAAGAATTAAAACTATGCCCACTAATAAAAAATTTATGGTCTATTACCTCGAGCGTCTTTGATTTTTGTAAAAAGTCTGTTAACATGAGCACCATCTTGATGTTTCTATTTTGTCCGCCACATGCATCACTGTATAAAGTTAGATGTTTGACGGAGTCTGGAAGTTGCGTTCTAAAATGCTTATACAAGGAGGATGCTATCTCCTAAGTTCCTCGTGAAGCTTCATTTTCGGCCCACATGTACATAAAACCTTGTCCTAAATTTTCATCATGGATACCTAAATTGTATGTCCACATTTGACGTTTGTAGTAGGCTACACTCGTTAATTCAGGTGTGGGCAGGGTTTTCTGCAGATCAAAGACTAATACACGTTTTGTTTCATCATTAGCGGCTTCTTCGGCATCACGTTTCTTGCTGCTATGTGCTGCTTCTGCTTTTCGTTGATGAAGTTCACGCTCCAGCTCTAAAGCACGTTTATCTTCAGGCGATTTAGAACTTGACTGCAACTCTGCATTAATTTTGTCACATTTTTGGCAAGTGTCCGTGTGTGGCTTGTGAAAGTGTAAATTAAACCTTTTATTAAAGATTTCTCTAAATACATACAACGATAAAGGCTTTCTGGTTTCTTTTTCACATTCTTCTTTGTAGAGTGCATACATTATAGCCATATTCAAACTGGGAGATAAATCACTTCTGTGTCCATTATCTTTTCTGCTATAGTGGGACTTATAAGCTGGGAATTTCTTTATAAAATTACACACATAGTTTACATCACAAGCTTTACTTTTATTTGCTGGTTCATGTTTTCCTCGCCTGTCGGGAAGCGGTGCACCATCAATAACTTTTCTTTTAACACTTTGACTGCCGACATTATTAATAGTTGTGCCGTGTGTGCCGTGCATCTTTTCATTGATATATAAGAAAATATTTTATAAGAGATGATTGTGGGGGTGTTCAATGTAACTTACACAAAAAAATACTTTGTATTTAACAAAAACGCGCCTGGCGCGTTTTTGTCTAAAACAACATATGCAAAACAAATATTTATTCAAAGGTATAACTAGTCGAACAAAAAACTGAAAGAAAACATAAAGATAACATGATTTCAACTAAAAATACATTATTGTTCGTGAAAATTCCTGAAACAGGGTGTTAAACAAAGTCCAGGTTGATTTGGGCATTGCGGACAGAAATATACTGTGTCTTTCCTTATCTGACGCACCTCCCAGCAATATTTACACCGGCGTCTTTTTGCTTTTCCTTTCAAATCTTTTGAGCAATACTCTGGAAGATGATACACCAAAGGTTGTTTTTGTGGTTTGGGAGGCGGTGGTAACAAAGTCTCCAAAACAGATAATCTAAAATCGTATAAATTCATCTTTTTGTTAGCAAAATTGTTGAATAAATAATGCGAGTTTATGAGCATAACTTGAAAAATATGTATGCCTAGCTTCTTATACCAACGAAGCGTTTTATGTTCGCAGGTATAATAGCTCATCATTTGGTCGTTCTGGTCTATACCTCCCATACATTTATTGTATTCGGTTACGAGACGCGGTTTTCTTTTTTCTATTTTCCTTTTAGAAACAACATCGACCATTTCGCCTCCAAATTCTGTAGAAATAGTCAAAACATCGCGATTGTCCCTCCACTTACTAACGCAAAGTCCTTCGTTTGTATATTGACAAACAGTTTCTCCTTTCTTTAGCTTCTTTGAAATCACTTCTGCTGGATTCATAGCTCTATTTGCTCTTAGAGTACCCGTGGTGTATGTTTTTTCTTGAAACAACTGTTCTGATAATCCGACACTATTATAAAAATTGTCCATGAAAAGGGAATGCCCTACACCTTTTTTTCCTTCCATTAGACTGTGGACAACTTTTTCAGTGTGTTTGTTACCGCCTACATTTGGATCAGCAGAACCTCCATAAACAAGAACTTTTTGTACCATCCCGGTAGGTTCTGCGAGAACATAGAGTTTCACTCCGTATCTATGGCGTTTTCCTTTGATATATTGCCTAAATATCAACCGCCCTCTCCACAGGACCATAGATTCGTCAATAGCAAGTTCCCTTCGTGGATAGTATATTTCAGTCATTCTAGAGTTAAAATAATTCATCAGTGGCGATATTTTCGATAGTCTATTTTGTTCATTGTTATTGTTACTAAAATGCAGAGCTCTTAAAATAAGCAGAAACCGATTTCTGCTCATGAAGTTGGAGAAACCAGGCAAATTGAACAAGTAATGAGTTTTCCAATAATCATTTATACGATTGATTTTGATAGTACCCATGTGCAGAAGAAGGCCAAGAAATATTCGAAACTCTTCCTTGGTTACGTCTTTCCATTGTGTTATTCTGCTGTTATCGTGAGTACTCTTGGAGAGTATCTCAACAGCATAATTGTTTGTATTTTCCAGTATCAATTGAAAAAATTGATCACATAAAAACAAATTAAAATAATCAATTGGTTGATTACCATCTACAGGCACTTTTAGTCCAGCTATTCCCGAAAACTGTATTTTACTTATATCTGGACGATTCGTCAACCACACTCTTTGGTTAGCACCTTGATTGATTGCTGTTATGTGTGGAACCACAACCTCCTCTTCACTACCATCCCCATCCTCGTCACTATCTGACATTTCAATATCCACATCTTCGTCGGATTCACCTGAAGGCTGTTCTAAAATTTGTAGCAATTCCTCGTTGGTTAGGGGACGTTTGTTGTCATTCTTCCTTTTTTTGGAAGTTGAGGGTTGTGCTTCGCTGTTTTCCATTCGAATTTACTAGGAAATGAAACCTAAACACAGAAAGTATTTATGTTGTTGTTGTCCTAACCTCAAATTTTTTAACATTCAGATATTACACATCAAATATATTACGGTTTGGTTTATGTTGTTTTCCTCTATTACATAAAATTTCAACAAAACTTACCTTTTATTACTTCTGCAACAACTTTATTTCACCTACTAACACTTACACAATTAATGTTCGAATAGTAATGCTGTAAAACACCACCAACAGCTAAACTTGAAACCAAGACGTGTTTATACTTCTACAAGATCTTTGTCATGTGCCTGCAAAAGTGGAGTTATATATTTGCAGTGCCGACTTAATATTCGTTGCTTTAAAATATAAGGCAACAAAACGCGCTAGGCGCGTTCATGGCACAGGAGATAACATAGGCTCAACGCGCCTGGCGCGTTCATGGCAGTCAACGTGTTAAGTGCATTCGTTATTGTTCCATCACAAATCAGCAAAGTGTCCTTAAAATATTTTTTACAAACTGTTATTTCCTCGCTACCATTGTTAAGTTTATAAATTCTTGTGTTTGTTATGCGAGATTTATTTTTTGACTTTGTGTAAACTCTTGCCTTTGCACAGACATCGATCTGTCCCATAATGAATGCATTTTTCAATGACCATGAAAAGCTATAAACATTTTTATTGATCTGAATTCTCCTCTCCATTGGAATCTTTTCGTTACATTTATTCTTACATTGACATATTTTTTGTGGGTCTAATATTTTAGCTGGTACAATTTTGCCTTTAGCAGGAGCGTATTCTTCCCCTTTCATTTTTTTTGTGTTTCTCAGGGCTGGATTGTCGTTTTCTTGAACTAACAGCATTTGTTTCAAGATTAGTAGCATCGAAATCATTATTTGCTTCTGAACCTCCGTCACCGGAATGCGCATTATCTACCAAAGAAAAAAAATGTGCAAGACTTGCCTAACCCACAAAAATGCTTAAAAGCAAAACTGCCTAACCCTCATATTGATATTGAGAACCTGTTTGCGTATAAAGTGAAAAACTCAGTTTAATAATAATATTATGATATAAAACCTTACCCATTGGAGACCCACTTGACAATGCTGGATCGTAATCAGGGTCATTAGATCTTCCAGAAACACTAAAATCATCTCCACTGTTGTCTTCACTTGACGCCATTTTTTTGTGGTTTAGGTAAGTATAGCACAATTAAACGCATTAAACTTTAGTACTCCATACCTGCTCCTAGATGTCCCCACGTTACTATACATCGTAAGCTTAGGCAACTTTGGTTATAAGCAATTAGCACTTTGTCAAATATGTTTAGGCACAAAACGCGTTTTTTTTTAATTTGTGGCTTAGGCACCTGTTCTACTGAGCCCTTCATATCTGAAAATCATAACTGTTTAATCCATGTGTTCCATCAATGCATATGTTCAGGGTGGAGGTTATAGTGGACTGTATGATTTTAATTTGAAGAATTTACAGGATACGTCTTAGGGGTGCAGGAATTAAAAAGGGTTGTGAACCAACGGTCTCGTGCAGTCTCACACGAGATGAATTTAAAAGACTTAATTTCCGTTCGCCAGAGGTTGGGTGAATACAGAACAGATGTTAAAACTGTATTGTTTTATCGACTAGAATATTTCCTATTTATATACATTAATTATGACGTAAATTACAAGGTTCATGTTATTTTGCCCTAGTTTCAGCTCGCATATGCACTTGGGTATTCAATTTCATAACAAACAGATAGCAAGTTTGCAAAAAATTAGTTTGTCGACCGGTCATTCGACCAGTGCTGATAATAAATGCTGACAGCTTTTGTTGTAATTTCCGCAAGTAACAGTTCGCTTACGAAATGTATGCATATTTAATTTTAAAAGTTAAAATTATGTTTTGGTTCCCAAATAGCATATTTGATTACTGCCAAATTGTTTTAGTACTTTTTTTTTGAGAATCAGTCATAATAATAAGTACAAAATCGTCATTTTTAAATAATGAATCAATTTCTTGTTGTTATAATATACGATAGGATTTCCTTTGGTCTGTTTTAGTTCCTGTACCTACAATTTGACGCTTACTGCATCATTATCATGTCTTTTAGTAGAATACCCTACAGATAAATCTCTCACGATATTACGAAGATCCTTTTTTTCCAGAAGATGAATCCTCTTGAAAGCAGTAATTTTTTCTTCGCGAATATCACTGAGAATCCGTTGCATTGACACGCCCTCTGACAGCTTCGCTATAACATATTCGCTTATTTTATTGTGTCTCCCATAATGATGGTTTTATTATTTATATTGTCCAAAAAATTACACGATACCAAAAAAATTATATTTTCCTGAAATCGTCAAGAAAGCGGGCCATGTCAACACTCAGTTTGATCTTGAAAGTGTCACTTTGCAAGGGTAGTCACTTTTGAACTTTTTGCAAGACTAGTCATTTTTTACTTTACATCACCTAGGTGACCGCGTGACCGGTTGCCTTCACCATGCGCCTTGATTCAATTTTTAAATTTTAAAAGATGTCGGAGAGGAAATAAATTCCTTCAGCTTCCGTCAAGACTCTTTATTTGCATAAGGTTCGGTAAAGCCTAGTACATACAATATTAAATAGTTCTGGCAGTGTTCTTCTTTGTTAAGACGTTGTCGCTATAAGCAAGGTGAATGATTTGCTGGCGCGAGGTTTTAAGCGAGCGCCGTTGAAACATGAGTAGCGAGCGCCCTCTCTTGGCGACGGCTGAAACTGTGAAGCGGTGTAGATCCGGCTACCGAAGCCTGCGCGCACTAGGTGTTTCAAAGAAAGATTTCAGAAAAAATGTAATACATTACACAGCATGAAAGTGTCTATGCTTGACTCGGAGGCTTTGAAGAAATACTCGGACGCTTCGCGTCCTCGTATTCTTCAACAAGCCTCCTCATCTGCAAAGTATCACTTTCATGCCTTGTAATGTAATATACTATTACCTACTAATACATTTCTATCCTCATTATTCAGTCTCAGTCGCCCAATTTCACATTCATGGACAGCATGATTACCATAAAACTTAACACAATATTCATTGATCACTTGCACGGCCAATTTTGTTTGTTCCAATATTTTTGGACTTTCGCTTCAATTCTTTATTTTCTCCAACTCGTTTAGAATAGGACCGATGGCATGCAAAATAATTCGCTCTTCTCCCATTTTTAAGTAACTTCGTTCCAGTATCCTGCACATACATAATGTTCATGTTTTCATCTGTATTTTTCTTCCAGTCCAAAAATTCTAAAATATTTATAATTTTCTAATACCTATTAGTACCGTATGAAAAGTAAGTATTTGTTTAATATGTACATACCTGTTTTGTTGCAAATTTAAGTGTTTGTTCGTCCAAGTGAAAATTATGCGCACATGTAAGGTGCTTTCGGAGATGTGCATATGATGAACACCTAATATTGCACTCAGTGAACGATTGTATATGTCCAATTCTTCGATTAAAGACAATTAACAAAGCTAAATAGCATTGTACTAACTCTTTATATACATTTATACTATCTTTGTTGCTATTAAACGTTTGCAATTATTTGCAATTTTCAGCGTTACTTCACGAAATTTCTTAGTGTCGCTAACTAATGGTAATAAAAGTGGTTTAGTGGATCGTTTTTCTTGTAAGTCTTTATTTGCAAGCTATGCATGTTTAGTATTCCACCTAGACTCAATTAACTTTTTGAAATTCTTAATATTCTGTAACCATACTTGACGTTCTGCAGTCGACTGGCATTTAAAACCGTTACTCTCTTTTAATACTAGGTGTATTAATTCGTCGCATACACACTTTAAAGATGTACCTAAATGCATTGCAAGTCTGGGTGCCGTAAAGGTTTGTTTTGAAAGGATCATATCCCGCAATATTCCTTACAGCAGATATTACCATTTCATAATGTTGCGGGTGAAGTAAGTCCTTGAGACATACGTTTTCCTTATTGATAATTTTCCGGTAGTTTATCAGCAGACGAGAAAGTTCTCGCATTCTATTTCTACAAACGTATGACATACGTTGCTGCCTTTTTAAATAGCAATTACGGAACTGGGCAATAAGTATTTTTTTTTACTTCAAAAGCAATATCATCTCCTCTCATCCATTCAAACACCTGAAATACGCAAACTACGTGTAAATACATATACCCAGACATTTATATTTAATATATATTTTTGAATTTGTAGAAAATATGGACAAGTACCTACAATGCAATAGATAATTTTAGTTATTATTTTTTTACATATGACTAGTTTGAAGTCAGTAACCGAAAGGTTTAATCTATTTTTACCCAAAACAAACAATATTGAACATTAGAATTGAACAAAGTATTTTGGGTATGGGTCATAGGTTATAGTTGACTATAAATTATTTAGTATTTAGTCGTGGTAAGAAGTTGAAACTAAATGTGCTTTATGCCATGTAATGCACTTTTATTTATTAACTACTAAATACAGTGGTATTAAGCCAACTTTATATTCATTTGCTGTTCACATCTCGACCTGAGGAACATAGATTGAATAATATTTAAATGTAGGACTCCAAATAGTGATTCAATCTTAACATTTTATACTGACTTGCTTCCCTCTACTTGTAATAACTCCTAAAAGTAAGGATTAATGAAATAAAAAGAAAATTAAGATGACACTAGTTTTCCTACCTAACATGAAAACTAAAGCGTACTCCAAATTCCCTCTGACTCTTTCCAAAATGATTTTCACATATTCTTGGTCGTTTGGATTTATAATTTTCTCTGTCGATGCTGTTTAACCAAATTTGTTTTGTTGCTGGATTTTTGAGTATGCTTACAGGATGTATACCATTTTCTGAACGGTTATTACACCCCGGCACGCAACAACCGGTCATGATAATGAAATATGTACTTACTTCGAAAGTGCAATAAATCTGACTATTCAACTCACTTGTCATCTATCAAAAACTGTCCAATAAAAATACAAGATTTGACGTCTTTGGGCCAATAAAAATGAACTATATTGACAATTTTCACTAGTGGTATAGTGAATATTTTAAACAAATGTTATTTATCCGCAAACGTCACAAAAGTGACAAGTTATTTGTCTTTATTGACAAGGTAAAAGTGTCACTTTATCTGCCTAAGCAGACAAAATAGCGACTTTTGCATACTTTATCTGCCTAAGTTGCCCTCTTTCTTTCTATGTTTGTTCGTTATCTCCTCCGAAGATACTGGACCGATTAAATTGTATGATGGCTTAAAATTTTGCTAATTCTTAGACTTAGATCCGTAGGCCGGTTTTATTTTCAAAGAGTACGAAAAAGTTTTAATTTAAATAAACCTTTAAGCAGCGGATCGGAGCATCTGTCGCCGTGGTTTATGGTGTGACAGCTGCTGTGGCCGTGTGCTATTAGCTCGGGTGATTCAGTATGTTCATATATCATTACAGTAGCGCGTTATTTGAACAAGATCGGTTGGCGCAGCGGTACAGTGTTCGCCTGTCACGCGGGTGGCCGGGGTTCGATTCCCGGCCGATGCATCCTTTTTTATTTAAATTTATTTTAATGAAATTTACCTGAATACGTTTGCGGATAAAATAGTATATGTTATTCGGAGTAAAAGTGACTTTATGTGGCTTAGCTGAATTATTTGCCTCACTAACGTTCGGCTAAATAAACTTCAGCTTCGCCACATAAAGTATCACTTTTACTCCTAATAACATTATCTACTATTACTTCGACACGAAGTGTACGAAGTATTGAAATTCCCTCATATCGAAAACCACTCTGAGTCAAATATCTCTAAAATTAGAGCCAACCGACTAATGAACCCACTATATCAAATCTCCGTCTCGGCGGTGCGGATCTTTTGGTGAAGATCCCAGGCCACTAGATCAATCCCCCGTATTGGGGGGTGCCTAAACGTGCTGTGCGGGGGATGTATGTTCGTATGTGTACACGATTCCGGTCGCCAGGAACCTTCCTGAAGTCTTGGATCGTTTTCATACGATAGGTCCTCCGAAAATGAAGGCAACATCAACTTTTGAGCTATAGTCGTCGGCAAAAAAATTTTTTTTTTTGTTTTGTTTTTTTATAAATAACTGGTTCATAGCATTTCATTGTATTAGCGAAACGGAGTGATGCTGAGTATCGAAGTATTCTTGGAAAGCACGGACGGGCGCTTTTCTTGGGTGGGGGGTACCGTATATTTTTATTAGAAAAAGTCAATATTGGTGTTCTGTTATTATAGAAATTGCGTAGTTTGTTGCTAGATTTACTGAAAACTAATTTGAAAAAGTAGTTTGGTTCATTGAATAGACCCTCGAATGCCATTCTTAGTCAAAGTTAAGTAGAATATTTTTGCGGTGGTATCACTCATGTCCATTGCGCTTGGGATTAGGACGAGTGCGCTAGCACTCGTCCTAATCGAACCTAAGCGCAATGGACATTCGTGATACCACAGCAAAAATATTCGACATAACTTTGACTACTCATGGTATTATAAGTGACAATTTCAATGTCACTAATTCAAAAAATCGAAAGCACACTTACCAACTAAATTTTTAAATTCTAATGGGATCCAAAAGGGATCCAATCAATGAAATGTTGTTGCCGCGTTTGCTCTACTCTTACTATATACAGGTACTCTAGCTAAAGCAGACACCTAACGTCATCTAGTGGGAATAAGGGTGATTCGGGAGGAAGTGGCAATATTTTGAAGACATATCGAGGAAGTCAAAATAAGCAAAATAAACTCATATGTTCAAGTCCGATTTTCATTTGTTTCGGAGATATTTTGATTAATTGTATAATTTAAAAAGCAAAAAAAAATTTATTACAAAATGAATTACAAAAATAAACAAAATAGCATTAATTTACGACAAATTTTCGAAAACGCCACCGCCCACTTCGATACACTTATTTGCGAGTTTATAGACTGCACTAGTAGCGAGTTTCAATGAACGATTGTTCGTTCTAATGATAGCTGCTGTATTAAGAATACGATCTAGTAACGCTTCCCTCGTTTCCACTTTAGTAGCATAAACTAACGACTTCATCCATCCCTAAAGGCAAAAATCGAGGGGAGTGAGATCCGGTGATCTCGGTGGCCAAGGATGCGGATCGCCTCTGCCAATCCAACGATCGCCGAAAGTGGTATTCAGAAAATTTTGTACATTATTAGAATAGTGAGGAGGCGCTCCATCATGTTGGAAGATAATTCGTTGTCGAATATTTAAAGGTGCTTGGTCCAATATTTCTTCTAAATGGTCTTCTAAAAAACGTAAATATCCTTGTCCAGTAAGGCGCGCATCTAATACGAAAGGACCGAATAATTGATCATTTAGAATACCGCACCAAACGTTAATGCTAAATCGATGTTGGAAATTGTGTTCTATCGTAGCATGGGGATTTTCGTCCGACCATCGATGATTATTGTGGCAATTGTTAATTCCATCTCGCGTAAATTGAGCTTCATCCGACCACAAAATGTCTACACATTCTTCTGTTTTCCCGAATCCAACGACAAAATTGTAGCCTTAAAGGATAATCGCCTTCGTGGAGATTTTGTACTTTTTGCAAATGATAAGCGTTCAAACCCTGTTGTTTAAGTGTTTTCCAAGCCATTGTTTGTGGTATTTCAAATTGGATTGCGATGCGTCTTGTACTTATCTCTGGATTTTCGTCTACCACATCCAGAATATCTTCTTCAAGTCCAACAGCGATTCCGTGTTCTCTTTCAGAAACAACACTTGCACTTGGAAATGTCCCAGTTTCGCCGGCATGTGTAAAAACAGTTTGAAATACTCGCTTGTTAGGAATTCTTCGATTCGGAAAACGACGTCGATACTCCTCCACTGCACGAACATTGCTACCATTACAGAACCCATAAACAAATATCGTATCGGCATATTCTTTATGACTAAATTTATGGGGCATTTTTACAACTTCATAAAACTAATGTTAAACAATTGTCACTTTGAGATTTGACATTTTAAGAAAAAGCCAATTATCCCTGAAACAAATGAAAATCGGACTTAAACATATGAGCTTATTTTGCTTAGTTTGGCTTCCTCGACATGTCCTCAAAATATTGCCACTTCCTCCCGAATCACCCTATAACAATTTTTCTTGCATTTGCAGGGGAATGACACGAATTTACTGATACGTAAGTTCAACAATGTTTATAAAATACATTTAAAATTTCGTGGTGTTTAACAAACGAACAATCAGTGTACTATAGCGGTAGGTTGTTAGGATCATTATAAATACAAGGTATATATTCGATTTTTAAATACAATTACGGCCACACGTAAAGTTCCCTTGCTTTTGCTATGGTCATAGTGGCCTGCTGCAATCTGTATATATGTCCGGTTTCACAGCGAGTGTGGTCGCCTTCCGGTTCCCAGTTGCCAGTGTCTCCTGTCCTCTCAATCTCCCTCTTGTAGATTTCGCTCCGACATTGCCTTAACTATACCCTGTCTTCATGTTGCTCTAGGACGCCCTCTTCTCCTTTCTCTTGGTATCCATTCCATCATTTTCTTTGGTAGTCTTGTCATCCGTCATTCTATTAATATGTCCGTACCATACCAGCTGTTTCCGCCGTACTTCTTCTATTACTATCATTTTCATAAGGTATATAGATATAAAAAAAAAACAATCCTCGAAAGTTCTCGAGCCAAACCAGCCATGCGACGTGTTATTGTAACGTGCTCTTTTTACCCCATTATTGCACCAGGTAGTCCACATGTGTTGTGCCTTATACACTGTATAGACAGGAAGTAAATGGTCTGCTGCAGTACCACAGAACAAAACGGAAAATGCTGCCTTGGAATGTGACATTATTCGTTCAGGATATTTCGTTCCTCGCTTATTTTTTTTACTTCTGGGTTATCGGTGACATTGGTCTCATCGAAATTTGCAATATTTTCAGGAGGTACACCATCAATGGTTCCTTCAAGGTTCCCAAAATAGGCTTCAAAATCCTCTTTTTTTAAAGTTGCCGTATTTGGATTTATATTTTGACAATTTCGCAAACACATAATATTTCTGTGTGGTTCTATAAATAAATGCACCCAGTCATTTCCAGGAATATTTGCTGGTTGAAACTTAGCTGGTCTTTTCCCTAATCTATCTAGAAAAGCTTTTGTTATATATCTTATTTCAATTTTATCTAGTGGAAATCCCCATGAGGCCAACTAATAAAACACTTGCAAAGTTGATCTTCCTCCTCCTTCGTAAAAATTGTTTGGCCACCGCTGGCTTTTTGAGAACCTCGCTCCGACATTGCCTTAACTATACCCTGTCTTCATGTTGCTCTAGGACGCCCTCTTCTCCTTTCTCTTGGTACCCATTCCATAATTTTCTTTGGTAGTCTTGTCATCCGTCATTCTATTAATATGTCCGCACCATACCAGCTGTTTCCGCCGTACTTCTTCTATTACTGTCATTTTCATAAGGTATATAGATAGAAAAAAAACAATCCTCGAAAGTTCTCGAGCCAAACCAGCCATGCGACGTGTTATTGTAACGTGCTCTTTTTACCCCATTATTGCACCAGGTAGTCCACATGTGTTGTGCCTTATACACTGTATAGACAGGAAGTAAATGGTCTGCTGCAGTACCACAGAACAAAACGGAAAATGCTGCCTTGGAATGTGACATTATTCGTTCAGGATATTTCGTTCCTCGCTTATTTTTTTTACTTCTGGGTTATCGGTGACATTGGTCTCATCGAAATTTGCAATATTTTCAGGAGGTACACCATCAATGGTTCCTTCAAGGTTCCCAAAATAGGCTTCAAAATCCTCTTTTTTTAAAGTTGCCCTATTTGGATTTATATTTTGACAATTTCGCAAACACATAATATTTCTGTGTGGTTCTATAAATAAATACACCCAGTCATTTCCAGGAATATTTGCTGGTTGAAACTTAGCTGGTCTTTTCCCTAATCTATCTAGAAAAGCTTTTGTTATATATCTTATTTCAATTTTATCTAGTGGAAATCCCCATGAGGCCAACTAATAAAACACTTGCAAAGTTGATCTTCCTCCTTCGTAAAAATTGTTTGGCCACCGCTGGCTTTTTGAGAACCTGACGAATTTTATGTGGAAAAGTCCCTTTACATATTTTATATTTTTTTAAGCTTCATTGAGGCTCATTTTACTATTTATGATTTTTGTAGTGCTTCTTGTAGAACAGTTTCCGTATAATTTTTGTAGGATCGGCTTCCCAATTCTTTTTTATATTTTCTAGACATTTTGTGATACCTACACCTACAATGTGATTTCTTATTTAGAAACAATAGTGAATTACATTAATTACCTTACCTTAAATCATCAAATGTAAACAAACTAGAATAAGCTGAAGTTTGACTGTTCTGTTCAAAGTTACCCCGGTAGTGCCAACATTACACTATTTAATTTTTTTCTTAATCTCATTTGGCTCAATCTTACTAATATTGTAGTATGTCATATATAGATCATATGTGTGTACATACAGTTTGGTGAAAATCCCTTCGACACATTTTCCAATACTAACCCATCTCTTAGAGGTTCCAAAAATTGAATTTTCTGATTTCAAATGTTTTAAGATTTTTTTATGTTTAAGCAGGCAGCCCACAAATTTATTGTACTGTAGAATAGAAGTATATTGGGTTGCATAAAGAACAGCGCAAAGTTTACCTCTTTATCTTGAAAAATAAAGGAATGGCGAAGAATTAAAAAAAAGTATAATTAGTGTTCAAAGTCACCTCGCCGTTCAAAGTTTAACCGTAGTTTGAAGGATCAGTACCATAATTTCAATTTAGCTTTCAAACCATATATATCCTTCGTAAAACTTGATTTGAGGGAAATTCATGACAAGATCTTCTCCAATCTGTATATTTGCAGAGTGCAATACAACACCTTTTATACGTACAATATGCAGAACCGCTTTCCATTTTAACAACACCAAACCAAATCGTAAACAATAAAAACGAATAACTTAATCAACAAATGAAACTGTGAACGTATATAACGTAAATAAGAAAATGCACAAAAAACTAGCAGGAAACTGATAAAATATTTACATCGTAGTCAATGTGGTAACTGATGTTACATTGCAAATTTGAAATTCCCGCTCGTGGGTATACAGCGCTCTGCGGAGAATCGTGAAATTTCACATATGCCCATGCCACGGCCTGCTGAATTGTGTGACAAATGGCACTGCTGAATTGTGTGACTAATGTCACTGACGTTTGTAAAACAATTCAGCAGATCGTGGCCCAGGCAATATAAAGTGACGTATGTCGCACAATTCAGCAGACCGTGCTTCAACTACTACTTCATCAAAAAGGTTTTGTAACCTCAAAACCTCGCGTTCGTAGACATCCGTTTCTAGAACTGTATATAGAAATAAGTGTTTGATAGCGAAAAACTAATAAGAACTTAATGCGGAAGGTCTGAAGTAAAGCTGTATTCACTATAAAGTTTAATAAAACAATGCGAGTTTATTTCACAACAGCTACCGATGCCGACAAGACAAAAATTAATTGAGTTACGTTAGAGGTCGCGTCCCGGTCGGTTAGATGGTTTCCTCAAATATCACTAAAAAAGCAAAAATGCATTTTAGGAGAATTCGTAAAAGCATAAGTCGCAAACTAGCTGCATTACAAAGCAACAGCAATTTTTTAAAACCTGTATTATGTATTAAATAATCTCCTCAAACTGCGTTTAGTGTTTCCTCTGTTTTTTCCTTATTTGGGTGATAAGTAGTCACTTTCAATGCAACCAATGGTTATAAAGTAATTATTATTGTTGTTGTGTTATTGATTATTTAATTTATTTGAGTTTCGTTAATTTCTCTGGAAATGTTTTTGTATTTCTTTTTTTTTGTTTAGTTTTAATTAAATTTAATGTTGGAGTTGTTGATCAGGTAAAAAAGTCTTATAATTCAAAATATTTTATTACGTTTAGATTTAGTGAAATCGGTTTGGCCATCTTGGTTCTTTGTGGCGTTCTCTCTGTAGAAATTTTTATGAAATCTCTAGTCGACAACTAAATATTTTTGTGTCGACTGCCAAAAGATTTGATATTGAATAAGTATGATGCACCTATCTGGAACATTTTAATAAATGAGTAATTATATTTTAGATTTTTTTTATCGGTTCAATTATTCTAAGAGGTTTTATTTAAACACGACTGTACTTTACATGATTACCAAACAGCTCGTCACTCCTGTATGTAATTATTGAGATCTTAATCCCACTTTAATAAACCCAGATTTCGGGTTTGACTACGTCGATAGCTCATTTTATGTACTATATGCTGTTGCTGAATAAAATTGAAAGACAGAAGCGCCGTCCATTACCAAAATGAATGTTTAATGGGTCGTACTTTTCTCTGCTTTGCGTCCAGTGCGTAAATATTTTGCCCTGTACGGAAGGGATAAATGATGCAGATATGTCAGCAACTGAAGCAATATTAAGAGATGCAATTCCACATACTTTTACCTTTACCTACCAAGCGTTAGCAAAAACGCCAACTTTTTAAGTAAGGTTGATCAAAATTACTGGCGCAGTGATTCCGGTAGTAGTGATTAACCGAGAGTGGTCGCAATATGGTCGATACAACCGCAGGTTTTAAAAAATTGCTGTTGCTTGTAATGCAGCTAGTTTGCGACTTATGCTTTTACAAATTCTCATCAAATGCATTTTTGCTTTTTTAGTGATATTTGAGGAAACCATCTAACCGACCTGTTCATATCTCCTTTTGCAAGTGTTTTATAGTTTTACATATTTTTGTCGCTCAGATTTTTGCGCTCTTTCCTGTTTTTTAATTTTTTTCAGTAGTATCACTTATTATAGTACTTCCGCCTTTATTTCTAGGTTTCCTAGTTGTTTTTGTAGGTGGAGCTTTTGGGCAACCTCTGATTGATTCAGGAGTTATTGTAAGGGGAAGTTGGTCACATTGATGCACTTTTTTTTTCAAAAATTCAAAACACTGGTATACATTTAGTTTGAGGAAACGTTTTTTTTTTTTGCAGTGTGTTCACAATTTATTGTAGTTTCTTACTGCAGCGAAACTTACGTTCTACATTAACATGGAAACGAAAAAAACACGTTTATACAAAAAATGGGATTTGTATCAAACTGCCCCGTACGTGGCGCACATTGCCATAGCCTATGGGGCAGTTTGGTACATGAAGGGGTGCATTGATACTTCAAATGTTTTATGTAAATATAGAAATTACATAACGCCATTATTTCAATGAACCATTTTTATTGGTTATAGCTACAATATACAAAAACAATAATGCTAGGTACAGAGTACCATAGAATAATGATAAACTAATTCAAAAATAAAAGAAACTCAAACTCAAAACTCATAAAGTTCTCGCTTAAAGATAAAGGAACTGAAGTGTACAACAAACGTAACGCATGAAGGAACTGAAATTTAACGCTTAAATGTAACAAATGTAAATAAATGTTGAATGTAACGAAATGTAACATATAGCTTATTTCACATTGCAACAGCTAAGATCAAAAGGAAAAGTGAAAAATGAGGCGGTTCTGTTTGTACCTTTGGTGAAACAAGGGCTTGGCAACTTCAAAACCACATCTGAGATATCAACAGCGGCACTATCCAGCGCATTTGGATAAACAAAGATCCACGCTGTGGATTTCTTTCTCAAGAATGATACCTCCAATTCCGAAAATCCATATTTGGCAACCACTTTCCCAACGTAGTACAAAACAGTTTTATTTTTTGTGAATTTTATCAGCAAAGAGTCTCCAATTTCAATAGTTTCCACTGCAGGTAGGCTAAGGGCTAGCGCGCACTATGAACTTTTTGTCGTCCAACAGTTTTGTCGGTAGAGTGAGGTATGTTGCAACATATGGGGATGCGCGCATTACCGACCAAACAGTTTACTGAACTTTTCTGTTGGGTCTTGTCACAAACCAGAATACGACTAAACTGTTCGCCGACACACCTGCAACATACGATTTGAATTACTCTGCGCGCACTAGACGACTAAACTGCCCCAGAACTTGCCCGGACACTCTTATTTTTCAGCTGTGTTTGAAAATCTAAGTGAACATCAGGAATAAGGTCGTTTCATATATTTATGTTATATTCTGTTAAACTGCTGAATAAAATAAAAACTTTTTACAGTACAAAATAATTCAATATTATGTTTGCTACAATCTAATATTTTAGAATATAATGGCTTTTATAATCTAAACAACTGTTTCTGTACTACGATTATTCCAAGTAGCAGGGTCCTCTAATGGGCAACTAAACAAAGTAGCTTCAAATTGCACTTCACCTTTTTTTCGCATAAATGTGCAGTACACCACAGACTTTGACTATAGAATCATAAAACTCAGGGGACACATCAATCCGTCTATGAAAGACTGTTCACTTGTTAGCAAGTATTCCAAATGCACATTCGACCATTCATTGAGCCCTGGTTAACAGCTAATGGCAAAACGTCTCTGAACAGTCTTTTGCCATATGGACGTAAGACACAAACTAAATGCTTCATCTTCTATAGTGTAGGGAACCTGTGTTAAAGGGCTGCTTCATTTTAATATGCTTGTTATCGATGGCGCCTATACAGTTTGGAAAATGTGTTCTCTGATCAAATGTATCCACTATCTTTACTCAATCATTTTGCGATTTTTCTCGCCATGGATAATGGTTGCAAGTAGTTCCACAATTTGTCGCAAGTATCTCTCACAACTGACGTATTGTTGAGGTTTCCAATCATCGTCACCATTGCCAGCGCTCCATCTCTGGATATACGCCTCCCCAATTCTCTTCTATTCTTTTCTCTCCAGTTATTTTCTTGATATAATTTCTCCATCTTGCCGTGGGTCCGCCTTAGCTTCTTTTATCAGTTCGTAGCCTCCATTTTGTTGTTCTGCTTTACCTATTTTCTTCCCTTCTCATAACATGATCCGCCCAATGTCTTTTCAAAATTGCAATGCATTGAGCGGCATCTTCAACAATTGTTATTTTTCTTATTCTTTCGTTAAGTATTTTATTTTGTAGTCTGATACCTAAACATTACACGCTCCATATTTCTTTAAGCTCTTCTTAGTTTTTCTATGTCTATTTCCCTTAGAGACCATGTTTCCGCGGCGTAAGTCATAACCGGTAGCAAACATTGGTTGAACGCCCTGATTTTTAGATATTGTGTATATGTTGTGTTGAAAACATATTTCTTTCCCAATATAGATTCAAAATGCAGTGAATGAAAATTGTTCCTCTTTGCTATATTCTTACTTTAGTGGAACAGATGTCTTTCTTCACATGTTAAGCAATTTCTGAATTTTGTATCTTGGTAGATGATTTAATAGTGCGTCACTTGTGACTTTTATTCTATGCTAGCCAAAGAACTTTCTGGGATATGTCCTCAAATCTTCGTACAGTTTATGAAATTAGCCCTTCAGCAAGCGTTGGTTAGTTATTGGCTGAAATCAATATCTCCTTTTCAAATATTTGTTTTTTCGGTGTTTAATAACTAGCGCCGAGACGCAAGCTACCTTTACGAAATCCATTTTGAGATTGGGTCTAGACAAAAATTTCAACAGTTTTGTTTAGGTGCGTGCACAACTAGGGGATAAAACAGTTTAGTTCGTTAGTGCGTGTAGATCCTAGTTTCACCGACCAAACTGTCGTTGAACAGTTTAGTTCATAGTGCGCGCTAGGCCTAACAGTTTTTTCCTGGATTTCTTCAGTCACAAGCATCTTCTACTTCGTCAGATTCGCATCTCCTTTTTTCTTTTTGTTTGTGGTAGTCAAACCCAGAAGATTTTGAGCTGTTTTCAATTGCTTTGCTTTTTCCCTTATTTCTTTATTCTTCCGTTTCTTTTCCTTTTCATCGTGAACCATCTGCAGCCGATTTTATTCTGGCGTGCCCGTGAAAATTCTCGACTTCCCCTTTTCTCTGCTATTTCCTGTTCGATGTTTTTTGTTGGGCCTTCGGAAATGGCTTGACGGCTTTAGGTATTATTTCCGAGGTGGAAGAAGGTGGTGTCATGTGACGCTCAGGACTTCCTGGAATGGATTCGATCTCTGCATCCTGATGAAGAGTTTCTTCTTGAGGTTGGGCAACAATGGTATCGGAAGTCGACTGGAAAATTTCCAGTGGCGCGTAATCTTCGACGCCGAATGCCATTTTGTTGAATGGCCAAATGCCAGGCTTCGTAAACCCGCCGATAATATTCTTTGGAGTAAAAGATTCATAAAATGCCAGTTTGGAGAGTTCGGCAATGTTGTAGATGGAAATTGTTTTTCCCGCGTTAACTAGATGCCAGTCGTTGAAGGCGTTCTTGAGCTTTCCTTTGAAAGGATCAAATGCACTTACATCCAGCGGTTGTAACTTGTGGGATGTGTGTGGGGGGAAAGATAAGTAAACAATGCCGGTTTCTCTTGAAAAGTTGATTGCCTCGATTGAAATGTGTGACTCAGGGTTGTCGCACAATAGCAGAATGGGATTCTCCTTGAAACATGAAGTATGTTTCTGTATATGTTTTAAAACGTCTATGTACAATGGTGCGTCTATCCATCCTGAACGACTGGACAGTCCAAGGCTGCCTTCTGGGGCTCCTTTCAAAAAATGTTTTGAAAATGAGGGGAAAATTATTTTTTATCACACAATGTTTCCTCCCTTGTGGCAATACTGATTTTTGAGAGATCTTGTGGTGCCGTTGCCATAGTCCTAAGTTGTTTATTTGGAGGTAAGAAATTTTCTGTATTTTGATAGTTGTAAGGTTGATCTCCCAGGATATTTCCTGTACCAACATTACCCGTTATTTGGAAACGATGTACGATGCGCTTTACATGCCTGCTCAGATTATCGTTATCAAAGCCGATGTCGGGGAAACGATTGACGAATTCAGTGACGCACAAATTTACTGAATATTTCCATTCACTATCATTCTCATTGCGTTGGCCATTGCGTAAATACGATTCAATAATACATTTGTTGTGTTCAACACATTGAGATAGGTTCAATGGTTCAGCAGAATACATAACCTAAAGTCCTAAAATTTACAAACATATTGTTTACTGTTTTCAATTAATTGGAAACACTGTACTTACTGTAAACTTCGTTTAACAATGCCGAATCAGCCTTGAAAAATACTTTTTTGTATAATAATAACAGCGTCCAAGAATAAAAAGAGAAATTAAAAACGTAAACACACAGAACAAGCGTAAGTGTGCCTAATATCACATTAGAATGGCATATTGATAAGTACTTGGAAGGTAGTTTTTTTGGACAAGCTTATTCTGCTTATTCTCTTTGTACAACGTAGCTATTTAAATCATCGCTATCAAAGGCACCCCAAAATAGGAAATTACTTTGATCAGGTCCTTTTTTTCTCATCAGTCACTCGATTTTGTCATTTTTTGTCCTAATAAAGACAAGGGAGGATGTGACACATGAGCAAGACCAACTATAATAGATATTTGTTCATTATTATAAAAAATATACCAGTTTCTTTAAAAAAAGTTATCAATGTCACCCCAGTTTACGCCATAGCATTTTTAGCCAGTTGACTGGTTGGCCATCTTCGGTTTTCTTTTGCTTGGTGAAGTTTTTCCAATGGATCGGTACTTATAAATGCACAGCGACTCCTATAATTGGCCTAACGGCTGTTGGCTGAGCGCGAAATAAATAAATAAAATATGCTTTTAGCATCTCAATCACGGTTTTTGCTTTCCTGCGCATTTGATAATTTTTACCCAATCATTCGGTACATAGATGTCGTTATAACCTTTCTTAGGTTTTTCGATACCACCGAAATCGCCATCACAAGCTAAGTAAGAGTGGCCTGATACTAAAAACGTATGATCAATTTGTTCTATTATGTAATTACAGAGAACCGCCAGCTTAACGTTTCTGATTTGTCCGCCGCATTGATCGCTATACATAATCAATCTTGAAGTTTTTATAAAGTTTTTAATATAATTCAATAAGCACGAACCAATTTCTTGAAGGTGTCTGGATGCCACAGACCCATTACTAATGTACATGTGAGCCTCGTTTGGAGAAAGGTTTTGTATTCCCAAACAGTAAGTCCATAATTGCCTTTTATAGCAAACTATTCCAGTTGAAATATCAGGATGTATATTGTATTGTATTGTGCTTTGTTTTTTGTAATCTTTTTACTGTGATCGTATTGTATACATTCCATACGCTAAATAAATAGGAGTTGGAAGTGTAGAAATAAGGTCAAATGCTATGACTGTTACATCGTTTTCAGGTGTCTTACCTAGTCTGCGTCAACGTTCTTACCATTTCGAGCAGCTTTGACTTTTCTCAAGTGTAGCTCTTTTTTACATTTAGCATATTTGAGTTTGATTTCATCAGTTTCGAATTTAATCATTTGTTCGGTACTGTCGCATGTTTTGCAGCTGCCTGAGACGGGGGCAGGAAAACGTAAGTTAAATTTTGTTTTGAATACATTCCGAAATAAAAACATAGAAACTGGATTTTCAGATTAATCTTTATAAAGATTAAACATTTTTGATATGTTTAATGATGGTGCTAGGTAAAATCGGTTAGGGTTTTTTTCTGGAATAGTGTGACTGATACTTTGGAAGTTGGGAAATAAAATTTATAACTGTCTGAATAATTTCGTCTTCTGCTTTATTATAAGGTCCCTTTGTCCCCCTCATATCTTTTGCAGGAGTATTACCATTTTGTTTTTCTTTCAGGGCACGTGTACGTCGACCATTTGAAATCTGTAGTATTTTTTTAAAATAATTTGCTCGCTGGCACATCTATTCCTTGCTCGTTTGGCAAACAATAAATTCTTGTAGGTTTTTTTAATTTCTGCGTATTTGGTGGTTCGGATTTTTGAAATTAATTTACTTGCCCACAGAGGTAAGATGTTTAAAAGTTGTAGTTAGCAAGTTATAAATTTTAGAATTTTTTTTCACGATGTTCCATGAAATTAACTTGTGGCATTTTCAAATGCATTTACAATCAGTGCTGTTAAATACAGTTGCAGAAATAGTTTTCCAGTGTTGCTGGTGTATGGTGATCCACTGTTTCTCAGTTTTTTCTGAGATTTCTCTTCCAGATAGCTTCATCTCTAATTTTTCTTCTAAATCCTCGTTTACGTTTTCGGGGATTCACACTTTGGTTGTCGATTTCCTCAGGTTGGTTATCTAATATCCAACAAGTAATGGTTGACTGTCGATTGCAACAAAATAAGTCCGATGTGAAGAATAATAATAAAACAAACTAAAATTATTAAAAACTTTGTTCATAACACGTTTGAGAAGGTGTTTTATGAACTTGTTATCTTCATAATTATTTACTGTCATTTCATTTGTAGAATTTTCTAACTCTGACGGTACATTAGAACTAGAACCTGAATCTGCATAAGGTTCTTCAATGTCTCTTATCAGAAAAATCATTTTGTACATACAGGTCTTCGTTGTCCGAAGGTTTGTTAGCTGATCTCAGATTCTTAGGCTTTTGCTATAATACGACACTGATCGAGAAGTTGCTGAAAGATAATAGAGAGCAACTGGTTTTTATAGAAAATAAAATACACGTCCTGGAAATTACACAAGATGAAGTCTTATGTGCGATAAAATTGATGAAAACCGGTTAAAATTTCGGACCAGACGAAATTCTTTTAGAAATTTATTTATTTATTTACTATACGGAAGCAGCAAAGCTGATAATGCGTACATCTATAATGGTAGAGTACATCATATTTTATGTGACAGTTAATTCACAATTTTTCATCACACATCTTTCATATCACAGTTTTTCTACTCGGTTATTCCGATCAACTATTCGATTTCCGGACTGGCTCGATCCAATTTTCTCTTTAATGGTATGACGTTTGTTGTAGTTCTCAAAGTCCCGTACGTCGTATTCTCCGTTGAGGATTTTAAAGGTCTCAATCAGGTCTCCTCTCTCCCTTCTGCTCGCCAGTGATGTGAGATCCAATTACTGACATATATCCTCGTACGCCATGTTCCTCAATCCGCGTGGCAGTTTGGTTATTTTTCTCTGCAGTTTTTCCAAATGCTCGATGTCCTTTTTATAGTAAAGTGACCATGCGACATTGGCATACTCCACGAGTGGCCCCACATCGGTCCTATATGCCTGTTTGACTAGGGGGACATCTAGGTCAAGGAATGCTTTCCGGATCAGGTAGGCGGAGGTGTTCGCCTTCTTGGTGATGGCAGCGACTTGTTTTTCCCACTTGAGACGTGATCACCCCCAGGTCCACCTGTGACTCGGTTCGTTCAACCAACTTCTGTTGAATGTAGTAGGGGAGTTAAGGTTTCTCTTTCCAAGATGGGGTTGTATGTTCTGGTGTTCATTTTTTTGTGTTGGTATTTTCAGTCTCAGAATTTGTGCAGTTGTGAATAAGTAATGGGCGCCACAGGATAAGTATCCCTAATATTTACACAATGGTTTTGAGATGTTATGCGGTACATATGCAGATTTAAAAGTTGAACTGCTGGACGTAGACCTTTTAGGAAAAACTGGTCTGTGGATTTCTTCAAATCATAAAAGTCTTCCTGATTTACCTTTACTACGTTAAATGGTGAAGGTTTCTGGCGACGTTTGGCAATAGTAGCATCCCAATCTTCTGGGGTGTCTGCAGTTTCGATCTGCTTCTTCTTTGATATAACATAGAAATCTTGATCGTTTAGCAAAAGTGAATGCCCACTAATGAGAAAAATGTACGTTATCTGGTCAAACAATAAGCAGTGAACCAACACGTAGAGAAAATACACCATTACATAGTTTTTATTTCGACCTGGGCAGCCGTCACTAAAGAATACCAGTATACGTGAAGTAATATCCATTTTTTTCTTGTAAGGTAGTGGAACAGCAAAGATGTTACATCGATTTGCCCTTTGTTGGCATGCTTTCGTCATAAACTTACATTGAAGCACTAGTAATTCTAATCTTCTTGGGTGGACCACTAAACCTATATGCCCTGTTGCAACCCATGTGATACTCGCCGCCCGTGGAGTTCGGCTAGTGGCCTATTGGTGGTGTGGTGAGCCGGGATCCAGCTTTTCCAAAGGTTTCCTAGATATCTCCTTTTCCTGCGAAACATACAAACTTTACTGGGCTTTATCGAAAATAATTGAGCGTTATTGTGTGATAGGAGTACTCCAGAGTGCATAACTTTTCGAAGGTGTGTCCACAAACAATTTGTGGCTTGTTTCGCCCGGCGATCATTTGATCCGTGAATACGCTTAATTAGGTACTATACCGGGGGCCGCCGTGAAGTCGGATAATTCATGTAGCGTTTAACGCCTCAGACTTGTAACTTCTCTTGAGGGTTTCGCGTTATAATACACAGGGTGATCCGGAGAAGCTACGGGGGAGGTGGACACGTCACCTAGACCAGCGCCGGTGCTGGGAGAATGCTCGTCACTTGAACCGGCGTCGAAACGTTCACCACGTCAGGACAGGACGTTTTGCGGCGGAAGACCGAACTTTTCACAGACTAGCGTCGAAGTTCGGTCGAGGTTGTTAGAAATGGGTCGTTATGCACGTCACTTGAACCAGCGCCTTGTACACAATTCAGGGCCGGTTCTTCGGGCTTAGCAAAGGTAGGTTATTGATTAAATCAGGCGGACTCGAAGGGTTGCTCCTTCTGCCCGGAGAGCGTGCTTTTATATGGTTTTGGAACCCGCGTTATCTTATTTATTTATTTATGAGGCCAACAAAACAACATGAATCCCCATTTCATTGCTGGGGAATTCCAGTATATGTACATACTAAATTTGAAAACAAACAAAACAGCAGCCATTGATAGTGAATTTGCCGATTTTTGACTAACTTCTTGAATAAGTGTAGGTATGTGATATGTTCAATTCGAGACACAAACCATCACGGGACCAGATGTTGGTTGTTACGATCAAGTTTGTCTCCCGCTTTCTTCATTGAATCGGAGCGCGACCGTGTTAGATCTTCTTTAGGTATTTCCGATTACTTAGAACGAGATATCGATACGGTAAATTTTATGATGATAGATCTCTATCTCGATTCTGCAACTTCGTGCTGGTGCGATGCACTCTTATCATTTCCTTAGCGATACCAACACGCAGTAAGCCCTTAGAAATTTGTTGTCAGCGTCTTAGTTGTCCTCTTCTTTCAAACCAAACAATCGAACACGATTTCGACTTGAATATTGTTCCAATGCATAAATTTTCATTTTTAGCATTTGATTCTGTGCTGTTAACTGCTTAACCGATGCCTCTTAATTTTCCCACTTTTCATTAAGGGAGTCGCTCAACTTTTCAGTCACTCTTTCAACAGTGCCGTTGATAAAATTCTCGTTACTGAGTATTGCTGTTATAGAATTATGAACGCACATATTTATTTCAGATATTTGCTTTCTAGTAATTGTAAGCATTGTTGAATAATCACAAATAAAACGTTAACTTAGCAATGAAAATAGATATCACCGACAGCCGCGAAATCAGGTCTGTACGCTAGCGCTGGCGAACATCGAATCTTGTATTCAGACTGGGGAATTTGAGCACTTGGGAAATGACAGCGCTGAAGACGTGCGCCGCGCAACGCTTGACTCCCACCAAAATCTTACAATAAAATATCCGGCCAAAATGTACCAAGATGGCTACCTGTAAATTTCGAATAAGCACTTATAATACCATGAGTAGTCAAAGTTATGCCGACTATTTTTGCAGTGGTGTCACGAATGTCCATTGCGCTTTTGTACGATTAGGACGAGTGCGATAGCACGAGTCCTAATCCCAAGCGCAATGGACATGAGTAGTGATACCACCGCAAAAATAATCTACTTAACTGTGACTAAGAATGGCATTCGAGGGACTATTCAATGAACCAAACTACTTTTTCAAATTAGTTTTCAGTAAATCTAGCAACAAACTACGCAATTTCTATAGTAACAGAACGCTAATATTGACTTTTTCTAATAAAAATCGCATTTGTTTAAAATAGTCACTTGAATACCTTCTAGGAAGATATATCCACTGATATTTTTTTTATTGGTCAAGAAACTTCAGAATTCTGGATTTTCATTGGTCACTTTTTGACAGGTGACAGGTGAATTGAATAGTCAAAATGATAATCCGTTCACGACCTTTTTGGGACAGAGTTGGCTATGCCTTTTTCTTTTCATATTGGACTAACTGATTCGGTGATGTAGCGGATGCAACTTTTTTTGTCTGTCAGTGTCTGTTCGACATTTGCTTGCCACTGCATTGCCAGATTTATAATTTTAATATTCGTAAGAAAATAAATGATTTATCAAGTGTGTAAAAATAATTTTAATTTCCGTCAAAGGAAAAGGCAAAATGCCCAAAATAATTTTGTTACAACAAACAATTTCCATTAAACGATAGTACTTCCAATTTAGAAAAGACAGGCCAGATTTAGAAAACCACAAGTTAATGTCGAGACTAGAGAGACATCCGGCAACAATGTACCTATTCAGAAAATATAACCTTAAACTGAAAACAACCTAACCTAACACAAAAGGTATCAATTACTGTCAATTTCCATTAGGGAGTTTAGTTGCCCCAGAGGTACTACCAGTGGTCGTAATGTACCGGAACGGCGTTCCGGTTCGTGAAATATTATCAAGAGTCGTTCCGTCTCGTGAAATTTCATCAAAATCCGTTCCGTTTCGTGAAAATTTTTCCAAAAAGAGATGGAAAAGAAAGAAGCAAATATAGCTTCGTTCACAAAATGATTGCATCGATACAATTTGTCAGCAACCTTAGCGCAATAGTCTGATGCTCTCGATGAATTGAGCGAAATGTATTATCTGTTATGTTACCTTACAATATTTAGAGTTTTGAATTTTGTTGAATTATTTTGATTTTATTGCCTATTATTGAGTTATTGTAGATGAAATGAATAAACTTTATTTTGTTGTATTTATACCGTTCTTGTTTTTTTAATTAGGGTCGTTTTACTTTGAAATAAAATATTAAATTAAACTGGTTTGTGTCGACTATTGACGGAAAAAAACCCTTATTATTATCAACATTATTATTATTTTCCTGCAAAAATTTTCGCCCCCCCGGTCCCCCCCGACGGTTTGCAGAAAGTTCGTTCCCCCATTTCGTACCCCACATTTCGTTCCCGGGATCTTTCGTCTCCCCACATCTCGCACCCGCAAAACTTCGTTCCCGAGCTAGCTCAATTTGTCTCCTAGATCACGGGGTGTTGAAAAACGAATGCAGCGATCGGAGTACAGTTAGAAAATGAAAGATATTTTAATTAATTTATTTATTATAATAAACGTATAAGAAAAAAATAAATTGTATTTATTAAAAATGACGGGTTAATCTAAGTATGTTCCTGATATTTTGTATAGGGCTATAATTTCTCATTCTGAACAACTTTCCTCAGTAATATTTTGCGGTATCATAAACAAAAGGGGTAGGTTGCCCGAAAAGAAAATAGTTTTTTCTTAACTGTCAAGGCCGACTTGTTTTTGAAAAACTGAGAATTTTCTTAAAATTCTCTACAAACCAAGCAGAAATTTTAATTCTTATAACATTTTTATATAAAACTAAAAATAAAATTTAATTCCATCTTGTAAACTCAATCCGGGGAGATACTGTATATAGTTCTTATAAGTTTATTATAATAAATAAATAATTTAAAATATATTTCATTTTTCTAACTGCATCCGATTGCTGCACTCGTTTTTCAACACCCTGTAATCTAGGAGACAAATTGAGCTCGCCCGGAGACGAAATATCCCGGGGACGAAATGTGGGGTACGAAATGTGGGGAACGAAATGTGTGGAACGAACTTTCCGTATCCCGCCCCCCCCCCCCCCCCCCCCCCCCCCGACAGCGTTCCGGTTCGTCAAAGTTTACATTCCGACCACTGGGTACTACCAACAAAATTACTGGATGGTCATAGCCTCACCTGACCCAAAAAGATCGTGAACGGCATATGCCAAACATTTGCCTCGGAGCTATACTTACAGTATCAATCCGCTAATATGGAAATCTTCTACATTTTTTGAAGGAATTAATACAGTTCCCGCATTATAGTATCCCTTTGTTCTGCTGAAAAATTCATAAATTAAGCGTTAGTTGCTTACCTGCAATCGTCACCAACTATCTTTGCTGGAACCTCTTTGCCCTTATGATTAACGTCTGCCAGTTCTTTAACTTTCTTCTCTCGAATAACGTCTTTTTTAAATTTTCTCTTACGCTTTAAAGGAAGGACGGATGCCATGTCATTCATTTTTGACAAGAAAGTACTAACTCAGTTTTTTTTTATAAAAACAGCACTTTGTAACTGACATGTGTTGTTTTTGTGGAACGGTTATATTTTCAAGGTGGTAAAACAGGATGACTAAAGCTGTTTTTGCAAGAAATAACTGTACAGATCAACAAATAACTAGCTTCACCATTACTACCAATACTTAAAAATTAAAAACTATTGACAAGTGTATAAACCCTTCATATTCAATGGAATATTGAAACCATTCAAAATGGCGGATAACACAACAGCCAATCAGTAATTTGATCAAAATTGACATCACTAATATTAATGTGTAGTCACTGTAGAAGGGAATACAGTGACTATATTAATAACAGTGTGGTCAATTTTTGTCAAGTTACTGATTGGCTGTTGTAATATCCGCCATTTTGAGTCGGTTCAATATCCCATTAGATCATTTTAGCAGGGTACGAATATTTAGTTAGGAAAAGTTCCTAGTGTCAAAATAAGACATTGGCATTTTATAACTTTTCAAAAGTTGTTCAGTTATTGAACACGGCTTTAGTATCAAAATAAATCTAATATCATTATTGACGTATCTTTGTATGTATAATCGATAACCTCGTTTTACCTTGCGGTGTCGAGGCTGGTGCTTTATGTCCTTGCATCTGGCGGTACAACGCGCCTTTTGTGCTTGCACAGCAACGATTGTGTGAGCTGTGTGTGTGTGTGTGTGTGTCATGTTGTTCTTGTTACTCTGTCTCTTAGGTCTGTGGTTCTGAGTATAGCACAGTTCATTTGGTGCCCAACTGTAAATGGTCTCATCGAACTCGGTTCAAATCGCCAGGCTGCGGAAAATTCCGGCCCTCAGACTCGAACCGAGGACTTGCTTAATGCAAGGCAAGCGCCTACCCATCTGCGCTACTCGGCTTCTCTTCGTATCTTTGTATTACTTTATATTCAATAATAAAGTCAGTAAGATTGCAAATTACATTTTCACCAAGCATAATTTTGACTCACTGGCTTGAAAGCTATAATTGCATTTTTACATTTATTACTTATAATAAAATCATTACCATTACCTAGATCCAAAATACTGCCCACTCTCCATCTCATTTCTTATACCGCCGTGATGTGTATTTTATATCGCGTGATTTCTTCTTTAAAATTATATAATTTACTAATTTTAGCAAACTTCTTACATTCCATGTTGTGAATCGAGTACCTGCTTTGCTTCACCCTTTTTCAGCTTATTATATTTTCCTTTTTCCTGTCCTTTTCCATTGCGTTCGTCTACTATTGGTCCCGTTCTATCATTTTTCTTTACCAGTTATTTGCAGGCTTCGCCTGAACTTCGTAATTAGTCTAATCTGTTTCCTTATTTCTTTGTTTTCCCTGTTTTACGGGAATGTCTCGCTTATGGTACTGCCTTTCTGCTTCTTTTTTCATCTTGGATATTTTCTTGCTCCCTTTTTTTCTCTGTACTTCTGCTTCCTGTATCATTAGTATCATACCTCCAGCCCTTTCGATTTCATTGTTAAGAAGTTGTTCTATTGTGTAAGCCTCCCAGTTTAGTATTGCGTCTATTTCGGAGGAACTAATAGAGCATCCATTTTGGTCACCAATAGTGCAGACGATGTCGATTAAATTTTCGTTCTGTTTTTCAGTTTTCCATTTTCTGATTAAGTGCATTTACTTCAGATTTAAGCAAATTATTTTCAATAGTTAGGGAATCTACAGATTTTAAGCTCGTGACATATTTTAATTCTTTTTCTAAATCAGATATTTTATCAGAACAAAACTGTACTGTTACTTTATAATTTCGGATATAAAATCAGAAAGCATCTTAGCAAACATCATTGTGTGCGCTATCGTTATCTGATATCAAATCGTCAGTTATAATTGCGGAACTATTTGCTTTATCTTTTCGACATCCAAAAACAGACCCAGAAGGAACCTGGCGTTTTAAATAATCGTAGTTGTTCAGTTGATAGATTAACACATTTATCGTGAAAAAAAAACAACTTCATTCTCCGTTGCATTGTAGTCCAGCTGACTTCTTGGTAATTTGTAAAGTACAAGATTTACAAGAAGACATCTTATCCGCCAAAACAATATTGTCTCGCTTAATGCGATTGTAATTAAATATATTGTAATTGATTTGTTGGAAAATTAAAATAAACAGTAAATTTTTATAAACAATTAAATATATTTAAATGTATCATGTTGGGTTTCGTTCGGTATTTGTTAACTTCTTCAGACATTGTAACAAATTAATAGTTTTACATTTATGAATTCTGAAATGAGGGAAGAGCTTCCCCAATCATCGTTTTTATATAAATAATTTAGGAAAATTTAGTAAACGTTATATTTATTATGAGGAATAGTTGTTAACTAACGTGGAAATGATTAGTTCTGTCAACTGTCATTCAGGAATTTCCGTTGGTTCAAATTTTCCTAGGTTTAATGGTTTCTTTAAAAGCGAAGACAAACTCATGTACTAATATTGTAATAATAAAATTTAAAAACCATTATGTTAAATTAATTGTAAAAAATCAGTTATTACAATTTTAGAGAAGGTTATAGTCAATTGAAGGAAGATTTTCAATATCTGTTTTGCAATTACATAATGGATTTTCAATGTGTTTTATTTCATACATTTCATAAATTAGACGTTTTTGTAAGCTGTTTTCTCTTTGCAATGCTTTAGCGTAGTCAAAATTAAAATTATGATAATTGTCTACAGCATGATCAGAAATGGTAGTGGTTTATTTGGAGTAGGAATTTTAGTTTTTTAGACGTTTTATGTTAGTTTCTTTTATTTTAGTCATTTGTTTTATTCACGGAAGACCAGATTATGGGCTAGATTTAGTAATAGTTTTAAGTTTCCTGTTCCTATATTTCTCAACGAACTTGTGCGACTTGGCATCCATAATTTACTTCATTAGCTGATTTAGCATGGGAGCTGCACGCTGCCCTCCTTGGAGACTTTTTATCCACCCGCTATTTGGATATACATCGTGTAATAGGGGATTGTGCATTGCCTCAGGGTGTTCCTAATGGAAATATCAAGTATATTGTAGGTAAAACAAATGAATTTCCATAAGTGCTTTAATCACATTGGAGTAAAAAGAACACATAAAAAACAATTAACATTTGTTACAAAATTATGGTACAAAACACAAGTAGCAATTGTATTTCGTACACTTTACCTTTGTAATTTTTTGGCACTTGCTCTTTTTGCATCTGCTAGTCTTTAACACATAGTGGAGCCAGTAATCTAGAGTAGGACGGGGCAAAAGTACAAGCTTAACGTTGAAGGATGTACAAAAACTTTAAAATAAGTATCACGTGCTACAAATTCACTGTATAACTGTGAGTGGTTTATAAAAACATATAGAAACAATATTAAAATTTGTATCTGAATTTCACTTACCTCTGAAAAGATGGAAGACTGTAGAAACGTACTTTTGCTCCACCAGTAGGGCAAAGGTACGCATGCGGTGGAGTAAAGGTTCGCAGTCAGATGTAGTGTTAAAATCGTCGTGTTTTAATTGAATATAAAACTAATTTATTAGAAAATGGAATTTTTATTTTTATTCGTTACGGATTGATTCCTCCAAAGTTTTTCTTATAGGGCGTTGATGTAATTAAATTAGCAGTTCTCGTTCTCCTACGACAGGTACTAGATTCATGTCAAGTTGATGGTACGGGAATGATATTTTTAGCGTCGATTGCACGAGGATAGTTTACTCGCTACTAGCTAGGTAGTATACTGGCGGTTAGTAAATAAGCTACGTGTAACTAGAGTGGCTAGCAAACTTAGTTAGCCAATTTACTCGCTGGCTAGTAGTCTCTCCACGTGAAATCAGGCAAAAGCTGCGCAGAAGCAAGGAGCTACTATATTCTGCTAGTTTTTAAGGTCCTTGTGAAAAATATTGACTGATGTGGTACGCCAAGGTAAGCTATACTTAATCAATATTAATAATAATTATGTTCGCGGTCAACGACGCAATTGGGTTGTTGAGGGCTTCGATGTGGTAATAAAACCTGGGTACATACGAGCCCAGGTCCAAAATAGTTCGGCCGGCTATTAAGTTTAACTCAGTGATTTACTAAATTATAGCAAAGGTCCAATAAAAGACCTATTCTTCGAAAAAATATATTACTACAATAATACATAAACTTGAAGCTTAGATTCGCTGAATAATTATATATTTGTTAATATTTGCAGCCTTAACAATAATAAATAAAGAATGACTGACGGTTCAGAATAGTTCGGCCATTATTTTAATACTGCATTATGTCCCCTTTATTGGCCACATCGGCTTTAATTCTATCAGGTATTGTGTTAACGAGTTCTGCACATTGATGTGGTTGTATATTTTCCCATGTTTGTTATAACTTTGTTTTAAAGTAAGCTACAGTGAGTGCTGGGTTCTCATGCAGGTTTCTTTTTCATTTTACTCTACAGAGACTGGATTGGTGAGAAGTCCGGACTGCCTGAAGTCTACGGTAAAGTCGGAATTTGATGTTCTTCAAACCGGGTCTTTACTGTTTTTGCCGTATGGCACGGAACACCATCCTGCTGGAAAACAAAGTCCTCTTCGGCAAAGTGGCATATCGGAATATATGGCAAGAAACTCTCATCAAGAATGGTTTTATATTTATCGGCGTTAACAGTATCGTGAACGATCTGTAGCTTTCCAACTTCCCTTCCAGACATACAGCCCCAGACCATGACGGATGCTGGAAACTAGACTTTTTTTACCAAACAGTCGGTATGCTATGTCTCCACTGTTATACGTAATACGCATTTCCTAGTGTTCTCTACACACACATCAAATTCGACTCATCACTCCAAATCACCTCATGCCATTGTCGTGAAGTCCAATTTTTGTGCGATTTAACCCGTTTTAAACGGTTGCGTTCTTATAAATTGGTAAGCTACGGTTTTTCTTTTGCCTAGTGAATAATATAATAATTTAGAATAATTAATAACAGCGAAATCACATGAAAAAATTATCTCATAAAACTTGTAGGCTAACTTTTTAACTGTTCTTTCGGTAGTCGATAACGAAATTTGTTTTTGAATCATTCGTTGCCATAATCCGTGAGTTCTTGGGCATTTGAACGCCGATTTCCTTTGACAATTCTTCTCAAAGCTCGTGCATAAGCATTAGATTTTTTTTATGGTCGACCAGTTTTTTTACTTTCCGTAACACATCCAGTTTCTTTAAACAAATTTATAATATTTTACACTGTCGACCGTGGAACCGAATGAGAAATGCAGAAATTCCATTCTTATGGGCATTAATAATAGATTCTCGTAAATGAGCACCCAGTGCTTTACCATGAGTCTTTTTGCTCTAAAAACTTATAAGCAACTACTAATGACATGCATTTATATATTGTAATGATTTATCTTTTGTTTTGTCAAGCATTGCATCATTAAACGGCTGTTATGATCAAATTTTATATGCGGCCGAACTATTATGAACCGGTAGTTATAATTTGTTTTTGATAATAATTTTCTAAATATTAATATTGAAATAATTTTTTCTGTAAATAAAAGTTAAAAGCTCAGGTTTCTTGAATACATTCGTATTTTTTAACAAACAAAAGTTTATTGACTAGTTTTTAAAGTATGATAAATAGTCCAATTAAAAAAATTAACCCGGCCGAACTATTATGGGCCTGGGCTCGTACATCAAACAAGTAGAGATACTCATGCCAAATGTTGAAACCTGTCTAGAGTGCCAGGGACAGTAACTCGGGGGGTATTTCTAAGCTTGACTATCAGATGGCAGCACAAAGTTCTACCAATCAGAGCCAGCTACTGGCTGTGCTAGCAATCATATGTGATAAAGTAGTGGCGCCATCTGTTAGTATTATCGGAAAGTGCCCCCCAGGAGCTGTTCAAGGTCATCCAAATCTGTATTTTGACATCAAAGGAACCGAAAGTGAGTGTCTCTACTTGATTGATTTATGTACGATGATAAAACTCGATGGACTGTATTTTAGGTTATTTATTACTATGAACAAGACCTGTCGCTGCTGTGGCCACGGCACAAGTTACACGATCACGTTGCACTCTGAGTGGTACACACAGTACTTGCTCTGTGGTCGACCGTGCACTGCACTCCCCGGCCCTGCCGCCGCTTGCGACATAAGCCATATAATAAGTGGAGCACCCCTTGGCCATTGGCCGTACATTCAAATATATTTGGCGCGTAAACATGCCGCCCCCTTTGAAATGAACATTTCAACATATATAAAACTAAAAATCTCTGAATTAAGAATACGATTTCATGAACATTTCAACATATATGAACTAAAATATCTAAAACTAAGCATACATTTTCGTGAACCTTTCAACACATAATTTAATTTCCCGCGCGCACTTGACCTTCATGGTCGACACTTGACACCATTATCCAGGGGTAGCACGCACAATCGCCGTACTGCTCGTCTGGTTTACAGGTGGTTGGGCAATCGAATGGTGGCGACTCGTGCAACGTCATCAGGTCCAGGATGAAGCTGTGATACTCTTGCCAAAACCCATTTGCATATTGGCAGGTTGTCTTCCTTCACCAGTACTACAGAACCAACCCGGGTAGCCGTTGAATTGTCTCCTTGTTACCATTTGGTGGCCTTTTGGAGCTCCTGCAGATATTCTTGAGACCACCGCTTCCAAAACTGCTGCGTTGCTTGCTGTACACGCTGAAATTTCTCCAACCTATTGGCTTTGACATCGCCTAGCGCTCATCTTCTAGCGCCGTTAGTGGCCTTCAGATGAGAAAGTGTCCTGTTGTTAGAGGTGCCAGATCCCCTACGTGAGAACTTAAGGGAGAGAGAGGACGGGAAGTAATTATAGCCTCAATTTGTACAAGAAGAGTGTTAAACTCCTCGGATATTAACGCTGTCGAATCTATGGTTCTCTTTAAATGATACTTGACAGATTTTATACCCCCCTCCCACAGTCCGCCAAAATGCGGGCTTCTACTAGGAATGAATTTCCATTCTACGCCTTGTTCGGTCAAAGCGTGGTTATATATAATGCCATATTTCTCTGCATACTACCTAAATTCGACAACTTTGACCTGAAGGGCAAATCACAACTCGATACCGCTACTACATTTACGCTAACGTTACGGGAGTCCGGTATATCAGTCAGCTTAGACTCGACACTGCATGACCATTTACTCTCGTCTTGCAAAAGCCACTCGGGGCCGTTTGGCCATATGTTATTCTCTAAAAACTGTTTTGGCTCCATGCCTTATGTCCTCGGTGGACTGTGTTTTAGGGTATTTATTACTATCAACAAAACCTGTCGCTGCTGCGGCCACGGTACATGTTGCACGATCAGGATGCACCCTGAGTGGTACACGCGCCACTTGCTCTGTGGCCGATCGTGCACTGCACTCCCCGACCCTGCCGCCGCTTGCGACATCAGCTACATAATAAGTGGGGCAAGCCTTGGCCATTGGCCGTACATTCAAATATATTTGGGGCGTAAACATGGGTAGACTCTTATTGGCGTGAAGATGTAGAAAACGTGCTGTATTCAACGTTTTCAACGAGTTAAATATGTATCTATAAAGATTTTAGTCATTTTGCAGGATGCTTAAAGAAACATTTGATGTATTAGAAAGTGAACCTGGAATTTATAACAAGATACAAACTTTAGAGCATCTGTGACATCGGAAGAACATCTATTAGTCGCCTTGAGGTAAATAATAACTTTTATTTATTTGTAATAAACTTTTAAATAAACGTAAATACATAAATTAAATACAAAAGGTGAATTTATAATATCGCTACAATATAATTACATATTATATTTATAATAATCACTTGGGTTGATTTCATTCTAAAAACTCTCCTAATGGTGATGGTGTCAGTATTAAACGCATATGTGTTTGTCGAAGAGTCAATCGCAAACTATTCTGATCCTCTCATATAAGTAAATGGTTGTGGTGGATGTTGGTAACTAGAAGTTTGAATAGTCGCCGATGAGGTTGAGGAAAAAGATGATACTGGAGAGGCTGGTGGTTTGTCACCCAAAATTTGATTAGCTAAATTTAAAGTTCCCATTTTAAACGGTCTCGTTTGGTTGCTATCCATCTCCTTATATCTGGAAGAACCCTTGTCACGAAAGATACATCTGGATTTCCTTTCTTGGTAGATGCATTTTTTTAATCGAAAGTACTCTAGTATGGTTTTATTAACCTCTGCAATAGATGTGCTACTACAAGTTCTGAAATCTTTTTCATTTTCTTGGGTCCTGCAAAATCATACGATTCGCAATTCTCATTGTCATCATCATCATAATATTCTTCGTGCTTTGGTTCAGCCGAAGGAATGCCGAACGTTGGAGTTGCAATACTTCCTTGTAATTTCCGACATTTTGTAAAAGGTAGTAAGAAATTCAGGTATTCTGCGAGAGGGTATGGTTTCCTTACCCTACTTCCTGTACCAGAACGCCCAATCGGCACTTGTAACTGTCGGGTATATCAACCTCTTTAGGCCCCTTTATTTATTTTGAATAATATGAATAATCCATGTTGATCTGTAAAAAATGTCTATTAAAACTGTATCACGTTTAGAGGGCAGTACATTTTTGACTCAGCACGGGCGCTTATCTTGATGGCAACCAACTAGTTGGCTCCTATACATCTGTCAATAACAATGTAAATGTGATTCCGTTACTAAATAAAACCCCAAAAACAAACCAAAAGATATGCAGGATGTTCCTAAATACCATGTACATACGGAAAGAGGTAATTCTTTGGCTTATTTCATGACTAAAAATTCATATAAACATAGGTCCGCATACGCTTCGTTACCGATCTACAGGGTGTTGAAGTTTCAAGATTTCTTTAGTTTTTTCTTTATAGCTCCTGCAGCTTGTGAGATATTTCTCTCAAATTTGGAATACGTGTTACGCTGTAGGGCTTACATTATTGGGCATGCCAAATGGTTGTGAGAATCTACAGGGAGATATTTTTTCAGGGATCATGTCCCCTTTTCTCCCCCTGAACTTTTTTGCTATGCGCCGCTGGTAGATTCTAAAATACAAAATGAGTTTTCTGTTTTGTTTAGAATTTTTTCGTTCTCTTGTAGTTTTTTCGTATCTGCGACCGTTCTATAAAAAAATTAAAAACGATTTTCTGTAATTCGCTAGACGAAACTAAAATTCTTTGAGTTTACAAACATCTTGGCATTTAGTACTTAAATCTATAAATGAAACCTTCACGCTCTTTACATCAATTTTCAAATTTGGATTGTAAATTTTTAAAATAGATTGAAAATCGGGATGATAAAAATGTGACTTTCAAGTTTAATCTTCCAACACGATACCAACTACCTTCGCCAAAGGCCCTACCACAATTCTATATAGTGGATGGATCTTTGATAAAATGTATTAAACTCGATCTCTATACTCTATTTCTTCTTCCTCCATCAAAGTGGGATCTCAATTTTACGTTGTTTTTAGTATTATGATTCTCTTACAACGTCATATGTGGTTCATTACGTCTTTCTATAAATTGCAAAAGCCGAAACAACGTGTGAAATGCTCTAGAACACGGGTTCGTATCGGAAAATTTCTTGATGATGGTCAAAAACTCTCGAAACGTAATTAACCTATAATGTGTAGTACATTGTTGAATTTCAAGTAAAAAGGGCTTCTAAATTTTGGCATCAGAAAATAAGCAACTTTAATAGTAACGCCTGAAAATAATTAATTAGAAATTCAAAAAGTCGTTTTTTATGATACCTCAACACTGAAAAATCATATGAAGGATCTCTATCCCCCAATTTGTTAATACTTTAATTATCCTTTTTTCCCATTTAACCAAATTTGTGTCCCTTACGATTAATGACATCCCCATACTGGCCCTCCTTATCTTGGACACACTCAGTGGCGTAACACGGCGGTTTGGCGCCGGTGTGCAAGAATAAATGATAGCGGCTGTAGATAAGAAGTTTCAGAAAAGAGAGGGGGGGGGGGCATAATTTTTGATCATACGACACTTTAAATTTAAAAGAAAATTAATAAGCTCTTTTCTTAACATGAAAGGTTACTTACTGCAAAATAAAACACATTTAGATGTATCAATCTTTTATTAAATATAACATAATAATAATAATCCCATTATTCCCTATTGGGACATGGGGTATTCGTATATTCTCTCCAGTTGTCATTTTCCTTTGCTCTTTGGCTCAGTTGTTCTATAGTCTTTCCTGTCTCTTGTTTTAAAGTTCTCCTCCACGTTTTTCGCGGGCGTCCTTTGTTTCTGAAACCCTAAGGGTTCCAATCAAAACTTTTCTGCAAATGTCTTCTCCTAATTTCTATATTAATGTCCACCTGATTTGTTCGGTCCCAAAGATCTTTCGAAATAATGACTGGCCACCAAACACATAAAAAAAAAAAAGAAACTCACCCCATATTTCTGTGCTGAGCAATAGCAAATCTGTCAAGCATTTCAATCCTGTAGTATTTGTTACGCACCATTGGTACCAGCACAAGAAACCACGTAATTAAAAAACGTTAATAACAATAGAACAACGAATTGCACGTGTCACTGCTACTCGTGCACAATAGCTGAATAATTAATAACATCCACCTGACCAATATTGTCACGTTTTATCACTTCATTAAATTACTCGAGTTTGAAATGTTAAAACATATTTTTAAGTCACTATCGCCGGTACCCTCGTATATTATCGTACTTTCCCCAACCGAAAACTAGTGCAAACTGCAAACGCAAACCAAAGACTAAACAAACTGCAAAGTGCAAACTGTCTTGCCAATCCCCACCATATATCATTTTCCCTCTCCGGAGGACGTCTATCCGATTTCAGTAGAGGTTGTAGTTCTTCGGATTTTAAACGATATCGATTGGAGAAGTGGGATATTTTATAGGATTAAGAACACCAACTGCCAACGAAATTTTAATTATATCAACTACAATATGCTGTAATCACAGCTAAATAAAGAACTGAAATGTTCAGTGGTGTAGATAATGAATCTGTACCAGCCCGCGCGAATATCCTAATATTAAAAAGAAATACCTTAGTTTTACAATAAAATTTGAAAACGTATCTTCTTGCAAGAAATAATTTTCCAATCCGTTTAAGTCAATAATAAAGTAAAGCTTTTCTCGTCTTCGATACTTATATATTGGCTCGCCATCGTCCCACGTAAATAAATTTTTACTAACTTGAATTTCGAAAAAAGGATGTCACAGATAATGTTAAATATATGTCATTCCAATAACGTACATTCATATGCACTGATCGCAATACACTTGTTTTCAATAATTAAAAAAGTTTTTTTAGTAAGTATGTATATTGTTTTACTTTTGAATTTCGTTGGACAAAATTGTTTTCACTATAAAAATCGGAATGGGATTAATTTGTGATTTTTTCAAGTGTCGACGATTTCTTCGTTTGACATTACAGCAAAATGCAAACAATTAAAGAATTACAATATATTTGCAATATCATTCATACTATGTACACTTGCTTTCAAAACTTTCGCGTACACATTCAAAATCAAGTAACAACGATTTTGCAAAATTTTAGCTGTGTGAACCGGTAATTTTGAGATTAGGTTAAAAATGACATTGACAGCATGTTGTCTGCAGTCGAGGCATTTTGACTTTTCAATAATTTAAATGTCAGAGTTGATTAATTACAACCCTGATTTAATACAGCGAAAAATAGGTGTACGCGAACGTTTTGAAAGCAAGTGTACATATTAGTAAATCGTGTTGTGATTTGATTGATGATCATATCGAGAGATTCACAAAATACCTTTTTCACGTACTGTGGACTGTACGTTCTACAGAACTTAGGCCACTTTTCCGGGCCCATTGTGCATACTAGAACTACTACTACCTTAAACTACCCTTAACCTAACCTATGGTAAGTGGCTTCCTGGAGCTGACAACTGCCCCGGTCCGGATTCTAACCATCGGCCACAGACTCCCGAAAACCCCCTGCGACCTCCACTGCAAGCGATCGCCGCACTCGCCTATCGAGGCCCCTTCATGTACTGTAGAGTAGAGAAAGGTACAGAATCGTTAGATAAATAGTACTCTTTTGCATAGCAACGCATAGCGTAATTTTTAAATGCACAATATTTCATACAAAATTTGATACTTTTGTATCAACATTTTTAAGAAACATTTCCCTACAATACATGAAAAATAGCTTATGCGATACGTGAGAAAGTGTTTTTCCATGCTCCACGCATTTGTAGTCTCGGCTTCGATTGCGAAGCTCGCACGTTGCACGGTAAATTACACTTTTCTCAACTTGTTGCACAATATACTATAATACAGAATCGTTTTAAATAATCTTTTATTTCAGTCAGCGGCAAGCTCATCAAAAAGAAATTATACTTTTTTGTCGTTTGAATATCATGATTGATTGGATATTTCAAAATGTTACCAAATTCTTAGCTTCTACTGTTTCACTACATTTTCGCGAAAAATGTGTTCAGGAAATTAAACATGTTTGTAGACCACCCCGATATATCGAACTTCCTCTCCGTACCAGCCGAGCGGTTTACTAATATTTCAATTAAATTGTTTCCAAGTATCACACTGTAGACACAATAACTATTCGTTTTGTAATTTTTCGGTATTAATTAGTAGTTTTGTAATAACAATACATTTTCGAATTTTCTTGTATTTTTTTAATCTTTCACACCTATTCCGTGTTTAATCTCAGCAAAAGACCATCAAATTCGCACACAAACTCATATAAATGAAGAAGTTCGGTTATCGTATAGGTATCTTTTTTATATATGTACGCTATTTAGGTACATAATGGTTACAGACATATTGAATAATTCTATTCGAAAATACTCATACAGCAAAAACTATAAATTCAATCAACATCTTTATCAGTATAAGTTGTGTTTTTATTTAGAATTTTTTTAAATTCAAGTTTATGCGAAAGAAATGGTAATTTTTAGAATCAAATATTCAAACTTGACACCTTGTCAAGTTTGTTCCTAAAAAAGGTAATTTAATTTGATCAAAAAGTTTATTAATATTACATTAAGTAATATTAGTACAATTAAAAGAAATATATATCAACATTATGGCCACAGAAGCAGAGTTTGGGCGTGGCCATAAAGAGCAACTACTTATATTACTGTAATGATAGCAACCAAAAATTTCAACAAATTAACCAAAAAATATATGTTCATACCTCAAATTGTCAAATTAATTTAACAAATTTTTCAAACAGGAGTAGTAGTCTAATCCCACTGAATTACAGACTGAACTAGAGCGAAATAAACGCTTTTAATAGTATTAAATTGTAAAATATTTTTGAACAATTTAAATGCGAGTATGTTATCACATATAATCTCATAAGAGCATTAATTCTTTCCGGAAATTTTTTTGAGTGCGTTCCAACAACGTCGTATTAATTTGCCCGAGCGGGACGCGAGGGCAAATTAGGACGTGGTTGAAGGCACGAAAAATAATTTCCAGATATGAATTAATGCTCGAATGCAGATTCGGTAAGAAAATCGTAACGACACAAACCCTAAAAAGAAGTAATGTCTACCTACAAAAAATTTCCAAGAAATTTTGATGTTGTCTTGGATACAGCTCGTGAACTAATTTTTCTATTGGTCATTAATGAGTGTCGTACGATTTTCTTTCTAATTTTTCGACTAATTCTTCTACATGCGCTTTCCTTTTAGGTGTCGAATCAATAATTATACCTAAATATTTCACCTGAAAAACTGCTTTTATAGTTTGTGTACATGTGCAATTGGGTTTGTTGCGCTTTAAACAGTTTAAGTGATGAAGAAAGGTTTCTGTAATTGGCTGTGTTTGCGAATTTGTTAAGGAAAAGTTAATAATAGTATATTAAAGTATGAGTGGATAACAAGGTCTTTAAAACACGCGCGAGTTTTCGAGCACGACGGCGTAGCCGGAGTGCTCGAAATAGAGCAAGTGTTTTAAAGACCAGTTATCCACGAATACTTTACGCTATTTTTTATTATACCTCCAATACTGGAAATAAATTACGCACTGAAAACTTAGAAATAATTTTTGTGGTGATAAATCGAGAGGGCATAATAATATTGCTACTATAGTTACGAGAATTATTTACGTTTTTGTCGCGTCCATGTCCGTTGTTGCATTCAGTCGTTTCCTTGACAACCTTTAAAGCTCGGCGAGCTTTAATCGCCTGTATTCGCACGCTCAGGCGTAGTTTAAACGGCGATTATGATGCAGGTATAATAAAAAATGAGTTTTTGATAAATTTAATGATAGTAAATCGCAATCCAGTTGACTTCTTATTAAAGCCATGCCGTATTCAACCTCCTGCAGTAGCTCATAGCGGCTCTCCGATGCAAAAACAATCACAGTATCATCAGCAAATGAAATAATTTTAGCATTTACATCAAGTTTAATTAAATCATTGATACTCGTATATATAAGAAAAAGAATGGGCCCTAACTTTAACAAATCTTTTTGCCGAATACGATTTTATAAAATCATTACCGGGACCTCTAATTCCGATATTTTCTAATTTGCATAAGAGAACTCGATGACATACAGTATCAGATGCCATCGCAAGATCAAGAAAGACAGCCAAGGTCTTTTGATTATCGTCTAAATTGTTATAAACAGCTCTAGTTAAATAAAATATAGCATCACCAGTACTCATATTATTTCTAAAGCCATAATGTGTTTTCGATAATATACTACATTTCTCCAAAAAGTTTACTAATCTGTTTTTATAACAATTTTCTATGATTTTACCGACATTATTCGTGAGTGATATAAGTCGGTAATTATTCACATTATCTCATTAGGTTTATATAAAGGAATTATTAAAGCCGTTTTAAATATTTCAGGAAATATACTCAATCTAACGCATATATTAATAATGTGAACTAACGATGTTATACAAACACCTGCAATTTCTGCTTTACCAGTTCTGTAACCGTCCACGATTCCGACCCATAAAGTAGAACAGGTTTTACCATTACATCAAACACTCGCAAAATATAACTTGAAACATAAATATATATATGAAAATACAAAAACAAAAACCACGTAAAAGGAATACAAATTTAAATAATTCACAAGAAAAATAAAATATATAGATATATAAATATGTAGATATAGCACTTTAATTAAACTCTCTTTTGCGAGATTTTGCTAAAGCTAAAGTGAATTAAAACCAAGAGTACTGGCTCGTCTCGATACTCAGTAATGCAAAACTCTTTAGGCGTATTTGGCTCATCTTACTTAGCAAAAAGTTTTGAATAATTTTTAATTTAGTAAAAGATCTCTCAGTGGAGGCTGTAGTGACGGGATGTAAAAAATAGGATATAAGCTGTATATAGAACTGGAAAGCTGGCCAATGATGTGTGATTAGACAGACATTTTTCTAACACTTCCTTCACTGATAAGCCAGATTTAATACTAGTTGTGTACGAAGATCGAATTAGTACAATTTGCTTTAGTAAGCCGTCATCGAGATCACTTTCAAACGTAGGCGTAGTTTGAAGTAATTTGGTACTCTCTATGATCTTTGTATCTGAGGCAATCGTCAGAAATTTGCGGTTTAAAACTTTGAATTTATAGTATGTTACTATGCACTATGAAATCCAAGAATCACAAACACACATTAGAGCTGGAACTTCTAATCTACTCAAAAGAAGAAAAGACTGCGCACTCAAAAGAGCCCAGTGGCGCTCACGTATCATAGTCTGTTGTCGCTTCGAACCACTATTCTAGGAAAACTTTTGTTTTCACTGAAAACTTCGCTACCGCGGCGCCTGTATAGATTCGGCACCGAAGTTCTTCGCACCCCCTGCACATATGATAGTTACGACACTGGACACACTGAATTTGGCTGTAGTGGTTCTAACACCTACATATAAAGTTGTAAGTACTTTATCCACTAAAGTCACGTTAGCCGGACTCGGTAGATCAGGGGTTTAACATTCTGGCTGCTGATCTAAGGGTCGCGAGTTCGATCCCCGGTTCTGGTAAAATTGTAGAAATAAAAAATACGGATTAAAACCTCTAAAGATTGCCATCATTTGGAAGTGATGTAAGGCCGTGGCTTCCATGATACTACGATGTGTAACATGTAAAATATCCCTTGGTCAGGGTAAAAATACTGTAAACAAAATGGCGGATTTAATATGGTGGCCACATGTTAAAAATTATCAGGCTTTGATAAAAATTGGAATATAGAGGTTTTCGAAGCAGCTGATGACAAATTTGAAGTCAAAATACTGTGAATAAAATGGCGAACCTTTTACTTGTTGATGATTTTCCATCAAAAGGCTTGGAAAAACCTTAATAATTGTAGTTTGAAAAAACTATTTTTATCTCTGCTCTCGTGTGACATACAAAACTGGACTTAAAGGTGATGTCTAGGTCAACCGCAGTCAAAAGAGTCTCGGAAATGGCAAGTGAACTAACCAAGAATTGGCGAGAAACTTTTAAACAAATTGACTACGTGTGTACCACTGCTGACATATGGTCAAGCAAAACACGAAGCTTTTTAGGAGTGACTTGTCACTGGGTTGATGACGATACTTTTGAGCGAAGATCATGTGCTTTAGCATGTAAAGGTTTTGCCGGTGCTCACACATATGAAAGATAGCAGAACTTCTAGAAGCAATTAATTTATCTTTTGATTTAAATACGACCAAATTGGTTGCTACTGTGACAGAGAATGGGTAAAATTGTATAAAGGCATTCAAAGAATTTGCTATTAACACTAACACTGATGAATTATTATATTTTAATCCAAATTATATATCTGATGCTGAAACTGATGAAAGTAACGGTAATATGAATGCTGGAGCTGAAGATCTTTTCCTTCTTGTGAATTTAGACGAACCTGAAAATAAAATTCACTTACCAAATCATCTAAAGTGTATAAGCCACATATTGAGCTTAATTGCAACAACGGGCATTTTAAAAACCATAAACCAATTTCATGGCTTAAGTAGTCGGCATACAGCAATAATGAACAACTGTTCTGCGCTTTGGAAAAAGGCAGGTAAATCAAAGTCTGCAGAGATTATGAAAAACATTTTAGGGCACACTTTGAGCTATCCTGGAATTACCAAATGGAATCTCTATTTCGATGCTATATCTCAAATTTTAAAAGAAAAGTTCCCACGTTTATTTGCGGAATTAGGTATAAAAGCACAAAATTTAAATAACGCCGAGGTAACTTCCCTGCAAGAATATTGCCAGGTATTAAAACCGATAGCCATGGCACTAGATATTTTACAAGGGGAAGATGGGATATTTTTTGGGATCGTTTTACCAACATTGGGTTGTCTAAAAATAAAATTAGAAAACCTTAAGTCAAGTAATTTTAAATACATGGAACCCATTTTACAAACTTGTATCACGTCCGTACAAAGAATATTTAAATCTTTGAGTTGTCTTAGGATGCTCATAGTACAATAGTAGTGAGTGTGACTTGCCCAATGTTTAAACTTAAATGGTTAAGTTGGTTTAAAGATACAGGGTGTAATAAAGTTCAAACGTTATTACGTAAGGAAGTTGAGATACTACATGAAAACAGTCCCAAAAATGTAGAAAATGAACAGGCCGTTGCAACAGCCACTGCATCCTGTCTATCGTCCGAATTTTGCGAATTTGATTGCCTGAATAAAGTAGACAATGTTTGCTTGGTTTCTCCCGATGAATACAAAGGTCAAATAGATCTTCAAATATTGCAGTATTTACAAGATTCAGATACAAACTTCAAAATGTTAAACAAATACAATTTAATTAAGAAAGTATTTCTAAAATTTAACACCCCTTGGCCATCTTCAGCGCCCGTAGAGCGCATGTTTTCTTTTGCTACATTTATCGATTTGCCAAGAAGAAACAACATGTCAGATAGTAATTTTGAAAATTTAGTATTGTTAAAGTCAAATACCTCTCACCTTTTATCTTTCTGCGTTTCTACATCATAATTATAAATTAAAATGATTTTATTTGCCGACTAATTTTATGATTTGTTTGTTATTAGCACTAATCGCTTCAAATGTACGAGATAAATATGGTCAACTAAAAATAAATAGTTACTTGGTGAATTTGGAATTTTTGGGAATAAAATATTTTGTTTATGTGGTAAATAATTCATTATTAAAGTTTTCGTTTGTTTTTAATATATTTTCATTTCTATTATTATCATTATGTACTAGTTTTACCAATGTTTTACCAGCCCCAGGCTCCAGCTGTAGCATATATGGATAACTAACTATTGGAATGGTTGCACCTCTCTACATTTAAATCCTATATTTATTTACTTTAATATTACTTAATGCAGTTTGAGACTCTTAATAGGGTGTGGGTCGTTAATCTAGTTATCTGTTCTTTGATATTCTAATTTTATATGAATTTTCAACTATTTACTGCTACTAAATGTCAGTTTGACTTTAAACAACTATCAAACAATAATCAAATCGAAATGACAAATATTCTTTCTACTCACAAATCAAAAACTCAATTCCTAAAGTAAGTACTACATGCTATATTCTAGTAGTAAGCATATTTGTCACATGATAACATTATCTTATCTTTCATATTAACCTTCACCACCCTGATTGAATACTCAATTGCTATAACTTAACAAAACTAATTATAAATTGTCTCAAATGTAATTTTTATTACTCAATTCAACTTAACCAACAATCTTATTCAAAATTTTCTAAATTTGATTGTATTAATCTTCCAAATTTATTTCTTTTAATTTTTATTTAATAAGTGACCTATGTGTATCATAATATAATTCCTCAATTAAGAAAAACATTTAAAACAAACTAGATTTATTTTTAATTTCTTTTCTTAATTTCTCTTTTAATAACAAAACTATTCATAACCAATCCTAATATCGTTGAATGTAACTTCATAACAATTAAAATTAATTTTTATCTAATCATTTCAAATTACTATGGAGATAAAAATATTTTAACCTATTAAACAAACAATCTTTACAATAATCATAGTAATTTATGTAATGTACGGATAAATCATTGATATATGGAATCTTCCTCTTATTCGTCCATCTCTCTCATTTATTAACTCATATGTATTATTATTATTAAATATTTGATGTATTTTATAAGGTCCTTCATATGCATATAAAAGTTTTGCACACTTTCCTTCCTGTTTGCTACCCTGAGTTTCTTTACAATTACTAAATCCCCTATTTTAAATTGTACCCGTTTTAATAGCTTCTTTTTTTGCTTTTTTCGTATCTGTCGTGAATTACCTTCAATCTTCTTCTCGCTCTTTCTAACAATTGCATTATTTCAACATTACTTTGTTCTTTCCTCCAAGGCCTAGCTGGTATTACTTTTTACACAAAGTAATTGGACTGATCTCCGTTGTTGTATTCAGAACATTATTTATAAAACTTTCCACATCTGTTAAATATTGTACCCATTTATTATGACTTTCATGTGTTAGTATTCTTAAATATTTGATCACCTCTTTAATGTAACTTTCTGCAATATTACTTTGAGGATGTCTTATGCTACAAAAACAAATCTTTATTCCCTTTCTATCTAAATTATTTATTAATCTTGTATTTCTAAAATATGTTGTCGATCGATGACAATTTTTATTTGAACCTGAAAATGGGGATGATGGTGATCATCCACAATCGCTCATATGCCAAGAAGTTCAAAATCGAGACGCCAGTAAAATACGTAATGAAATTAGTAAAAATTTAGTTACAAGTACTCGTTAGACAAATTATTTATATTATCATCATAAATCTAAATTCATATACTGAATGTTCTATGCACATATTTTTATTAATTGTTACAAATAAATGCAATTACTTATTTCTATTTAACAATTTTTGTAGCAGTTCATTTTTGTTAAATTTCATCTAAGATTTGCTGTTGCTGTTCGTACTTTTTTTCCATCTGCTCTCTCTTTTCATTCGTTTCCGTAATCAGCAGCCGTAGTTGTAACTCGTGTAGCACACTTGTATTTGGCGAACGTCGTGGAGTTTTGTTCGATCTCTCCGGAGTTGTGCTTCTAGAGCTACTGAAAAATACAGTTTATATTTTACAATAACCAATATTAATTTTCTGTAATACCATTGAATAAACAACTTTGACAAGAAGCGCAAGGCCTGTATACTTAAACGTTCCATATTGCTGTTTCATCGGTAGTCTCGCTCGTGATGCTGCCCGCACCCCGCGGACCATAAACTCAACCAGTTTTCTTTCACTGTTCTGTGGCGACATCAAATCATTTACGGACGTTCCTAAAAACTAATGTTGTTTGCGCTGTTTAAAAATGTGTTGCCATTCTTATCAGTTAATTTACAGCGTATCGGCTTACGTTTTAATAACTCGGCTTTTAGCTTTCACAATAGCTAGCCGATAATTTGAGCATGATGTATCTCAAATTCAATAGAAACGCCAGTGAAAATAAAAGGCAAATATTGTTTATTAGTACAACTGGTGCACATACATTATTAAATAGTTACACAGTTATAATAAGTATATTAACAGCAACAATACATTTTTACTTATCTTATTTTGGGAATAAATTGCAGTGTTGTGGTTATTTAATTAAAAATCAGATAACAGTGCGGCCGCCCCAACATGCACAATTTATTGTTACCATGGAATTTTGCTTTCTTTCAGCATACATAGGGCCGGTTGCAGAAAGCAATGTTAAGTCTGGTGTTAGCTAACGCGACGTCAAAGTGAACAAAAACGAATCAAATCTCAAATGCTTATGGTAACTAATACATTAGTAATCACAATTTTATGCGATTTTGTTCACTTTGACGCGACGTTAGCTAACACCAGACTTAACATTGCTTTCTGCAACCGGCTCCTAAACTGGGTTTTTACGAGTAGCATTACTAATAATGTGTCAATTCAGCAATCATAATATGAAGACATCAATTATGGCTGTTCATTTTAATTTAATAAAAAATCTTTTGGGATATGTAAGGCAGCCATTTTATAAACAAAAAACGACGTGTTTAATCCAAATAACGGGTGTTCATAAACAGTCGTCATCCCAGTAGGTTTTGACTTCAGAAACGTATGTCTATTAAAATTGACAAAAATGCGCGATGACAGTACTCAATGACGTTTCATTGTGTTGCACGAATTAATCAAAGACATAACATTTTGTTTTTCAAAGCAACTGGGATGACGACTGTTTATGAACACCCGTTATAAGAAATTGTAAATATATTTCGACCCGTTAGATCTTCATCGGTACAAAAAATAGATACAGGGTGTTTCAAAAATAAACGTAGTCCTTTTAAGGGCGTGTTCCTCTCATGAAATATGTATGTTAATAAATAACTTAATGATAAAAATAATATCTCAAAGGAAAATACAAAACTTCAATAACCAAGAATGGAATTGTATTGGGACAAATAAATGCAAAACAAATCCAAGACACTCAATTCCTGAATTTGTTTCACAAATACTTACCCTCAAAACAACTCCACTACTTCCAATTCAGAAGAAAAATGATCAATCAAATAAATTATGATATATAGGGTGATTCATAATGAGGGTAAAAAAAATTAAATGAAGCTTCTTCAGGTGAAAACAAAGCAATTGGCCTCATATACCTTAGTACCAGAACGCTTCGTTATCGAGATACAGGGTGTTGAAAATTTGAAAAAAATATCGTTTTTTTTTTCATTTATTCGGAAATGATTGGGAATTAAATTTTAAAAATTACGCAATACGTATGTATGTTCATGTGGCATAAGTGGACCATATTAGTCAGTTTTTTCCTTCTCTAGTGGCGTAGCTACAGGGGTGTATGTGGATATTTCGGGAGAAAAAAAAATGGTACGCCACTGTTTTTTTAAAATTCTGATGCAATTTTCAAAATGCTCAACTAATTTACTGTTGAAAGGGTCTCTTGTGTTTTTTTCCTACCGTTAACCGTTTTCATGTATATCACACTTCAAAGATGAAAAACGCGACTAAAAAGTCAAAACAATCCAGTACATGTAAACATAATGGAAGTTTTTTTACACTCACTATGAATCACCCTGTATAATATTTATAAATTTTTTTATTAAAGAAATCATATTTCACACTTATCTTAATTAAAATAATTGATAAACGAGATCAGCAGCAAATTCAAAATTAGACACTTTAGTGACCATTTTGCCCTCTGTAGCCATTTAATTACATTTCACGCCTTTAGGGCAGATTGTTTCTATTCAAAACCAATTTTCAACTTTTAGTCACAAACGCAATCTCATTTCCCGCGCATTTGGTTCCGTTCACCCTGTATGTAGACGCGCTTGGATCTTTTGGAACACCCTTTTGAACGCGTGTGACTGCGAGGCCTCGCGCTCTCTTTGTCACCGGAACGTGTTTGTTTTATTGGTCGCATCGCCATTGGCTGTCGAGAGTCACGTGGTAACACCAGTTTGGTTCAGGCCACTTCCGGCGTCGTAACGCTGCTTCAAGGCAGTAGATGACAGGCCGTTGATCGAAGAGGTCGCAGAGTGTGCCGTTTCGCGGCGTTCCCACCATTTGCGGGGACGCCAGCCTGTTTTTCCCGTCTCGTGCTGTTTCAGCGACTGTTGTGTAAATTGCCGTTGTTTGTTAGTACCGTTGCTGTGAAAGCCTTCCTATTTCCCGTGCTGTTTCAGCGAATATGCCATAAACTGTTTCGCCTTTAAGAGGTCGCGTGTGATTTGCGAGTGGCAAGTCTTTACGTCAAAGCGTGGGTGTGTGATGGGCTTCACGGGGCCAGTCCTGCGTTTGTGAGAAAGGGGGCTTTCCCTTTTCAACTCGCTGTTTTCGAGGATCTTTCTAGGCAGGACGAAGTAGGCCTCTTTGCCGCCGTAAGTGTGCTCTCAGGAGAGCGTCGTAACGCCGCCATCTTGGGGGATTCCAGCCCGTTTACCCCAGATGCCGTGTTTCGGCGATTTAGCTGCCACAGACTGTCGCCTTCTACCAACTGATTGCACGCAGCTCTCATAGACCGTCTACGGACTAAGGTATTTGTAATTACAACCATTTAAACATATTAACTGTCGCTTGTGCTCAATTTTGCGTGGGCGGATGCATGCCCTTTGCTTGCTTGTCGTGGCTTTTAGTGCCGGCTTGAGGCCACCATTCTTCAAGACGCTACTTTGGTAGCCTGCAGTAATTTCATATGCGCGAGTTTCGCTTTTCATCGCCTAAATAGCTAAAGAACTCTGCGCCTATGTTTTGGTGTTACGTTTGTGCGAATTTTTAATTCAGTAATTTTATGTGCGCGCGCTTCGCTATATTGTACCGATTAATACATAAATGGAATCAACGCCTAGCCGTGCGGAGCCTGGCGCACCCTAATCTGTTCGAGCCCTTTGTTTATGTTTGCGAGGGCTTTGTGCTTTGCTTATCAGGTGTTAACCGAAGCCAACGACTGCGTGGGCGACGTAGCAGGGGCTGGCACCTATTCCAAATTCGCATTCTTTAGTGAGGCTATGTTAGCCCCTCTTCCTGGTCAAATATTGCAGTCACGCTGCCCCGCTGCCTAACGAGTTAGGCCTTCAATTAATTCGTCGCGCATTTGTGCGGCGTCGTGCTTTGCTGCTAGCTACACTGCTCCCGTTGCCTTTGCAGGTCGGCGTCTGTTATCGCGAACTAACGCGCCCTTTTCCGGAGTGCGTATTTCCAAACTGTACTCTAATATGTAAAGTGTCGAGCCCACTGCGGCCGGCCACCCATAGTGTGTTGTTTATTAGCATAGCGCGTCCATCAGCTGGTGCTTAGCGTAAGAAATAGCATAAGCTTGGCGGCAGGATTTGCTGCCCAGATATAGTTATCGACCAATAGACGCATATTTAATTAAGGGACGTATTATTCCTATTCGACCTGTGCATGCTTTGTTTCAGATAGCGCCTCTACAGTGTAAATATTTGCGATCACGAAATTATTATTTGAGCTTACAGCTCATGAGAATTCTTATCGACGGAGTATCTTGAATACTTCGCTCCCGTTTAACCGCCCAAGCCCGGTTATTCGGGTTAAGACAGGCTTGGTGGCGCGCTCTTTATTTTACCGTTACTTACCGACCCTCTGGCCGTTGCCCTTAGGTAATCTCGTTAAGGACCCGCCCAGCTCCACTGATGCCTTAGCCGGCCCATCTTGTTGCGGCATGGGTAGCGGCCTAGGGGAACTTTCGTCCCGATTTTGTCCATTATGGCACGCTCCGGCCGTTTCGTTGTTATATGAGCCGGTGCGGTGTCGTTTATACTACATTTATATTTATCAAACGCTATATTAAATTGTACTAACAGAAACGATATCACCTCGGCAAATTAATCGGACGGTCTTTTTAAAAATGTTATGTTTCTTTCACAAGAATAGTCTTTCGACAATAAAAACAATTCATTTTCGTTTACTAGCGCACTTTCACCTTTTGTTAAATTGTTGGAGCAAATTTCGCATGAAATTTTGTTTCCAGTTTGTATGCTAAATAACCAGCCACATAATTTTTTTCTAGGGTGTTGTCTTTTATACAAACAATATTTTCAGAATCGTTATTGGCATAATTTCCTTCGTGCACAAATTCTTCGACAATTTCAGTGGACTCACTAAAATTATTTTCTATATTTACGCCATCGGCGTTTTGGCCATCTTCAATGAACTGGGAGTCGATATCTAAAGTTTTGATATCTTCAACAACTTCGCAATTTCCTGTGTCAACAGACATTTGTAGTCTTATAGTCATATTATACTGCATGACTATGCGACATTGACGAACTGTAGGGAACGGATTATATCCTCTATTTCTTACAACCGAAAAGAAATTTTCTAAAGGATCTTGATTTAAAAATCCTGTTAATAAATATTTTACGTCTAAAAGTTTCAAATGATTCCAAAGCGAAAGGATTGATATTAATGTCCACTCAAAGCCATTTAAACAAAATATGTTATTTCGCTTTTTGTTTCTTTCGAAGACTTCTATGTTTTGAAAGTACTGAATACCATTCTGTAATACTTCCTCAGTCTTGTTTTGGTATATGGATCATGGACGTCTGTAAGGATTGGGGTCATGTAATATTCTACTATTTAGAGCATCAAAAATATTATTAATTCTCTCCACAAAATTTGCTGTATCAAATGCTGTGCTACTCTTACACTGGTTGGTTCTGGCTGCTGTTGTAATTGCAGCTGAAACAGTATGAGAAAATATTTGAACAGCATATTTTACGCGCATTTTTTGAAAATTTGTAGGAGCAATGTGGTTAGATGTTATCTTTAACATAGCTCTAGTAGTACTGCTCTGTTGATCAAGATCATACGTTGTTGTTATGTCGGTCCAAGCCACGTTTTTTTTTTATTGACTACGAATTGAAGTTTAGGATTCATAAAATTGTTCCGCAGACTTTTTATTAGATGCGGTGCATCGAAACAGGTAAATATCTTCTGGCCTTCTATTTCTACTATAGGTTGCTCCTTAGTAGCTCCTAACAATGCTAAAGCACTTCGATTGTTCGATCCCTGATCGCATACCAACACCATGGGATTAAAGGACATTTCCTTAAATTTTGTAATAACACGCGGAATCATTTGAACTAACCAAGTACTTTTTACCGGCCCATTAGAAACAAAATAGCCAAGAGGAATTTTCCAATTATGGAGCAGACCGCGAATAAAGAATACTAAAGCAGTATTTGCCAACTTTGACTCTATTCCCAAATATGCTAAATCTTGGTAGCCTTCAATCATGTCTTGCTATTGGTTAAATTCTAACTTTCTCTTTAATGATATTTTGTCACAAAGTACTACACACATTTTTTCTCTGTCTGACATTGCTTGTGCTTTTAGAGCTAGTTTTTTTGTCAAATTCGTGTTAATTCCTGTTCTTAAGTTTATTACTTTTAACCACGACTGAATAGTTCTAATCGATGGCAATGTAAATTTTAGATTATAAAGCATGTATTTATAATTTCCGGGTGATTTATAATGCAAAGATAACGCCAAATCTTTTTCCGATTTTGACCATCTGGTCCCTTTCTTGTGAAATAACTGCATATTGAGAAATACTTTAACATGTTGACTTTTGTTAGTTAACAAATTGTTGACAACTGCAAAATTGGAAAAGGAATTTTTGTAGTTTCTTTTTTAGACCTTTAACCTTACATGAAAGTACTGTAAATTTCCGTTTCAATTTTGCTTTGGTGGGTGTATCCATTACCATAATGCGCCCACTTAATATTGAATCACAACTTTCTGACCTGGCAAAACTTGAAACTCTTGGTAAGTTGTTGTTAATTAGATTTATAGTTTGATATTCATCATCTGAATTGGCAACAGGGGAAAGGCTGCGTTTTCTGGTGTAGGTTTTTATCGGTTGACTGGTACTTGGTTTGGCAATCTTGAAATCTCTTTCTGGAGTAGCTGGTTCTACAAATAACTTCTCTCTACCTGAAATACGTAAATATTATTGGTAATAACGTAATAATTGAAATAGCGGTTCTTGCAAAACACAGGGTGAGGCGTCTCTTACAATACCCCTCTTTTCCTTTACGGAAAAAATTATCAAAAGAATTTTCAATAAAATCTGTTTGAGACATTATTCCTCAAAATAATTTCATGTCAAATGTTTTCTTTCTTCTGTTTTTTATTTCAACTTGTAATTAATTCCTTTCTAATTTTGTGGTTTTATATAAATACACTGCGCGTTTTTGAACAATTTTAGTTCGTTGAAAAGAGAACAAAAATATTTTTCACACCGTATAAAAAACATATGGTGTAATTTAAATAATCAAGATGGCGTCGTAATTCTCAAAAAACAAAAGAAAGTAAACATTTGACACCAAATTATTTGGAGGAATTATATCTTACGGACATTTGCTGGGATTTTAAAAATAGCAAATCAAAAAAGACTTCAGAACTTAAGAAGAATTATTACTTGCTGTGGTCGGTGGCAATAATTGAAAATGTCATATTAATCCATAATAATTAAGGCAAGATTCCAGGCACTTAAAAACTTAAAAATAGGACATATGAATAGGCCCTTTAAAATAATCATTTAGGCACTTTAGGCAAGGTATTTTAGGTAATAATGTAACTAAGTAAATCAAATCTGCATACAAACATTTATTCTAACTTGGCATTAGCATAGCATACAATATATTTTTGAAAGTTTTCAATCGTAAATGAAGTTCTCTTGTCAGTCAGACTATTTTTTAACTATGAAAAAGACCGTTCGACCCAAACTTGTTTTTGCTTTTGGCATTTTAAGACAAGAACCGCGAGAGAATAAGTGTCAAGGACAAAGATTAAGAGGTTATGTTTATAATGTCAAACTCAGACTAAAATCCTAAAAATATACGTTTAGTCCGAGATATCAAATGTGGTTATTTTTTCAAGTCTGGATGTGCTAAATTGCGCGCTACGGTTACATTAATATTGTTTCCCTGCGAAAATCGACAATAGAGAAAAACCTCAGCCGTCCCCTTGGATGCACCCTTGATTGATTAATTTTAGGTCTAATAAATCTCATTAGAAACTTACCTTCTTTCAGCGTCTCTTCAATAAATGCAATAGGTACAGCAGTTTTTGTTAACAATTTGCGTTTGTTGTTCATTGGAATGTCAGTAGGTAGGAAGTGTGCTTCACAAATTAATTTATTTTTTATATTGCTTACATCCATAACCGCAATTTCAATATTCCCACAATTTCTTTTCCACTCCTCAGCTCGTCCCGTGTTATTTACAGGAAATTAAAAAAAACTAATGTTTTTATGCTGTTTATTTTTCTTGAAACAGTTTTTGTAAACACAAATATGCGCCGCCGTTACACTCATTTTCAAGTTAATTCACTTGACCCACTTAAACCTAGCGTAAACTGTAGTACATGCGACAGAGCAATGTGAACGCTGCAGCGGGTTGCGACTGACTGAAAAATCTCGATACCTGTACCTAGTGGCGCCCTCAGAGTTTCGAAACCCAGTTTGGCTACGATTTTCCATATGCGTTTGCGCTTCTTGTCAAAGTTGTTTATTCAATGGTAATACTTACTCGCCATGACTGCTGCTGCTTGTTTCGACATTTTCTGTGGTCGAGCTTTCTAGTATACAAACAGGGTTTATTGAGTACCGTTAAAGTACAATTTCACCCAACTTTCTAAAATAATTCATTATTTGATAAAATGCAGTAACAACAATATAGAATTTTATACATTCTTACCTTTCGTACGGGCAACTCTTTCTCCCTGTACCAGATTTTTTTTATTTTCCGTAACTCCTTTCCAGACTCTTCAATTTATTTTCCAGTTGCTGGATGGAGCAGAAATAATTTTTTTGGGTCATTTCCTCTCTTATTTTTTCCCACATCTTTTTCAATGTTTTTAATTTGCCTTCTTCAACCAAGGGCGTTTTTCCTTGTAAAGGGAAATTAATAATTTCGTTTGCTCAGCCGACCAGGAAGCATTTTCATTTCCACGGGAGAAGACCCGCTTCCATGCTGCTGGACCCCGGTTGTGTACCAGAGGTAAATGCAGTTCCAGCATAAGCGTCATTGTAAAAACTGGCTGAAATATTAAACTTTACATTTATATACTGTATATTCAAAATAACAAAGTAGTATTACCGTTTTCTCTATGTTCTGCCGTCTCGTGACCTTGCAGGTGGTTCACAACAATTTCTTCGTTTAATACTGCGAATTCACACTTTGGCACTGAAATAAAACGGTGTTTTTCATCTTTCAATTTCGTAAAATTCCTAACAAAAAACAGAATCGTAAATATGAGGTTATCAGCACTCTTAACCACTTGCAAACTGTTGTAACGAATTGTAAGCGCTCGTTTGTTACCCGAAGTTGCATCGGTGACGTCATACAGACGTGCTCGGAACAGGTTGGAGCAGAGCAAACGAACAAAGCATATATGATCCTCATTTGCTTTTTTATTTTAGCATATTGGGCGATGCAAAGGAAATCCCGATTTTTTTATTTTGAATACTTTTGATTTAATTTAAGTAAGAAGTAACGTAGAAACTGTAAGTTACTTTTAAAAAGCAACTAAGTTAATTAAGGAATTTAGATACTTATTAACCTTACAGTAGTCGGAATTTTTTTCTGAACACTAGTAGTCGCAGTAGGTCTATCAGACCCCTTGGTATTCTGCATTTTTATTCATTACCAATTTGAAAAATATGGATCATTGCTAAATATATTTGTTTATTAGGATAATAAAACACACCTCTGCCAAAATTCCAACTTTTAACTTTATTTGAAAATTCACAAAGCAAAGTGTACATTTTTGGCACCATCTAAGTTTAAAAAAAAATTCAAAATATTTAGAAGAAATGCCATATGTCATTATTGAAATAATAAAAGTAAAGTGTATTTAGTGTAAAAAAAGAAAACATTTCAATATTTATTCACTTACAAGGCCATCTCACTTGACTGAAATTTACATAGTTTTTTCACAACAATCTTGGCAAACAACGAAGGAATGTTCTAAACACAAATATACTTTACATTTTTCACAGTAATACTTTGTTTTTCTCTTCTTAACTTTGCATTTAGAGCAGTTTTTTCTACGGTTGTCTCTTTCTTGTGTCTCTTCTGCTGCTTCAATACCCAAAATTTCGTTTATTCTATTGCTTATGTTACGCGGAATACTTGTGTTTATCGCACGCTGTCTCAAATGTTCGTCTATAAGTTGAAAATCAAGTGTTTCTAAAAATATTCTTCTTGCCATAAATTCACTTTGGTCAACGTTTGCTTCATATATAATCTGGGAGTTTATACCAGCCACGTTCAGCATATTGGTATTTTTGACAATAATGTCGACAAATTCTTCATTAAAAAATATTTCCAACAATCTATGGGAGTATTTTTTCCTCTGGCTCGAACAGTGACTCCCGGCAAATGAGTTACTAAGTTATGTGATCTTGTTCTAACATTTTGTGGTGGCATAAATTTACGCCACTTAGTTTCATCTTTTCCTAAATAACAAGGTCCAGTGTCAATTTCCACATGTTCATTATCAGATAAATCTTCCTCAGTATCTGATTCTTTATCTCGAGTTTCGTATTCATCAATATCCTCCTCTATATGCTCATCATCGTCATCAAATATTACTTCGTCTGCCTGAACTTCATCAAACAAACGCAAAAGACGAGCTTGTTCTGCTTCATAACTCGACATTATAATTTTCTACAGAAAAAAATATTGAAAAAGAAATAAACCAAGACAGAATTTCAACTTTCTTACCTCATAAACTAATATACTAAATATTATGTTGGATTATGCAATAACACCGTTAGTATTCGCAGGGTATCTCTTAGACTTTCACAACTGGTAACTTTCGAAAGAATGCACACAGACTAAAACGCATTCGCGTGAGCATAAGAGAGTACTTTATCGGAAGGTACCGAAAACGACCTAGCGCAAGATCAAAACATTACCAAATTATAACTAAAATAAGAAATTTCAGATCTGTCAGACCCCGTGCGACTACTGTAAGGTTAAAGAAAAGTAACTTTTTCCAAGTGACTTCGATACTTTTTAAAAAGTTACTTGTAACTTGTAACTAGTTACATTTTAAAAGTAACTATCGCAGCTCTGAGTTCAGTTTATTTTTAAGGTATTTATAAAAATCTGCAAATAAATTTTGTTTTATTTATTACAAATTCACTAATTGTATTATAGTAATAGTACTCGTGATTTGCACCTTCTGTCGAATTTCCAGAGTCGTTACTGCAAAAAAAAAACAGTTAGTACAACAAAATAATTTCATTTGTAAAAGAACTAAGCGAGCACAGAAAGAATAACCTCTTACACATAAAACGTTTTATGAATTCATTTTCATACATACTTTATATTATTATTTCTGGCAGCTTGTAAAAAATTAGTAACTGTTGATGAGGATTTTACCTGTAGATAGTAATGGCCTCAACAAATGCGGATTTGGCCGCTGGACTGCCAAATCTAAATTTCATTTCGTCTCCACCTTCCAACTTCAACATGTACATGTCTGGAGTTGGGCTAGCAGTTTCCTCGATTGAATGAAAACGTATAAAATGGTTTCTCTCTTGATATGTGAGGCCGTCCAAGAATTTAGTAATGATCATGCTTACGCGATTTAACTTTTCTTTACGAAGAAAACTGTTTTTAAAAAGTTACACTTTTTATTTACAGAAAATACGGAGCAGAGTTACAGCATTCGATACAGGTGCAAGCTACTACTGACTTAATTATTCCCACAGGGGCTTATAAATGAAAGATAACAGTCTGTATGCAATATTATATCTAATCAAGCGGATGCAGTCCTATCTATAAAAGCACAGCAAAATAGATCACGTAATTCCTCCATCCCTAGCGATGAATATAATAGGAGATTATATTCAGACAAGTCTGCGAAATTAATTAATAAGTTCAACTAACGGATGTTAGGCATTACGTTCACAATAAAACGATAACAATAATTTTTTTTGTGATTACATATATAGCTTAATCTAAGTTGGCGTGCACTGGACCAAGGGTATTGAGTTAGAATTTATATTTTCAACTTCTCGATTCGGAGGTATTGCTAATTTACATAGGTTATTCATAATTGATACACGTTTATAATAAAAGTAAAGAGTTATGCATATTACAATAATTACCATTACAATAACAATAATTAGGGAGCTAAAACTTAAATATTCGTATTTAATAGAGTCTAGATTTTCAAGTGTTGAAATTTCTTTAGTTAATTTTGCTTGGTTCTGAACAAGATTGTGGACATTAACTGGTGACAAGTCAATTTTGGCTATTTCAGGTTTGTATGAAGGATTTGATCGTAGTTTTCCAATAGACATTAATTCAATTTGTTTTTCCTCATTGGGAGACGATTCAAAGGTAGTCAACAGTTCGTTTTGATTTATCAGAGCTGAGCAACCTTTTGTGACATGTAACACAATTGATCCGGTAATGAGTTTTCTATTTAGGGAATCGATGCATTTTATATCAATGATAGTTTTGTTAGGAGAGCTAACGATCCAAGTTGATCGATTTATTTTTACTATCTTTGTGGAGTGTAAATGAAATATAAGAGGTTGGCATGTTTGATCATCTTTAAGTGTTAATAATTGTGTCTCGCACAGTTTTGAATTTGGTATTAGAAAGTGGTCGTTTTGAAGGCAAAAATAATGAGAAGGAGTGACTTCTATACAGCGATCCTTATTAACAGGGGTGCTAAATTCTGTATTGAAAAGAATGGTGTTGTAAGTAGGTATGATCATTTGAAAATAATTGGTACTGAATGCAGGAAATGGAATCAATTGTATATATTGGTACTCGAAATGTGGTTTTATCAAGGGAACCTCATATAAAAAGGTAAAAGTGGTATCTTTTTGATAAGCTTTAATTTGGATTAATGATTCATATAAATGTAGATTTTCATGAGTGACGGGATAAGGAAGGAATATCTAGAACTCTCTTAGCGGTTGTCTGTAAATTTTGTAGGGTTTTAGAAATTTGTCCTAGAGCAGATAGCAGATCATCATTATCGATCAAAAATAAATGTAACTGGTGTGTTTGAGCAAATGTTAGTGAAGTCTCGAGGTCAGTACATGTTGAAATGAATAATTGCAACGATTGGATTGATTGATCCAGGATAGCAAAAGTAGAGAGGGTTCCTAAAATTTCGTCAATTTCTAGTTTGGTATCGAGAATGAGTTTATTCAAATTTTCATTCAGAAGATTTTGGTTGTCGGCCAGATTTTTAATATTGGTGGCAAAAGTATTAATTGTATCGTTTAATATATGCGCTTGTTCTTGCAAAATGATTTTTTGTGTGTCAGTGGATTTAGTTAATTTGTCTATTAGCTCGTCATATCGTCTACCGTCGTCGGCATTAAGGTTTCCCGTGAGAAATTTTACTACGTTACCAAGCCCATCTATCAGTCCTCTTTTAGATCTATGTTTTATATAGATTCCAGGAAATAATTGATCTACTAGTCGATCAGCTTTACCTAAATATTGTTGTATTAACATTAGTTGGTTATTGTAATTAATATGAACGTCCATTGTTACATTAAAACGTGGGATTTGATAATCTTTATTGTTTAACAAAGATATGGTATTGAACAAATTTGTTTTGAATGATTCGTAATTGTGCAGCAAGGGAGAATAATCCAAGATTTTTATTAAGGTCCATGTGCTTTCTTTTAGGAGGGCTTTTCCTTTGACAAAAGGGTAAAGTCCGGGGTTGTCGTTCAGTGGGTGGATCGTTACGTCGCAGTGGACGAAGGTCCAGGTGAGGACGATGAGGGTGGTCGTCCTGAAAAGGGCATCAAGTCGTTAGCATGCCTTTTTATTAATGTGTTTGTGGGTATGTTTCGCAAATCGTATGTGTCATGTTCATGGGCCTTTTCGACTACGTAAGGTCCCATGAAGCGTGGTTTTTTCTTATTTCGGGCATTTGTTTTAACATATACTTGGTCACCTATTTTAAAAGTTTTTGATTTACGAGATTGGTTGATTTTAGCAGTACGGTTTTCTTTTGTTTGACGTTGTTCGTTTTGAAGGTTATTATAAAAGTATTTCATTTTTTCTCGATGGTCAATAACGTAATTTTCGAAAAATTGTTTATCATATTCGAGTTCAAAAGGGTTTCGGCTATCAGTATGACCAAATAGGATTTCGTAGGGGGTATATTTTAAATTAGAGTGAATAGAGTGATTGTAGGCCAAAATGCAATAATGGATTTTTCTTTCTTCTGGGGTGTTTTCAAGTAATCTATAGTGTTCTAGTAGGGTAGAGTGTAGCCTTTCTACTATTGAGTTTGATTGATGGTTGTAGGGGGTTGTTACGTGTATTTTGATTTTGTGTAATTCTAGGAAATGTTTGAAAGGTTGTTTATTAAATTCTCCGTCGACAACTAAAACATTTGGTGTCGTATAGGTCGTTATGAAATAAAACAATCTGTCTGTGATGTCTATAATGTTACTCGACACTAAAAAGTATGCTTGTGCGAACTTCGAAAATGCATCTATTAATGTAAGATATTTTCGTCCGTTAACTTGAAATACGTCCATATGCATAGTATGGAACGGTCTGTTACAGGTGGGTGTTAAATTAAGAGGTTGTTTAATCGGGTACCTATTGTATTTGCATTGTTTGCATATTTCACAAGAGTCTATATAGGTTTTGACGTCGCTGTTAATCCCTTTCCAATAAAATTTTCTTTTTAAATGTTCTACAGTTTCAGGGATTCCTCGATGATTAGTTTTTCCTTGGTGGTAATTTTGAATTTGGTTAATTCTCTCGTTTTTATCTGTTATGTATGTAACTTGAGTTAGGCATTTATAAAATTTAGGGGTATTTTCGTTAGATACAGAAATAATGAAATGAGAAAAATCGTTGTATAAAGAGTCAGTGGGAAAGAAGCAGTGGTAACTGACTTTAGGTAGGCACTGTTCGATTAACAGTTGAAATTTTTCGTTTTGATTAGACTGATTTAGGTAAATTTGTATTACTCGATTTCCATCGATACTTGTGGATTTTATTTGTTTAGGTAGTGGTGTTTGTATGAATTCAATTTGATTAGGAAAGCATTGGAGAGGTTTTTCGCAAATGGGTATTGCGGGTGTTGAATCTTCTTGCGTGTGCATTGTGTTGTCGTCTGATTCTACATCATCGGGGTTGTGTGCAATTTGCGGTGTTGGATTTTCGTTGGTGGTGGTAATCGGGTTAACAGTTGGAATATCGAATAAGTCAGTAAGATTTGGTGTATCGGGTCTATTAGGAATCATGCTACAATTGTCAATGTTAAGTTCGGGAGTATTAATTCTTTCGGTGGTCTGTAAGATGTCGTCTATGTCGTTAATGACATCTTCTGAGACAGTTAGGGGATGTAGTTGAATGCGAGAGAGAGCGTCTGCCACTTTGTTGGTTTTTCCCGGGAGATATTTAATTTCGAAATTAAATTCTTCTAATTTTAACGACCATCTGGTCAATTTTGAATTCGGCTCTTTGAGGTTTCTCAGCCAAACTAAGGGCCTGTGGTCAGTGTACAAGATGAATTTAGTTCCGTATAAGTAGGGGCGAAACTGTTTGGTAGCCCAAACGATAGCTAACAATTCCCGTTCTATCGTGGAGTACTTTTGCTCGGTTTCATTGAGCGTTCTTGAAGCGTAACAAACTGGTTTTTGGTTTTGGGATAATACGGCTCCTAAAGCGATTTTCGAAGCGTCTGTAGTAAGTTCAAAGGTCTGGGTAAAGTCAGGGTATTGTAATATTGGTTCGTTAATAAGAATATTTTTGGTGTGATTGAAAGCGTTTACAAAGTCCGGGGTGTGTTGGACGAAATTATTATTTTTTAAGCATTGAGTTAGGGGTTTAGTTAGTTTAGCAAAATCTTTGATAAATTTACGGTAATATCCTAATAGTCCTAAATAACTCTTGATTTCTGTTTTCGACTTGGGTATAGGAAAGTTTTTTATTGCATGAATTTTTGAGGGATCCGGTCGGATTCCTTCAGATGTTATGACATGTCCTAGGTATTTTACGGATTTGTGTAGAAATTCGGACTTATCTAATTGAATCTTGAGATTGGTGGTGCGACATCGTTGAAATATGTTTTTTAGTCGGGAAATGTGTTCATGTAAGGAAGACGAGTAAACAATGACGTCATCCAAGTAGACGAGGCATTGTATAGGGGTTAAACCTTTGAGAGCTGTGTTAATCATTCTTTGAAAGCAGGCTGGGCTATTTTTGAGCCCAAAAGCTAGCCTTTTAAACTGGTAATGGCCTTCCTCTGTGGAAAACGCCGTTTTCTCCCTGTCCTCATTTTCAATTTCTATTTGATGGAAGCCCGAGGCTAAATCTAGGGTGGAAAAATAGTTAGCACGACCTAAGTGATCTAATACTGTTTCGATGTTGGGCAATGGAAATTTGTCCTCGATGGTGTTTTCGTTTAATTTGCGATAGTCGATTACTATGCGCCATTTTTGTTTATTGGAAGCATCGAGCTTCTTAGGAACGATCCATATAGGAAAATTGTATGGACTCTCGGATGGTTCAATTATTTCGTCTTGTAACATTTTTTCTATCTGCCTTTTGACTTCTGGACGATGTACATGGGGGTACCTATATGTTTTAGTAAAAATAGGAATTTCGGTTTTTGTCCTAATTCGGTGTTTTACGAGGTTTGTAGCTGATAAAGGAATTTCCGGATGATAGAAAATTTCTTTGAATTCAAGACATAAATTTGTTAGCAAAGATTTTTCTTCGGGATTTAAATGTTCCGTTCGTAGGTTATTTTCTAAGTTTTGTAGCAATAAATTTTTTGTACGATTATTATGTGACGGTTGATTGGTAGTATTATGGTTATTAATTTGAACCTGATCGATATTTTGGTTGTCAACGTAGTCGGTTAAATAGAGTGGATTGTTGATGGTTAATGTTTGTTCTTCATCAGAGGTATTAATTACAGTAGTGTAAAACCAATTGTTATGTAATCGAACTATAGCTGATGGCATAGCCAAATGTTGTGTAAAATTTAGTTTAGGTGAAATTTTGTTTCCATTTGTACCTACTGCGGGTAATTTGACGGTTTGTTCTGTCCTAGGTGGCACATGAATGCAAGTTAGTGTGTGTTGATTAATTTTGGAAAAGTTACATTGATTTCTTTTTTGTATTTCTTGCTTTACTCGGGACTCGTTATAAAAGAAAGGTACTGTGGTTTTTTCCGTTTGGATATGGTTCCAACGGTAATCGACATTTGCAGGTAGATCTGCAAGAAGGTCTGATCCGATTAAACCAACATATTCTGGATGAAAATTGAATAAATAAACTAAATGATTTCCCTCTTCTTTAAATAAGCTGGGTATGGGAATTTCGGCTACTTGGTTATGGTGTGTTGTACCATGAGATGTTATTATTTCAAATGAATGTTCATAAATAGATTCGGGAAAATGTTTTTGTACAAATTCGGGTGAAAGAATGGTTCTGGAACTGCCAGTATCGATCAAAAGTTTTTCGTTAGTTTGGGGTATTATTATAAAAGGTAATGAAGATTTGGGATTTATAGAAAAAGATTCTAATTGTTCTCCGAGGCATCTATTTGAAAATTTGCATCGTCATAGCATTCGGGATTGTCATTTTTGAAATATGTGGGCATTTCGTGCTCATTTTGGTAATATTCTGGGTACATAACTTCCGGTTCGTAATTGTTAAATTCCGGGTTTTCTTGTGTATTTGGTTCTTGGAGGTCTGTTGAATACAGCTCTTCTGAATAAAAGTTGCGTGGTTGTGAACTTTGTCTGATGTAATTAGGCTGATTTGAAATTTGATTGAAAGTATGATTAAAAGGTCTCATAGGTGGATTAGGGCGTTGGGCCTGATGAGAAGCCGGTCTTTTTTGAATGGTGCTTGTTTGCATCGGCTCTGGACGATTTTGGGGTTGATAATTCCTTTTTGGAGCAAAGACATTTTGATTGGATTTTGCAAATTTAGATTGGGCGACTGGGAATTGCTGAGGTGGCTGATTAAAATTAGACGGGTAAGTTGGATTGAAAGTTTGCCTAAACTGAGGGGCAATACGGCTTCCTATATATGCTGCATTGTGAGTTTGAGGGCGATTTTGGAAATTAGGATGTAATTTGTTAGGATTTTTTGCCTGAACTGAATATAAGCCATTAATGACAGGTTTATGTTGGTAACTATTATGATTAGAATTTTGAAAATATCGGACGTCTAATTCGTCTTTTATATATGCCAAAGCTAATTCAAGGGTATTAGGTGCTCTGCTACGCAGAAAGCTACCAAGGGGTTCCATTAGTCCTCCTAAGTATGTTTTGAGTGCTAAGTCTTTTGCGTCTTGGGTCTTGTAATCTTTTATTACTTGTTGTTCGTTTCCTAGTGAAATTTTAGAGTTAAGAATAGCTAATAGAGATCTGATTCTATTGTAAAACTCAATAGGGGATTCTTTTGCCATTTGTCTCATTCTGGTTAAATCGATTCTAATGTTAAGCTCAGATCGTTGGTCTCCGAAATTATTTATTAAAGTTAATTTTAACGATTCCCAACTATTATAAATTTGTCCGGTGACGACTTCTAAAGCGGCACCCTTTAGTCTATTTCGCGCTGATGAAAGTAAAAGTTTATTTATGTAAGCATTTTGATCCTGTCGTTGCCAAAATTGATTAATAATATCCTCAACGGCCCTAATGTACTCGGCGAGTTCAGCAGGGTTTCCGTTGTACGTGGGAATTTCATTTAATAAACTGGTGTGAAAACCAGCGGGGTAGCCAGCAAAAGGCGGTTGTTGTTGTTGCTGCTGCTGTTGCTGCACAACAGGAGCTTGTAAGGGTGGTACAAAGCCTTGTTCATTCGCCATTTGACCTAGTGTTAAACGAGGTGGGCGTAAGGAAATTTTTCCGATAAATGTCGATAAATTTGTGTTTCGGTCGTGCTCGTTTTCACTATCGGACGACGTGTCCGTGTCTATCATGAGCGATCACTTTCACTAATTTTTAAATTCGAGTTATGTTAGTAGGGGCCTATCCAAGGGTCCTACCCATTGCTCCAGAGTATCGCTAGATATTGAGTATCGATAATCGATACGCTAGCGGTCACGCTTACCAAGAGCAACGTGAACTTACAACTAAATTGCAATGATTAACAAACAGTCGATCGATCGGCTTATATTGTCTATCAATATCAAGGCGATCAAGTAACTGGTTTGGTAAATGCACTTAAATTAAAATTAATTACTGTTAGTAGACGTTTAAGTTTTTAGTTTAAATATTTAAATTTTCTTACTCTATCCTCATGTCGAGGGCGGCTGCGATTAGCCCGGTGATCCCAATGATCAAGGTATCCTCGATGGATTGATTTGGTTCCAATAACCAGGAAACTGCAACCAGCGATGCTATTCACCTGGGGCGATGCTTGTCCCCGTGGCTCGGCCTCGGCGGTGCGTATGCAGTTGGAGGAACAGCTTGTAGTTCCGGATGAACGAAGGATCGGGTTGTAGACAATTAAGAATTGATATTCAAAGAGCAATTACTTGATTTTAATTTTCGAAAATCTTGTAAAGCCCTTTTGTCTATCCGAAAGACTGCGCCATTTAACTTTTCTTTACGAAGAAAACTGTTTTTAAAAAGTTACACTTTTTATTTACAGAAAATACGGAGCAGAGTTACAGCATTCGATACAGGTGCAAGCTACTACTGACTTAATTATTCCCACAGGGGCTTATAAATGAAAGATAACAGTCTGTATGCAATATTATATCTAATCAAGCGGATGCAGTCCTATCTATAAAAGCACAGCAAAATAGATCACGTAATTCGCGTTTGCAGAGATCCACGACTGCTTGCTGTTCTGCCGTAAAGTCCGCATTGATATCGGTTCTAAACGACACAGTAATGCCTTCCCACACCATGTTATCAGCATGTGCCACATTTCGACGATTTCTACAAATAAAGAATATTCTTAGCTCGATGAACTGCTTCGTTTCAAGGTACTTACCGAAATGTGCGATTAAACTTTCGGAATAAATTCTTTTCTGGTAAAGCCATAACGATCGAACTATGGCACAAAAAGCCTCAACCAAAATAAACGACTGCGAGCATACCAAAGATACGAACCATTCTACGAAGACTGGTCCAGCCATTGCGCACTGCATTGACACTGGCGAAATCACAGATTAGGCGAAATACACTACAAGACTGCAGTGTTGGTTGCAGATATATTTATAAGACTCAATTCATTAAAACAAACTCTTCTATAGGATAATCAAATACAATTTATATTGCATTTTTTTATGTTGTGCAATATTTAGATATTTATAATAATTACTAGCTGGCCCGGTAAACGTTGTTCTGCCCAAAAATAATTTTTCTCTTTTAATTTTGTCAAGTTCATCGTCTTCGACTTAAAAATAAATGCCATTTCACCCACTAAGGGGTAGCGGACCCGACAGACGTTGTCCTGCCCGAACGTTGGTTTGCCTGCTATTAGCGGTTTCAGCAAACGTTTTTCGATATTCTTCGAATTTTCGGTTTTTTTATTTTAAAAAATATTGGGTGGTGGTGGGGGGGGGGGGTGGAGTGAAATTTTGGGGTTATATGTTCTGATATGCGAGAAATCTTTAAGAAAATTAAAAAAGAGAAATTCGTCAAACATTTTTTTTAAAATTCCTAGACCCCGATTGCAGTGCCACCTACCGGGTCCAAATGTGAATCTAAACCATCCAGGTACCCACTCAAACACAAAAAATTTCATCAAAGTCGGTACAGCCGTTTAGGAGGAGTTCAGTCCCGTACACACATACAGAAGAATTTTATATAATTATAAAGATATAACGTGAGCACCAAAAAACATTGGTCAGTTTCAATTTGTAATAACAATATATTTGCTTAAATTACACAGTTAATCAGAACTATTTCTTAAAGACTAAGAATGGGAGATTCACTTATGAAAAATGCTGTCCGTTAAATGACTCCCCTCTTGTTGAATGCACTCTTTTAAACGGTGGCCGAAATCTCTCATCACACGTTGCCGCATATCCTGCAGTATAGCTTCAATATTTTCCCGTATAAACATTTTAAGCTTTTCTAGATTTCTTATCTTTCTTGTAAATACTCTGCTCTTCAAGTAATCCCAAAGAAAAAATCAGGAGTGGTTATGTCCTGCGATCTCGAGGGCTAATGAAGGTCACCATAGCAAGAAATCAGTTTATTTGGAAACGATTGTCCTAGGAGATTCGTATTAATTCTTGCGGTGTAATTTGTAGCACCGTCCTGTTGAAACCAATATTCATTTACTATCTCCTCTATTTGCGATAAAAAGATCTTTAAATCATGTAATGTCTTTGAGATGTAACCGTTACCGTTTCACCAATTTCCTCGAAAAAATGAGCCCCGACAATCTTTGACGGTGAAACAGCACACCAAACTGTCACTTTCGGAGGATGTCAAACATTGAAACAAAACTCCCAAGTTTCCGATTTATGAAGAAATTATCATTGATTCCATAGGTGAAGTGTATGGGTTTTTATTAGGTATTGAAACTGACCAATGCTTTTTGGCGCTCACTGTATATTCAATTTTACCTGCTCCTTTGAAAACCATATAGTAAGTAGGTACCTAGGTACCTGTTTGAGATTTGCGTAGACGCTTACTTATTTACCTATATACAAAATTACATGTAAGTAAATTGTCCAATTGAAAATTATAATTGAAATCCTAGAAAAAAAAAAGTTTATTTTAATTAACAATTAAAGTTACACATTTACAAAAAGGTTGACACTGACATTTCATTTAATTGTCTTACTTAATTACATCTACCTTGTCAAGAAAGTGACTTCAATCAATTTCAACACTTCGACTACTATATGTACAAAATGTATGTGTGCCAAATCTTTCTATTAACATGTAACACGACTATTTGCATGGAAGTAGAAGGTCTGCACACCTACTTGAGTGCCTACATGTCTTCAACTATGAACTTGAATCTAGCCCGAGAGTTGTATGAAAATTTGCATCAAAAACAGTTCGGTGTTCGAAGTTAGGCGTTGCGACCACAATCGCAGTTGGACGTTATAACCACAACAGCGGTTTCAGTGGCGGGTATAGCTCTCTCGTATAACTGGCGTCGGTGGGCGTTGTGACCAAGTTGGGCGTTGTGACCAAGTTGAGCATTATGACTAAGTTGGGCGTTGCGACCAAAACTGTATTTGGGCCTTATGACAAGATTCTGAGTTGGGGTTTGTGACCAGTGGGCGTTGTGTTCTAGAGCTTTCCAAGATTAGACTGTGTAATATTGAGCCATTCATAGATTTTTAATTTTTCTTTCCCTTGAGATTCCGTCCAGTAAAGCGGAAAAAAACTTGTTCTTCTACGTGTAACTTGAAGGCTTGTGAAAAAGAGCTGCAGCTAGGTTCATTTACCGATTTACCGTCTTCTGATTCACTATTTGTTCTTGTTCGCTTTATCACAACATTATCCAGATTTGATAACATGATGATAACGAAAATGTTAAACCGTTAAACGCGTTTTCATAACACCTACTTGTTATTTGTCAATAACAGAACTGCCAACTGAAAGTTTCCGATAACAGCCATGGCTGTTATAACTTTAACAGCCTAGGTCGTTAAGAAATAACAGAACAGTAACATTTTAAAATTGGCAATACTGAAATGTCTAATTGGTGACATTGTAAGTCTATGTCAAATTTGATACAATGTCACCAACAATACATTTTAGTTACTATAATACTATTTATCTACTCCTACTGTATAATGGCCATGAATTATGATACAAACGAAACTTCTAAAATGATAATGTTTATTAAATACAGACTGATTGGTTAAGACATGCACCAGGAACATGCTGCAATCACGTCACGTGTTACGAGTCATAACAATGTCTTATCACTTCAGTGGGTGCTGGTCCATATGTTTATATTTGTATAACGCAAAGATGCGTGTTAGATGCAATTTATTTGCCTAATCACGCGTCATATCAGAAATCATGTCGGTTTGCTAGGCGCTCGCACTAAAACTAATCCCGGTTTCGTAGCTTTTAATAATCCGTACACAAGGAGAGACATTTTCTCATGGATTTGAACTCATATTTGTGTATTTCGAATCACACATACGCACAAGAAGACGAACAACTTTGTTTAACGTTATATGTCTTTGTTTTTTTGTATACTCTTTTGCCGTTACCTTGTTTATCTTCTATAATAGCATGCTACTATTACGAGTTTCAACGTTTTCGTTATCTCCTTTTACCTTTTGGATCGCTTCAAGCATCTGCTCTTCAGATCATGCTGCTCTATTCAGGACCGTTGCTTTTTTTTATACTTTCGTGACTTGACTGGAAAAAAAGTTTAAATTGATAAATTAAAAATCGCTGCCAAATTTTCCTTAAAAGTTTATATACGTATTTGTAACTATGTAAAAGAAAGCTGTGCATCTATCCCAATTCATGGTGCGACAACTATCCTTTTTGTTGGGAGAGACGCCGCATGCCACTGCCATGTACATCTAATGTCGAATTGGGTTATGTTGGTCTTTAACGCATTAACAAGACCTTTAGAATCACGTTAAAATCATTGGAGGTTTTAAAAATCTCATAGAACAATTTTCACTGATGTAATCCAAATCACACATAAAATTTCAATATTAAAATGAATTCGAGTAGCGCTATCTGTTGATAAATACGGAAAATAATAGCTATGCGGCGTCTCTCCTACCGCGGGAACTCTCGCGCATTTACCCAACCTAAATTTATAGCACTAAGCTAAGTTAGATGTAAGGTGTTGTGTGTATGGTATGTTTGCATGCGGGGGAGCGTAGTGTAAGTCGCGTGCGGCGCAATACCTCCGTTGCACTTCCCGCGAGGTATGAATGGTCCTCCACACCGAAAAGTAAAAGAGGCAATAGATCATGGATGGATGGATGAAGTTTTGGATCGTATTTACTTTTTTCATCAGATGTTTTATTTTTCTTCCTAACCGATAATTTTATCTGGTAAAATTGAAAGATTATTGTTACATGAATGATCTTTTCCGATAGACGGTTTAAGTTGTAAATAGTTTTTATTTGTTTCGGTAATAGGGATTCGTTGAGGGTATAGCGGATCTGATGTAACAATATTAAGTACAACTGGTTGTCTGTGAGGCAAGGGCTTCCTTTGTTCGTCCTTTTAGTCCAAACAATTACTAGTAGCTCCATTAAGAATATATCGAAGTTGTTGTATACCCCTTACTGTAGGGTCTCCTCTCGTACCTTTCTTCCGGGATGTATATAAGGTAAGTTCGTGCGTAGACTTGTCATAATTTAAAAAATCACAATTAAATAATAGGGTTTCTTTACTTAACGTTTATAATGGACTTATTGTGACATTGAAAACAGTTTCACAATTAATGGTATTATTAAACTGTGCATATGTCAAATTATCAAACATTACATCATCCACGTCAAATGACAATGCAATGTTAGGCAGAAAGGTGAAAATAAACAAAAATAATAAACATCTTAATGTTTATTTGATTTGAAAAACTAAAACTCAAGTAATAAAGCTGTCTCAAAGGAATGGAATTTGTTAAAAACGGTAAAGGAAACTAAACATTTAACTATTGCAGGTAGCTTTAGCATTAATAGTTATGCCAGGCAGGTTTTGAGTGAGTATACTGTTTTCGTTATTTGTGTTTCCTTGAAGGTTCACATTCAGCTCATCTGGAATAATTGTTAGCTTTTCAACCTCAGAATTACAGGATGGTTCGCTGTAGTAGGAAGTAGTCGGTTGTGGTGAGCGAGTTGGGGTAAGCATCTGGACTACTTCTACTTTTTTCTGTAAAGGTGTCTCAATGTAGCCTTGGGCTACTGCAGAAGACTTTCACCACCCCTATTAGCCAAGTGTGATGCACTTGGCCGCCTAAAACAATGTCCAGTATAGGTACTGTTCAGGGTTGGGAAGTTTTAGAAAAGAGGCTATAATTCTTAGAACCTGACCAATCTCAATAATACCGATGGGATTTGTTGTGCAGCATCCGTTTCGATATGTCAAAAAGAAACGTTTCGTAGTTGCGCTTTTAGGACGAAGGTTAGCATATTTTTTTATAAAAGCAATCCATTGCTTCTCATTAATAGCAAACATTCTTGGTAAGTGGGTTTTTGTTTTAGCTGTCACAAGCATAATTTAATCTTTAAAATCGAGTTCATTAATAGACATATTGACTGACTCATCCCATCTACAAGCACCACCTACGTAACCCATAATCAGGATAACCTAAAAGTCAAAGGTATCCAATGAATGATTCATTGTATATGTAGATTATACCTACCTTAATTGTCAGGTAAGATATGTTATCTGCCTCTTTTATAAATCGATCTATTTCCAAACCCTCTATTTTGAGAAACCCCTGCAGTCTCGCAAATTTTGATATATCCAAGTTTTTATAGCCATTTAAGCAAGCCCTTAGCATACTGTAAGAAACACATGCCGTTGAGGATTTCTTCGTTTTGCTCATTTCATCGTAATAAGCGAGCAAAATATTTTCAGTTACTGTTTGAATGCAATTTTCATACACCATGAATTAATTCTGTTGTACTCTGTCTCATAAATTGGCGTAGATTTACTTGGGATTAATTTGTTTATTACATCCATAGCTTCTCTGATTTATGGAGGCGTACAAGAAATACTCGACTCTTCAATTTTAATTCAATTGTATTAGAATACTTTCAATAAAGTTCAAGAAACTAGTTCTATTACAAATCGTCAACTGAATTTTGTTTATAACATTAGAAAAAGGGTTAGCAGTGCGGTCACACATTACAATCAAAACTCCCTAGATATTAAGGTGTTAATTTTCACAACAAATTTCCATATTATTGTTAAAGTATGTATACTCGTTTAATAAGTGGCATTGTAGCACTCGTTCCATTGGAGCACTTCTCGCTGCGCTCGCCATACCCCAAACTCACTCGTGCTACAATAGGCCCTCTTATTAAACTAGTATAATAACATACTAAAGTGCTACGTATTCTCTGTACTATTTTACGGGATGGAAACATGGACACTGAAGAAAGCAGATGTGAAAAAGTTAGAAGCGTTTGAGTTATGGCTATATAGAAGAATATTAAAAATATCATGGATCCAACGTGTAACTAACCTAGAAGTGATGAGAAGAATTAAAAAAGAAACCGAAGTTATTTTCACTATTAAAAAAAGGAAAATACAGTATCTCGGACACTTAATGAGAGGCGATAGATACCATCTGCTCCAGATAATACTGCAAGGAAAGATTCAAGGGAGGAGAAGCGTGGGAAGAAGAAGACATTCGTGGATGAAAAACTTAAGAGAATGGTTCAACTGTACTACTAGCCAACTATTTAGATCAGCAGCATCGAAAATACGAATAGCGATGATGATTGCCAACCTTCGCAACGGAGACGGCACCTAAAGAAGAAGAAGAATAACATACTATTTTATCGTCTCGTAAATCGCATTCTCCCTATACAGTCGATATGTGGTTTAAAGTGACGATCAAGTACATAGTGAACATTGTCTCCGTCCATCATCATGTGACCCTTTATAACTACATTTGATCTATTTTGTACCCTCAAAAGAGACAGCAGCCCAATCTGCCCGTAAAGGTGGGCAGCTAGCTCAAAGTGCGCCGCAGCACAAAGTGAGCTTACTAAAGCCTGCAATAAAATTACTGCCTGGGCGCCATGCCTGTCGAAAATAACACAATAATAGACGGGTAAGAATAAACATTATTTTGACTGACAGTAATAAGTGTCGCGGTTCCAAAACCACTGTAAAATATTCAATAATTCAGTCGGATTTACTATTGCACAAATTTATGTGTGATGCTTGATGGCTTCGGATTACTACTAACAGGTTCCACTGAAGGCGGGATACACAAACGATCCACCCTGCAAGTAGGGTCGTGACTATGCAACATAAAAATGATGGCAGAAGGCTTGCACTGCAAGTCCGTTGGCAATGAAATGTAAAGATCTGCTAAGCACTAACCTTAGATAGCTCCAGAAGGTACTTACGAATCCGGCGGCGACTGGCGAATAGCAAAATGACCTGCCATCCAAGCCCTTCGGCGTCCGTTACCTCACAAACGGATAGGTCTCCTCTGCACCCTCCTTCGGAAATGCTAAAACAGACAATCACAAAACACAACCAACTGGACAGATGTATTATTTAGATCTCTGAAATTAAAGCTGTCAGTAGTTTGGATGTTCGGGACAGTAGTTACACCATGGCGGCCTTGCCTTTCGGTCGCCACACGAAAATCGCCCGTTACCATTTTTACATTTCATATACCGTTAACGCTACTAGTGGCGGTGACCAGTTAGGAAGTATAAAGCGCGCCAAAGCACTCCGTTCCCTACACAGTGCTTTCAATGCTACTGTCGGTAACTGACGCACTAATGCTTTATGCAAAATATTAACTGTTATTAGATATAACACCAGAAATAAAAACAATGTAGGTTTATCATTAACTTGTGATGTGGATAAACGCGGAAGTAGGTACACGTAGTTCATTTCAATGATTACTTCCATACTCAGTGGCGCTTGTTTGATTAACATTAATGTTAATGTTTTTATCTTTTCTTCCTGGTCCTTAAAACTTCTAATTTTGAAGGCCGACCTGCCTGTATTGCCCGAGCGCCCGCATTTAAACTTCTGCCTGAGCGGCGTACAATAGAAGTAGGTTGTACTTTTATTTTCCTCGTTCTTCTAAAATTACCCAAGCCTGTGCGGAAAAGGTTCGATATTTTCAATTTTATTTATTGAGGTTACTTATGTTTTCTAACATAAACATTGATTGATTCGTTTCGGCAAAATTATACAAGTTCCCCAAGTTTATTTTCCATTGGACAATTCTGCCTGGTATACTGCAGATGATTCATTTTCATTTAAGCCATCCTTTAACGGTTCACTTGATGTAGGCTCAACTGTATTATTTTTTCCATTGTTTTGCTGAACTCATGCGTTTTTTCGTTATCATCATTTTCAACGTTTTCCTCCATTCCCATAAAAAAAGATTTGTCGACACCAGGACCTAAAGCTAAAGTCGCTAAGTCAACTCGGTCTTGGAAAATCAAATCTGAATCATGTAAAAATTAATACTACTGTCATAAACAGTACACAAGTGCTTGCAAAATTTTGCCCCCGCTTCATCTGGACAATCTCATTGTTCAGTCTCAATGTTTACAGTGTACAACATATGCTCCTCTAACGATGAATTAACGCTATATTCCAAATCATTTATTTTAGTTACAGTTAACTTGGTGCGTTTATTAGCAAACTTTTTGAAATAAATTTGAAGTATCACTTGTATTAAATTTGTGGCAGAAATAAATTAATGTTGGTAAAATTGTTTCATAGAATAAGTAATGAAATCTACTAATAATACAGAATTCAAGGCTGTGCATCTTTTCAGTACTGGATCTTTAAATATACGTATAGAGACTTCCACTATATTATTAGTGTTGTGCACCCTAGTTACTATACTAGTACGAAAGCAGTGGCACCATTCTGAATTTCTTTTCCACATTTATTCAAAATATTTAAAAAATAACTTAACTGTCATTCCTTTGAAGCATTTATTTTGTCCATGTAAAGTTATCTATAAGGGTTACTTGGACAGTTATATGAGGTGGAGAAAACAATCTACTACAATGCATCCTTAGTTATATTGCATCAAAGCCTTTATATTGTCCATGTTAAATAATTTAAAGAGGTGACTGAGACAACCATATACTTCAATCTCTACTTACTCTCATTCCTTTGAATCATTTATGTTGTCCATGTAAAGTAATCAATAAGGGTGACTTGGACAATCATATGAGGTCTCATACAGGAGAAAACAATCTGCTGCAATGCATTCTTATTTATATTGCATCGAAGCTTTTATATTGTCGATTTTATAGATATTAACGATACAAGTTTGGTTATGAGCATCTTAACGAAACGAGTTTGATTGCCAAAACGAGGCGGTGAGCCGAGTTTTGCGGCAATCAAACGAGTTTCGTTGTGTGCCATAAGCAAACGTGTATTGTTCAATATTTTATCTTCATCAATAAACTCTGGTTCACTGTATAAAAAGAGTGCGGTAATGAAGCTCTTAACGATACTAAAATTAATTTGGTTAAGACGCTATAACAACACGGATGAAGATAAAATAATTTAAAGGGGCGACTTAGACAATCAGATGAGGACTCATACAGAACACAATCTACTACAGTGCATCCGTATTCATATTGCATTGAATCCTTTATATTCTCTATGTTAAGTAATTTAAAGGGGTGACTTAGACAATCATATGAAGACACATACAAGAGAAAACCATATACTTACTTTCATTCGCTTGAATCATTTATGTTGTCCATGTAAAGTAATCTATAAGCGTGTCTTGGGCAACCATATGAAGTTTCGAACAGGAGAAAAACAAGCTACTACAACGCATCGTTAGTTATATTGCATCAAAGCCTTTATATTGTCTATGTTAAATAATTTAAAGGGGTGACTGAGACAACCATATGAGGACTCATACAGGAGAAAACCATCTGCTTCAATCTCTACTTACTTTCATTCATTTGAAGCATTAATTTTGTCCATGTAAAGTAATCTATAAGGGTGACTTGTGCAATCATTTGAGGACCCATACAGGGGAACACAGTGCATCTATGTTAAGTAATTTAAAGGGGTGACTGAGACAATCATATGAGGACTCATACAGGAGCGAACCATCTACTATAATTTATACTTACTGTCATTTCTTTGAAGCATTTATTTTGCGCATGTAAGGTAATCTATAAGGGTGACTTGGACAATCATATGCAGTCTCATACATGAGAAAACAATCTACTACAATGCATCCTTAGTTATATTGCATCAAAGCCTTTATATTGTTCATGTTAAATAATTTGAAAGGGTGACTTAGACAATCATATGAAGACTCATACAGAAGAAAACCATATACTACAAATTATACTTACTGTCATTGCTTTGAATCATTTATGTTGTCCATATAAAGTAATCTATAAGGGTGACTTGGCCACTCATATGAGGTCTCATACAGGAGAAAACAATCTACTACAATGTATCCTTATTTTATATTGCATGGAAGCCTTTATATTGTCTATAATAATTTCAAGGGGTGACTTAGACAATCATATGAGGACTCATACAGGAGAAAACCATATAATACAAATTATACTTACTGTCATTCCTTTGAATCATTTATGTTGTCCATGTAAAGTATTCTATAAGGGTGACTTGGCCACTCATATGAAGTCTCATACAGGAGAAAACAATCTACTACAATGTATCCTTATTTTATATTGCATGGAAGCCTGTATATTGCCTATAATAATTTCAAGGGGTGACTTAGACAATCATATGAGGACTCATACAGGAGAAAACCATATACTACAAATTATACTTACTGTCATTCCTTTGAATCATTTATGTTGTCCATGTAAAGTATTCTATAAGGGTGACTTGGCCACTCACATGAGGTCTCATACAGGAGAAAACAATCTACTACAATGTATTCTTATTTTATATTGCATGGAAATCTTTATATTGTCTATAATAATTTCAAGGGGTGACTTAGACAATCATATGACTACTCATACAGGAGAAAACCATATACTACAAATTATACTTACTGTCATTGCTTTGAATCATTTATGTTGTCCATGAAAAGTAATCTATAAGGGTGACTTGGCCACTCATATGAGGTCTCATACAGGAGAAAACAATCTACTACAATGTATCCCTATTTTATATTGCATGGAAGCCTTTATATTGTCTATAATAATTTCAAGGGGTGAGTTAGACAATCATATGAGGACTCATACAGGAGAAAACCATATATTACAAATTATACTTACTGTCATTCCTTTGAATCATTTATGTTGTCCATGTAAAATAATCTATAAACGTTACTTGGACAATCATATGAGGTGTCATACAGGAGAAAACAATCTATTACAATGCATCCTTATTTTATATTGCATGGAAGCCTTTATATTGTATATACTAATTTCAAGGGGCGACATAGACAATCATATGAGGACTCATACAGGAGAAAACCATCAACTACAATTTATACTTACTGTCATTCCTTTGAAGCACTTATTTTGTCCATCTTAAGTAATCTATAAGGGTAACTTGTGCAATCATACAGGAGAACACAATCTACTACAGTGCATCCCTATTTATATTGCATGGAAGCCTTCATATTGTATATGTTAAGTAAGTTCAAGGGGTGACTTAGACAATCATATGAAGACTCATACAGGAGAAAACCATCTACTATAATTTACTCTTACTGTCATTCCTTTGAAGCATTTATTTTGTCCATGTAAAGTAATCTATAAGGGTTACTTGGACAATCATATGAGGTCTCATACACGAGAAAACAATCTACTACAATACATCCTTAGTTATATTGTATCAAAGCCTTTATATTGTCCACGTTAAATAACTTGAAGACTCATACAGGAGAAAATCATCTACTATAATTTACTCTTACTGTCATTCCTTTGAAGCATTTATGTTGTCCATGTAAAGTAATCTATAAAGGTGACTTGGACAATCATATGAGGTCTCATACAGGAGAAAACAAGCTACTACAATGTATCCTTATTTTATATTGCATGGAAGCCTGTATATTGTCTATAATAATTTCAAGGGGTGACTTAGACAATCATATGAGGACTCATACAGGAGAAAACCATATACTACAAAATATACTTACTGTCATTGCTTTGAATCATTTATGTTGTCCATGTAAAGTAATCTATAAAGGTGACTTGGACAATCATATGAGGTCTCCTACAGGAGAAAACAATCTACTACAATGTATCCTTATTTTATATTGCATGGAAGCCTGTATATTGTCTATAATAATTTCAAGGGGTGACTTAGACAATCATATGAGGACTCATACAGGAGAAAACCATATACTACAAATTATACTTACTGTCATTGCTTTGAATCATTTATGTTGTCCATGTAAAGTAATCTATAAGGGTGACTTGGCCACTCATATGAGGTCTCATACAGGAGAAAACAATCTATTACAATGTATCCCTATTTTATATTGCATGGAAGCCTTTATATTGTCTATAATAATTTCAAGGGGTGAGTTAGACAATCATATGAGGACTCATACAGGAGAAAACCATATATTACAAATTATACTTACTGTCATTCCTTTGAATCATTTATGTTGTCCATGTAAAATAATCTATAAACGTTACTTGGACAATCATATGAGGTGTCATACAGGAGAAAACAATCTATTACAATGCATCCTTATTTTATATTGCATGGAAGCCTTTATATTGTATATACTAATTTCAAGGGGCGACATAGACAATCATATGAGGACTCATACAGGAGAAAACCATCAACTACAATTTATACTTACTGTCATTCCTTTGAAGCACTTATTTTGTCCATCTAAAGTAATCTATAAGGGTAACTTGTGCAATCATACAGGAGAACACAATCTACTACAGTGCATCCCTATTTATATTGCATGGAAGCCTTCATATTGTATATGTTAAGTAAGTTCAAGGGGTGACTTAGACAATCATATGAAGACTCATACAGGAGAAAACCATCTACTATAATTTACTCTTACTGTCATTCCTTTGAAGCATTTATTTTGTCCATGTAAAGTAATCTATAAGGGTTACTTGGACAATCATATGAGGTCTCATACAGGAGAAAACAATCTACTACAATACATCCTTAGTTATATTGTATCAAAGCCTTTATATTGTCCACGTTAAATAACTTGAAGACTCATACAGGAGAAAATCATCTACTATAATTTACTCTTACTGTCATTCCTTTGAAGCATTTATGTTGTCCATGTAAAGTAATCTATAAAGGTGACTTGGACAATCATATGAGGTCTCATACAGGAGAAAACAAGCTACTACAATGCATCGAAGCCTTTATATTGTTCATGTTAAATAATTTGAAGGGGTGACTTAGACAATCATATGAAGACACATACAGGAGAAAACCATATACTTCATTCCTTTAAAGCACATATGTTGTCCATGTAAAGTAATCTATAAAGGTGACTTGGACAATCATATGAGGTCTCATACAGGAGAAAACAATCTACTACAATGCATCCTTATTCACATTGCATCGAAGCCTTTATATTGTTCATGTTAAATAATTTGAAGGGGTGACTTAGACACTCATATGAGGACTCATACAGGAGAAAACAATCTACTACAATGCATCCTTATTCACATTGCGTCGAAGCCTTTATATAGTTCATGTTAAATAATTTGAAGGGGTCACTTAGACAATCATGTGAGGACTCATACAGGGGAAAACCATATACTACAAATTATACTTACTGTCATTCCTTTGAATCATTTATGTTGTCCATGTAAAGTAATCTATAAGGGTGACTTGGCCACTCATATGAGGTCTCATACAGGAGAAAACAATCTACTACAATGTATTCTTATTATATATTGCATTGAAATCTTTATATAGTCTATAATAATTTCAAGGGGTGACTTAATCATATGAGGACTCATACAGGAGAAAACCATCTACTACAATTTATACTTACTGTTATTTCTTTGAAGCATTTATTTTGCCCATGTAAAGTAATCTATAAGGGTGACTTGGACAATCATATGAAGTCTCATACATGAGAAAACAATCTACTACAATGCATCCTTAGTTATATTGCATCAAAGACTTTATATTGTTCACGTTAAATAATTTGAAGGGGTGACTTAGACAATCATATGAAGACACATACAGGAGAAAACCATATACTTCATTCCTTTAAAGCACATATGTTGTCCATGTAAAGTAATCTATAAAGGTGACTTGGACAATCATATGAGGTCTCATACAGGAGAAAACAATCTACTACAATGCATCCTTATTCACATTGCATCGAAGCCTTTATATTGTCCAGGTTAAATAATTTGAAGGGGTGACTTAGACAATCATATGAAGACACATACAGGAGAAAACCATCTACATACTACAATTTATACTTACTTTCATTCCTTTGAAGCATTTATGTTGTCCATGTAAAGTAATCTATAAAGGTGACTTGGGCAATCATATGAGGTCTCATACAGGAGAAAACAATCTACTACAATGCAGGCTTATTCACATTGCTTCGAAGCCTTTATATTGTCCATGTTAAATAATTTGAAGGGGTGACTTAGACAATCATATGAATACACATACAGGAGAAAACCATCTACATACTACAATTTATACTTACTTTTATTCCTTTGAAGCATTTATGTTGTACATGTTAAGTAATCTATAAGGGTGACTTGGCCACTCATATGAGGTCTCATACAGGAGAAAATCTACTACAATGTATCCTTATTTTATATTGCATGGAAGCCTTTATATTGTCTATAATAATTTCAAGGGGTGACTTAGACAATCATATGAGGACTCATACAGGAGAAAACCATTTAATACAAATTATACTTACTGTCATTTCTTTGAATCATTTATGTTGTCCATGTAAAGTATTCTATAAGGGTGACTTGGCCACTCATATGAGGTCTCATACAGGAGAAAACAATCTACTACAATGTATCCTTATTTTCTATTGCATGGAAGCCTTTATATTGTCTATAATAATTTCAAGGGGTGACTTAGACAATCATATGAGGACTCATACAGGAGAAAACAAGCTACTACAATGTATCCTTATTTTATATTGCATGGAAGCCTTTATATTGTCTATAATAATTTCAAGAGGTGACTTAGACAATCATATGAGGACTCATACAGGAGAAAACCATATACTACAAATTATACTTACTGCCATGCCTTTGAATCATTTAGGTTGTCCATGTAAAGTATTCTATAAGGGTGACTTGGCCACTCACATGAGGTCTCATACAGGAGAAAACAATCTACTACAATGTATTCTTATTTTATATTGCATGGAAACCTTTATATTGTCTATAATAATTTCAAGGGGTGACTTAGACAATCATATGAGGACTCATACAGGAGAAAACCATCTACTACAATTTATACTTACTGTTATTTCTTTGAAGCATTAATTTTGCCCATGTAAAGTAATCTATAAGGGTGACTTGGACAATCATATGAAGTCTCATACATGAGAAAACAATCTACTACAATGCATCCTTAGTTATATTGCATCAAAGACTTTATATTGTTCATGTTAAATAATTTGAAGGGGTGACTTAGACAATCATATGAAGACACATACAGGAGAAAACCATATACTTCATTCCTTTAAAGCACATATGTTGTCCATGTAAAGTAATCTATAAAGGTGACTTGGACAATCATATGAGGTCTCATACAGGAGAAAACCATATACATATACATATATAGTTAAATAATTTGACGGGGTGACTTAGACAATCATATGAAGACACATACAGGAGAAAACCATCTACATACTACAATTTATACTTACTTTCATTCCTTTGAAGCATTTATGTTGTCCATGTAAAGTAATCTATAAAGGTGACTTGGACAATCATATGAGGTCTCATACAGGAGAAAACAATCTACTACAATGCATCCTTATTCACATTGCATCGAAGCCTTTATATTGTCCAGGTTAAATAATTTGAAGAGGTGACTTAGACAATCATATGAAGACACATACAGGAGAAAACCATCTACATACTACAATTTATACTTACTTTCATTCCTTTGAAGCATTTATGTTGTCCATGTAAAGTAATCTATAAAGGTGACTTGGACAATCATATGAGGTCTCATACAGGAGAAAACAATCTACTACAATGCATCCTTATTCACATTGCGTCGAAGCCTTTATATAGTTCATGTTAAATAATTTGAAGGGGTCACTTAGACAATCATGTGGGGACTCATACAGGAGAAAACCATATACTACAAATTATACTTACTGTCATTCCTTTGAATCATTTATGTTGTCCATGTAAAGTAATCTATAAGGGTGACTTGGCCACTCATATCAGGTCTCATACAGGAGAAAACAATCTACTACAATGTATCCTTATTTTATATTGCATGGAAGCTTTTATATTGTCTATAATAATTTCAAGGGGTGACTTAGACAATCATATGAGGACTCATACAGGAGAAAACCATATAATACAAATTATACTTACTGTGATTCCTTTGAATCATTTATGTTGTCCGTGTAAAGTAATCTATAAGGGTGACTTGGCCACTCATATGAGGTCTCATACAGGAAAAAACAATCTACTACAATGTATCCTGATTTTATATTGCATGGAAGCCTTTATATTGTCTATAATAGTTTCAAGGGGTGACTTAGACAATCATATGAGGACTCATACAGGAGAAAACCATATAATACAAATTATACTTGCTGTCATTCCTTTGAATCATTTATGTTGTCCATGTAAAGTATTCTATAAGGGTGACTTGGCCACTCATATGAGGTCTCATACAGGAGAAAACAATCTACTACAATGTATCCTTATTTTCTATTGCATGGAAGCCTTTATATTGTCTATAATAATTTCAAGGGGTGACTTAGACAATCATATGAGGACTCATACAGGAGAAAACCATATAATACAAATTATACTTACTGCCATTCCTTTGAATCATTTATGTTGTCCATGTAAAGTATTCTATAAGGGTGACTTGGCCACTCACATGAGGTCTCATACAGGAGAAAACAATCTACTACAATGTATTCTTATTTTATATTGCATGCAAATCTTTATATTGTCTATAATAATTTCAAGGGGTGACTTAGACAATCATATGAGGACTCATACAGGAGAAAACCATCTACTACAATTTATACTTACTGTTATTTCTTTGAAGCATTTATTTTGCCCATGTAAAGTAATCTATAAGGGTGACTTGGACAATCATATGAAGTCTCATACATGAGAAAACAATCTACTACAATGCATCCTTAGTTATATTGCATCAAAGACTTTATATTGTTCATGTTAAATAATAATTTGAAGGGGTGACTTAGACAATCATATGAAGACACATACAGGAGAAAACCATATACTTCATTCCTTTAAAGCACATATGTTGTCCATGTAAAGTAATCTATAAAGGTGACTTGGACAATCATATGAGGTCTCATACAGGAGAAAACCATATACATATACATATATAGTTAAATAATTTGAAGGGGTGACTTAGACAATCATATGAAGACACATACAGGAGAAAACCATCTACATACTACAATTTATACTTACTTTCATTCCTTTGAAGCATTTATGTTGTCCATGTAAAGTAATCTATAAAGGTGACTTGGACAATCATATGAGGTCTCATACAGGAGAAAACAATCTACTACAATGCATCCTTATTCACATTGCATCGAAGCCTTTATATTGTCCAGGTTAAATAATTTGAAGGGGTGACTTAGACAATCATATGAAGACACATACAGGAGAAAACCATCTACATACTACAATTTATACTTACTTTCATTCCTTTGAAGCATTTATGTTGTCCATGTAAAGTAATCTATAAAGGTGACTTGGACAATCATATGAGGTCTCATACAGGAGAAAACAATCTACTACAATGCATCCTTATTCACATTGCGTCGAAGCCTTTATATAGTTCATGTTAAATAATTTGAAGGGGTCACTTAGACAATCATATGAAGACACATACAGGAGAAAACCATATACTTCATTCCTTTAAAGCACATATGTTGTCCATGTAAAGTAATCTATAAAGGTGACTTGGACAATCATATGAGGTCTCATACAGGAGAAAACCATATACTACAAATTATACTTACTGTCATTCCTTTGAATCATTTATGTTGTCCATGTAAAGTAATCTATAAGGGTGACTTGGCCACTCATATGAGGTCTCATACAGGAGAAAACAATCTACTACAATGTATTCTTATTATATATTGCATTGAAATCTTTATATAGTCTATAATAATTTCAAGGGGTGACTTAGACAATCATTTGAGGACTCATACAGGAGAAAACCATCTACTACAATTTATACTTACTGTTATTTCTTTGAAGCATTTATTTTGCCCATGTAAAGTAATCTATAAGGGTGACTTGGACAATCATATGAAGTCTCATACATGAGAAAACAATCTACTACAATGCATCCTTAGTTATATTGCATCAAAGACTTTATATTGTTCACGTTAAATAATTTGAAGGGGTAACTTAGACAATCATATGAAGACACATACAGGAGAAAACCATATACTTCATTCCTTTAAAGCACATATGTTGGCCATGTAAAGTAATCTATAAAGGTGACTTGGGCAATCATATGAGGTCTCATACAGGAGAAAACAATCTACTACAATGCAGGCTTATTCACATTGCTTCGAAGCCTTTATATTGTCCATGTTATATAATTTGAAGGGGTGGCTTAGACAATCATATGAAGACACATACAGGAGAAAACCATCTACATACTACAATTTATACTTACTTTCATTCCTTTGAAGCATTTATGTTGTCCATGTAAAGTAATCTATAAAGGTGACTTGGACAATCATATGAGGTCTCATACAGGAGAAAATAATCTACTACAATACATCCTTATTCACATTGCTTCGAAGCCTTTATATTGTCCATGTTAAATAATTTGAAGGGGTGACTTAGACAATCATATGAAGACACATACAGGAGAAAACCATCTACATACTACAATTTATACTTACTTTCATTCCTTTGAAGCATTTATGTTGTCCATGTAAAGTAATCTATAAAGGTGACTTGGACAATCATATGAAGTCTCATACATGAGAAAACAATCTACTACAATGCATCCTTAGTTATATTGCATCAAAGACTTTATATTGTTCATGTTAAATAATCTGAAGGGGTGACTTAGACAATCATATGAAGACACATACAGGAGAAAACCATATACTTCATTCCTTTAAAGCACATATGTTGTCCATGTAAAGTAATCTATAAAGGTGACTTGGACAATCATATGAGGTCTCATACAGGAGAAAACAATCTACTACAATGCATCCTTATTCACATTGCATCGAAGCCTTTATATTGTCCAGGTTAAATAATTTGAAGGGGTGACTTAGACAATCATATGAAGACACATACAGGAGAATACCATCTACATACTACAATTTATACTTACTTTCATTCCTTTGAAGCATTTATGTTGTCCATGTAAAGTAATCTATAAAGGTGACTTGGACAATCATATGAGGTCTCATACAGGAGAAAACAATCTACTACAATGCATCCTTATTCACATTGCGTCGAAGCCTTTATATAGTTCATGTTAAATAATTTGAAGGGGTCACTTAGACAATCATGTGAGGACTCATACAGGAGAAAACCATATACTACAAATTATACTTACTGTCATTCCTTTGAATCATCTATGTTGTCCATGTAAAGTAATCTATAAGGGTGACTTGGCCACTCATATGAGGTCTCATACAGGAGAAAACAATCTACTACAATGTATCCTTATTTTATATTGCATGGAAGCCTTTATATTGTCTATAATAATTTCAAGGGGTGACTTAGACAATCATATGAGGACTCATACAGGAGAAAACCATATAATACAAATTATACTTACTGTGATTCATTTGAATCATTTATGTTGTCCGTGTAAAGTAATCTATAAGGGTGACTTGGCCACTCATATGAGGTCTCATACAGGAGAAAACAATCTACTACAATGTATCCTTATTTTCTATTGCATGGAAGCCTTTATATTGTCTATAATAATTTCAAGGGGTGACTTAGACAATCATATGAGGACTCATACAGGAGAAAACAATCTACTACAATGTATCCTTATTTTCTATTGCATGGAAGCCTTTATATTGTCTATAATAATTTCAAGGGGTGACTTAGATAATCATATGAGGACTCATACAGGAGAAAACCATATATTACAAATTATACTTACTGTCATTCCTTTGAATCATTTATGTTGTCCATGTAAAATAATTTATAAACGTTACTTGGACAATCATATGAGGTGTCATACAGGAGAAAACAATCTACTACAATGCACCCTTAGTTATATTGCAGCAAAGCCTTTATATTGTTCATGTTAAATAATTTGAAGGGGTGACTTAGACAATCATATGAGGACTCATACAGGAGAAAACCATATACTACAAATTATACTTACTGTCATTGCTTTGAATCATTTATGTTGTCCATGTAAAGTAATCTATAAGGGTGACTTGGCCACTCATATGAGGTCTCATACAGGAGAAAATCTACTACAATGTATCCTTATTTTATATTGCATGGAAGCCTTTATATTGTCTATAATAATTTCAAGGGGTGACTTAGACAATCATATGAGGACTCATACAGGAGAAAACCATTTAATACAAATTATACTTACTGTCATTCCTTTGAATCATTTATGTTGTCCATGTAAAGTATTCTATAAGGGTGACTTGGCCACTCATATGAGGTCTCATACAGGAGAAAACAATCTACTACAATGTATCCTTATTTTCTATTGCATGGAAGCCTTTATATTGTCTATAATAATTTCAAGAGGTGACTTAGACAATCATATGAGGACTCATACAGGAGAAAACCATATACTACAAATTATACTTACTGCCATTCCTTTGAATCATTTATGTTGTCCATGTAAAGTATTCTATAAGGGTGACTTGGCCACTCACATGAGGTCTCATACAGGAGAAAACAATCTACTACAATGTATTCTTATTTTATATTGCATGGAAATCTTTATATTGTCTATAATAATTTCAAGGGGTGACTTAGACAATCATATGAGGTCTCATACAGGAGAAAACCATCTACTACAATTTATACTTACTGTTATTTCTTTGAAGCATTTATTTTGCCCATGTAAAGTAATCTATAAGGGTGACTTGGACAATCGTATGAAGTCTCATACATGAGAAAACAATCTACTACAATGCATCCTTAGTTATATTGCATCAAAGACTTTATATTGTTCATGTTAAATAATTTGAAGGGGTGACTTAGACAATCATATGAAGACACATACAGGAGAAAACCATATACTTCATTCCTTTAAAGCACATATGTTGTCCATGTAAAGTAATCTATAAAGGTGACTTGGACAATCATATGAGGTCTCATACAGGAGAAAACCATATACTACAAATTATACTTACTGTCATTCCTTTGAATCATTTATGTTGTCCATGTAAAGTAATCTATAAGGGTGACTTGGCCACTCATATGAGGTCTCATACAGGAGAAAACAATCTACTACAATGTATTCTTATTATATATTGCATGGAAATCTTTATATAGTCTATAATAATTTCAAGGGGTGACTTAGACAATCATTTGAGGACTCATACAGGAGAAAACCATCTACTACAATTTATACTTACTGTTATTTCTTTGAAGCATTTATTTTGCCCATGTAAAGTATCTATAAGGGTGACTTGGACAATCATATGAAGTCTCATACATGAGAAAACAATCTACTACAATGCATCCTTAGTTATATTGCATCAAAGACTTTATATTGTTCACGTTAAATAATTTGAAGGGGTAACTTAGACAATCATATGAAGACACATACAGGAGAAAACCATATACTTCATTCCTTTAAAGCACATATGTTGGCCATGTAAAGTAATCTATAAAGGTGACTTGGGCAATCATATGAGGTCTCATACAGGAGAAAACAATCTACTACAATGCAGGCTTATTCACATTGCTTCGAAGCCTTTATATTGTCCATGTTATATAGTTTGAAGGGGTGGCTTAGACAATCATATGAAGACACATACAGGAGAAAACCATCTACATACTACAATTTATACTTACTTTCATTCCTTTGAAGCATTTATGTTGTCCATGTAAAGTAATCTATAAAGGTGACTTGGACAATCATATGAGGTCTCATACAGGAGAAAACAATCTACTACAATGCATCCTTATTCACATTGCTTCGAAGCCTTTATATTGTCCATGTTAAATAATTTGAAGGGGTGACTTAGACAATCATATGAAGACACATACAGGAGAAAACCATCTACATACTACAATTTATACTTACTTTCATTCCTTTGAAGCATTTATGTTGTCCATGTAAAGTAATCTATAAAGGTGACTTGGACAATCATATGAGGTCTCATACAGGAGAAAACAATCTACTACAATGCATCCTTATTCACATTGCATCGAAGCCTTTATATTGTCCAGGTTAAATAATTTGAAGGGGTGACTTAGACAATCATATGAAGACACATACAGGAGAAAACCATCTACATACTACAATTTATACTTACTTTCATTCCTTTGAAGCATTTATGTTGTCCATGTAAAGTAATCTATAAAGGTGACTTGGACAATCATATGAGGTCTCATACAGGAGAAAACAATCTACTACAATGCATCCTTATTCACATTGCGTCGAAGCCTTTATATAGTTCATGTTAAATAATTTGAAGGGGTCACTTAGACAATCATGTGGGGACTCATACAGGAGAAAACCATATACTACAAATTATACTTACTTGTCATTCCTTTGAATCATTTATGTTGTCCATGTAAAGTAATCTATAAGGGTGACTTGGCCACTCAAATGAGGTCTCATACAGGAGAAAACAATCTACTACAATGTATCCTTATTTTATATTGCATGGAAGCTTTTATATTGTCTATAATAATTTCAAGGGGTGACTTAGACAATCATATGAGGACTCATACAGGAGAAAACCATATAATACAAATTATACTTACTGTGATTCCTTTGAATCATTTATGTTGTCCGTGTAAAGTAATCTATAAGGGTGACTTGGCCACTCATATGAGGTCTCATACAGGAAAAAACAATCTACTACAATGTATCCTGATTTTATATTGCATGTAAGCCTTTATATTGTCTATAATAGTTTCAAGGGGTGACTTAGACAATCATATGAGGACTCATACAGGAGAAAACCATATAATACAAATTATACTTGCTGTCATTCCTTTGAATCATTTATGTTGTCCATGTAAAGTATTCTATAAGGGTGACTTGGCCACTCATATGAGGTCTCATACAGGAGAAAACAATCTACTACAATGTATCCTTATTTTCTATTGCATGGAAGCCTTTATATTGTCTATAATAATTTCAAGGGGTGACTTAGACAATCATATGAGGACTCATACAGGAGAAAACCATATAATACAAATTATACTTACTGCCATTCCTTTGAATCATTTATGTTGTCCATGTAAAGTATTCTATAAGGGTGACTTGGCCACTCACATGAGGTCTCATACAGGAGAAAACAATCTACTACAATGTATTCTTATTTTATATTGCATGGAAATCTTTATATTGTCTATAATAATTTCAAGGGGTGACTTAGACAATCATATGAGGACTCATACTGGAGAAAACCATCTACTACAATTTATACTTACTGTTATTTCTTTGAAGCATTTATTTTGCCCATGTAAAGTAATCTATAAGGGTGACTTGGACAATCATATGAAGTCTCATACATGAGAAAACAATCTACTACAATGCATCCTTAGTTATATTGCATCAAAGACTTTATATTGTTCATGTTAAATAATTTGAAGGGGTGACTTAGACAATCATATGAAGACACATACAGGAGAAAACCATATACTTCATTCCTTTAAAGCACATATGTTGTCCATGTAAAGTAATCTATAAAGGTGACTTGGACAATCATATGAGGTCTCATACAGGAGAAAACCATATACATATACATATATAGTTAAATAATTTGAAGGGGTGACTTAGACAATCATATGAAGACACATACAGGAGAAAACCATCTACATACTACAATTTATACTTACTTTCATTCCTTTGAAGCATTTATGTTGTCCATGTAAAGTAATCTATAAAGGTGACTTGGACAATCATATGAGGTCTCATACAGGAGAAAACAATCTACTACAATGCATCCTTATTCACATTGCATCGAAGCCTTTATATTGTCCAGGTTAAATAATTTGAAGGGGTGACTTAGACAATCATATGAAGACACATACAGGAGAAAACCATCTACATACTACAATTTATACTTACTTTCATTCCTTTGAAGCATTTATGTTGTCCATGTAAAGTAATCTATAAAGGTGACTTGGACAATCATATGAGGTCTCATACAGGAGAAAACAATCTACTACAATGCATCCTTATTCACATTGCGTCGAAGCCTTTATATAGTTCATGTTAAATAATTTGAAGGGGTCACTTAGACAATCATATGAAGACACATACAGGAGAAAACCATATACTTCATTCCTTTAAAGCACATATGTTGTCCATGTAAAGTAATCTATAAAGGTGACTTGGACAATCATATGAGGTCTCATACAGGAGAAAACCATATACTACAAATTATACTTACTGTCATTCCTTTGAATCATTTATGTTGTCCATGTAAAGTAATCTATAAGGGTGACTTGGCCACTCATATGAGGTCTCATACAGGAGAAAACAATCTACTACAATGTATTCTTATTATATATTGCATGGAAATCTTTATATAGTCTATAATAATTTCAAGGGGTGACTTAGACAATCATTTGAGGACTCATACAGGAGAAAACCATCTACTACAATTTATACTTACTGTTATTTCTTTGAAGCATTTATTTTGCCCATGTAAAGTAATCTATAAGGGTGACTTGGACAATCATATGAAGTCTCATACATGAGAAAACAATCTACTACAATGCATCCTTAGTTATATTGCATCAAAGACTTTATATTGTTCACGTTAAATAATTTGAAGGGGTAACTTAGACAATCATATGAAGACACATACAGGAGAAAACCATATACTTCATTCCTTTAAAGCACATATGTTGGCCATGTAAAGTAATCTATAAAGGTGACTTGGGCAATCATATGAGGTCTCATACAGGAGAAAACAATCTACTACAATGCAGGCTTATTCACATTGCTTCGAAGCCTTTATATTGTCCATGTTATATAATTTGAAGGGGTGGCTTAGACAATCATATGAAGACACATACAGGAGAAAACCATCTACATACTACAATTTATACTTACTTTCATTCCTTTGAAGCATTTATGTTGTCCATGTAAAGTAATCTATAAAGGTGACTTGGACAATCATATGAGGTCTCATACAGGAGAAAATAATCTACTACAATACATCCTTATTCACATTGCTTCGAAGCCTTTATATTGTCCATGTTAAATAATTTGAAGGGGTGACTTAGACAATCATATGAAGACACATACAGGAGAAAACCATCTACATACTACAATTTATACTTACTTTCATTCCTTTGAAGCATTTATGTTGTCCATGTAAAGTAATCTATAAAGGTGACTTGGACAATCATATGAAGTCTCATACATGAGAAAACAATCTACTACAATGCATCCTTAGTTATATTGCATCAAAGACTTTATATTGTTCATGTTAAATAATCTGAAGGGGTGACTTAGACAATCATATGAAGACACATACAGGAGAAAACCATATACTTCATTCCTTTAAAGCACATATGTTGTCCATGTAAAGTAATCTATAAAGGTGACTTGGACAATCATATGAGGTCTCATACAGGAGAAAACAATCTACTACAATGCATCCTTATTCACATTGCATCGAAGCCTTTATATTGTCCAGGTTAAATAATTTGAAGGGGTGACTTAGACAATCATATGAAGACACATACAGGAGAATACCATCTACATACTACAATTTATACTTACTTTCATTCCTTTGAAGCATTTATGTTGTCCATGTAAAGTAATCTATAAAGGTGACTTGGACAATCATATGAGGTCTCATACAGGAGAAAACAATCTACTACAATGCATCCTTATTCACATTGCGTCGAAGCCTTTATATAGTTCATGTTAAATAATTTGAAGGGGTCACTTAGACAATCATGTGAGGACTCATACAGGAGAAAACCATATACTACAAATTATACTTACTGTCATTCCTTTGAATCATCTATGTTGTCCATGTAAAGTAATCTATAAGGGTGACTTGGCCACTCATATGAGGTCTCATACAGGAGAAAACAATCTACTACAATGTATCCTTATTTTATATTGCATGGAAGCCTTTATATTGTCTATAATAATTTCAAGGGGTGACTTAGACAATCATATGAGGACTCATACAGGAGAAAACCATATAATACTGTAATAACCTGGCTTTCTTAATTAATTCTTTAATTTTGAACTATGAATGATTACCAATGTTAATAAACTTTTTACTCTCGGATAACCAGATGCCAGGGTTCACTTTACTCTCTCAAGTATATAGGAAAGTACACATAACATCAAAGCGATTTATTTTGTATACCTATTTACATTTTAAAACAATAACTAAAATATTCCATGTATTTTCAAATAAACGATTTGAATTTCAATGTATCACGGGCAGGCTGACGCCTACTGGGTTAGGCAAGCCACGATGTTTTCTCCGGTCGTATCTTCTCGGCTACCGGACGAAAGCAGTTCGTAGTTAGGAGAGCGTCCTCTACTCGGCTAAACTGGAAACAGAAATTAGGTTAAGTTTGTTTATTTTTATCGGGGGCATGAAATAAAGTTAGATTTGCCCTTATTTCGGGGTTGAGAATGAATTTGATGTGAGACGTAACCTCGTTACGTCGAAGCTATTCTGCAGTGCCCGTGAAACCTCGTGTAATGCAAAACCTTTTATGATAAGTGAAAAGACGGTGGAATTACATATCGTGTGTCAGCTAATAACTTTTAAGCCAAATTTGTGTTTAAAGCTGTTACTGAAATTCCAGGGGTGTCTAAGTGATAACTAGGGGTTTTCTAATTACGTTATTCAAAGTGATTAAACCCTCCTTTAAGCTACATGAATTACTTTTAGCTTGAAGCTAACCTCACACAATTTTTGGTTTAGATTATGTACTATGAATTGCGGCACTGCAGAAAGCACGGGAAATCTTCAGGACAAGATTCCTCTAGGTAAGTGAAGCTTTGAATTTTTACGAGTACGTTAATTCCGGGAGTTTCGTTGCGGGCTCTTAACCTCGCAATTCTTGTTCAAGCTTATGCACGGACCTGGAGGGCCACGTTTTTAAAATGCTTTCTGAATGAATTACGTGGATGTTGTCGGGAAGCGGTTTCGAGGAGGTCTAAGACTCTTATCAGGCGTATATGTACAACGAACCACGTACGAGTTTTAAACCACACCGGTTTCGAGGAGTAAACGTATATAAATTCCAGACAGGCATATATAAACAATGATCCACGTCTGAATTTTAGATAAGATGACTCCTGAATAGGCTCGACGGAGATCAATAGGCACTGAAAATCAATGGGCCACTTTGATCTTTCGGGGATTTCTGGGAAAGATTGGTTCTAGGACTAAAAGTCAAAAGGTGCCTTTTCCAATGGGTGCTACGTCTATTTATACATTACCCATCTCCTTCGTCTTAGCTGGAATTGGGGCGGGAATGCGTCGGAAGATGAACGCCCGTGAGCCCGCGCACCTCGGTCGTTTCTTCGCCTAAACTCGCGCTCTGCGATGTTATCCTTGAATTGTGACGAAGTTTTGGCGGCGACCAAATTTGAACGCATTTTGAATCGTAAATAATAATTTCGGCCGGCGCTAACGTCACACAATCCCCTTCCTATGGAGGGAACAACCCATGGATGGACGTCTTCTTCAAGGAACTACCCCCTGTGGCTCGGAAAGCACCTGGAGCGTCTTCGGGACAGGCGTAGAGGTTGCGGTATCAACCTACGGGGCGCCAGGTGCTGATGATTGGCGGCCGGGGTTACTTTGCGTTCCAAAAAAAAAAATGTATGCGGGATGTTGGTTAATTAAGTCCTAACAGTTGCGCGTGCTTTTTTAAAATTCTGATGGACTCTCCGGTGGGCAGCTTCAAACGGAATTTTCGCGGTCTTTTTGTTGTTCGCTGTCGGCGGCGTCGGGGAACCTGGGGCTCTGCCTCGTCGATTATTGGTTTTGAGACCTGAGGTTCCGGCGTGGGCCGTGTTGACTTCAAGGCCTGGGGCTCTGGCTCGGGCAGCGATAATACTGGGATCTGGGGCTCTAGTTCGGACAGTATTATCTCCATGACCTGGGGCTCTGGCTCGGGGAGTATCAATTCCGGGAGATCGGTAATCTCCACTTCGGGTTCCGGAAGGTGGAGTTGCCGTAATTCTTCTAGGACGGCTGCCAAAGTGCCGCCCGGGGTCAAAGGTACCATTCCTGCTTCCATCGGGACTTCGGAAGGTGAGTCTGGCTGGAGTTCTGGAGGCAATTCCGCCTTATTTTTCTCCATGCCGCTTTCCGCTGAAGGGCCTATAACTCGAGGCGTCCAGGAGGTCTTAGGCGTCACCGGGTCTGGGGTTAGAGCGCCCATGAGGGCTTCGGGTGGCGTGACTGGCGGGGCTCGAGTCTCGCCCTTAGTTGGAGACGCGGCTGGATTCTCCAAAGATCCGTCGAATAATCGCTTGAACTTTAGGGCTAATTGCCGGATTGTTAACTCCTGGACAGGGTGAAGTCTCGAAAGCGGGATCTTTACCAGTAGACCTTCTCCGAACGGTTTAGGATCCGGCTGGCGGTGCTTCTTTTTCTCTTTCGGAGCCAGTTGACGGATTGTGAACTGCTGGTCGGGGTGGAGCCTTGCAAGTGGGATCCTTACCAGCAGACCTTCTCCGGGTGGTTTAGGATCCGGCTTATGGTGCTTCTCCTTTTCCGGCGTGGCTGGTAAGGGTGACAGCATCGCCGGGACCGGGCTCCATTTTGGCAGGGGACTCCATGCGGCCCTAGGTGGTGAAGTAGGGGCGGCGTACAATTGTGGCGTCCAGGGACGGATTTTCTTTTGGCCCTTTGGCCTACGGCGTAGCTTGAGAGGCCAGGGGCGAACATCCTTACGGTTGCGTACTGGTGACATCTTCGTTGAAGGTGGCTGTACTAATAAATTCATGGACTGCTGGTCGCCCCATTTATACCCATAGTCCGCGTTATCTCACCCCCCTCTAATTGGGAGCATGTAGAGTAGGAGTATTTTGATAAGCGGGCTTGATGTCCTTCACGTGGACCCTGCCGATGATCCTACCGTTCTGGGGGTTGCTCAGCTCCACGATGACGGGGGAAATAATTTTTTGGATCACGTAGGGCCCGACGTATTTTGCGGCTAACTTGGCGGTGATGCCTTGGGCGGCGTCGGAGAGTACCCTATCGCGTTTATAGACCTGGTGCCCGACCTGGGGGCGATACTCTCGCCTTCGGAGGTTATAATGATGGCTTTGTCTGGTGAAGGCTTTGGCGAGATTGTTTCTTACCACGTTCATTACGTCCTCTAACTTCTGAAGTTGTTCGCGGTAGAGACCTGGGGCTGGGGCTTCGTCGTCGGGCCCAAAGTCGGGATCGGCCGCCTCGCGTACGGATTTTGGCGGCAACATTTCCCGCCCTAAATTGAGCAAGGCCGGCGTGAATCCTGTCGATTCGTGTTTGGACGTGTTTATCGCAAACATGACCTCGGGCAACCATGCGTCCCATTGTTTTTGATTTCCGCGGGCTAATTGGGCAATAATTGTACCTATGACTTTATTAACCCGCTCCACGGGGTTGGCCTGGGGTGTGTACGGGGGCGTGAGTCGGTGTTTGATGCCGTACTCCGTGGTCAAAGCTCTGAAGAGCTTCCTAGTATACTGGGGCCCATTGTCTGAAACAATAACTTTTGGAGTTCCAAATCGGTAAATTATTCTTTCCCTTAGGGCCTGGACTACTGTTTTTGCGGTAGCGGTGCGTAGCGGGTGGACCTCGACCCATTTCGTAAAGCGATCTTGGAACACCAGGAGCCATATATTGCCTTTGGATGACCTGGTGAGCGGCCCGATGAGGTCTGTGCTTATAACCTCCCAAGGGCCTCGTACCCTGGACCAGAACATCTTCCCGGCCGTCTGACGTTGGCTGTGTTTATATTCCTGGCAAGTAGGACAAGAACGTACGTATTTAGTGATTTCTCGTTGCATTCTTGGCCAATAATAATGCTTCTGTATTCTAGCGACAGTTTTCGTCACCCCCAGGTGCCCTGCAGCGGGCTCGTCATGGCATTCCTGCAGGACTTGGGCTCGCTGCGGTTTTGGGATGCACAGCTTCCATATTGGTTGAAAGCCCTCGGCCAGGTCTTCGCTGACGTTGGGGAAGCTCCTGTAGAGGTTGCCGTTCTCTACCTTCCACGTGCTGTATGTTTCGGGGTCGTCTTGCACCAGGTTGGTCATCCTCTGGACCCATGGGCAGTCGACTTCTGGTTGGTGAACCGCCACGGGAGAGAGACCTTCTTTAGGACCTCCTGGAGCTCGGGATAGGGCGTCAGCTACGTGGTTCAACGCTCCCTTACGGTATTCGACCTCGAAGTCATATTGTTGAAGCTCGAGGGCCCATCTTGCCAGCCTTGCGGAAGGATTAGGTAAGTTTTGTAACCACTTTAGGCTCCTGTGGTCAGTTATTACCTTAAAATGGTATCCTTCCAGGTACCCTTTATATTTCTTGATCGCAAAGAGTACTGCCAGGCACTCTAGCTCCGTCGCGGAGTAACGGGTTTCAGCATCCGCCAAGGAACGGCTGGCGTATGCAATCACTCTTTCTTGGCCCTCTAACACTTGTGTGAGGACGGCTCCCAGGCCAGTGGTGCTCGCGTCTGTTTGAAGCACGAAGGGCACAGAGAAATCGGGACATGCTAAGATCGGCGCTGAAGTTAAGGCAGTCTTCAGCTGCTCCAGGGCTTCCTGCTGTTTCTCAGTCCATTTGAACTTGGCGCCTTTCTTCAGCAGCTCATTTAAGGGGGCCGCTAGTCGAGCGAACCCTAGTATGAATTTCCTGTACCAGGAGGCCATTCCCAGGAACCTGCGGATAGCCTTCGGATTCTTGGGTGCCTCCATCCGGGTGATGGCCTCCACCTTCTCTGGATCAGTATGAATTCCCTCCTTATTGACTATATGACCTAGATATTTAAGTTCTGGCTGGCAAAAATTACATTTTTCTTTTTGCAGCTGGAGTCCGGCCGCCCGCAACCGTTGAAACACTTCTCGGAGGTGCTGTAGATGTTCCTTGAACGATCTGCTGACGATTATGATGTCGTCTAAGTAGCAGAAGGCATTGGGTTCCATCTCTGGGCCTATGACGCTGTCTAGGAACCTCTGGAACGTCGCCGCCGCCGCGTGAAGCCCGAACGGCATAACTTTAAACTGATACAAGCCCCGTCCAGGCACTGTGAAGGCCGAAATGGGACGACTTGCTGCTGCCAAGGGGATCTGCCAGTAACCGTGTTTCAAATCCAAGGTGCTTATGTACTGGGCACCCCGGAGTTTGTTCAAAATTGCGTCTATAAAGGGGATGGGATAAGCATCGGTTTGTGTTGCCTCGTTTACCTTTCGGAAATCTATGCAAAATCTGTACTGGCCGGTTGGCTTCTTCACCAGGACGACGGGGGAGCTGAACGAACTTTTGGACGGTTCTATCACCCCCTCGGCTAACATCTTGTCGACTTCCGCGTCGATCACGGCTTGCATGACGGGGTTGCGAGGGTAGTATCTTTGTTTAATGGGTCCAGTGCCCTCCTTCAGGACTATACGATGCTCAACTAAGGTAGTGGGACCTCTAGTGCCTTGGAACTTCCGCAACTCTTCCTCGAGGAACCTGGATAACTGGCTGGATTGAGTTGGGGACAAAGGCTGGATGCCGGCTAGTCCCTCCAGGTCTTGGTGAGACTGTAAGGGTATCTCTGTTTCACCTAGAGTTATCGCCTGGGCTACGGGGTTGATAATAGCTCTGTACTTGGTGAGGAAATCGAGTCCCAGGATTATGTCGCTTGACAGGGTATCTACGACGCTGACCTGTAGGCTGTAGGCGAGGTCTTCGATCATCAGGGTAAGATTATACTGGCCTTGCGTCTTGACGATTCTACCGTCGGCTAATTGGACGCGGGTCTGGGTTGATTGGCAACTTACGGTGCCTTGTTGTTTCAGGAACCGTTGGAGCTTTTCTCCTATGTAAGATTGTGCAGCCCCTGTATCGACCAGGGCGTTGAATGCCTTTCCGCGGAGAACTACTTGGAGAAACAGTCGAGCATCTAGAGCGGCTACAGCTGTCTGGGTCTGGGTTTCTTTGTAGAAATGTTTAATTCGCTGGAGCCACTGCGACCATTCGGGTTGTAGTAGACTCTTGGAGGCCCTGGCCTTCTTCTGTCGTGGACGCCTCACAGTTCCCGACGGCCGGTTGCGTTTCCCGACCTCTTGCAGGTACAATCTCTGGTGAGGGTGCCTTCCTTACCGCACCATGAACAGAAAAGTTTCGTCGGCCTTCGGCATTGGAAACGGGTATGGCCGCGCTGGCCACATTTCCAGCAGTTTTCGGTGCGACTGTATGCTGGTCGGGCTGTGGAGTTGCTCTGCTGAGGGACCTGGTGACTGCTTTTTACAGCCTCGCGCTCCTGCAGCGACGACACGGGGGGCATTTGGAAATTCGAGGGAGGTGTCGTCTTTGCTTTTACTGGTTTGTACGCTGTCTCCGCCATATAGGCTTGACTTGCTATCGGTGGGGGCTGAAACGACGCCTGCTCCAGCTGCAGGGCCTCGTATTCCTCGGCCATTCGTATAAGCCCTGCCATGCTATGGAAGTCTTTCCTGCGGATGTATAATTTGTATTCGGGGCGGAGGTTCTCATAGATTCGTTCTAATTGCTGGCGTTCGTCCGTGATACCAAATCGGCGCAACAGGGTCTGGATGGACGTGGTGAAGTCTGCCACGGATTCTTTTTGCCCCTGTGTTCTGTTACGAATTTCTTCCGCCATCCGGAACTGAAATCGTGGGGGCAAATACTGAGTTTTAAAAGCTTCGACGAAGCTTCTCCAGCTTGGTCAATTCTGCTTGTTGTTTCTAACCCACAGCAAGGCTTTCCCCTTGAACAGCTCGGGCAACGCTGTGAGTACTTGTTGCTCTTGGAATTGATAGCAATTTGACAATTCTTCGATCCTCTCTAGGAAGGAAATCGGATCTGTGGTGCCATCAAACTTGAGCCCCCACTTGCGAATGCTGTTGCAGACTTGGGCTATGTTGGGGCTGGTGGTCGCTGGAGTTGTCGCTCCGGTTTGCTCGTTGGCCTGTTCGCCTACTCTTTCCCGGGTCTCGGTTTGAAATTCTTCTTGCTCTTCGTCCTGCACTTCATCCTCTTCCTCTTCCTCCATGTCTCCTTCTCCGCTACTTTTCAAGTATTGAGACATTCGTTGACGTAGCTGCTGTGCGTTTCCTTCGCTGCTTAATCCAGCCCCGGCCAGGACGCCTCGGAGGACCTCCACTCTTAAATTGTAGATCCATCCTACCCTTACCCTCGGAGGGGCTACCGGTCTATCAACGCTTTCGCGGTCGTGGTCAGACATACTGGGAACAGAGTTTGTATATTAATCAAATCAAAACTGTTAACTCTAAACTAAATCTTTATTTTCAGGTAAAAATTGCTCGAGCGCCACTTGGATTTTCCCTGGGTCTTTGTTGCTGGAGGAAACGGCTCTGAATTATACTTGGCTATATACTTGAGTTTATGTCTTTGCTCGGGCTGGCCATGTAATAACCTGGCTTTCTTAATTAATTCTTTAATTTTGAACTATGAATGATTACCAATGTTAATAAACTTTTTACTCTCGGATAACCAGATGCCAGGGTTCACTTTACTCTCTCAAGTATATAGGAAAGTACACATAACATCAAAGCGATTTATTTTGTATACCTATTTACATTTTAAAACAATAACTAAAATATTCCATGTATTTTCAAATAAACGATTTGAATTTCAATGTATCACGGGCAGGCTGACGCCTACTGGGTTAGGCAAGCCACGATGTTTTCTCCGGTCGTATCTTCTCGGCTACCGGACGAAAGCAGTTCGTAGTTAGGAGAGCGTCCTCTACTCGGCTAAACTGGAAACAGAAATTAGGTTAAGTTTGTTTATTTTTATCGGGGGCATGAAATAAAGTTAGATTTGCCCTTATTTCGGGGTTGAGAATGAATTTGATGTGAGACGTAACCTCGTTACGTCGAAGCTATTCTGCAGTGCCCGTGAAACCTCGTGTAATGCAAAACCTTTTATGATAAGTGAAAAGACGGTGGAATTACATATCGTGTGTCAGCTAATAACTTTTAAGCCAAATTTGTGTTTAAAGCTATTACTGAAATTCCAGGGGTGTCTAAGTGATAACTAGGGGTTTTCTAATTACGTTATTCAAAGTGATTAAACCCTCCTTTAAGCTACATGAATTACTTTTAGCTTGAAGCTAACCTCACACAATTTTTGGTTTAGATTATGTACTATGAATTGTGGCACTGCAGAAAGCACGGGAAATCTTCAGGACAAGATTCCTCTAGGTAAGTGAAGCTTTGAATTTTTACGAGTACGTTAATTCCGGGAGTTTCGTTGCGGGCTCTTAACCTCGCAATTCTTGTTCAAGCTTATGCACGGACCTGGAGGGCCACGTTTTTAAAATGCTTTCTGAATGAATTACGTGGATGTTGTCGGGAAGCGGTTTCGAGGAGGTCTAAGACTCTTATCAGGCGTATATGTACAACGAACCACGTACGAGTTTTAAACCACACCGGTTTCGAGGAGTAAACGTATATAAATTCCAGACAGGCATATATAAACAATGATCCACGTCTGAATTTTAGATAAGATGACTCCTGAATAGGCTCGACGGAGATCAATAGGCACTGAAAATCAATGGGCCACTTTGATCTTTCGGGGATTTCTGGGAAAGATTGGTTCTAGGACTAAAAGTCAAAAGGTGCCTTTTCCAATGGGTGCTACGTCTATTTATACATTACCCATCTCCTTCGTCTTAGCTGGAATTGGGGCGGGAATGCGTCGGAAGATGAACGCCCGTGAGCCCGCGCACCTCGGTCGTTTCTTCGCCTAAACTCGCGCTCTGCGATGTTATCCTTGAATTGTGACGAAGTTTTGGCGGCGACCAAATTTGAACGCATTTTGAATCGTAAATAATAATTTCGGCCGGCGCTAACGTCACAATACAAATTATACTTACTGTGATTCATTTGAATCATTTATGTTGTCCGTGTAAAGTAATCTATAAGGGTGACTTGGCCACTCATATGAGGTCTCATACAGGAGAAAACAATCTACTACAATGTATCCTTATTTTCTATTGCATGGAAGCCTTTATATTGTCTATAATAATTTCAAGGGGTGACTTAGACAATCATATGAGGACTCATACAGGAGAAAACAATCTACTACAATGTATCCTTATTTTCTATTGCATGGAAGCCTTTATATTGTCTATAATAATTTCAAGGGGTGACTTAGATAATCATATGAGGACTCATACAGGAGAAAACCATATATTACAAATTATACTTACTGTCATTCCTTTGAATCATTTATGTTGTCCATGTAAAATAATTTATAAACGTTACTTGGACAATCATATGAGGTGTCATACAGGAGAAAACAATCTACTACAATGCACCCTTAGTTATATTGCAGCAAAGCCTTTATATTGTTCATGTTAAATAATTTGAAGGGGTGACTTAGACAATCATATGAGGACTCATACAGGAGAAAACCATATACTACAAATTATACTTACTGTCATTGCTTTGAATCATTTATGTTGTCCATGTAAAGTAATCTATAAGGGTGACTTGGCCACTCATATGAGGTCTCATACAGGAGAAAATCTACTACAATGTATCCTTATTTTATATTGCATGGAAGCCTTTATATTGTCTATAATAATTTCAAGGGGTGACTTAGACAATCATATGAGGACTCATACAGGAGAAAACCATTTAATACAAATTATACTTACTGTCATTCCTTTGAATCATTTATGTTGTCCATGTAAAGTATTCTATAAGGGTGACTTGGCCACTCATATGAGGTCTCATACAGGAGAAAACAATCTACTACAATGTATCCTTATTTTCTATTGCATGGAAGCCTTTATATTGTCTATAATAATTTCAAGAGGTGACTTAGACAATCATATGAGGACTCATACAGGAGAAAACCATATACTACAAATTATACTTACTGCCATTCCTTTGAATCATTTATGTTGTCCATGTAAAGTATTCTATAAGGGTGACTTGGCCACTCACATGAGGTCTCATACAGGAGAAAACAATCTACTACAATGTATTCTTATTTTATATTGCATGGAAATCTTTATATTGTCTATAATAATTTCAAGGGGTGACTTAGACAATCATATGAGGTCTCATACAGGAGAAAACCATCTACTACAATTTATACTTACTGTTATTTCTTTGAAGCATTTATTTTGCCCATGTAAAGTAATCTATAAGGGTGACTTGGACAATCGTATGAAGTCTCATACATGAGAAAACAATCTACTACAATGCATCCTTAGTTATATTGCATCAAAGACTTTATATTGTTCATGTTAAATAATTTGAAGGGGTGACTTAGACAATCATATGAAGACACATACAGGAGAAAACCATATACTTCATTCCTTTAAAGCACATATGTTGTCCATGTAAAGTAATCTATAAAGGTGACTTGGACAATCATATGAGGTCTCATACAGGAGAAAACCATATACTACAAATTATACTTACTGTCATTCCTTTGAATCATTTATGTTGTCCATGTAAAGTAATCTATAAGGGTGACTTGGCCACTCATATGAGGTCTCATACAGGAGAAAACAATCTACTACAATGTATTCTTATTATATATTGCATGGAAATCTTTATATAGTCTATAATAATTTCAAGGGGTGACTTAGACAATCATTTGAGGACTCATACAGGAGAAAACCATCTACTACAATTTATACTTACTGTTATTTCTTTGAAGCATTTATTTTGCCCATGTAAAGTATCTATAAGGGTGACTTGGACAATCATATGAAGTCTCATACATGAGAAAACAATCTACTACAATGCATCCTTAGTTATATTGCATCAAAGACTTTATATTGTTCACGTTAAATAATTTGAAGGGGTAACTTAGACAATCATATGAAGACACATACAGGAGAAAACCATATACTTCATTCCTTTAAAGCACATATGTTGGCCATGTAAAGTAATCTATAAAGGTGACTTGGGCAATCATATGAGGTCTCATACAGGAGAAAACAATCTACTACAATGCAGGCTTATTCACATTGCTTCGAAGCCTTTATATTGTCCATGTTATATAGTTTGAAGGGGTGGCTTAGACAATCATATGAAGACACATACAGGAGAAAACCATCTACATACTACAATTTATACTTACTTTCATTCCTTTGAAGCATTTATGTTGTCCATGTAAAGTAATCTATAAAGGTGACTTGGACAATCATATGAGGTCTCATACAGGAGAAAACAATCTACTACAATGCATCCTTATTCACATTGCTTCGAAGCCTTTATATTGTCCATGTTAAATAATTTGAAGGGGTGACTTAGACAATCATATGAAGACACATACAGGAGAAAACCATCTACATACTACAATTTATACTTACTTTCATTCCTTTGAAATATTTATGTTGTCCATGTAAAGTAATCTATAAAGGTGACTTGGACAATCATATGAGGTCTCATACAGGAGAAAACAATCTACTACAATGCATCCTTATTCACATTGCATCGAAGCCTTTATATTGTCCAGGTTAAATAATTTGAAGGGGTGACTTAGACAATCATATGAAGACACATACAGGAGAAAACCATCTACATACTACAATTTATACTTACTTTCATTCCTTTGAAGCATTTATGTTGTCCATGTAAAGTAATCTATAAAGGTGACTTGGACAATCATATGAGGTCTCATACAGGAGAAAACAATCTACTACAATGCATCCTTATTCACATTGCGTCGAAGCCTTTATATAGTTCATGTTAAATAATTTGAAGGGGTCACTTAGACAATCATATGAAGACACATACAGGAGAAAACCATATACTTCATTCCTTTAAAGCACATATGTTGTCCATGTAAAGTAATCTATAAAGGTGACTTGGACAATCATATGAGGTCTCATACAGGAGAAAACCATATACTACAAATTATACTTACTGTCATTCCTTTGAATCATCTATGTTGTCCATGTAAAGTAATCTATACGGGTGACTTGGCCACTCATATGAGGTCTCATACAGGAGAAAACAATCTACTACAATGTATTCTTATTATATATTGCATGGAAATCTTTATATAGTCTATAATAATTTCAAGGGGTGACTTAGACAATCATTTGAGGACTCATACAGGAGAAAACCATCTACTACAATTTATACTTACTGTTATTTCTTTGAAGCATTTATTTTGCCCATGTAAAGTAATCTATAAGGGTGACTTGGACAATCATATGAAGTCTCATACATGAGAAAACAATCTACTACAATGCATCCTTAGTTATATTGCATCAAAGACTTTATATTGTTCACGTTAAATAATTTGAAGGGGTAACTTAGACAATCATATGAAGACACATACAGGAGAAAACCATATACTTCATTCCTTTAAAGCACATATGTTGGCCATGTAAAGTAATCTATAAAGGTGACTTGGGCAATCATATGAGGTCTCATACAGGAGAAAACAATCTACTACAATGCAGGCTTATTCACATTGCTTCGAAGCCTTTATATTGTCCATGTTATATAATTTGAAGGGGTGGCTTAGACAATCATATGAAGACACATACAGGAGAAAACCATCTACATACTACAATTTATACTTACTTTCATTCCTTTGAAGCATTTATGTTGTCCATGTAAAGTAATCTATAAAGGTGACTTGGACAATCATATGAGGTCTCATACAGGAGAAAATAATCTCCTATAATACATCCTTATTCACATTGCTTCGAAGCCTTTATATTGTCCATGTTAAATAATTTGAAGGGGTGACTTAGACAATCATATGAAGACACATACAGGAGAAAACCATCTACATACTACAATTTATACTTACTTTCATTCCTTTGAAGCATTTATGTTGTCCATGTAAAGTAATCTATAAAGGTGACTTGGACAATCATATGAAGTCTCATACATGAGAAAACAATCTACTACAATGCATCCTTAGTTATATTGCATCAAAGACTTTATATTGTTCATGTTAAATAATCTGAAGGGGTGACTTAGACAATCATATGAAGACACATACAGGAGAAAACCATATACTTCATTCCTTTAAAGCACATATGTTGTCCATGTAAAGTAATCTATAAAGGTGACTTGGACAATAATATGAGGTCTCATACAGGAGAAAACAATCTACTACAATGCATCCTTATTCACATTGCATCGAAGCCTTTATATTGTCCAGGTTAAATAATTTGAAGGGGTGACTTAGACAATCATATGAAGACACATACAGGAGAAAACCATCTACATACTACAATTTATACTTACTTTCATTCCTTTGAAGCATTTATGTTGTCCATGTAAAGTAATCTATAAAGGTGACTTGGACAATCATATGAGGTCTCATACAGGAGAAAACAATCTACTACAATGCATCCTTATTCACATTGCGTCGAGGCCTTTATATAGTTCATGTTAAATAATTTGAAGGGGTCACTTAGACAATCATGTGAGGACTCATACAGGAGAAAACCATATACTACAAATTATACTTACTGTCATTCCTTTGAATCATCTATGTTGTCCATGTAAAGTGATCTATAAGGGTGACTTGGCCACTCATATGAGGTCTCATACAGGAGAAAACAATCTACTACAATGTATCCTTATTTTATATTGCATGAAAGCCTTTATATTGTCTATAATAATTTCAAGGGGTGACTTAGACAATCATATGAGGACTCATACAGGAGAAAACCATATAATACAAATTATACTTACTGTGATTCATTTGAATCATTTATGTTGTCCGTGTAAAGTAATCTATAAGGGTGACTTGGCCACTCATATGAGGTCTCATACAGGAGAAAACAATCTACTACAATGTATCCTTATTTTCTATTGCATGGAAGCCTTTATATTGTCTATAATAATTTCAAGGGGTGACTTAGACAATCATATGAGGACTCATACAGGAGAAAACAATCTACTACAATGTATCCTTATTTTCTATTGCATGGAAGCCTTTATATTGTCTATAATAATTTCAAGGGGTGACTTAGATAATCATATGAGGACTCATACAGGAGAAAACCATATATTACAAATTATACTTACTGTCATTCCTTTGAATCATTTATGTTGTCCATGTAAAATAATTTATAAACGTTACTTGGACAATCATATGAGGTGTCATACAGGAGAAAACAATCTACTACAATGCACCCTTAGTTATATTGCAGCAAAGCCTTTATATTGTTCATGTTAAATAATTTGAAGGGGTGACTTAGACAATCATATGAGGACTCATACAGGAGAAAACCATATACTACAAATTATACTTACTGTCATTGCTTTGAATCATTTATGTTGTCCATGTAAAGTAATCTATAAGGGTGACTTGGCCACTCATATGAGGTCTCATACAGGAGAAAATCTACTACAATGTATCCTTATTTTATATTGCATGGAAGCCTTTATATTGTCTATAATAATTTCAAGGGGTGACTTAGACAATCATATGAGGACTCATACAGGAGAAAACCATTTAATACAAATTATACTTACTGTCATTCCTTTGAATCATTTATGTTGTCCATGTAAAGTATTCTATAAGGGTGACTTGGCCACTCATATGAGGTCTCATACAGGAGAAAACAATCTACTACAATGTATCCTTATTTTCTATTGCATGGAAGCCTTTATATTGTCTATAATAATTTCAAGAGGTGACTTAGACAATCATATGAGGACTCATACAGGAGAAAACCATATACTACAAATTATACTTACTGCCATTCCTTTGAATCATTTATGTTGTCCATGTAAAGTATTCTATAAGGGTGACTTGGCCACTCACATGAGGTCTCATACAGGAGAAAACAATCTACTACAATGTATTCTTATTTTATATTGCATGGAAATCTTTATATTGTCTATAATAATTTCAAGGGGTGACTTAGACAATCATATGAGGTCTCATACAGGAGAAAACCATCTACTACAATTTATACTTACTGTTATTTCTTTGAAGCATTTATTTTGCCCATGTAAAGTAATCTATAAGGGTGACTTGGACAATCGTATGAAGTCTCATACATGAGAAAACAAACTACTACAATGCATCCTAAGTTATATTGCATCAAAGACTTTATATTGTTCATGTTAAATAATTTGAAGGGGTGACTTAGACAATCATATGAAGACACATACAGGAGAAAACCATATACTTCATTCCTTTAAAGCACATATGTTGTCCATGTAAAGTAATCTATAAAGGTGACTTGGACAATCATATGAGGTCTCATACAGGAGAAAACCATATACTACAAATTATACTTACTGTCATTCCTTTGAATCATTTATGTTGTCCATGTAAAGTAATCTATAAGGGTGACTTGGCCACTCATATGAGGTCTCATACAGGAGAAAACAATCTACTACAATGTATTCTTATTATATATTGCATGGAAATCTTTATATAGTCTATAATAATTTCAAGGGGTGACTTAGACAATCATTTGAGGACTCATACAGGAGAAAACCATCTACTACAATTTATACTTACTGTTATTTCTTTGAAGCATTTATTTTGCCCATGTAAAGTATCTATAAGGGTGACTTGGACAATCATATGAAGTCTCATACATGAGAAAACAATCTACTACAATGCATCCTTAGTTATATTGCATCAAAGACTTTATATTGTTCACGTTAAATAATTTGAAGGGGTAACTTAGACAATCATATGAAGACACATACAGGAGAAAACCATATACTTCATTCCTTTAAAGCACATATGTTGGCCATGTAAAGTAATCTATAAAGGTGACTTGGGCAATCATATGAGGTCTCATACAGGAGAAAACAATCTACTACAATGCAGGCTTATTCACATTGCTTCGAAGCCTTTATATTGTCCATGTTATATAATTTGAAGGGGTGGCTTAGACAATCATATGAAGACACATACAGGAGAAAACCATCTACATACTACAATTTATACTTACTTTCATTCCTTTGAAGCATTTATGTTGTCCATGTAAAGTAGTCTATAAAGGTGACTTGGACAATCATATGAGGTCTCATACAGGAGAAAACAATCTACTACAATGCCTCCTTATTCACATTGCTTCGAAGCCTTTATATTGTCCATGTTAAATAATTTGAAGGGGTGACTTAGACAATCATATGAAGACACATACAGGAGAAAACCATCTACATACTACAATTTATACTTACTTTCATTCCTTTGAAGCATTTATGTTGTCCATGTAAAGTAATCTATAAAGGTGACTTGGACAATCATATGAAGTCTCATACATGAGAAAACAATCTACTACAATGCATCCTTAGTTATATTGCATCAAAGACTTTATATTGTTCATGTTAAATAATCTGAAGGGGTGACTTAGACAATCTTATGAAGACACATACAGGAGAAAACCATATACTTCATTCCTTTAAAGCACATATGTTGTCCATGTAAAGTAATCTATAAAGGTGACTTGGACAATCATATGAGGTCTCATACAGGAGAAAACCATATACTACAAATTATACTTACTGTCATTGCTTTGAATCATTTATGTTGTCCATGTAAAGTAATCTATAAGGGTGACTTGGCCACTCATATGAGGTCTCATACAGGAGAAAACAATCTACTACAATGTGTTCTTATTATATATTGCATGGAAATCTTTATATAGTCTATAATAATTTCAAGGGGTGACTTAGACAATCATATGAGGACTCATACAGGAGAAAACCATCTACTACAATTTATACTTACTGTTATTTCTTTGAAGCATTTATTTTGCCCATGTAAAGTAATCTATAAGGGTGACTTGGACAATCATATGAAGTCTCATACATGAGAAAACAATCTACTACAATGCATCCTTAGTTATATTGCATCAAAGACTTTATATTGTTCATGTTAAATAATTTGAAGGGGTAACTTAGACAATCATATGAAGACACATACAGGAGAAAACCATATACTTCATTCCTTTAAAGCACATATGTTGTCCATGTAAAGTAATCTATAAAGGTGACTTGGGCAATCATATGAGGTCTCATACAGGAGAAAACCATATACTACAAATTATACTTACTGTCATTCCTTTGAATCATTTATGTTGTCCATGTAAAGTAATCTATAAGGGTGACTTGGCCACTCATATGAGGTCTCATACAGGAGAAAACAATCTACTACAATGTATTCTTATTATATATTGCATGGAAATCTTTATATAGTCTATAATAATTTCAAGGGGTGACTTAGACAATCATATGAGGACTCATACAGGAGAAAACCATCTACTACAATTTATACTTACTGTTATTTCTTTGAAGCATTTATTTTGCCCATGTAAAGTAATCTATAAGGGTGACTTGGACAATCATATGAAGTCTCATACATGAGAAAACAATCTACTACAATGCATCCTTAGTTATATTGCATCAAAGACTTTATATTGTTTACGTTAAATAATTTGAAGGGGTAACTTAGACAATCATATGAAGACACATACAGGAGAAAACCATATACTTCATTCCTTTAAAGCACATATGTTGTCCATGTAAAGTAGTCTATAAAGGTGACTTGGACAATCAATCATATGAGGTCTCATACAGGAGAAAACAATCTACTACAATGCATCCTTATTCACATTGCATCGAAGCCTTTATATTGTCCAGGTTAAATAATTTGAAGGGGTGACTTAGACAATCATATGAAGACACATACAGGAGAAAACCATCTACATACTACAATTTATACTTACTTTCATTCCTTTGAAGCATTTATGTTGTCCATGTAAAGTAATCTATAAAGGTGACTTGGGCAATCATATGAGGTCTCATACAGGAGAAAACAATCTACTACAATGCAGGCTTATTCACATTGCTTCGAAGCCTTTATATTGTCCATGTTAAATAATTTGAAGGGGTGACTTAGACAATCATATGAAGACACATACAGGAGAAAACCATCTACATACTACAATTTATACTTACTTTCATTCCTTTGAAGCATTTATGTTGTACATGTAAAGTAATCTATAAGGGTGACTTGGCCACTCATATGAGGTCTCATACAGGAGAAAATCTACTACAATGTATCCTTATTTTATATTGCATGGAAGCCTTTATATTGTCTATAATAATTTCAAGGGGTGACTTAGACAATCATATGAGGACTCATACAGGAGAAAACCATTTAATACAAATTATACTTACTGTCATTCCTTTGAATCATTTATGTTGTCCATGTAAAGTATTCTATAAGGGTGACTTGGCCACTCATATGAGGTCCCATACAGGAGAAAACAATCTACTACAATGTATCCTTATTTTCTATTGCATGGAAGCCTTTATATTGTCTATAATAATTTCAAGGGGTGACTTAGACAATCATATGAGGACTCATACAGGAGAAAACAAGCTACTACAATGTATCCTTATTTTATATTGCATGGAAGCCTTTATATTGTCTATAATAATTTCAAGAGGTGACTTAGACAATCATATGAGGACTCATACAGGAGAAAACCATATACTACAAATTATACTTACTGCCATTCCTTTGAATCATTTATGTTGTCCATGTAAAGTATTCTATAAGGGTGACTTGGCCACTCACATGAGGTCTTATACAGGAGAAAACAATCTACTACAATGTATTCTTATTTTATATTGCATGGAAATCTTTATATTGTCTATAATAATTTCAAGGGGTGACTTAGACAATCATATGAGGACTCATACAGGAGAAAACCATCTACTACAATTTATACTTACTGTTATTTCTTTGAAGCATTTATTTTGCCCATGTAAAGTAATCTATAAGGGTGACTTGGACAATCATATGAAGTCTCATACATGAGAAAATAATCTACTACAATGCATCCTTAGTTATATTGCATCAAAGACTTTATATTGTTCATGTTAAATAATTTGAAGGGGTGACTTAGACAATCATATGAAGACACATACAGGAGAAAACCATATACTTCATTCCTTTAAAGCACATATGTTGTCCATGTAAAGTAATCTATAAAGGTGACTTGGACAATCATATGAGGTCTCATACAGGAGAAAACCATATACATATACATATATAGTTAAATAATTTGAAGGGGTGACTTAGACAATCATATGAAGACACATACAGGAGAAAACCATCTACATACTACAATTTATACTTACTTTCATTCCTTTGAAGCATTTATGATGTCCATGTAAAGTAATCTATAAAGGTGACTTGGACAATCATATGAGGTCTCATACAGGAGAAAACAATCTACTACAATGCATCCTTATTCACATTGCGTCGAAGCCTTTATATAGTTCATGTTAAATAATTTGAAGGGGTCACTTAGACAATCATGTGAGGACTCATACAGGAGAAAACCATATACTACAAATTATACTTACTGTTATTTCTTTGAAGCATTTATTTTGCCCATGTAAAGTAATCTATAAGGGTGACTTGGACAATCATATGAAGTCTCATACATGAGAAAATAATCTACTACAATGCATCCTTAGTTATATTGCATCAAAGACTTTATATTGTTCATGTTAAATAATTTGAAGGGGTGACTTAGACAATCATATGAAGACACATACAGGAGAAAACCATATACTTCATTCCTTTAAAGCACATATGTTGTCCATGTAAAGTAATCTATAAAGGTGACTTGGACAATCATATGAGGTCTCATACAGGAGAAAACCATATACATATACATATATAGTTAAATAATTTGAAGGGGTGACTTAGACAATCATATGAAGACACATACAGGAGAAAACCATCTACATACTACAATTTATACTTACTTTCATTCCTTTGAAGCATTTATGTTGTCCATGTAAAGTAATCTATAAAGGTGACTTGGACAATCATATGAGGTCTCATACAGGAGAAAACAATCTACTACAATGCATCCTTATTCACATTGCGTCGAAGCCTTTATATAGTTCATGTTAAATAATTTGAAGGGGTCACTTAGACAATCATGTGAGGACTCATACAGGAGAAAACCATCTACTACAATTTATACTTACTGTTATTTCTTTGAAGCATTTATTTTGCCCATGTAAAGTAATCTATAAGGGTGACTTGGACAATCATATGAAGTCTCATACATGAGAAAATAATCTACTACAATGCATCCTTAGTTATATTGCATCAAAGACTTTATATTGTTCATGTTAAATAATTTGAAGGGGTGACTTAGACAATCATATGAAGACACATACAGGAGAAAACCATATACTTCATTCCTTTAAAGCACATATGTTGTCCATGTAAAGTAATCTATAAAGGTGACTTGGACAATCATATGAGGTCTCATACAGGAGAAAACCATATACATATACATATATAGTTAAATAATTTGAAGGGGTGACTTAGACAATCATATGAAGACACATACAGGAGAAAACCATCTACGAGGGTGTATCAAAATTTAAGTTGCACTCAGCGCTACCTACCGTAGTTTTATAGAAGCAACATGGCGACTTAGAGGTGCTCTGGCATGCTTTGTCTTCTACCTGTTAGCAAAGTTTCAAACACTTACAATTCGTAATTTGAAAGTAACTATCATTCGCAATGGCGCGGCAGCTTGATTCGTACTCCAAATTAGAAGTTCGCGGAACCGTACGATTTTTGTGGGCTAAGAACTTAAATCCAACTGAAATCCATCGTGAAGTGTCAGCCGTCTATGGAAATAATGCAATGAGTCGAGAGGCAATCAAGAAGTGGTGTAAACAGTTCGAAGAAGAGTGTACTGATCTGACAGTTCAAGAAGGCAGAGGCAGAAAATCGACTCCCACGACTCCCGATCACATTTCGCGCATTGAAGAATGGATTCAAATAGAGCGCAGGGTGAAACGTACTGCCAGACATTAAAAAACTTAAGAAAGGCTATTAAGGAGCTCAGACCTGGAAATCTGAGTGCAGGAGTCATATTGTTGCATGACAACGCAACTCCCCACAAGGCCGCCGTTACGCAGGAGCTTCTTCGAAAATTTAAGTGGGAAGTGTGGCAACACCCACCTTATAGCCCGGATTTAGCACCCTGCGATTACCACTTGTTCCCTCGAATGAAGAAGGAGCTCGGAGGAAAGCGTTTCGCGAACGACAAGGAGGTCAAAGAATACGTAGAAAAATGGCTCGGCAAAATTGGAGGAGAATTCTATTGTCTTGGTATTCAAAAATTAGTGTCACGTTCAGAAAAATTTATAGAAAAATTAGGTGGCTATGTAGAAAAATAGTATAAGGATGTGTATTTCAGAAAATATACTATTCATTTTTTATACCCTTACAGTACGTTTTATATGGGGGTGTGCAACTTAAATTTTGATACATCCTCGTACATACTACAATTTATACTTACTTTCATTCCTTTGAAGCATTTATGTTGTCCATGTAAAGTAATCTATAAAGGTGACTTGGACAATCATATGAGGTCTCATACAGGAGAAAACAATCTACTACAATGCATCCTTATTCACATTGCGTCGAAGCCTTTATATAGTTCATGTTAAATAATTTGAAGGGGTCACTTAGACAATCATGTGAGGACTCATACAGGAGAAAACCATATACTACAAATTATACTTACTGTTATTTCTTTGAAGCATTTATTTTGCCCATGTAAAGTAATCTATAAGGGTGACTTGGACAATCATATGAAGTCTCATACATGAGAAAATAATCTACTACAATGCATCCTTAGTTATATTGCATCAAAGACTTTATATTGTTCATGTTAAATAATTTGAAGGGGTGACTTAGACAATCATATGAAGACACATACAGGAGAAAACCATATACTTCATTCCTTTAAAGCACATATGTTGTCCATGTAAAGTAATCTATAAAGGTGACTTGGACAATCATATGAGGTCTCATACAGGAGAAAACCATATACATATACATATATAGTTAAATAATTTGAAGGGGTGACTTAGACAATCATATGAAGACACATACAGGAGAAAACCATCTACATACTACAATTTATACTTACTTTCATTCCTTTGAAGCATTTATGTTGTCCATGTAAAGTAATCTATAAAGGTGACTTGGACAATCATATGAGGTCTCATACAGGAGAAAACAATCTACTACAATGCATCCTTATTCACATTGCGTCGAAGCCTTTATATAGTTCATGTTAAATAATTTGAAGGGGTCACTTAGACAATCATGTGAGGACTCATACAGGAGAAAACCATATACTACAAATTATACTTACTGTTATTTCTTTGAAGCATTTATTTTGCCCATGTAAAGTAATCTATAAGGGTGACTTGGACAATCATATGAAGTCTCATACATGAGAAAATAATCTACTACAATGCATCCTTAGTTATATTGCATCAAAGACTTTATATTGTTCATGTTAAATAATTTGAAGGGGTGACTTAGACAATCATATGAAGACACATACAGGAGAAAACCATATACTTCATTCCTTTAAAGCACATATGTTGTCCATGTAAAGTAATCTATAAAGGTGACTTGGACAATCATATGAGGTCTCATACAGGAGAAAACCATATACATATACATATATAGTTAAATAATTTGAAGGGGTGACTTAGACAATCATATGAAGACACATACAGGAGAAAACCATCTACATACTACAATTTATACTTACTTTCATTCCTTTGAAGCATTTATGTTGTCCATGTAAAGTAATCTATAAAGGTGACTTGGATAATCATATGAGGTCTCATACAGGAGAAAACAATCTACTACAATGCATCCTTATTCACATTGCGTCGAAGCCTTTATATAGTTCATGTTAAATAATTTGAAGGGGTCACTTAGACAATCATGTGAGGACTCATACAGGAGAAAACCATCTACTACAATTTATACTTACTGTTATTTCTTTGAAGCATTTATTTTGCCCATGTAAAGTAATCTATAAGGGTGACTTGGACAATCATATGAAGTCTCATACATGAGAAAATAATCTACTACAATGCATCCTTAGTTATATTGCATCAAAGACTTTATATTGTTCATGTTAAATAATTTGAAGGGGTGACTTAGACAATCATATGAAGACACATACAGGAGAAAACCATATACTTCATTCCTTTAAAGCACATATGTTGTCCATGTAAAGTAATCTATAAAGGTGACTTGGACCATCATATGAGGTCTCATACAGGAGAAAACCATATACATATACATATATAGTTAAATAATTTGAAGGGGTGACTTAGACAATCATATGAAGACACATACAGGAGAAAACCATCTACATACTACAATTTATACTTACTTTCATTCCTTTGAAGCATTTATGTTGTCCATGTAAAGTAATCTATAAAGGTGACTTGGACAATCATATGAGGTCTCATACAGGAGAAAACAATCTACTACAATGCATCCTTATTCACATTGCGTCGAAGCCTTTATATAGTTCATGTTAAATAATTTGAAGGGGTCACTTAGACAATCATGTGAGGACTCATACAGGAGAAAACCATATACTACAAATTATACTTACTGTCATTCCTTTGAATCATTTATGTTGTCCATGTAAAGTAATCTATAAGGGTGACTTGGCCACTCATATGAGGTCTCATACAGGAGAAAACAATCTACTACAATGTATCCTTATTTTCTATTGCATGGAAGCCTTTATATTGTCTATAATAATTTCAAGGGGTGACTTAGACAATCATATGAGGACTCATACAGGAGAAAACCATATACTACAAATTATACTTACTGCCATTCCTTTGAATCATTTATGTTGTCCATGTAAAGTATTCTATAAGGGTGACTTGGCCACTCACATGAGGTCTTATACAGGAGAAAACAATCTACTACAATGTATTCTTATTTTATATTGCATGGAAATCTTTATATTGTCTATAATAATTTCAAGGGGTGACTTAGACAATCATATGAGGACTCATACAGGAGAAAACCATCTACTACAATTTATACTTACTGTTATTTCTTTGAAGCATTTATTTTGCCCATGTAAAGTAATCTATAAGGGTGACTTGGACAATCATATGAAGTCTCATACATGAGAAAATAATCTACTACAATGCATCCTTAGTTATATTGCATCAAAGACTTTATATTGTTCATGTTAAATAATTTGAAGGGGTGACTTAGACAATCATATGAAGACACATACAGGCGAAAACCATATACTTCATTCCTTTAAAGCACATATGTTGTCCATGTAAAGTAATCTATAAAGGTGACTTGGACAATCATATGAGGTCTCATACAGGAGAAAACCATATACATATACATATATAGTTAAATAATTTGAAGGGGTGACTTAGACAATCATATGAAGACACATACAGGAGAAAACCATCTACATACTACAATTTATACTTACTTTCATTCCTTTGAAGCATTTATGATGTCCATGTAAAGTAATCTATAAAGGTGACTTGGACAATCATATGAGGTCTCATACAGGAGAAAACAATCTACTACAATGCATCCTTATTCACATTGCGTCGAAGCCTTTATATAGTTCATGTTAAATAATTTGAAGGGGTCACTTAGACAATCATGTGAGGACTCATACAGGAGAAAACCATATACTACAAATTATACTTACTGTTATTTCTTTGAAGCATTTATTTTGCCCATGTAAAGTAATCTATAAGGGTGACTTGGACAATCATATGAAGTCTCATACATGAGAAAATAATCTACTACAATGCATCCTTAGTTATATTGCATCAAAGACTTTATATTGTTCATGTTAAATAATTTGAAGGGGTGACTTAGACAATCATATGAAGACACATACAGGAGAAAACCATATACTTCATTCCTTTAAAGCACATATGTTGTCCATGTAAAGTAATCTATAAAGGTGACTTGGACAATCATATGAGGTCTCATACAGGAGAAAACCATATACATATACATATATAGTTAAATAATTTGAAGGGGTGACTTAGACAATCATATGAAGACACATACAGGAGAAAACCATCTACATACTACAATTTATACTTACTTTCATTCCTTTGAAGCATTTATTTTGTCCATGTAAAGTAATCTATAAAGGTGACTTGGACAATCATATGAGGTCTCATACAGGAGAAAACAATCTACTACAATGCATCCTTATTCACATTGCGTCGAAGCCTTTATATAGTTCATGTTAAATAATTTGAAGGGGTCACTTAGACAATCATGTGAGGACTCATACAGGAGAAAACCATCTACTACAATTTATACTTACTGTTATTTCTTTGAAGCATTTATTTTGCCCATGTAAAGTAATCTATAAGGGTGACTTGGACAATCATATGAAGTCTCATACATGAGAAAATAATCTACTACAATGCATCCTTAGTTATATTGCATCAAAGACTTTATATTGTTCATGTTAAATAATTTGAAGGGGTGACTTAGACAATCATATGAAGACACATACAGGAGAAAACCATATACTTCATTCCTTTAAAGCACATATGTTGTCCATGTAAAGTAATCTATAAAGGTGACTTGGACAATCATATGAGGTCTCATACAGGAGAAAACCATATACATATACATATATAGTTAAATAATTTGAAGGGGTGACTTAGACAATCATATGAAGACACATACAGGAGAAAACCATCTACATACTACAATTTATACTTACTTTCATTCCTTTGAAGCATTTATGTTGTCCATGTAAAGTAATCTATAAAGGTGACTTGGACAATCATATGAGGTCTCATACAGGAGAAAACAATCTACTACAATGCATCCTTATTCACATTGCGTCGAAGCCTTTATATAGTTCATGTTAAATAATTTGAAGGGGTCACTTAGACAATCATGTGAGGACTCATACAGGAGAAAACCATATACTACAAATTATACTTACTGTTATTTCTTTGAAGCATTTATTTTGCCCATGTAAAGTAATCTATAAGGGTGACTTGGACAATCATATGAAGTCTCATACATGAGAAAATAATCTACTACAATGCATCCTTAGTTATATTGCATCAAAGACTTTATATTGTTCATGTTAAATAATTTGAAGGGGTGACTTAGACAATCATATGAAGACACATACAGGAGAAAACCATATACTTCATTCCTTTAAAGCACATATGTTGTCCATGTAAAGTAATCTATAAAGGTGACTTGGACAATCATATGAGGTCTCATACAGGAGAAAACCATATACATATACATATATAGTTAAATAATTTGAAGGGGTGACTTAGACAATCATATGAAGACACATACAGGAGAAAACCATCTACATACTACAATTTATACTTACTTTCATTCCTTTGAAGCATTTATGTTGTCCATGTAAAGTAATCTATAAAGGTGACTTGGACAATCATATGAGGTCTCATACAGGAGAAAACAATCTACTACAATGCATCCTTATTCACATTGCGTCGAAGCCTTTATATAGTTCATGTTAAATAATTTGAAGGGGTCACTTAGACAATCATGTGAGGACTCATACAGGAGAAAACCATATACTACAAATTATACTTACTGTCATTCCTTTGAATCATTTATGTTGTCCATGTAAAGTAATCTATAAGGGTGACTTGGCCACTCATATGAGGTCTCATACAGGAGAAAACAATCTACTACAATGTATCCTTATTTTATATTGCATGGAAGCCTTTATATTGTCTATAATAATTTCAAGGGGTGACTTAGACAATCATATGAGGACTCATACAGGAGAAAACCATATAATACAAATTATACTTACTGTGATTCATTTGAATCATTTATGTTGTCCGTGTAAAGTAATCTATAAGGGTGACTTGGCCACTCATATGAGGTCTCATACAGGAGAAAACAATCTACTACAATGTATCCTTATTTTCTATTGCATGGAAGCCTTTATATTGTCTATAATAATTTCAAGGGGTGACTTAGACAATCATATGAGGACTCATACAGGAGAAAACAATCTACTACAATGTATCCTTATTTTCTATTGCATGGAAGCCTTTATATTGTCTATAATAATTTCAAGGGGTGACTTAGATAATCATATGAGGACTCATATAGGAGAAAACCATATATTACAAATTATACTTACTGTCATTCCTTTGAATCATTTATGTTGTCCATGTAAAATAATTTATAAACGTTACTTGGACAATCATATGAGGTGTCATACAGGAGAAAACAATCTACTACAATGCACCCTTAGTTATATTGCAGCAAAGCCTTTATATTGTTCATGTTAAATAATTTGAAGGGGTGACTTAGACAATCATATGAGGACTCATACAGGAGAAAACCATATACTACAAATTATACTTACTGTCATTGCTTTGAATCATTTATGTTGTCCATGTAAAGTAATCTATAAGGGTGACTTGGCCACTCATATGAGGTCTCATACAGGAGAAAATCTACTACAATGTATCCTTATTTTATATTGCATGGAAGCCTTTATATTGTCTATAATAATTTCAAGGGGTGACTTAGACAATCATATGAGGACTCATACAGGAGAAAACCATTTAATGCAAATTATACTTACTGTCATTCCTTTGAATCATTTATGTTGTCCATGTAAAGTATTCTATAAGGGTGACTTGGCCACTCATATGAGGTCTCATACAGGAGAAAACAATCTACTACAATGTATCCTTATTTTCTATTGCATGGAAGCCTTTATATTGTCTATAATAATTTCATGAGGTGACTTAGACAATCATATGAGGACTCATACAGGAGAAAACCATATACTACAAATTATACTTACTGCCATTCCTTTGAATCATTTATGTTGTCCATGTAAAGTATTCTATAAGGGTGACTTGGCCACTCACATGAGGTCTCATACAGGAGAAAACAATCTACTACAATGTATTCTTATTTTATATTGCATGGAAATCTTTATATTGTCTATAATAATTTCAAGGGGTGACTTAGACAATCATATGAGGTCTCATACAGGAGAAAACCATCTACTACAATTTATACTTACTGTTATTTCTTTGAAGCATTTATTTTGCCCATGTAAAGTAATCTATAAGGGTGACTTGGACAATCGTATGAAGTCTCATACATGAGAAAACAATCTACTACAATGCATCCTTAGTTATATTGCATCAAAGACTTTATATTGTTCATGTTAAATAATTTGAAGGGGTGACTTAGACAATCATATGAAGACACATACAGGAGAAAACCATATACTTCATTCCTTTAAAGCACATATGTTGTCCATGTAAAGTAATCTATAAAGGTGACTTGGACAATCATATGAGGTCTCATACAGGAGAAAACAATCTACTACAATGCATCCTTATTCACATTGCATCGAAGCCTTTATATTGTCCAGGTTAAATAATTTGAAGGGGTGACTTAGACAATCATATGAAGACACATACAGGAGAAAACCATCTACATACTACAATTTATACTTACTTTCATTCCTTTGAAGCATTTATGTTGTCCATGTAAAGTAATCTATAAAGGTGACTTGGGCAATCATATGAGGTCTCATACAGGAGAAAACAATCTACTACAATGCAGGCTTATTCACATTGCTTCGAAGCCTTTATATTGTCCATGTTAAATAATTTGAAGGGGTGACTTAGACAATCATATGAAGACACATACAGGAGAAAACCATCTACATACTACAATTTATACTTACTTTCATTCCTTTGAAGCATTTATGTTGTACATGTAAAGTAATCTATAAGGGTGACTTGGCCACTCATATGAGGTCTCATACAGGAGAAAATCTACTACAATGTATCCTTATTTTATATTGCATGGAAGCCTTTATATTGTCTATAATAATTTCAAGGGGTGACTTAGACAATCATATGAGGACTCATACAGGAGAAAACCATTTAATACAAATTATACTTACTGTCATTCCTTTGAATCATTTATGTTGTCCATGTAAAGTATTCTATAAGGGTGACTTGGCCACTCATATGAGGTCTCATACAGGAGAAAACAATCTACTACAATGTATCCTTATTTTCTATTGCATGGAAGCCTTTATATTGTCTATAATAATTTCAAGGGGTGACTTAGACAATCATATGAGGACTCATACAGGAGAAAACAAGCTACTACAATGTATCCTTATTTTATATTGCATGGAAGCCTTTATATTGTCTATAATAATTTCAAGAGGTGACTTAGACAATCATATGAGGACTCATACAGGAGAAAACCATATACTACAAATTATACTTACTGCCATTCCTTTGAATCATTTATGTTGTCCATGTAAAGTATTCTACAAGGGTGACTTGGCCACTCACATGAGGTCTTATACAGGAGAAAACAATCTACTACAATGTATCCTTATTTTATATTGCATGGAAGCCTTTATATTGTCTATAATAATTTCAAGGGGTGACTTAGACAATCATATGAGGACTCATACAGGAGAAAACCATATAATACAAATTATACTTACTGTGATTCATTTGAATCATTTATGTTGTCCGTGTAAAGTAATCTATAAGGGTGACTTGGCCACTCATATGAGGTCTCATACAGGAGAAAACAATCTACTACAATGTATCCTTATTTTCTATTGCATGGAAGCCTTTATATTGTCTATAATAATTTCAAGGGGTGACTTAGACAATCATATGAGGACTCATACAGGAGAAAACAATCTACTACAATGTATCCTTATTTTCTATTGCATGGAAGCCTTTATATTGTCTATAATAATTTCAAGGGGTGACTTAGATAATCATATGAGGACTCATATAGGAGAAAACCATATATTACAAATTATACTTACTGTCATTCCTTTGAATCATTTATGTTGTCCATGTAAAATAATTTATAAACGTTACTTGGACAATCATATGAGGTGTCATACAGGAGAAAACAATCTACTACAATGCACCCTTAGTTATATTGCAGCAAAGCCTTTATATTGTTCATGTTAAATAATTTGAAGGGGTGACTTAGACAATCATATGAGGACTCATACAGGAGAAAACCATATACTACAAATTATACTTACTGTCATTGCTTTGAATCATTTATGTTGTCCATGTAAAGTAATCTATAAGGGTGACTTGGCCACTCATATGAGGTCTCATACAGGAGAAAATCTACTACAATGTATCCTTATTTTATATTGCATGGAAGCCTTTATATTGTCTATAATAATTTCAAGGGGTGACTTAGACAATCATATGAGGACTCATACAGGAGAAAACCATTTAATGCAAATTATACTTACTGTCATTCCTTTGAATCATTTATGTTGTCCATGTAAAGTATTCTATAAGGGTGACTTGGCCACTCATATGAGGTCTCATACAGGAGAAAACAATCTACTACAATGTATCCTTATTTTCTATTGCATGGAAGCCTTTATATTGTCTATAATAATTTCATGAGGTGACTTAGACAATCATATGAGGACTCATACAGGAGAAAACCATATACTACAAATTATACTTACTGCCATTCCTTTGAATCATTTATGTTGTCCATGTAAAGTATTCTATAAGGGTGACTTGGCCACTCACATGAGGTCTCATACAGGAGAAAACAATCTACTACAATGTATTCTTATTTTATATTGCATGGAAATCTTTATATTGTCTATAATAATTTCAAGGGGTGACTTAGACAATCATATGAGGTCTCATACAGGAGAAAACCATCTACTACAATTTATACTTACTGTTATTTCTTTGAAGCATTTATTTTGCCCATGTAAAGTAATCTATAAGGGTGACTTGGACAATCGTATGAAGTCTCATACATGAGAAAACAATCTACTACAATGCATCCTTAGTTATATTGCATCAAAGACTTTATATTGTTCATGTTAAATAATTTGAAGGGGTGACTTAGACAATCATATGAAGACACATACAGGAGAAAACCATATACTTCATTCCTTTAAAGCACATATGTTGTCCATGTAAAGTAATCTATAAAGGTGACTTGGACAATCATATGAGGTCTCATACAGGAGAAAACAATCTACTACAATGCATCCTTATTCACATTGCATCGAAGCCTTTATATTGTCCAGGTTAAATAATTTGAAGGGGTGACTTAGACAATCATATGAAGACACATACAGGAGAAAACCATCTACATACTACAATTTATACTTACTTTCATTCCTTTGAAGCATTTATGTTGTCCATGTAAAGTAATCTATAAAGGTGACTTGGGCAATCATATGAGGTCTCATACAGGAGAAAACAATCTACTACAATGCAGGCTTATTCACATTGCTTCGAAGCCTTTATATTGTCCATGTTAAATAATTTGAAGGGGTGACTTAGACAATCATATGAAGACACATACAGGAGAAAACCATCTACATACTACAATTTATACTTACTTTCATTCCTTTGAAGCATTTATGTTGTACATGTAAAGTAATCTATAAGGGTGACTTGGCCACTCATATGAGGTCTCATACAGGAGAAAATCTACTACAATGTATCCTTATTTTATATTGCATGGAAGCCTTTATATTGTCTATAATAATTTCAAGGGGTGACTTAGACAATCATATGAGGACTCATACAGGAGAAAACCATTTAATACAAATTATACTTACTGTCATTCCTTTGAATCATTTATGTTGTCCATGTAAAGTATTCTATAAGGGTGACTTGGCCACTCATATGAGGTCTCATACAGGAGAAAACAATCTACTACAATGTATCCTTATTTTCTATTGCATGGAAGCCTTTATATTGTCTATAATAATTTCAAGGGGTGACTTAGACAATCATATGAGGACTCATACAGGAGAAAACCATATACTACAAATTATACTTACTGCCATTCCTTTGAATCATTTATGTTGTCCATGTAAAGTATTCTACAAGGGTGACTTGGCCACTCACATGAGGTCTTATACAGGAGAAAACAATCTACTACAATGTATTCTTATTTTATATTGCATGGAAATCTTTATATTGTCTATAATAATTTCAAGGGGTGACTTAGACAATCATATGAGGACTCATACAGGAGAAAACCATCTACTACAATTTATACTTACTGTTATTTCTTTGAAGCATTTATTTTGTACATGTAAAGTAATCTATAAGGGTGATTTGGCCACTCATATGAGGTCTCATACAGGAGAAAATCTACTACAATGTATCCTTATTTTATATTGCATGGAAGCCTTTATATTGTCTATAATAATTTCAAGGGGTGACTTAGACAATCATATGAGGACTCATACAGGAGAAAACCATTTAATACAAATTATACTTACTGTCATTCCTTTGAATCATTTATGTTGTCCATGTAAAGTATTCTATAAGGGTGACTTGGCCACTCATATGAGGTCTCATACAGGAGAAAACAATCTACTACAATGTATCCTTGTTTTCTATTGCATGGAAGCCTTTATATTGTCTATAATAATTTCAAGGGGGGACTTAGACAATCATATGAGGACTCATACAGGAGAAAACAAGCTACTACAATGTATCCTTATTTTATATTGCATGGCAGCCTTTATATTGTCTATAATAATTTCAAGAGGTGACTTAGACAATCATATGAGGACTCATACAGGAGAAAACCATATACTACAAATTATACTTACTGCCATTCCTTTGAATCATTTATGTTGTCCATGTAAAGTATTCTACAAGGGTGACTTGGCCACTCACATGAGGTCTTATACAGGAGAAAACAATCTACTACAATGTATTCTTATTTTATATTGCATGGAAATCTTTATATTGTCTATAATAATTTCAAGGGGTGACTTAGACAATCATATGAGGACTCATACAGGAGAAAACCATATACTACAAATTATACTTACTGCCATTCCTTTGAATCATTTATGTTGTCCATGTAAAGTATTCTACAAGGGTGACTTGGCCACTCACATGAGGTCTTATACAGGAGAAAACAATCTACTACAATGTATTCTTATTTTATATTGCATGGAAATCTTTATATTGTCTATAATAATTTCAAGGGGTGACTTAGACAATCATATGAGGACTCATACAGGAGAAAACCATCTACTACAATTTATACTTACTGTTATTTCTTTGAAGCATTTATTTTTCCCATGTAAAGTAATCTATAAGGGTGACTTGGACAATCATATGAAGTCTCATACATGAGAAAACAATCTACTACAATGCATCCTTAGTTATATTGCATCAAAGACTTTATATTGTTCATGTTAAATAATTTGAAGGGGTGACTTAGACAATCATATGAAGACACATACAGGAGAAAACCATATACTTCATTCCTTTAAAGCACATATGTTGTCCATGTAAAGTAATCTATAAAGGTGACTTGGACAATCATATGAGGTCTCATACAGGAGAAAACCATATACATATACATATATAGTTAAATAATTTGAAGGGGTGACTTAGACAATCATATGAAGACACATACAGGAGAAAACCATCTACATACTACAATTTATACTTACTTTCATTCCTTTGAAGCATTTATGTTGTCCATGTAAAGTAATCTATAAAGGTGACTTGGACAATCATATGAGGTCTCATACAGGAGAAAACAAGCTACTACAATGTATCCTTATTTTATATTGCATGGCAGCCTTTATATTGTCTATAATAATTTCAAGAGGTGACTTAGACAATCATATGAGGACTCATACAGGAGAAAACAAGCTACTACAATGTATCCTTATTTTATATTGCATGGCAGCCTTTATATTGTCTATAATAATTTCAAGAGGTGACTTAGACAATCATATGAGGACTCATACAGGAGAAAACCATCTACTACAATTTATACTTACTGTTATTTCTTTGAAGCATTTATTTTGCCCATGTAAAGTAATCTATAAGGGTGACTTGGACAATCATATGAAGTCTCATACATGAGAAAACAATCTACTACAATGCATCCTTAGTTATATTGCATCAAAGACTTTATATTGTTCATGTTAAATAATTTGAAGGGGTGACTTAGACAATCATATGAAGACACATAGAGGAGAAAACCATATACTTCATTCCTTTAAAGCACATATGTTGTCCATGTAAAGTAATCTATAAAGGTGACTTGGACAATCATGAGGTCTCATACAGGAGAAAACCATATACATATACATATATAGTTAAATAATTTGAAGGGGTGACTTAGACAATCATATGAAGACACATACAGGAGAAAACCATCTACATACTACAATTTATACTTACTTTCATTCCTTTGAAGCATTTATGTTGTCCATGTAAAGTAATCCATAAGGGTGACTTGGCCACTCATATGAGGTCTCATACAGGAGAAAACAATCTACTACAATGTATCCTTATTTTATATTGCATGGAAGCCTTTATATTGTCTATAATAATTTCAAGGGGTGACTTAGACAATCATATGAGGACTCATACAGGAGAAAACCATATAATACAAATTATACTTACTGTGATTCATTTGAATCATTTATGTTGTCCGTGTAAAGTAATCTATAAGGGTGACTTGGCCACTCATATGAGGTCTCATACAGGAGAAAACAATCTACTACAATGTATCCTTGTTTTCTATTGCATGGAAGCCTTTATATTGTCTATAATAATTTCAAGGGGGGACTTAGACAATCATATGAGGACTCATACAGGAGAAAACAAGCTACTACAATGTATCCTTATTTTATATTGCATGGCAGCCTTTATATTGTCTATAATAATTTCAAGAGGTGACTTAGACAATCATATGAGGACTCATACAGGAGAAAACCATATACTACAAATTATACTTACTGTCATTCCTTTGAATCATTTATGTTGTCCATGTAAAGTAATCTATAAGGGTGACTTGGCCACTCATATGAGGTCTCATACAGGAGAAAACAATCTACTACAATTTTCCTTATTTTATATTGCATGGAAGCTTTTATATTGTCTATAATAATTTCAAGGGGTGACTTAGACAATCATATGAGGACTCATACAGGAGAAAACCATATAATACAAATTATACTTACTGTGATTCCTTTGAATCATTTATGTTGTCCGTGTAAAGTAATCTATAAGGGTGAGTTGGCCACTCATATGAGGTCTCATACAGGAAAAAACAATCTACTACAATGTATCCTGATTTTATATTGCATGGAAGCCTTTATATTGTCTATAATAGTTTCAAGGGGTGACTTAGACAATCATATGAGGACTCGTACAAAAGAAAACCATATAATACAAATTATACTTGCTGTCATTCCTTTGAATCATTTATGTTGTCCATGTAAAGTATTCTATAAGGGTGACTTGGCCACTCATATGAGGTCTCATACAGGAGAAAACAATCTACTACAATGTATCCTTATTTTCTATTGCATGGAAGCCTTTATATTGTCTATAATAATTTCAAGGGGTGACTTAGACAATCATATGAGGACTCATACAGGAGAAAACCATATAATACAAATTATACTTACTGCCATTCCTTTGAATCATTTATGTTGTCCATGTAAAGTATTCTATAAGGGTGACTTGGCCACTCACATGAGGTCTCATACAGGAGAAAACAATCTACTACAATGTATTCTTATTTTATATTGCATGGAAATCTTTATATTGTCTATAATAATTTCAAGGGGTGACTTAGACAATCATATGAGGACTCATACAGGAGAAAACCATCTACTACAATTTATACTTACTGTTATTTCTTTGAAGCATTTATTTTGCCCATGTAAAGTAATCTATAAGGGTGACTTGGACAATCATATGAAGTCTCATACATGAGAAAACAATCTACTACAATGCATCCTTAGTTATATTGCATCAAAGACTTTATATTGTTCATGTTAAATAATTTGAAGGGGTGACTTAGACAATCATATGAAGACACATACAGGAGAAAACCATATACTTCATTCCTTTAAAGCACATATGTTGTCCATGTAAAGTAATCTATAAAGGTGACTTGGACAATCATATGAGGTCTCATACAGGAGAAAACCATATACATATATAGTTAAATAATTTGAAGGGGTGACTTAGACAATCATATGAAGACACATACAGGAGAAAACCATCTACATACTACAATTTATACTTACTTTCATTCCTTTGAAGCATTTATGTTGTCCATGTAAAGTAATCTATAAAGGTGACTTGGACAATCATATGAGGTCTCATACAGGAGAAAACAATCTACTACAATGCATCCTTATTCACATTGCATCGAAGCCTTTATATTGTCCAGGTTAAATAATTTGAAGGGGTGACTTAGACAATCATATGAAGACACATACAGGAGAAAACCATCTACATACTACAATTTATACTTACTTTCATTCCTTTGAAGCATTTATGTTGTCCATGTAAAGTAATCTATAAAGGTGACTTGGACAATCATATGAGGTCTCATACAGGAGAAAACAATCTACTACAATGCATCCTTATTCACATTGCGTCGAAGCCTTTATATAGTTCATGTTAAATAATTTGAAGGGGTCACTTAGACAATCATGTGAGGACTCATACAGGAGAAAACCATATACTACAAATTATACTTACTGTCATTCCTTTGAATCATTTATGTTGTCCATGTAAAGTAATCTATAAGGGTGACTTGGCCACTCATATGAGGTCTCATACAGGAGAAAACAATCTACTACAATGTATCCTTATTTTATATTGCATGGAAGCTTTTATATTGTCTATAATAATTTCAAGGGGTGACTTAGACAATCATATGAGGACTCATACAGGAGAAAACCATATAATACAAATTATACTTACTGTGATTCCTTTGAATCATTTATGTTGTCCGTGTAAAGTAATCTATAAGGGTGACTTGGCCACTCATATGAGGTCTCATACAGGAAAAAACAATCTACTACAATGTATCCTGATTTTATATTGCATGGAAGCCTTTATATTGTCTATAATAGTTTCAAGGGGTGACTTAGACAATCATATGAGGACTCATACAGGAGAAAACCATATAATACAAATTATACTTGCTGTCATTCCTTTGAATCATTTATGTTGTCCATGTAAAGTATTCTATAAGGGTGACTTGGCCACTCATATGAGGTCTCATACAGGAGAAAACAATCTACTACAATGTATCCTTATTTTCTATTGCATGGAAGCCTTTATATTGTCTATAATAATTTCAAGGGGTGACTTAGACAATCATATGAGGACTCATACAGGAGAAAACCATATAATACAAATTATACTTACTGCCATTCCTTTGAATCATTTATGTTGTCCATGTAAAGTATTCTATAAGGGTGACTTGGCCACTCACATGAGGTCTCATACAGGAGAAAACAATCTACTACAATGTATTCTTATTTTATATTGCATGGAAATCTTTATATTGTCTATAATAATTTCAAGGGGTGACTTAGACAATCATATGAGGACTCATACAGGAGAAAACCATCTACTACAATTTATACTTACTGTTATTTCTTTGAAGCATTTATTTTGCCCATGTAAAGTAATCTATAAGGGTGACTTGGACAATCATATGAAGTCTCATACATGAGAAAACAATCTACTACAATGCATCCTTAGTTATATTGCATCAAAGACTTTATATTGTTCATGTTAAATAATTTGAAGGGGTGACTTAGACAATCATATGAAGACACATACAGGAGAAAACCATATACTTCATTCCTTTAAAGCACATATGTTGTCCATGTAAAGTAATCTATAAAGGTGACTTGGACAATCATATGAGGTCTCATACAGGAGAAAACCATATACATATACATATATAGTTAAATAATTTGAAGGGGTGACTTAGACAATCATATGAAGACACATACAGGAGAAAACCATCTACATACTACAATTTATACTTACTTTCATTCCTTTGAAGCATTTATGTTGTCCATGTAAAGTAATCTATAAAGGTGACTTGGACAATCATATGAGGTCTCATACAGGAGAAAACAATCTACTACAATGCATCCTTATTCACATTGCATCGAAGCCTTTATATTGTCCAGGTTAAATAATTTGAAGGGGTGACTTAGACAATCATATGAAGACACATACAGGAGAAAACCATCTACATACTACAATTTATACTTACTTTCATTCCTTTGAAGCATTTATGTTGTCCATGTAAAGTAATCTATAAAGGTGACTTGGACAATCATATGAGGTCTCATACAGGAGAAAACAATCTACTACAATGCATCCTTATTCACATTGCGTCGAAGCCTTTATATAGTTCATGTTAAATAATTTGAAGGGGTGACTTAGACAATCATGTGAGGACTCATACAGGAGAAAACCATATACTACAAATTATACTTACTGTCATTCCTTTGAATCATTTATGTTGTCCATGTAAAGTAATCTATAAGGGTGACTTGGCCACTCATATGAGGTCTCATACAGGAGAAAACAATCTACTACAATGTATCCTTATTTTATATTGCATGGAAGCCTTTATATTGTCTATAATAATTTCAAGGGGTGACTTAGACAATCATATGAGGACTCATACAGGAGAAAACCATATAATACAAATTATACTTACTGTGATTCATTTGAATCATTTATGTTGTTCGTGTAAAGTAATCTATAAGGGTGACTTGGCCACTCATATGGGGTCTCATACAGGAGAAAACAATCTACTACAATGTATCCTTTTTTTCTATTGCATGGAAGCCTTTATATTGTCTATAATAATTTCAAGGGGTGACTTAGACAATCATATGAGGACTCATACAGGAGAAAACAATCTACTACAATGTATCCTTTTTTTCTATTGCATGGAAGCCTTTATATTGTCTATAATAATTTCAAGGGGTGACTTAGATAATCATATGAGGACTCATATAGGAGAAAACCATATATTACAAATTATACTTACTGTCATTCCTTTGAATCATTTATGTTGTCCATGTAAAATAATTTATAAACGTTACTTGGACAATCATATGAGGTGTCATACAGGAGAAAACAATCTACTACAATGCACCCTTAGTTATATTGCAGCAAAGCCTTTATATTGCTCATGTTAAATAATTTGAAGGGGTGACTTAGATAATCATATGAGGACTCATACAGGAGAAAACCATATACTACAAATTATACTTACTGTCATTGCTTTGAATCATTTATGTTGTCCATGTAAAGTAATCTATAAGGGTGACTTGGACAATCATATGAAGTCTCATACATGAGAAAACAATCTACTACAATGCATCCTTAGTTATATTGCATCAAAGACTTTATATTGTTCATGCTAAATAATTTGAAGGGGTAACTTAGACAATCATATGAAGACACATACAGGAGAAAACCATATACTTCATTCCTTTAAAGCACATATGTTGTCCATGTAAAGTAATCTATAAAGGTGACTTGGCCACTCATATGAGGTCTCATACAGGAGAAAACAATCTACTACAATGTATTCTTATTATATATTGCATGGAAATCTTTATATAGTCTATAATAATTTCAAGGGGTGACTTAGACAATCATATGAGGACTCATACAGGAGAAAACCATCTACTACAATTTATACTTACTGTTATTTCTTTGAAGCATTTATTTTGCCCATGTAAAGTAATCTATAAGGGTGACTTAGACAATCATATGAAGTCTCATACATGAGAAAACAATCTACTACAATGCATCCTTAGTTATATTGCATCAAAGACTTTATATTGTTCACGTTAAATAATTTGAAGGGGTAACTTAGACAATCATATGAAGACACATACAGGAGAAAACCATATACTTCATTCCTTTAAAGCACATATGTTGTCCATGTAAAGTAATCTATAAAGGTGACTTGGGCAATCATATGAGGTCTCATACAGGAGAAAACAATCTACTACAATGCAGGCTTATTCACATTGCTTCGAAGCCTTTATATTGTCCATGTTAAATAATTTGAAGGGGTGACTTAGACAATCATATGAAGACACATACAGGAGAAAACCATCTGCATACTACAATTTATACTTACTTTCATTCCTTTGAAGCATTTATGTTGTCCATGTAAAGTAATCTATAAAGGTGACTTGGACAATCATATGAAGTCTCATACATGAGAAAACAATCTACTACAATGCATCCTTAGTTATATTGCATCAAAGACTTTATATTGTTCATGTTAAATAATTTGAAGGGGTGACTTAGACAATCATATGAAGACACATACAGGAGAAAACCATATACTTCATTCCTTTAAAGCACATATGTTGTCCATGTAAAGTAATCTATAAAGGTGACTTGGACAATCATATGAGGTCTCATACAGGAGAAAACCATATACTACAAATTATACTTACTGTCATTGCTTTGAATCATTTATGTTGCCCATGTAAAGTAATCTATAAGGGTGACTTGGCCACTCATATGAGGTCTCATACAGGAGAAAACAATCTACTACAATGTATTCTTATTATATATTGCATGGAAATCTTTATATAGTCTATAATAATTTCAAGGGGTGACTTAGACAATCATATGAGGACTCATACTGGAGAAAACCATCTACTACAATTTATACTTACTGTTATTTCTTTGAAGCATTTATTTTGCCCATGTAAAGTAATCTATAAGGGTGACTTGGACAATCATATGAAGTCTCATACATGAGAAAACAATCTACGACAATGCATCCTTAGTTATATTGCATCAAAGACTTTATATTGTTCATGTTAAATAATTTGAAGGGGTAACTTAGACAATCATATGAAGACACATACAGGAGAAAACCATATACTTCATTCCTTTAAAGCACATATGTTGTCCATGTAAAGTAATCTATAAAGGTGACTTGGACAATCATATGAGGTCTCATACAGGAGAAAACCATATACTACAAATTATACTTACTGTCATTGCTTTGAATCATTTATGTTGTCCATGTAAAGTAATCTATAAGGGTGACTTGGCCACTCATATGAGGTCTCATACAGGAGAAAACAATCTACTACAATGTATTCTTATTATATATTGCATGGAAATCTTTATATAGTCTATAATAATTTCAAGGGGTGACTTAGACAATCATATGAGGACTCATACTGGAGAAAACCATCTACTACAATTTATACTTACTGTTATTTCTTTGAAGCATTTATTTTGCCCATGTAAAGTAATCTATAAGGGTGACTTGGCCACTCATATGAGGCCTCATACAGGAGAAAATCTACTACAATGTATCCTTATTTTATATTGCATGGAAGCCTTTATATTGTCTATAATAATTTCAAGGGGTGACTTAGACAATCATATGAGGACTCATACAGGAGAAACCCATATAATACAAATTATACTTACTATCATTCCTTTGAATCATTTATCTTGTCCATGTAAAGTATTCTATAAGGGTGACTTGGCCACTCATATGAGGTCTCATACAGGAGAAAATAATCTACTACAATGTATCCTTATTTTCTATTGCATGGAAGCCTTTATATTGTCTATAATAATTTCAAGGGGTGACTTAGACAATCATATGAGGACTCATACAGGAGAAAACAATCTACTACAATGTATCCTTATTTTCTATTGCATGGAAGCCTTTATATTGTCTATAATAATTTCAAGGGGCGACTTAGACAATCGTATGAGGACTCATACAGGAGAAAACCATATATTACAAATTATACTTACTGTCATTCCTTTGAATCATTTATGTTGTCCATGTAAAATAATCTATAAACGTTACTTGGACAATCATATGAGGTGTCATACAGGAGAAAACAATCTACTACAATGCACCCTTAGTTATATTGCAGCAAAGCCTTTATATTGTTCATGTTAAATCATTTGAAGGGGTGACTTAGACAATCATATGAAGACACATACAGGAGAAAACCATATACTTCATTCCTTTGAAGCATTTATGTTGTCCATGTAAAGTAATCTATAAAGGTGACTTGGACAATCATATGAGGTCTCATACAGGAGAAAACAATCTACTACAATGCATCGTTATTCAAATTTCATCGAAGCCTTTATATTGTTCATGTTAAATAATTTGAAGGGGTGACTTAGACAATCATATGAGGACTCATACAGGAGAAAATCATATACTACAAAATATAGTTACTGTCATTGCTTTGAATCATTTATGTTGTCCATGTAAAGTAATCTATAAGGGTGACTTGGCCACCCATATGAGGTCTCATACAGGAGAAAATCTACTACAATGTATCCTTATTTTATATTGCATGGAAGCCTTTATATTGTCTATAATAATTTGAAGGGGTGACTTAGACAATCATATGAGGACTCATACAGGAGAAAACAAGCTACTACAATGTATCCTTATTTTATATTGCATGGAAGCCTTTATATTGTCTATAATAATTTCAAGGGGTGACTTAGACAATCATATGAGGACTCATACAGGAGAAAACCATATAATACAAATTATACTTACTGTCATTCCTTTAAATCATTTATGTTGTCCATGTAAAGTATTCTATAAGGGTGCCTTGGCCACTCATATGAGGTCTCATACAGGAGAAAAGAATCTGCTACAATGTATCCTTATTTTATATTGCATGGAAGCCTTTATATTGTCTATAATAATTTCAAGGGGTGACTTAGACAATCATATGAGGACTCATACAGGAGAAAACCATATACTACAAATTATACTTACTGTCATTCCTTTGAATCATTTATGTTGTCCATGTAAAGTATTCTATAAGGGTGACTTGGCCACTCACATGAGGCCTCATACAGGAGAAAACAATCTACTACAATGTATTCTTATTTTATATTGCATGGAAATCTTTATATTGTCTATAATAATTTCAAGGGGTGACTTAGACAGTCCTATGAGGACTCATACAGGAGAAAACCATCTACTACAATTTATACTTACTGTTATTTCTTTGAAGCATTTATTTTGCACATGTAAAGTAATCTATAAGGGTGACTTGGACAATCATATGAAGTTTCATACATGAGAAAACAATCTACTACAATGCATCCTTAGTTATATTGCATCAAAGACTTTATATTGTTCCTGTTAAATAATTTGAAGGGGTGACTTAGACAATCATATGAAGACACATACAGGAGAAAACCATATACTTCATTCCTTTAAAGCACATATGTTGTCCATGTAAAGTAATCTATAAAGGTGACTTGGACAATCATATGAGGTCTCATACAGGAGAAAACCATATACTACAAATTATACTTACTGTCATTCCTTTGAATCATTTATGTTGTCCATGTAAAGTAATCTATAAGGGTGACTTGGCCACTCATATGAGGTCTCATACAGGAGAAAACAATCTACTACAATGTATTCTTATTATATATGACATGGAAATCTTTATATAGTCTATAATAATTTCAAGGGGTGACTTAGACAATCATATGAGGACTGATACAGGAGAAAACCATCTACTACAATTTATACTTACTGTTATTTCTTTGAAGCATTTATTTTGCCCATGTAAAGTAATCTATAAGGGTGACTTGGCCATTCATATGAGGTCTCATAGAGGAGAAAACAATCTACTACAATGTATCCTTATTTTATATTGCATGGAAGCCTTTATATTGTCTATAATAATTTCAAGGGGTGACTTAGACAATCATATGAGGACTCATACAGGAGAAAACCATATAATACAAATTATACTTACTGTGATTCCTTTGAATCATTTATGTTGTCCGTGTAAAGTAATCTATAAGGGTGACTTGGCCACTCATATGAGGTCTCATACAGGAAAAAACAATCTACTACAATGTATCCTGATTTTATATTGCATGGAAGCCTTTATATTGTCTATAATAATTTCAAGGGGTGACTTAGACAATCATATGAGGACTCATACAGGAGAAAACCATATAATACAAATTATACTTACTGTCATTCCTTTGAATCATTTATGTTGTCCATGTAAAGTATTCTATAAGGGTGACTTGGCCACTCATATGAGGTCTCATACAGGAGAAAACAATCTACTACAATGTATCCTTATTTTCTATTGTATGGAGGCCTTTATATTGTCTATAATAATTTCAAGGGGTGACTTAGACAATCATATGAGGACTCATACAGGAGAAAACCATATATTACAAATTATACTTACTGTCATTCCTTTGAATCATTTATGTTGTCCATGTAAAATCATCAGTTCGGGTTTCGTCAGAAACACTCGACAGTGCAACAAGTTCACCGAATTACACAAACCATAAATAAAGCATTTGAAAATAAACAATATTGTAGTGGAGTATTTCTTGATATTAGCCAGGCTTTCGATAAAGTCTGGCACCCTGGACTAATCTACAAAATCAAGTGCATTCTTCCATCAGCTTACTTCAATCTCCTAAAATCATACCTGAACGAGAGAACATTTCAAACTAAGGTAAATGAAGCGAAATCTGGTTATTTCCCAATCAATTCAGGAGTGCCACAAGGCAGCGTCCTTGGACCGCTGCTGTATGTCTTGTACACGTCAGATCTACCAATGGCGGCACAAAATGCGATTACAGGGACATTTGCCGACGATACGGCTATTCTTTCTTGCCACAAAGATCCTCAAATAGCCTCAAACATAACACAAAGCTACCTAAACAACCTCCAACGATGGCTGGAAAAATGGAAAATAAAAGTGAACGAAAACAAATCTGCGCATATTACATTCACCCTCCGCAAAGAAGTATGCCTTGCAGTCACAATAAACAATGTACAAATACCACAAACAGAAACAGTAAGATATTTAGGATTACACTTAGATACTAAACTCACTTGGAAACACAACATCACAAAAAAGAGAAAACAAGTAGAAATCAGGATAAGAGAACTACAGTGGCTGATAGGAAGAAAATCACGGGTATCTATGGAAAACAAAATTCTGATATACAAAGCAGTCATCAAGCCAATATGGGCATATGGACTAGAACTGTGGGGATGTGCCTCCAAATCAAATATCGAAATCATTCAAAGGTGCCAATCGAAGATACTCCGTCAAATTGCAGACGCTCCCTGGTATTTAACAAACCATACACTACATACAGATTTACATGTTCCAACAGTACAAGAAGATATCCGTAAAAAAGCCATCTCGCATCATGCTGTTCTAGACAATCATCCTAACCCGCTAATGGAACAACTTTTAGAACCAGTAATTAACAAAAGACTAAAAAAGCTGTGGCCAAGTGAACTGATTTAAGTTATTGTATTTTATATCTATTTAAGTTTATACAGGTGGTATCATTGGATATCTTCCTGATCATGTCCTTTGTCACTAGTACATCTAGTAACCGCCAGCACTTTAGCTCATAGAATTGTGTACTATTCTGATTGCTAAATAAATTACTAATAAAAAAAAATGTAAAATAATCTATAAACGTTACTTGGACAATCATATGAGGTGTCATACAGGAGAAAACAATCTACTACAATGCACCCTTAGTTATATTGCAGCAAAGCCTTTATATTGTTCATGTTAAATAATTTGAAGGGGTGACTTAGACAATCATATGAAGACACATACAGGAGAAAACCATATACTTCATTCCTTTGAAGCATTTATGTTGTCCATGTAAAGCAATCTATAAAGGTGACTTGGACAATCATATGAGGTCTCATACAGGAGAAAACAATCTACTACAATGCATCCTTATTCACATTGCATCGAAGCCTTTATATTGTTCATGTTAAATAATTTGAAGGGGTGACTTAGACAATCATATGAGGACTCATACAGGAGAAAACCATATACTACAAATTATACTTACTGTCATTGCTTTGAATCATTTATGTTGTCCATGTAAAGTAATCTATAAGGGTGACTTGGCCACTCATATGAGGTCTCATACAGGAGAAAATCTACTACAATGTATCCTTATTTTATATTGCATGGAAGCCTTTATATTGTCTATAATAATTTCAAGGGGTGACTTAGACAATCATATGAGGACTCATACAGGAGAAAACAAGCTACTACAATGTATCCTTATTTTATATTGCATGGAAGCCTTTATATTGTCTATAATAATTTCAAGGGGTGACTTAGACAATCATATGAGGACTCATACAGGTGAAAACCATATAATACAAATTATACTTACTGTCATTCCTTTGAATCATTTATGTTGTCCATGTAAAGTATTCTATAAGGTTGACTTGGCCACTCATATGAGGTCTCATACAGGAGAAAACAATCTACTACAATGTATCCTTATTTTCTATTGCATGGAAGCCTTTATATTGTCTATAATAATTTCAAGGGGTGACTTAGACAATCATATGAGGAGTCATACAGGAGAAAACCATCTACTACAATTTATACTTACTGTTATTTCTTTGAAGCATTTATTTTGCCCATGTAAAGTAATCTATAAGGGTGACTTGGACAATCATATGAAGTCTCATACATGAGAAAACAATCTACTACAATGCATCCTTAGTTATATTGCATCAAATACTTTATATTGTTCATGTTAAATAATTTGAAGGGGTGACTTAGACAATCATATGAAGACAAATACAGGAGAAAACCATAGACTTCATTCCTTTAAAGCACATATGGTGTCCATGTAAAGTAATCTATAAAGGTGACTTGGACAATCATATGAGGTCTCATACAGGAGAAAACAATCTACTACAATGTATCCTTATTTTCTATTGCATGGAAGCCTTTATATTGTCTATAATAATTTCAAGGGGTGACTTAGACAATCATATGAGGACTCATACAGGAGAAAACCATCTACTACAATTTATACTTACTGTTATTTCTTTGAAGCATTTATTTTGCCCATGTAAAGTAATCTATGAGGGTGACTTGGACAATCATATGAAGTCTCATACATGAGAAAACAATCTACTACAATGCATCCTTAGTTATATTGCATCAAATACTTTATATTGTTCATGTTAAATAATTTGAAGGGGTGACTTAGACAATCATATGAAGACAAATACAGGAGAAAACCATAGACTTCATTCCTTTAAAGCACATATGGTGTCCATGTAAAGTAATCTATAAAGGTGACTTGGACAATCATATGAGGTCTCATACAGGAGAAAACCATATACTACAAATTATACTTACGGTCATTCCTTTGAATCATTTATGTTGTCCATGTAAAGTAATCTATAAGGGTGACTTGGCCACTCATATGAGGTCTCATACAGGAGAAAACAATCTACTACAATGTATTCTTATTATATATTGCATGGAAATCTTTATATAGTCTATAATAATTTCAAGGGGTGACTTAGACAATCATATGAGGACTCATACAGGGGAAAACCATCTACTACAATTTATACTTACTGTTATTTCTTTGAAGCATTTATTTTGCCCATGTAAAGTAATCTATAAGGGTGACTTGGACAATCATATGAAGTCTCATACATGAGAAAACAATCTACTACAATGCATCCTTAGTTATATTGCATCAAAGACTTTATATTGTTCATGTTAAATAATTTGAAGGGGTAACTTAGACAATCATATGAAGACACATACAGGAGAAAACCATATACTTCATTCCTTTAAAGCACATATGTTGTCCATGTAAAGTAATCTATAAAGGTGACTTGGACAATCATATGAGGTCTCATACAGGAGAAAACAATCTACTACAATGCATCCTTATTCACATTGCATCGAGGCCTTTATATTGTCCATGTTAAATAATTTGAAGGGGTGACTTAGACAATCATATGAAGACACATACAGGAGAAAACCATCTACATACTACAATTTATACTTACTTTCATTCCTTTGAAGCATTTATGTTGTCCATGTAAAGTAATCTATAAAGGTGACTTGGACAATCATATGAGGTCTCATACAGGAGAAAACAATCTACTACAATGCATCCTTATTCACATTGCGTCGAAGCCTTTATATAATTCATGTTAAATAATTTGAAGGGGTGACTTAGACAATCATGTGAGGACTCATACAGGAGAAAACCATATACTACAAATTATACTTACTGTCATTCCTTTGAATCATTTATGTTGTCCATGTAAAGTAATCTATAAGGGTGACTTGGCCACTCATATGAGGTCTCATACAGGAGAAAACAATCTACTACAATGTATCCTTATTTTATATTGCATGGAAGCCTTTATATTGTCTATAATAATTTCAAGGGGTGACTTAGACAATCATATGAGGACTCATACAGGAGAAAATCATATAATACAAATTATACTTACTGTGATTCCTTTGAATCATTTATGTTGTCCGTGTAAAGTAATCTATAAGGGTGACTTGGCCACTCATATGAGGTCTCATACAGGAAAAAACAATCTACTACAGTGCATACTTATTCATATTGCATTGAAGCTTTCATATTGTTCATGTTAAATAATTTGAAGGGGTGACTTGGCCACCCATATGAGGTCTCATACAGGAGAAAACAATCTACTACAATGTATCCTTATTTTATAAGCCTTTATATTGTCTATAATACTTTCAAGGGGTGACTTAGACAATCATATGAGGTCTCATACAGGAGAAAACAATCTACTACAATGTATCCTTATTTTATAAGCCTTTATATTGTCTATAATACTTTCAAGGGGTGACTTAGACAATCATATGAAGACACATACAGGAGAAAACCATCTACATACTACAATTTATACTTACTTTCATTTCTTTGAAGCATTTATGTTGTCCAAGTAAAGTATTCTATAAAGGTGACTTGGACAATCATATGAGGTCTCATACAGGAGAAAACAATCTACTACAATGCATCCTTATTCACATTGCATCGAAGCCTTTATATTGTTCATGTTAAATAATTTGAAGGGGTGACTTGGCCACCCATATGAGGTCTCATACAGGAGAAAACAATCTACTACAATGTATCCTTATTTTATAAGCCTTTATATTGTCTATAATACTTTCAAGGGGTGACTTAGACAATCATATGAGGACTCATACAGGAGAAAACGATATAATACAAATTATACTTACTGTCATTCCTTTGAATCATTTATGTTGTCCATGTAAAGTAATATATAAGGGTGACTTGGCCACTCATATGAGGTCTCATACAGGAGAAAACAATCTACTACAATGTATCCTTATTTTATATTGCATGGAAGCCTTTATATTGTCTATAATAATTTCAAGGGGTGACTTAGACAATCATATGAGGACTCATACAGGAGAATACCATATAATACAAATTATACTTACTGTCATTCCTTTGAATCATTTATGTTGTCCATGTAAATAAAGTAGTCTATATGGGTGACTTGGCCACTCATATGAGGTCTCGTACAGGAGAAAACAATCTACTACAATATATCCTTATTTTATATTGCATGGAAGCCTTTATATTGTCTGTAATAATTTCAAGGGGTGACTTAGACAATCATATGAGGACTCATGCAGGAGAAAACCATATACTACAAATTATACTTACTGTCATTCCTTTGAATCATTTATGTTGTCCATGTAAAGTATTCTATAAGGGTGACTTGGCCACTCATATGAGGTCTCATACAGGAGAAAACAATCTACTACAATGTATCCTTCTTTTATATTGCATGGAAGCCTTTATATTGTCTATAATAATTTCAAGGGGTGACTTAGACAATCATATGAGGACTCATACAGGAGAAAACCATCTACTACAATTTATACTTACTGTCATTTCTTTGAAGCATTTATTTCGTCCATGTAAAGTAATCTATAAAGGTGACTTGGACAATCATATGAGGTCTCATACAGGAGAAAACATTCTACTACAATGCATCCTTATTCACATTGCATCGACGCCTTATATTGTTCATGTTAAATAATTTGAAGGGGGTGACTTAGACAATCATATGAAGACACATACAGAAGAAAACCATCTACTACAATTTATACTTACTTTCATCCCTTCGAATCATTTATGTTGTCCATGTAAAATCTATACAGTGTGTACATAAAGTAAGGAATAAATTCATTATTTAGAAAAGGAAAAGGTTTTCGGAAAAATCCTCGGACACGTCAACCTTTGTTTTAATATGCGCATCTTTTGACGTTCTAGTCGCATTGGTGACATCATTACTGTTCCGGATATGACGTCATCGACATTTTTTTCAAATGGCAACCTCTATTTTTGACAGCGCCATTTGAAAGAGCATATTTTTCTGCATACAGCACATCAAAATTTTTGTCATGTTACATAAGGAAATTTTCGAGAAAATTAATATTATAACGATTTAATAAATTTTAATTAATTGATTTTATTCAGTTAATTGAACAAACTAATTAATTAAGTGTTGAAACTGAAGTCCTTCCTAGCTTTGTAAAGGTCTCTTTCTAAGTCCTAAAAACCACTCTTTTTATTATAGCAAAAAAGACATTTTATCCACAATCACCTTATAATTGAAGTTTTATCCACACTTATGGACCGTCTAAAGTACCACTTTATCCACTAGTGGAATATTGAAATTACTTTATTCCACTAGTGGGATAAAACCATGTCACTTACTACTGCAGTGTTGGTAGCACTGTCAAGCTATGCCAAATTCGAAATTTGTACGTTAAGTTTTGCGTCAATCTGTGTCAAATAACAAACAAAACTTAACCTATTAACCTCTCGAATTTGACATAGACTGACAATACACTTCAGTACTGCCAAACGTATAACATTTGATCTTTCGGTACTTTCCAAATTGTCACTATGACTTTTCATGGCTGTCAATACAAAACGTATGTTTTTTACTTCCTTTTACGATAAAGGAAGTATTGGATTCACCTCAAAAATTACAAATTGAGTTTTCAACAGATCTTCACGTTTAAGAGTCCCCTGAATTAATTAGTTTGTTCAATTAACTGAATAAAATAAATTAATTTTAAATCACTATAACATTAATTTTATCGAAAACTTCCTGATGTAACATGACAAAACTTTTGATGTGTTGTATGCAGAAAAATATGCTCTTTCAAATGGCGCTGTCAAAAATAGAGGTTGCCATTTGAAAAAAATGTCGATGACATCATATCCGGCACAGTAATGATGTCACCAATGCGACTAGAACGTCAAAAGATGCGCATCTTAAAACAAAGGTTGACGTGTCTGAGGATTTTTCCGAAAGCTTTCCGTTTTCTAGATAATGAATTTATTCCTTACTTTATGTACACACTGTATATATAAAACTGAAAGTCCTGACTCATTCACTCACTCATCAACTCCCAGCCCAAACTCCTGGACCTAGAAAGCTGAAAATTTGCACAGATATTCGCTTTATGATGTATACAAGGAATAAGGAAGGATATTTCGAAATTCCACCCCTAAAGGAGTAACATGGGGGTTCCAATTTTATATGGTGAAATAATATTAAATAGATATTTCAACTTGAAACTTCGTAGGAGTACTCCTAAAAACAAATAAGCAAAGAAGTATTTTGCGATTTTCCGAAAATCAACCCCTTAGTGGGTGAAATGGAGTACATAAGCCTAAAATACGATATGGGTGTCGTTATTGAGGTTTTTTGGGACGTTGATTGCGAAAATGGCATTTATTTTATGTTCAAGATGGTGGACAAGACATAAGGGAAGGGACGGGACGGGACAAGACTGGCCGGGAATGGACGGAACGGGACGGAAAGGGAAGGGATGGGATGAAAGGGAAGGGACGAGACGGGATGGGGCGGGATGGAACGGGACGAGACGGAAAGGGAAGGGAGGTGATGGAAGGGGATGGGACGGGACGGGACTGGACGGGACAGGGCTGGACGGGACGGGGCTGGAATGGACGGGAAAGGAAGGAACGGGCCGGGAAAGGACGAGACGGGACGGGAAGGGACGAGACGGGACGGTGGGGGACGGGACAGAAAGGGAAGGGATAGAAGGAGAGGGGTCTGGACGGGATGGGATGGGACGGTACGGAGACGGGGACGGAGAAAGGGACGGGGACGAGGATAGGATGGGATGAGATGGGATCAAAGCCTTTATATTGTTCATGTTAAATAATTTGAAGGGGTGACTTAGACAATCATATGAAGACACATACAGGAGAAAACCATATACTTCATTCCTTTGAAGCATTTATGTTGTCCATGTAAAGTAATCTATAAAGGTGACTTGGACAATCCTATTTCTCATACACGAAAAAGAATCTTCTACAATGCATCCTTATTTTATATTGCATATATGGCAACTGAGTAGTAAGTCTGCACAGCAGGACCACTACGGATTTCGGCTGCTGGCGCACGCCGTGTGCATGGCACGAAAGTGCATGCATCAGCCTTGTGGTTGTGATATGAAAAATGCCGAAATCCCCTGCTGTTTACTAATAAATAAAAACAGAGAAAAACGAGCACTATTCATTGCCTACGGGAACAGACATATTAAAATGGATGTATATAGGACATAACAACATGTTAAAATGGAAATATGCGGCCAACGAGGTATTAAATCCCCTCACGGGACTTACGACACATTCCAGGTAGTAAAACGAAGTGCGAAAGCCAGCGAGGCTCCACAGACCTCATGGGACTTACAGTCGCAACTTCCACACTTTAAAAGTATTCCCGGGGCTGGTGTACGCCTAGTGGCAAGACTGAAGATCAGAGCACAGGTCGACGCGCTCTTTGTCTGGCCCACACGGCTCGCATGAACTCGCTGTGAACGAGCACGCTACCGTTGATGGTATTGTGAACCAGACTTAAGATGTCACCGTTCGATAGACGCAGTACGCTCGTTAACCGCCTATTTAGCTCACACCAGGTTCCCCTCGCCCCGATAACCATAGCTAGGACAACTATGGATTTGCCTGGATACCTGTTTTTCAGGCATTGCAGGACGCGAGGTTCGGAGTAATAATCGACCTTCTGGCCAAACGTGGCGGCCAAATGACGGGGTCCGTCCCAGGATATGGCCACGTCGCAGACGACGACCCGGTCAGCCTGAATTAAAGCCAAATCAGGCTTACGGAGCTCGCCGTTAGCTAGCCGCCGTTGTGGCTCTTCGTCTACCAACCAGCCTTTACGCTCCGCATTTGCGAAGACGCGTGCAGACCCGATCGTGGCGTCGAATGCGCGGCCAATGAGTAATGGGGCAACCCTGGAGTACGTGGGATAGCGACTCCACACGGTTGCACCCTGCTCTACATGATCGGGCCGGAGTGGGATTAGATGGAATACCCCGGGTTGGCAGAAGATTACCCCTTAATTGGATGGACCTTATGTACTTTCCCCCGCTCCAAAATCGCGGGGGGTGATCGACCCAAGATCCCGAAAACGAACACCCCTACCCTGGAGAAGACCATTGCCAGAGTAGCTAGCCTCCAGCCTTTCGCCCCAAACTCTCTGAATGTGGGTTTTCTTGGTGCCAAATGAGCCTGTCCAGCGGTTCAGCCTTTGCATGAGCTTGATGCATTAAGGCATTTGAAGAACCGCTGCGCTAGTGTTGTCGGCGTTCGTGACTAGATTCGTCATCCTCCGATATAAAATTGCGGGCACCTGCGCCCGGAGAGATGACACCCCCAAACTACTCGGTACTCCAGACTGAGAGACTTTTGGCCGGCATCTGACGAAGATGGTTAATGGTGATCATGTCCGGGCCGGCTACCGCGGACTTAGTGGATGCCAACGCCCACCTAACTTCCTCCTCCGTGATCGGCCCAAACGCGTTCTCCCCCTCTTTGGTATTCCCCAGCGCTTGGTTGTCCGGAGGCGCCGGAGAATTGAAGATTCCCTTATACCTCTTTTCAGCTTCGCTAACTGGCGGGAATACTTGCGCGTCGTGGAGAGATTTATCGTTCAATAGACAATCGGCCAGTCTTTTGGGGTCCTTATGATTTAGTTGTTGGACCTCCTTATATTTCTCCACCCTCTGCTCAGCTTGGCTAGCTGGCCTGTTGTCACTTGCAGCGCGCTTTGTGGGGGGATTACAACGCTTTACCACACTCAAACACAATCTCGTCGGACTGTGTCCAGCCATCCCAGGTTTCGCCAAGCTCCAGTACATGAGTAACCAAGGGATCAGCTTCTGAGATGGACCTCCGCAGGGGGGGTACCTGAGGAGTCACGAGCCTAACATGCTCGTTAATCGGGCTGCTTGCGCTGCTTGCGTTGGGGCTGGGTCGTTGTTAGGGCCCGGTGCTCCGCCGACTTGGGCAACTCCCGACTGACCACGACTCGCGTTGCGTAGGCTGGGGTCAGGAAGTCTGTCGGACGTGCCGGGTTGCCGACCTCTTGACACCGGAGCCGCACGTCTGCCCGCGGTGACCCCGGGTCGGTGGAAAACTTCGTCATCGGAAGAGGAGCTATCCTGTAATGGGATACTTCTCCCCTTCGGTCTTATGACCGGCGACTCATTCGACGGCCCTCGCTGTTCGGCCGCCATAGCACTCCTAGTGCACCTACTTCTCCCCTTCGGTCTTATGACCGGCGACTCATTCGACGGCCCTCGCTGTTCGGCCGCCATAGCACTCCTAGTGCACCTCCTGGGTGCCTGCGCTTGTCGCTGCAGACCCGATGGCCCCGGACGGGGCGAGTTCGCTTCCTCGTGCAATGGTTCCCCTTGTCCCGCTTCCATCCTATCGTTGGCCAACTGCTCGGCCACCTCATGCACCAGTAGCCTGTGCCCAGGCAACAATCACCTACTTTTGATCCCTTCCAGCGTCCGGTCAGGAAACAGCAGGGCTAAGTGTTTGTTAACATCCCTACCACCATATCTCGCCTCTGCCAATGCCAATTCTCTCAATTCCTCTGCTGTCCACCTACCAGGAGCCCTAATAGGGTTTTCGGTCATTTGTTCGATGTCCCTGTTGTACTCGGCAGGGTGTGACATTCGGAGATGCTGACGCATACCCGCATAGGTCTTCCAATGGCTCTCACAAATCGGGCAGGGATTATTCGGATCAAGGTGGGTCCTCGGCAATATCTGCGCCTCACATGCGCCTGTTGACCAGCCCGTGTTCCGAAAGTCTTACCAAACTCGCAAATGAAAACATCCATTGCGGCAAAACACTAGTACAATTCGTACGTAGTAAACGTCTGAGGGCGTAAGCGGCGAACAACTGCCGCTTAATTACAAAAAGTGTTTAAAATGCCCTCCGATTATAAGACCCCGGGAATGGGGTTAAAACAGACAGTGTCCTTGGCGAGTGATAGATCAAAATGTCGACACTGTGCCCCAAGGATTAGATCGAGCTCAGTCCCTCTGCAAGGGGGCAGAAACTACCTCGCCAATGGGCGTCGGAGCCGGAGTTAGCTTTACCCAACTCTCACGTGTACGGCTAGCGTACGGACGTTCCGGTCGACGACTTGTCGTAAGCCAAGGAAGTAACAGCACAACACTAGACGCTCGCAGCTAAACGCCTTGAAAGCCTAGGTGAACAATAACTTTGTGCAGGCTTGACTCATGACCCAGATAGTCTACTACAATGCATCCTTAGTTATATTGCATCAAAGCCTTTATATTGTTCACGCTCAATAACTTGAAGGGGTGACTTAGACAATCAGATGAGGACTCATACAGGAGAACACAATCTACTACAGTGCATCCTTATTCATATTGCATTGAAGCCTTTATTATTTCTATGTTAAGTAATTTAAAGGGGTGACTTAGACAACCATATGAAGACACATACAGGAGAAAACCATATAATTCAATCTCTACTTAGTTTCATTCCATTGACACATTAATATTGTCCATGTAAAGTACTCTATAAGGGTGACTTGGGCAATCATATGAAGTTTCGTACAAGAGAAAAACAAGCCACTACAACGCACTCTTAGTTATATTGCATCGAAGCCTTTCTATTGTCCATGTTAAACAGGGGTGGCTGGGACAACCATATTAGGACTCATACAGGAGAAAACCATCTGCTTTAATCACTACTTACTTTCATTCCGTTGAATAATTTATGTTATACATGTAAAGTAATCTATAAGGGTGAGTTGGCCAATCATATGAGGTCTCATACAGGAAAAACAATCTACTACAATGCATCCTTATTTTATATTGCATGGAAGCCTTTATATTGTCTATACTAATTTCAAGGGGTGACTTAGACAATCATATGAGGACTCATACAGGAGAAAACCATCAACTACAATTTATACTTACTGTCATTCCTTTGAAGCACTTATTTTGTCCATGTAAAGTAATCTATAAGGGTCACTTGTGCAATCATACAGGAGAACACAATCTACTACAGTGCATCCTTATTTATATTGCATGGAAGCCTTCATATTGTATATGTTAAGTAATTTCAACGGGTGACTTAGACAATCATATGAAGACTCATACAGGAGAAAACCATCTACTATAATTTATACTTACTGTCATTCCTTTGAAGCATTTATTTTGCCCATGTAAAGTAATCTATAAGGGTTACTTGGACAGTTATACATAGAAAACGAAATAACCGAAGATATCGTAATACGCAGAGGAGTCAGACAGGGTTGCATCCTGTCCCCATTGTTGTTCAATATGTATAGTGAAATTATCTTTAACGAAACCCTTGAGGAAGAATCCGCAGGCATAATAATCAATGGCGAGACTATCAATAATGTTCGATATGCGGACGACACAATCTTATTTACAAGCGACATCAAAGATTTACAACATCTACTTAGAAAGCTAAATGAACGTTGTGAGGAGTATGGATTGAAAATCAACCTACATAAAACTAAGTGGATGATGATCACGAAATTCCCACAGAACAATCTAAATTTGAGTGTTGCAAACACCAGCATAGAAAGAGTAAATAAATATAAATACCTTGGGAGCTGGATAGAACAAAAAGGAGAACAAATACTCGAAGTTAGAACAAGAATTGAAATTGCAAGGTCGTCCTTTGTAGCACTAAAGAAAGTATTATGTAGCCGAGATGTTAATATCGAACTGAGGATGCGATTACTGCGCTGTTGTGTTTTCTCTGTGTTGTTGTATGGAGTAGAGGCATGGATCCCAAAGAAACGCCAGTTGAACAAACTTCAAGCATTTGAAATGTGATGCTATCGAAGAGTGTGGCGCATACCCTGGACGTATAAGGCTGAGTTGGCCACTCATATGAGGTCTCATACAGGAAAAACAATCTACTACAATACATCCTTATTTTATATTGCATGGAAGCCTTTATATTGTCTATACTAATTTCAAGGGGTGACTTAGAGAATCATATGAGGACTCATACAGGAAAAAACCATCAACTACAATTTATACTTACTGGCATTCCTTTGAAGCACTTATTTTGTCCATCTAAAGTAATTATAAGGATAACTTGTGCAATCATACAGGCGAATACAAACTACTACGGTGCATCCTTATTTATATTGCATGCAAGCCTTCATATTGTACATGTTCAGTAATTTCAAGGGGTGACTTAGACAATCATATGAAGACTCATACAGGAGAAAACCATCTACTATAATTTATACTTACTGACATTCCTTTGAAGCATTTATTTTGTCCATGTAAAGTAATCTATAAGGGTTACTTGGACAATCATATGAGGTCTCATACAGGCGAACACAATCTACTACAATGCATGCTTATTCACATTGCATCGAAGGCTTTATATTATCCATGTTAAATAATTCGAAGGGGTGACTTAGGCAATCATACGAAGACATACAGGAGAAAACCATCTACTACAATTTGTACTTACTTTCATTCCCTTGAATCATTTATGTTGTCCATGTAAAATAATCTATAAACGTGACTTGGACAATCATATGAGGTGTCATACAGGAGAAAACCATCTACTACAATGCATCCTTAGTTATATTGCATCAAAGCCTTTATATTGTTCATGTTAAATAATTTGAAGGGGTGACTTAGACAATCATATGAAGACACATACAGGAGAAAACCATATACTTCATTCCTTTGAAGCATGTATGTTGTCCATGTAAAGTAATCTATAAAAGTGACTTGGACAATCATATGAGGTCTCATACAGGAAAAAGAATCTACTACAATGCATCCTTATTTTATATTGCATATATGGTAACTTAGTAAGTCTGCACAGTAGGACCACTACGGATTTCGGCTGCTGGCGCACGCCGTGTGCATGGCACGAAAGTGCATGCGTCAGCCTTGTGGTTGTGATAAGAAAAATGCCGAAATCCCCTGCTGTTTACTAATAAATAAAAACAGAGAAAAACGAGCACTATTCATTGCCTACGGGAACAGACATATTAAAATGGATGTATATAGGGACATAGCAACATGTTAAAATGGAAATGTGCGGCCAACGGGGTATTAAATCCCATCACGGGAGTTACGACACATTCCAGGTATAAAACGAAGTGCGAAAGCCAGCGAGGCGCCACAGACCTCATGGGACTTACAGTCGCAACTTCCACACTTTAAAAGTATTCCCGGGGCTGGTGTACGCCTAGTGGCAAGACTGAAGATCAGAGCACAGGTCGACGAGCTCTTTGTCTGGCCCACACGGCTCGCATGAACTCGCTGTGAACGAGTACGCTACCGTTGATGGTATTGTGAACCAGACTTAAGATGTCACCGTTCGATAGACGCAGTACGCTCGTTAACCGCCTATTTAGCTCACACCATGTTCCCCTCGCCCCGATAACCATATCTAGGACAACTATGGATTTGCCTGGATACCTGTTTTTCAGGCATTGCAGGACGCGAGGTTCGGAGTAATAATCGACCTTCTGGCCAAACGTGGCGGCCAAATGACGGGGTCCGTCCCAGGATATGGCCACGTCGCAGACGACGACCCGGTCAGCCTGAATGAAAGCCAAATCAGGCTTACGGAGCTCGCCGTTAGCTAGCCGCCGTTGTGGCTCTTCGTCTACCAACCAGCCTTTACGCTCCGCTAATTTGCGAAGACGCGTGCAGACCCGATCGTGGCGTCGAATGCGCGGCCAATGAGTAATGGGGCAACCCTGGAGTACGTGGGATAGCGACTCCACACGGTTGCACCCTGCTCTACATGATCGGGCCGGAGTGGGATTAGATGGAATACCCCGGGTTGGCAGAAGATTACCCCTTAATTGGATGGACCTTATGTACTCTCGCCCGCTCCAAAATTGCGGGGGGTGATCGACTCAAGATCCCGAAAACGAACCCCCCTACCCTGGAGAAGACCATTGCCAGAGTAGCTAGCCTCCAGCCTTTCGCCCCAAACTCTCTGAATGTGGGTTTTCTCGGTGCCAAATGAGCCTGTCCAGCGGTTCAGCCTTTGCATGAGCTTGATGCATTAAGGCATTTGAAGAACCGCTGCGGTAGTGTTGTCGGCGTTCGTGACTAGATTCGTCATCCTCCGATATAAAATGGCGGGCACCTGCGCCCGGAGAGATGACACCCCCAAACTACCCATTCGACTCGGTGCGTGGATGAAAGCGTCGCTACTGGTGCGGTTAAGATGTAAATACCGCCTGACAGACATACGAATAATCTTGTCAGCATTCCGAAGGAGACCCAGAGTCACACGAGTACTTATCAGCACAGAACTGGTCCTTGAGAGAAGATAGGTCTTAAGAAGACTCAGCTTTTGAGCTGGTTTTAATGGCGCAGCCTCTATCCTCTGACATTGGAGCTTTGGCGAATCTATGAGTGGCCTCGCTTATCCCAGCTAAGAATAACGATCCCCGAGGTACTTGAAAAAGTCGTCAGGCGCCAGTTGTTTGATGGCCTTTCCCCGGACGAAGTACTTTGCAGCAGTAGCGGACAACAACTGCTTCCTCCCTGGTACAACCCTAACAGTGAGCGCCACGCTCTTGTCGGGGTTGAGGCTTAGCCCCCTCGCTTCAAAAAACTCCAACGCCGTCCTCAGTAGACGCTGAGACCCCTCGTAAGTCTCAGTGAGCAACATCGGGTCGTCCGCGTAAGCCAGGCAAGCTGGTTTAAAATCGTCCCTAATCCTGATTCCTTGGTTCATTCCCTCGAGTTGCTCCACTAGTTCATCCATAACCAGGTTGAAGAGAATCGGTGATAGAGGGTCGCCCTGCTTAACACCCCTAGAGATGTTAATCCACTCAGTTCTATCCGCATAAACTTGGATGCGGGTGCGGGCACCGTTGTAACCCTCCATGATGAAACTCCTCAGTCTGTCATGGACCCGGAAGCGACGGAGTGCCCTCTCAATGGAGCTATGTGAAACGCGATCGAATGCCTTGGCTAAGTCAAGACATAAGATGTGATAGGGCTTCACATGCTGACGTCGATGCCTTATCAGCGCTTCCAACGTTACAGTGTTCAGGAACACTCCGTCGACAGCTCGAAAACCTCGTTGGTGCGGGTTAATCGGGAGTCTCGAGAGTCGCCTCGCCAGGATTTTATGGAGGGCCCGTGTGAAAATGGAACCGACAGTGATATGTCGCCAGTTATCGACCAAACGAGGATCTCCTCCTTTTGGCAACAGAACCGTGCGATGGTCGAGAAGGGATCGTGGCAATCGTCCCAGTATCAGGCAACCGGTGAAGAAGACTGAGGGACTTTTGGCCGGCATCTGACGAAGATGGTTAATGGTGATCATGTCCGGGCCTGCTGCCGCGGACTTAGTGGATGCCAACGCCCACCTAACTTCCTCCTCCGTGATCGGCCCAAACGCGTTCTCCCCCTCTTTGGTATTCCCCAGCGCTTGGTTGTCCGGAGGCGAAGGAGAATTGAAGATTCCCTTATACATCTTTTTAACTTCGCTAACTGGCGGGAATACTTGCGCGTCGTGGAGAGATTTATCGTTCAATAGACAATCGGCCAGTCTTTGGGGTCCTTACGATGTAGTTGTTGGACCTCCTTATATCTCTCCACCCTCTGCTTAGCTCGGCTAGCTGGCCTGTTGTCTCTTGCAGCGCGCTTTGTGGGGGGATTACGACGCTCTACGACACGGAATCGGACAGCCACTTCCTGAAGCCATCGTGTCAGAGCAATCTCCAGCAAGTCCTTGTCCCCGGGCGTGATCCGCCTAAGAGACTCAAACACAATTTCGTCGGACTGTGTCCAGCCATCCCAGGTTTCGCCAAGCTCCAGTATATGAGTAACCAAGGGATCAGCTTCTGAGATGGACCTCCGCAGGGGGGGTACCTGAGGAGTCACGAGCCTAACATGCTAGGAGTCACGAGCCTAACATGCTCGTTAATCGGGCTGCTTGCGCTAGAGTTAGTGCTTGACGATGGGACTGTTATATAATGAGCCGTTCCCGGCACTTCACCCAAAACAAGTGCTCGGGGTTGATCGATGACAGTTGGGGCTGGGTCGTTGTTAGGGCCCGGTGCTCCGCCGACTTGGGCGACTCCCGACTGACCACGACTCGCGTTGCGTAGGCTGGGGTCAGGAAGTCTGTCGGACGTGCCGGGTTGCCGACCTCTTGACACCGGAGCCGCACGTCTGCCCGCGGTGACCCCGGGTCGGTGGAAAACTTCGTCATCGGAAGAGGAGCTATCCTGTAATGGGTACTTCTCCCCTTCGGTCTTATGACCGGCGACTCATTCGACGGCCCTGGCTGTACCGCCGCCGTAGCACTCCTATTGCACCTCCTGGGTGCCTGCGCTTGTCGCTGCAGACCCGATGGCCCCGCACGGGGTGAGTTCGCTTCCTCGTGCAATGGTTCCCCTTGTCCCGCTTCCATCCTCTCATTGGCCAACTCCTCGGCCACCGCATGCACCAGTAGCCTGTGCCCAGGCAACAATCGCCTACTTTTGATCCCTTCCAGCGTCCGGCCAGGAAACAGCAGGGCTAAGTGTTTGTTAACATCCCTACCACCATATATCGCCTCTGCCAATACCAATTCTCTCAATTCCTCTGCGGTCCACCTACCAGGAGCCCTAATAGGGTTTTCGGCCGTTTGTTCGATGTTCCTGTTGTACTCGGCAGGGTGTGACATTCGGAGATGCTGACGCATACCCGCATAGGTCTTCCTTCCAATGGCTCTCACAAATCGGGCAGGGATTATTCGGATCAGGGTTGGGTCCTCGGCAATATCTGCGCCTCACATGAGCCTGTTGACCAGTCCGTGTTCCGAAAGTATTACCACACTCGCAAATGAAAACATCCATTGCGGCAAAACACTAGTACAATTCGTACGTAGTAAAGGTCAGGGCGTAAACGGCGAACCACTGCCGCTTAATTACAAAAAGTGTTTAAAATGCCCTCGGATTATAAGACCCCGGGAATGGGGTTAAAACAGACAGTGTCTCCTAGGCGAGTGACAGATCAAAATGTCGACACTGTGCCCCAACGACTTATATCGAGCTCAGTCCCTCTGCAAGGGGGCAGAAACTACCTCGCCAATGGGCGTCGGAGCCGGAGTTAGATTTACCCAACTCTCACGTGTACGGCTAGCGTACGGACGTTCCGGTCGACGACTTGTCGTCAGCCAAGGAAGTAACGGCACAACACTAGACGCTCGCAGCTAAACGCCTTGAAAGCAGGAGAAAACCATCTACCATAATTTATACTTACTGTCATTCCTTTGAAGCATTTATTTTGTCCATGTAAAGTAATCTATAAGGGTTACTTGGACAATCATATGAGGTCTCATACAGGAGAAAACAATCTACTACAATGCATCCTTAGTTATATTGCATCAAAGCCTTTATATTGTCCACGTTAAATAACTTGAAAGGGCGACTTAGACAATCAGATGATGACTCCCTACAGGAGAACACAATCTACTACAGTGCATCCTTATTCATATTGCATTGAAGCTTTCATATTGTCTATGTTAAGTAATTTAAAGGGGTGACTTAGACAATCATATGAAGACACATACTGGAGAAAACCATATACTTCAATCTCTACTTACTTTCATTCCTGTAAAACATTAATATTGTCCATGTAAAGTACTCTATAAGGGTGACTTGGGCAATCATGAAGTTTAGTACAGGAGAAAAAAAGCTACTACAACGCATCGTTAGTTATATTGTATCGGAGCATTTATATTATCCATGTTAAATAATTTAAAGGGGTGACTGAGACAACCACATGAAGACTCATGCAGGAGAAAACCATCTGCTTCAATCTCTACTTAATTTCATTCCTTTGAATAATTTATGTTGTCCATGTAAAGTAATCTGTAAGGGTGACTTGGCCAATCATATGAGGTCCCATACAGGAGAAAACAATCTACTACAATTTATACCGTCATTCCTTTGCAGCATTTACTTTTGATCCCTTCCAGCGTCCGGCCAGGAAACAGCAGGGCTAAGTGTTTGTTAACATCCCTACCACCATATCTCGCCTCTGCCAATGCCAATTCTCTCAATTCCTCTGCGGTCCACCTACCAGGAGCCCTAACAGGGTTTTCGGCCATTTGTTAGATGTCCCTGTTGTACTCGGCAGGGTGTGACATTCGGAGATGCTGACGCATACCCGCATAGGTATTCCAATGGCTCTCACAAATCGGGCAGGGATTATTCGGATCAGGGTTGGGTCCTCCGCAATATCTGCGCCTCACATGCGCCTGTTGACCAGCCCGTGTTTCGAAAGTCTTACCACAATCGCAAATGAAAACATCCATTGCGGCAAAACACTAGTACAGTTCCTACGTAGTAAAGGTCTGAGGGCGTAAGCGGCGAACAACTGCCGCTTAATTACAAAAAGTGTTTAAAATGCCCTCAGACTATAAGACCCCGGGAATGGGGTTAAAACAGACAGTGTCTCCTTAGCGAGTGACAGATCAAAATGTCGACACTGTCCCCCAAGGATTTAGATCGAGCTCAGTCCCTCTGCAAGGGCGCAGAAACTACCTCGCCAATGGGCGTCGGAGCCGGAGTTAGCTTTACCCAACTCTCACGTGTACGGCTAGCGTACGGACGTTCCGGTCGACGACTTGTCGTAAGCCAAGCAAGTAACGGCACAACACTAGACGCCTTGAAAGCCTAGGTGAACAATCACTTTGTGCAGGCTTGACTCATGACCCAGAGAGTCTACTACAATGCATCCTTAGTTATATTGTATCAAAGCCTCCACGGTAAATAACTTGAAGGGGTGACTTAGACAATCAGATGAGGACTCATACAGGAGAACACAATCTACTACAGTGCATCCTTATTCATATTGCATTGAAGCCTTGATTATTTCTATGTTAAGTAATTTAAAGGGGTGACTTAGACAATCATATGAGGACACATACAGGAGAAAACCATATACTTCAATCTCTACTTACTTTCATTCCTTTGAAACATTAATATTGTCCATGTAAAGTACTCTATAAGGGTGACTTGGGCAAGTGAAGTTTCGTACAGGAGAAAAACAAGCTACTACAACGCACCCTTAGTTATATTGCATCGAAGCCTTTCTATTGTCCATGTTAAAAATTTAAAGGGGTGACTGGGACAACCATATTAGGACTCATACAGGAGAAAACCATCTGCTTTAATCACTACTTACTTTCATTCCTTTGAATAATTTATGTTATCCATGTAAAGTAATCTATAAGGGTGAGTTGGCCCATCATATGAGGTCTCATACAGGAAAAACAATCTACTACAATGCATCCTTATTTTATATTGCATGGAAGCCTTTATATTGTCTATAATAATTTAAAGGGGTGACTTAGACAATCATATGAAGACACATACAGGAGAAAACCATGTACTTCAATATTTACTTACTTTCATTCCTTTGAATCATTTATGTCCATGTAAAGTAATCTATAAGGGCGACTTGGACAATTATATGAGGTCTCATACAGGAGAAAACAATCTACTACAATGCATCCTTATTTTATATTGCATGGAGGCCTTTATATTGTCTATAGTAATTTCAAGGGGTGACTCAGACAATCATATGAGGACTCATACAGGAGAAAACCATCTACTACAATTTATAGTTACTTTCATTCCCTTGAAGCATTTATTTTGTCCATGTAAAGTAATCTATAAGGGTGAATTGTGCAATCATATGAGGACTCATACAGGAATAATTAAGCATACGATAATCTATCACGATTCTCCATTTTTGTCTACCGGAAGTGTCTGCTTTCTTTATCACTACCCATACAGGTGAACACCAGGGGGACGTGCTAGGTCTTATAATTTTATCCTTGAGCATCTTGTTGATTTGTTTATTCACTTCGTCACGATGTACTTGGGGATATCGATAGTTTTTGGAGTACACAGGTGTTTCGTCAGAAGTTTTAATTACGTGTTTAATTTGGTTGTTAAAACTAAGTGAATGTTTTCACAAAAGAATACATCTCGAAAATCTTCGCATAATGTTCTAATAAGTGTTGCTTCTTCGTCGTTGAGGTGTTCTAGCCGTAATTGTTTTAAATTTTTAAGTTGGATTTGTTTGAGATTTTTGTTTACTGGTACGGGTTGGTAATGTAAGGTATCTGGCTTCGGATTTTTTTCGACCATTTCGATGTGTAGTGGGTGGGTCATAATAAACGTTTTTTTTTCGTCACTGCTATTAATAATAGTGGTTATTGCTTGATAATTATTTACATTAACGTAGGATGCTGGTATCTCTACATTATCACTAATTTTTTGGTGTTCGATTATTCCTTGCTTGACGTTTTTGGTAACTGGAATTTTAATTACCTTTTCAGTTTTTGCTTCGATCGTAATTTGGTAGTTCAGATCTGGGTTCCTGTCTTCGATAGAATATAATGGAATTTGGGCTTTTTCGGTTTCAAAATGGTTGTTTGTGAAATCGATTCTGGCTTTTAATTTCGTTAATAAATCGGTTCCTATAAGACCGTCGTATTTAGGGTCGACATCGAATAGGTGAAATTTGTATGTTTTGTTTGTCTTAAAGATGGCTGGTAATTGAATTACAGCAACTTCATTATGTGTTGACGTCTGATGTGACGTTTGTATTTGAAAAATTTGGGGTTCAATTAATTCTGGAAAATATTTCTCAGCTATTTCTGGTTTAACTAGCGTCCTAGAAGCTCCAGTATCTATGAGAAAATTCGCTTTTAGCTGTGGGATGTATATGCATGGTAGGTGTGATGATGGTTGATTATTGATTTTCATTAATTCGGGCTGTTGGTAATTTTGTTCAGGTGGTGGATCTTCATCTACGTATGCTGGTTGGGTGAGGCTGTTTTCGTAAAATCCTGTTCTTCGTACTCATACTGCTCATTTTCTAAGTCTTCAAATTCTTTCTGTAGATATTGATCTGTTTCAAATGGTATATCGATGATGTCTTCAGGTTCCTCTTGGTAGTGGAGTTCCTCGGATATAAAATTTCTGGGTTGGTTTGAATGTTGAATAAATTGTCTTAGTTGAGTAAAACGCTGGGTGTTTGACGAATTAAATCGTTGAGGCAAATTAGTTGTTCTTCTCGTAGCGCCTGATGATGTGTCCATTGGCGTGGGACGTGGTTGAGCACGATTTTGGGGTGCAAATACATTTCTTGCTTGTGTACTTGGTTGCGATTGTTGAAAACGGGTTGCCCATTGTTGTCCAGTAAAATTTGTTGGTCTTGAATTATTCTGCAGCGTTGGAAGTTGTATTCGTGGTTGTTGATTCCCAAATGATTGATATGTAGGGTAACGATTGTAAAAGTTGGGGTTGTTCACGCCAGTAGTCATTCGTAGTCCTGGTGGTGGTCTTTTTTGAGTAAATGTGGAAGAATGAAGTCCCTTTCGATGCTCGGTTTCATGTCTTCTGGAGTATTGCACATTTTCCTCTTCGAGTACATATTTAATTGCGTCTTCTAATGTGGCTGGCCGCATACTTCTTAGGAAGCTACATAGTGGTTCCTTGAGTTCACTAAGAAAAGCTTTTAGTGTTAATTCATCATACTGTAGTTGTTTGACTGCTCGTGTGCCCTGATTTGGTTCATTAAGTTGAATATTCGAATATAGAAGGCTTCTTGTTTGTTGGCAAATTTCGAAATATTCTTGGGCCGTTTCATGTTTTTGTCGTAAAAGCATCAAGTCTCGCAAAAGTAAGCTCTCTGATCTTTGATCGGCAAATGATCTTCTTAAAATGTTTCTTAATTTATTCCAGGTGGCAATTTCTCGTCCGCTGGTTACTAAAAGTGCTCTTCCGGTTAATTTTGTCCGTAAGGCAGAAAGAATTAAGACAGTAGGAAGGCGTTGGCATTCCCACGGTAGTGTGCGATTATTACCTCGGCAGATCTAATATATTCAGATAATTTGTGTGGAGTACCATCAAATTGTGGAACTATTCTTCAATATTCCAAGTGGAAAGCTTGTCCTGCTAGTACTGCTTGTCTTCATTGTGCCATGTCTGGTTGATTGGCTTCTACTTGTTCTTCGGGTGGTACCTCCAGTAATAAATTTTCGAATCAAGCTACTAAATCGCCGTTACCTTGTAGCATCAAGATTTATTTATATTTTATTTTTAATTTGGTTTAAATAGCGGGGCAAATGATTTTTATTCGTTTAAGGGTTCCTTCCTAGTGTAACGTTTTTAACAGACCATTGCAGTTATGGCGTGTATAAAAACTTACGAAGGCTAATACTAAGTTCATTATTAAGGTTTAATTATTTTGTTTTAATTGTTGCGGTTTATTTAATAGCAAGCTTAAAACTAAATCGTTTTTATGCTGCAACAAATGTTGTTAGCGACTTACAGTAATAGCGCTGTAATTTTCATTCTTCGGTCTCCTTGATGGAGTGCTTATTTCTAGACCAAGCGTCGGCGATGCTGTCCTAGCTTGGTGTTGTGGCGATTCTTGTCCACTTCTGGTGAAGGTCGACACTGTTTGGTTGCCCACGGAGATGTTGTCCAGGTGCAGCTACTGGTGCCACTTCTGCTGCAGTTTCGTCACTAGAATGGTATTCTTCGCGTAACCCTTTGGCGATGCTTGTCCTCCAGGCTCCGTTCCGAATACTGTTTCTTGGGACGACGTTGGTTGTTTGGTTTCGGCCAAAGTATTAAAATACACGTTTTTCGGCGATTTTTGTCCAAAAAACTGCCAAAATATCCGCCACGACTGCGCCAATTAAATTTACGAACTGTGACTGATATAAAAAAATTTATTTAATATCTACACAGACGGAGTTATAATTATAAAATACATGTGAAAGCTACAGATTCTAAATTACAACTGCTTGCATTCTGCGATGTACTCGAGCAGGTTAGCTAAGCTGCATCAGCAAAGATAAGATAACACTTGTGTCCCTCGGGAATACTACTATTATAACTAATGTTCTTTCTATCTATCTGGGAACGTAACATAATTTGCAGGATATGGTCAAGGAACAAGTCATCGTAATGTGAAGTTTAAGATCGTTAAACAATATTTAATTATGACACCATCTGGGACATCATGAAACAATGAAGAAGCCAACCTGCGATCGATCACTAATAATAATCAATGGTAGTATAATCGCAGATCAACCCCCTTATCATTTATACACCACGGTAGCTCTGAAATGTTCTTACTCACCGCAATGACCTAGCTAGCTTCAAATTCGGTGGCCTTGGGTCGCAGATTTCTATCATCAGCTGTACTACTGCAAGCTCTTTCAATAATAAGAAAAACACAGGGCGCCAGAAATCACAGATTTCGAGAAATAAATAAAATTACAGCAACAATTAGGTTTATTTGGTTAATAGATAATAGTTGCTTGCAACATCGTAATTAGGTCTGTAAATTGTTTAGCACAAAGTTTAAATACAGTATATAACTAATGCTGAAAATGCAGCACGCACAAAAAAATATGTGAACCTCTTTTGGGCTCTTGGATTGAATATGATTGCAATTCAATGAAGGAGTAAGCTTACCACTGTCATATTTTTAACCGTTATCTCGGTAATGATAGTAAAATGGCGTGAGGGCACTTTTTACAAAATTCTTAATACGTATTCATTAAGCAAAACTTTAAACTTGTGAATTGTAAATTTGGGAACAATTAATACATTATGTTTTAAATTTGTAAAACATCGATTTATGAATAATTAATACATTACGTTTTAAATTTGTAAAGCTTAGTTTAAATTTGTAAATTGTAAATCGGAAGCGTCGTTACAATCGATTCAGCCAACAATTCATAGGCGGACGTGGTTTTCAACAAAAGTTGAAACAAGACTAACCTGGGTGGTGGAAAAAAACGTTGCCGGCAGGCACTGAATTAGTCCAGGATTAGCGACTGAATTAAATTTTTGTTTAAAAAAAATATTTTTTTTGTTAAACTCGTTACTTGAGAAGTCAATGAATTAGAAAAAAACAAAAAACCGCAAAAAAAATGTATTCTACAAAAAATACAACTTTGTTCCTAAAGTGACCCAATAGTCAACTAATACAAACTATTTACAAAAAAATTAAATATGAAACTCCACAAAACAGTTTCGATTTTTCGTGATACACAAATATGTTTCACATTTAGAACACTTGAAAAACGTTTTTAGACCACATGTTGGTTTTTTGCATCTTTGACGAACATGATCTTCTATTGGTAAATGTCCTACATTATCACGTCGAACATCAAACTGTGGAATTGGTTTGGCAGGCCCCCTTTTTTTCTTGTTTTCATAGTCTATATCTATTTGATTTGAAGATGACGGACGTCCTCTTTTTTTCCTCGAGAGCGTTGATTTACCCAACTTACAAAGAGCCTCAGCAAGTTCACTCCGGAATTTGAGAAGGTCTGGCAGATCTTTATTATCAAGTCCTTGCTTCATCATGTCTTTGCAGTACTGCCTCCAAGCATTGACAAAACACATATCCATAAAATGAAAAAATATACGGAGGTACCACTTTTTAGATCTCATATGTATTCTATAATACGAAACTAGACCATCTAGCAGATCCACTCCGCCCATGAATGCATTGTATTGTTTTACAATGAAAGGGCGACTCACACTAATCTCTCTATTTTCTTTTTTGGAAAATCTCTTTGTCTCATCTATTGATTGAGCTCCACAAAAGGTACTAGCTAGGGTTACGGCCTTGTTGTCGAACTAATTTACTACGCGTATCTCAGAACCATCGACTGTAGCACAAAATTCTTCATATGTACCTCTTCCAAGTTTTTTCAAATCTTTGTCACTAGTTAATGTAAGACCAGGAATTCTGTTACTTCGTATTGTGCCTAGGGAACCTATTCCACGTTTCTGTAATGTAGACATAAGAGGTAACGAAGAAAACCAGTTGTCGTAGTATAGCAGATGATTCATGTTTTCAGGAATTATTTCTGCCATTCTTAGCACTATATTACTACTAGATCCCAAATCTGGTCTCCCATGAACTGGTAAAATCTTTCCTGTGTAAATTTCGAAGTCATAACTAACACCTCGTACGTCACACAGTACAAATACCTTGTACCCCCATTTATTTGGCTTGTTTGGATTATACGTCTTTAGCGTAGAACGACCTTTGAATGGAACCACTTGCTCATCCACACACATCATCTGAGGGATGGGAACGTGTTCTTTATATTTCCTACAAAAGTGTGTAACAAGAGGTCTAATTTTATGCAGTTTATCCCGGTCTTCACCTCTGACTTCGTTTTCATTGTGATTGAAATGCAAGTTTGCTTTGATTGCTTCCCATCTATCACGAGACATTTTATCTGCAACTTGTGGTATTCTTGTATCTCTGGCCCAGTACATCCGGGTTCGTGGTAAGTGGATGATAGACATATAGAATATTACACCCAAAAAAATTTCTAACTCATCAGCGTCTAATTGTAAGGGTTTATTTGGGTTTTTTTGCAATGCATATCTGTTACTTTCGAAAACAATATGCTGTAAAATGTCCTGATCAAAGTATAACTTGAAGTAATGGTAAGGTCTACCTATTTCAGGTACTTCTTTAATTTCTTCCTCAACGAAATCAGGAATTACTAAAGGCGGGCTTGAAGGGCATATCTTCTTCCATACATATTCACAACTTTTCTTTTTATTTTTTTTGGGTTGTTTTTTACTAGAAGAGGCCACAGGTTCATCTTGTGACGATTCCTCGTATCCATTATTATCTTCACTATCAGTTCCTGAATCTTTTACGTAATCAGGGTCATCATCTGTATCGCTGAAATTTTCGTCTTCACTCTCAATAGGGGGAACTGGAATTCGCCTACGAAGACTAGGTGCCATTCTAAACCGAGAAACGGTCATTAGAACTAAGGTTACCTACCTAATTTTAAAGTATTGCCTAATGTTCCTAATCAGGAACAAAACAAAATCATGAAAATGACTACTGTTCCTAAACAGGAACAAAGTATTTTTTAGCATTCTAAGTCAAATTTCTAAAGTTTTTTTATTGCTAATGCGTTCTATATATACTGAAAACAGCTAGAAGCTAGTTTATAATTTTTATTAGGTACATTTACTTACGATTTTGTTAGATTTCACACTGTAAACATATACATTTAACCCGCTGTCACAAGTAGCGGCCATTGAAATTGTATTATACACTTGCTAATCACAGGTGGCGCTCCCAGGCTGCAAACTGACATAAATGTATGTTCCTTTGATGGACCAACAGGCCTCTATGACTCTGCAGCTTCAAAATTATTTTTTTTGTGTTTTAAAATGCACAATAGTGGTACGTTCCTGATCTGACCCATATGGCGAAAAGAGGTTAACGTAAGCCGACAGCAATCTCGAACTCGTGTCCGAATTTGATAATGGAATAGACGCTCCTTGTACCACTTGGCAAGCTCAAGGTGACATTCCAGAAATGAGTTGCGGCTCCAAGTTATTGATTAGGGTGTTAATTAGGAAACCCAAATAAGGAGTCGTCAAAAAAACGGCATCAAAGAATGGCGTTTAAAAGTGACGTTGAAAAATGACGTCAAAGAGCTGATTTTAGTCATCAGCTCAGAAACGAAGTTAATTAATAATTGGTGCAGTAGCACGCGGGAATGCCTTCGTAGAAGCAAGTTACTTCAACCGAATGCAGAAATAGAATGCACGCAGATCGGCCAACAAGCGAACGGACTTTCCAGAATCGGTACAAAGTGAGCGGAGTAAAAATTTGAAATAATTCGAAATACAGCGAATTATAACTCAAGTGAAAATATACAGGCTGGCCCGGAAGTGACTAAATGGCGAAACAAATAGCAGGAGCTAAAGATTTGTTTCAATCACCAATGAATTTTAACCATGTAAACTGTTGTGTGAGTATTTTAACCAAAGTTGAATTTTATTTGTAAAACTGTATCATCGTGTGTGAAGTTTAAGATCGTTAAATAGTATTTAGTTATTACACCATTTTGGACATCACCAATGAATTTTAACCATAGTAACTGTGGTATGAGTATTTTAACCAATAAGTTGAATTTTATTTGTGAAACTTTATAATTTAGAATAATCTATTTTTGATGTATTGAAGCTTGTTAGGTATAATGCAGTGGTATGGAGAGTAAGGGATGCAATTTCCATCGATGTGTTATGGTTTCCGAAAAACTTTTTTGTGTCGTCTTGTGTGACGTAGGTATTAATATTTTGTCGTTTTCACGGCTAAGTTTTTCTTTTTCTTTGGTTTTAGCTAGATATTTAGTAATCGATAACCTACATTTGGGCAGTCAGCCTTGAAAATTTAGGTTAGGTTTATCTTTTAATAAGCAGTGGAATGGATTACTGTAAATTTTTTGTGTTTCCAGCATGTTGTCTTGGTAGCAGCACTTCGAACATTTGAGTGTCAATAACCCTTGGTTGTAAGTTGAACGGACGATTTCAGTGAAGTAATAAATAGAAACATTTTGAAAATGCAAAGTTTTGGCGTGAGGAAATTTGACACTTTAATACTTAATTCTTTTTTGAATAATTTCATATTGTTTAAAAAAGGAATGAACATAGTAACTATTTTAAATCCAAACCTTAGCTGACATTTCTCCTAACGTAATATTTATTACCTCAGAACAGCTGTTTTCAAAATTTTAAATATCTTGATTGATATTGCATTGAAGCCTTTATATTGTCACACATAATCTCACAAGAGCATTAATTCTTTCCGGAAATTTTTTTGAGTGCATCCCAACAATGTCGTATTAATTTGCCCGAGCGGGACGCGAGGACAAATTAGGACGTTGTTGAAATGCACGAGAAATAATTTCCGGATATGAATTAATGCTCGAATGCAGATTCGGTAAGAAAATCGTAACGACACAAACCCTAAAAGGAAGTAATGTCTACCTACAAAAAATTTCCAAGAAATTTTTTAGTTGTCTGGGTTACGGCTCGTGAACTAATTTTTCTATTGGTTATTAATGAGCGTCGTACGATTTTCTATTTTAAGTAATTTAAAGGGATGACTTGGACAATCATATGAGGACTCGTACAGGAGAATATAATGTACTACTGTGCATCCTTATTCATATTGCATAGAAGCCTGTATATTGTCTATGTTAAGTAATTTAAAGGGGTGATTTAGACAATCATATGAAGACACATACAGGAGAAAACCATATACTGCTTCAATCTCTACTTACTTTCATTCCTTTGAATCATTTACTTTGTCCATGTAAAGTAATCTGTAAGGGTGACTTGTGCAATCATATGAGGACTCATACAGGAGAAAACAATCTACTACTGTGCATCCTTATTTATATTGCAGGGAAGCCTTCATATTGTCTATGTTACGTAATTTCAAGGGGTGACTTAGACAATCATATGAGGACTTATACAGGAGAAAACCATCTACTATCATTTATACTTACTGCCATTCCATTGAAGCATTTATTTTGTCCATGTAAAGTAACCTATAAGGGTGACTTGGGCAATCATATAAGGCCTCATACAGGAGAAAACAATCTACTACAATGCATCCTTAGTTATATTTCATCAAAGCCTTTATATTGTCCATGTTAAATAATTTGAAGGGGTGACTTAGACAATCATATGAAGACACATACAGGAGAAAACCATATACTACATCAATCTGTACTTTCATTCCTTTGAATCATTTATGTTGTGCATATAAAGTAATCTATAAGGGCGACTTGGTCAATCATATGAGGTCTAATACAGGAGAAAACAATCTACTACAATGCATCCTTATACATATTGCATCGAAGCATGTATTGCAATGGCTTATGAGATATTGTTGTGATATGATTGATAAATAAATTCAATCAAAAGTCCACCACACAAATTATTTTTAATTTTGAAAAAAATCAAACTTCGACTGATTAATTTCTGGGTTCAACGATTTATAATATTCGCTATAGTAGTTTGCCCTATATTGATAATGCATCCATCTGTTAATAATAAATTGCTAGCTCAGATAAAGTACACATGTAACTCAAAATCTCAGGTCTTGGGTTCCTAATTTTCATCGAATTTTAAAAACTGGCTCGGACGCCACTGCAAAAGTGATTTGAAATTCAATTCGAACCGTACTGCGCCGGTGCAGATAATCTGACAGATAAACTGACCCACATAATTCAACTTACGCTGTCCGCCTGCGTTTTGAAATGAATTGTTAAAAGGTTTTAATGAGCAATTTGATCAGGTAAGTTTTTAATTTCGCGCCTTCAATCGGCGTCACTAAGCTCTTTTGTTTTCCAGGCTAAAATCGCGATTAACTTGTTCCAAAAGGACGCTTCCATGCAATTGTTATTCTTAACCTCAACATTTGGACTTAAAATGGAAATCCTGAAGACGTAGCTGCTCATGGACAGGAACAATAGCTGGATTTCGGTTCCGCAGCTCGTGTTTTAGGTAAGGTATCACTTTCCCTGCTTTTTGCGTCGGTTAATTTTGGCAAATGCTCTAACCTTACTTCCTTTCGGATGCTGCCTCGGAGACCTCTTCTATGGTGCCTGCGCGGTTTGTTGAGCCCCCTGGATGCTGAGACGGATGTGCGGAGTCTTGTAGACCTTGGCCGGACCTGCTGGTACCCTATATCAGCCTCTGGAAAGCCGCAGAACACTTTCTCGGGATGCTGGGATGACTGCCGTTGGAATCGGAGGAGGTGGCCGACGAAAATTAATTTTATATCGTAGAAATCGCCACCTTTACTCTCACTGATGCAGCACAAATTTCTTTACACACTGGTGATATTTTAAACTCAATGTTTTTATGTTTACTATGAGAAAACTTAATAAATTAGTAGAGCAAAAACTGGCATGTCAAGAATAATTTTATTTCAATTGTTTGTTCCCAAGCTTCTTATAAACAATGAAGCATCTAAATTCGAATTGACAGGATATAGACTGGGTACAAATTAACAACTTCCAACAATAAATTCAAATTTTACAATACATTTTGTGAAATTTCTTACAACTAAAATAAATGTTTTTCAAATTCTTCTTTAAAAACGTCTCTTAGCGCCACTCACTTCGTTTTATTGTAATTGTCTTGTCGCGCACGTCACTCTGTTGATTAACTATTTACAATAACTTGATTCATTTCCTATTAATGTGTGATTTTCCTCATTAATTAAATAATGTGTCCTTTTCCCCAACTTTTATATTAATCTTGGTTGCATGTTCTATTTTAGAATTTTCTTCTGGATTGTGCTCTATTGCACCATGTTCCATTAATTTATCCTCTTCTCTTACCTTATTTTAAAAATCTCATAACACACATCTTTATGTAATTATTATTTTAATAGCTAACGCTTCATTTTAAGCTGTGCATATTTTGAACTATTGTGCCAGTTTTAACAAATTTTTAGATTCGGTTTCTACATTGCCCAAACCTTTTATATTATTATGTTTAAAATTATTTTACTGACTTCAATACATGAAAATTGAGCTTCAATATTTCTCTATTAATTCAATTACTTTCAATGTTAATGGCCAAGTTTTGCCATTGTGGTTATGATTTGATAAATTATACGGAATTTCTCAGTTGTATGCATTACCTCAACTCTGTGCTTTAGTGATATTATTTTTAATTTCTTTGCATTGCTACCAGAGCTGAGTAGAGGGCTAAATACCACTGCAGTATATTGTCTATGTTAAGTAATTTAAAGGGGTGACTTAGACAATCATATGAAGACACATACAGGAGAAAACCATGTAAAGTAATCTATAAGGGCGAGTTGGACAATTATATGAGGTCTCATACAGGAGAAAACAATCTACTACAATGCATCCTTATTTTATATTGCATGGAGGCCTTTATATTGTCTATAGTAATTTCAAGGGGTGACTTAGACAATCATATGAAGACACATACAGGAGAAAACCATATAACACTTCAATCTCTACTTACTTTCATTCCTTTGAATCATTTCTTTTGTCCATGTAAAGTAATCTATAAGGGTGACTTGTGCGATCATGTTAGGTCTCATACAGGAGAAAACAATCTACTACAATGCATCCTTAGTTATATTGCATCGAAGCCTTTATATTGTCGATGTTAAATAATTTGAAGGGGTGACTTAGACAATCATATGAAGACACATACAGGAGAAAACCATCTACCTCTATCTATACTTACTGTCATTTTTTTGAATCATTTATGTTGTCCATGTAATTGTTTAAAAAAGGAATGAACATAGTAACCATTTTAAATACAAACCTTAGCTGACATTTCTCCCAACGTAATATTTATTACCTGAGAACAGCTGTTTTCAAAATTTTAAATATCTATTTATAGTGCATTGAAGCCTTTATATTGTCTATGTTAAGTAATTTAAAGGGGTGACTTAGACAATCATATCAGGACACATACAGGAGAAATCCATCTGCTTCGATCTATACTTACTTTCATTACTTTGAATCATTTATGTTGTCCATGTAAAGTAATCTATAAGGGTGACTTGGGCAATCATATGAGGTTTCATACAGGACAAAAACAATCTACTACAATGCATCCTTAGTTATATTGCATCGAAGCCTTTATATTGTCCATGTTAAATAATTTAAAGTGGTGACTGAGACAACCATATGAGGAGTCATACAGGAGAAAACCTTCTGCTTCAGTCTATACGTACTTTCATTACTTTGAATCGTTTATGGTGTCCATTTAATCTATAAGGGTGACTGGGACAATCATATGAGGACACATACAGGAGAAACCAATCTACTACAATTTATTCTTATATTTCATTGAAGTCTGTATATTGTCTATGTTAAGTAATTTAAAGGGGTGACTTAGACAATCATGTGAGGACTCGTACAGGAGAAAACGATCTACTACAATTTATACTTACTGTCATTCCTTTGGAGCATTTATTTTGTCCGTGTAAAGTAATCTATAAGGGTGACTTGGATATTCATATGAGGACTCATACAGGAGAAAACCATCTACTACAATGCATCCTTAGTTATATTGCTTTGAAGCCTTTATATTGTCCATTTCAAGTCATTTAAAGGGGTGACTTAGACAATCATATGAAGATACATACAGGGGAAAACCATCTACCACAGTGTATACTTACTTTCTTTCAGAGCACTGAAACCTATGTCGTTCATTATAAGTAATTTAAAAAGGTGACTTGGGCAATCATATAAGGACATATACAGGAGAAAACCATCTACTACCATGTATACTTAATTTTATTCCATTGAAGCGTATATTGTCCTTGTTAAGGAATTTAAAAAGGTTACTTGGACATTCATTTGAGGACGCATACAGGAGAAAACTTCAGATTCGGAAAAAAGCGGCAGGTACAAGTATTTCACATATTTGATTAATCCAAGCAAAGAAAACAAAGATTTCATCCACTGCTAATTGAGCATAGAGTTACTAAAAATTGTGAAGTTTCATTGTTTTAAATTCAAAGATAACAACTACTACAATAATCTGTATAAACTTTATTTTATGTCGGAAGACAAACTGTTTATATACACATCAAATAATAATAATAATATAGAGACTTACATCTAACGTATCCTAATCTATTATATATTAATTGGCACGTAATTTAATACTTCCCACTGCCCAGAGGAAACGTCCGTCACCCTCATATTTCCTGTACAAATTATTTAACCTCGTCTGCATATCTTCATACAAATTTCTTTTTTCCTCTTGGCTACGACACCTAAATTGTTCTCTTCTATATTTGTTGTGTTTGCAGCGACCTATTGCCTCATCCTTTATATTAATTTCCAAACGGTGGGATGGTTTTCACCAACCAAATTGGATAATCTATTATTGTAGGGTAGCTTGGTAGACATTTGTTACGGTCTTAAACTGACTTTACGACACCGCACCGGCTCATACAATAACGAAACGGCCGGCGCGGGCTGTAACTGACGAAATCGGGACGAAATATCTCCTAGGCCGCCACCCACGCCGCAACAAGTTAGGCCGAGCTAGACTTTCAGTGGAGATGGGCGGGTCCTTTAACGAGATTATCTGAGGGTAACGGTCAGAGGGTCGGTAACTAACGGTAAAATAACGAGGGCGCCACCAAGCCTGTCTTAACCCGAATAACCGGGCCTGGGCGGTTAGACGGGGGCGAAGTATTCAAGATACTCCGTCGATAAGAATTCTCATGAGCTGCAAGCTCAAATAACAATTTCGTGATCGCAAATACTGGAATGGTAATATTGGGACTCTTTGGGCCGAGACTGCGCAACCACTGGACCTACCTGCACGCTCTGATCTCTCACGTCTCGCCGTACACCAATCTTTAAACTGTAAAAGGCGCTATCTGAAACAAAGCATGCACAGGTCGAATAGGAATAATACGTCCCTTAATTAAATATGCGTCTATTGGTCGATAACTACATCTGGGCAGCAAATCGTGCCGCCAAGCTTATGTTACTGCTTACGTTAAGCACCAGCTGATGGACGCGCTATGCTAGTAAACAACACACTATGGGTGGCCGGCCGCAGTGGGCTCGACACTTTACATATTAGAGTACAGTTTAGAAATACGCCCTCCGGAAACGGGCGCGTTAGTGCGCGATAACAGACGCCGACCTGCAAAGGCATCGGGAGCAGTGTAGCTAGCAGCAAAGCACGACGCCGCACAAATGCGCGACGAAATAATTGAAGGCCTAACTCGTTAGGCAGCGGGGCAGCGTGACTGCAATATTTGACCAGGAAGAGGGGCTAACATAGCCTCACTAAAGCATGCGAATTTGGAATAGTTGCCAGCCCCTGCTACGTCGCCCACGCAGTCATTGGCTGCGGTTAACACCTGATAAGCAAAGCACACAAAGCCCTCGCAAACATAAACAAAGAGCTCGAACAGATTAGGGCGCGCCAGGCTCAGCACGGCGAGGCGTTAATTCCATTTAGGTATTAATCGGTACAATATAGCGAAGCTCGCGCACCTAACGTTACTGAATTAAAAGTTAGCACAAACGTAACACCAAAACATAGGCGCAGAGTTCTTTAGCTATTTAGGCGATGAGACGCGAAACTCGCGCACATGAACTTACTAGTAGGCTTCCAAAGTAGCGTCTTGAAGCATGGTGGCCTCAAACCGGCATTAAAAGCCGCGACAAGCAAGCAAGGGGGCATGCATCCGCCCACACAAAGTTGAGCACAAAATAACCACCGCTCGCACAAGCGACAGTTAATATGTTTAAATGGTTGTAATTACAAATACCTTAGTCCGTAGACGGTCTATGAGAGTTGCGTGCAGTCAGTTGGTAGAAGGCGGCAGTCTGTGGCAGCTAAATCGCCGAAACACGGCATCTGGGGTAAACGGGCTGGAATCCGCCAAGATGGCGGCGTTAGGACGCTCTCCTGAAAACACACTCACGGCGGCAAAGAGGCCTACTTCGTCCTGCCTAGAAAGATCCTCGAAAACAGCGAGTTGCAAAGGGAAAGCCCCCTTTCTCACAAACGCAGAACTGGCCCCAAGAAGCCCTTCACACACCTACGCTTTGGCGTAAAGACTTGCCACTCGCACAATCACACGCGACCTCTTAAAGGCGAAACAGTTTATGGCATATTCGCTGTAACAGCACGGGAAATAGGAAGGCTTTCACAGCAACGGTACTAACAAACAACGGCAATTTACACAACATTCGCTGAAACAGCACGAGACGGGAAAAAGGCTGGCGTCCCCGCCATGGCGGGAACGCCGCGAAACGGCACACTCTGCAACTTCCTTGATCAACGGCGTGAGCTGAACTGCCCAAGCAAGCAGTGTTACGACCCCTGCAGTGGCGTGAGCCAAAACGGCGTTACCACGTGACTCTCGACAGCCAATGGCGATGCGCTCCATAAAACAAATAAATTCCGGTAACAAAGACAGCCAATGGCGAGGCGCCTCAACGGCGTGATTTCTAGAAGGTTCGGAATTCTTGCGAGCGATAACACCCGGCTGCCAAAGTACCAGCAAAGGGGTGCTCCAACTGACGAGAAATACTGTGTTTGGGGCCAAATATGTGCAAAATCATTATTATGGAATTAGGCGATGGAGCCAAATAAGTAACTAAAAGGGTTTAGCATACGGGCACGCTGCCCTAAAGCCTAGGTGGCTAATTAAAATACCAAAATGACCTGACACTCCCCTTACTTGAAAGAGAGTTCCCCGAAGTCTCTTAAAATCAACGGGGCATTTTGGCTGCGGTGCCACGAGAACTCAAACGAAAACGCAACAACGAAAAACAAACAAAACAAAAAAACATTCGATACGATAGAGTGCACCCCCGAAGGGATTACGCACACTGGCTACCAGGTAGGGTGCAAAGGTGGGAAGAGAGAAGAGGAAGAAGAAAGACCGGATACGCCGGTAGAAAATACGTAAATTGGGTCTATATCGGGTCAAATGGGTCTTACACCTGTGACCACTTCCGACCAACCGTTCCAAAAGAACACAGGGAAGGGGGGGCTATAAAGATGGAAGTTCAAAATCCCACTCAAGGGGTTACCTGAAGAGGGCACGCTGCGCGTCACGGGATCGGCGCATTGTGTGAATCCCACAACTGGTATGAGTACCCAAGAGAAGAGGATGAACCACCAAAAAGGGAAAATGGTTGTGACAGAAACTGTCAAAATAGTCATGATCAGTAATAGGAAAAACTCAGTCCACCGAAATCCTCAATCGATGTCGATGCCGGAGCCAAGTCGACTATTAAACCGCAAAGCGCGAGCTCAAAAGTGACTCCAACACCGAACACCAAAAGAAAATCCGGAAGAACCAAGTCTCCAAGGGTGCAGGCGTTCGATGACGCATGCCCAATAAATCCTTTTCAGAAATCCATGCGGCCCAAAGGGACTACCTTACTACGACAGGGTCCGCACAAGACAAAATGACCAGAAACACGCTCTCTTTATGTAATCCCACACAGGTGGTTGAAAATGGCGACGGCCAACGGTACGGTAAAAGAGCGCTAGGCCACGAAAACAACAGGGCATACTACAAAAAAAAAGTAAAAAACCTTTAGATACTCAAAATCTTTCCACTCAAGAAACCTCATGCGGACAGCCGTGCACTGCCGCCACACAAAGCTCAGAAGCTTCAACGAAACTGTTCACGAAGAACACGATACTTGACAACATGACGTCATCAGACAAAAAGGGTACGGTAAATGACAACAAATCGTCAACAAGTACGAAACATTCCGACCAGAGGTAAAACCTCGTTAAATGCTAACGGTAAGTGTACAAAACACTGCGATAACTTTCGGGGTGTCCACGAAGAAGTCGATAAACAAAGTTGGGCGGTACATGATAATAATGAGAATGAGATAAAGGCCAAACGAAAATAACTACGTCAAACCAACTAAGAAGATGGCCTGAGGGACGTAATAACCGCACGAGCGAATCTCCCCAAGCACACCAACAGCACACCATAACTTATCAACAAACCAAAACGCAGTGATGAAGGTGAAAAAAAAATTCGAACCTGCTCACCAAAATCAACGCGGCACAACACCAAACGATAGGAAAAAAAATTGTCAAAATCGGTAATCATCAACGTCAAAATCGATAAACCTCGCTAACGTGAACGTTAAAATCGATAAACGTCAGTTCGGTACAACAAAAGTGTCAACTTAGCCCAAGGCTAAACAATATAAACGACAGGGAATCGAAATCCCCACTAAGCCTTCGAAAAGACTTAAAAAAAAACAAAGCGAGGCCAAGCAAAGCAAGGCCAGCGCAGCCAGAAAGGCCAGAATAGCCAACAAAAGCCTAAAGGGCCTGAAAGGCCTCCAAAAGCCCCACGTCAGGGAGCCAAAAAGCTTGTTACGGTCTTAAACTGACTTTACGACACCGCACCGGCTCATACAATAACGAATCGGCCGGCGCGGGCCGTAACTGACGAAATCGGGACGAAATATCTCCTAGGCCGCCACCCACGCCGCAACAAGTTAGGCCGAGCTAGACTTTCAGTGGAGATGGGCGGGTCCTTTAACGAGATTATCTGAGGGTAACGGCCAGAGAGTCGGTAACTAACGGTAAAATAACGAGGGCGCCACCAAGCCTGTCTTAACCCGAATAACCGGGCCTGGGCGGTTAGACGGGGGCGAAGTATTCAAGATACTCCGTCGATAAGAATTCTCATGAGCTGCAAGCTCAAATAACAATTTCGTGATCGCAAATACTGGAATGGTAATATTGGGACTCTTTGGGCCGAGACTGCGCAACCACTGGACCTACCTGCACGCTCTGATCTCTCACGTCTCGCCGTACACCAATCTTTACACTGTAAAAGGCGCTATCTGAAACAAAGCATGCACAGGTCGAATAGGAATAATACGTCCCTTAATTAAATATGCGTCTATTGGTCGATAACTACATCTGGGCAGCAAATCGTGCCGCCAAGCTTATGTTACTGCTTACGTTAAGCACCAGCTGATGGACGCGCTATGCTAGTAAACAACACACTATGGGTGGCCGGCCGCAGTGGGCTCGACACTTTACATATTAGAGTACAGTTTAGAAATACGCCCTCCGGAAAAGGGCGCGTTAGTGCGCGATAACAGACGCCGACCTGCAAAGGCAACGGGAGCAGTGTAGCTAGCAGCAAAGCACGACGCCGCACAAATGCGCGACGAAATAATTGAAGGCCTAACTCGTTAGGCAGCGGGGCAGCGTGACTGCAATATTTGACCAGGAAGAGGGGCTAACATAGCCTCACTAAAGCATGCGAATTTGGAATAGTTGCCAGCCCCTGCTACGTCGCCCACGCAGTCGTTGGCTGCGGTTAACACCTGATAAGCAAAGCACAAAGCCCTCGCAAACATAAACAAAGAGCTCGAACAGATTAGGGCGCGCCAGGCTCAGCACGGCGAGGCGTTGATTCCATTTAGGTATTAATCGGTACAATATAGCGAAGCTCGCGCACCTAACGTTACTGAATTAAAAGTTAGCACAAACGTAACACCAAAACATAGGCGCAGAGTTCTTTAGCTATTTAGGCGATGAGACGCGAAACTCGCGCACATGAACTTACTAGTAGGCTTCCAAAGTAGCGTCTTGAAGCATGGTGGCCTCAAACCGGCATTAAAAGCCGCGACAAGCAAGCAAGGGGGCATGCATCCGCCCACACAAAGTTGAGCACAAAAGCACCACCGCTCGCACAAGCGACAGTTAATATGTTTAAATGGTTGTAATTACAAATACCTTAGTCCGTAGACGGCCCCCTTTCTCACAAACGCAGAACTGGCCCCAAGAAGCCCTTCACACACCTACGCTTTGGCGTAAAGACTTGCCACTCGCACAATCACACGCGACCTCTTAAAGGCGAAACAGTTTATGGCATATTCGCTGTAACAGCACGGGAAATAGGAAGGCTTTCACAGCAACGGTACTAACAAACAACGGCAATTTACACAACATTCGCTGAAACAGCACGAGACGGGAAAAAGGCTGGCGTCCCCGCCATGGCGGGAACGCCGCGAAACGGCACACTCTGCGAATTCCTTGATCAACGGCGTGAGCTGAACTGCCCAAGCAAGCAGTGTTACGACCCCTGCAGTGGCGTGAGCCAAAACGGCGTTACCACGTGACTCTCGACAGCCAATGGCGATGCGCTCCATAAAACAAATAAATTCCGGTAACAAAGACAGCCAATGGCGAGGCGCCTCAACGTCGTGATTTCTAGAAGGTTCGGAATTCTTGCGAGCGATAACACCCGGCTGCCAAAGTACCAGCAAAGGGGTGCTCCAACTGACGAGAAATACTGCGTTTGGGGCCAAATATGTGCAAAATCATTATTATGGAATTAGGCGATGGAGCCAAATAAGTAACTAAAACGGTTTAGCATACGGGCACGCTGCCCTAAAGCCTAGGTGGCTAATTAAAATACCAAAATGACCTGACACATTCCATCATCAACCGTAAACATTGGTCAAATGTTCCTACTTCTCAGAGCACCATTATTATTAAATGTGCCATTCCTCTTCGAACATCTCCTGGAGGAAGAAATTCCAGTCCATCCATCATCTCCCAGAAATCATTGAACGCTTCATTTTCTTTGTAAAGATTTACAAGCGCTAATTCTGGAATGAGGTGGATGAGGTGGTAGAAGCATCCCCGGACTGATGTATCCTCCCCTATCACAGCTTTCATGGCTTGTATGGCCGCTCTTTCTAATTCCAGATACGCAACTCGAGAATCGGAGTACAGCTCCTGTTCCCCACATTTCTGGGGCATTGCAATAAACAAAAAGCCGCTGTAGTTAGCAAACTGTTAGAGCGAACTCTAAATGCATATAACTGGGCAAATAGTGGTAGTACTAAAGAAAAGTTTCCATTCAGATATCATTCTTCCGTGTTGGCAAGGCAGCATCAGTGAAAAAAAAAACTTAGCCGCGCATGTACGGCTGAAAACCAAACTTACAAAATTTCACCGGAAAAATTAATTGCATAATCGGAATCAGAAAATATATCTGTTTTATTTAGATTTTTATACTGATTCCGAATATGCCACTCAATTTTCTAGAACTCTCTCTCTCTCTCCCTCCCTCCCTCCCTCCCTCTCTCGCTCCCTCCCTCCCTCTCTCGCCCTCCCTCCCTCTCTCGCCCTCCCTCCCTCTCTCGCCCTCCCTCCCTCCCTCCCTCCCTCCCTGACTCGCCCTCCCTCCCTCGCTCTCTCGCCCTCCCTCCTTCTCTCGCCCTCCCTCCCTCCCTCCATCCTTCCCTCCCTCTCTCGCCCTCCCTCCCTCCCTCTCTCGCCCTCCCTCCCCCTCCCTCCCTCCCTCTCTCGCCCTCCCTCCCCCTACCTCCCTCCCTCTCTCGCCCTCCCTCCCCCTCCCTCCCTCCCTCTCTCGCCCTCCCTCCCTCCCTCTCTCGCCCTCTCAATATTTTTTAAATATTTACTTTAGTTAAATAAAATAAATGTAACAAAGCAGTTTTGTTTAATGGTGAGTCGGACTACCCAATATTTTAGGCTCCCAACACCCCTCACCTTTATTAAATTGAAACTAAGAAAAACCGATAATTATTGGAAATTAATTAAATGAATGAAAATCAAAGATAAGTATAATTAATTACAAAATTGTCGGATTCATATATCGGAGCATTCCCTAACCAGATAATGCAATGAATATGTGGAGAACCCCTTTGTTGAAACTCGACTCTCCAATAATGTTCTTTCACTTTCCGACCATTGAAACCGATTCCCAGTTTGACAATGAATTTCCAGAAACCACGAAATCGATGTTCAAAATATCGACTACACGTAATTGGGTCACTTCTAATAAGGTTTGATTTTTCTTCAGAACTCATTTGTTCTATTTCTTCGAATGTCTTGTCTTCATGTTTAACAGCTTTACACAAGATTTGGATTAATTCGTTCCATTTAGTCTCTGCGGCTGATAAAGTAAAGAAAATAGTTGGGATTCCGAATTGCCGCATCATAGCAATAGTTTCGTTTCGTTTCAGTTCCCAAAATGACGGACTAGATCTTAAATTCTGAAAGCTTCTAAAAGCACTATCAGAGTCAATTTCTTTGCCGATGAAATCCGGGTCTAATGCTTTAGTTACATTCCATTGGTTTTTGGCAGTACCTTTGGCTTTACGTTTGCAAATGCTGACAGCACTCAGAGCTTCAGAAATTTGTTTGCGTTTGTAAGCATAGAATAAATACGAAGTGTTTATGGCACACCTTCGGTCATATCGCCTGAAATCAGACCGTGCCATATCACTAAAAGATAGTTGAAATTTGTTTACCACAAACGCGCGCAACTGTCCCGCAAACAGTTTCGGATAAGCCAGTGTTGCTGCATTATTGTCATCAATAAGGCTAATTGGCTCTTCCCCTTCTCCGGGAGCGTACGGGAGAGCTTTGGAAGGGTCTTCTAAGTCTACCAATGTGTCCAAACAGCCAACATCTTCGTCATCCTCGCTTTTCTCGAATTGAGTTATTGGTTGTGACCCTTCATCAGCTGTTTGCGTTTGACTTAATTGTGAAAACTCATCGTCGAACCATTTAAACCATTTATCATTAAGCCTTATTTTTGAATCAATATATGCGCTTTGTTTGACCAAATAATTCAAAGCTGTTTTGATGGCATCTGGGCGCACTTTTTGAAATATGGCTGAATGGTCGTTCGGTTTGCTTTTATCGGATATACGGCGTTTTAATTCAATGTTTATGACGTGAAGATCATTCGGGAATCGGGGAAGATATGGCAAAACTTTGTTGACATCGATTGGAATATTGACAACATTGCCTTTCAGTTTATATTGTCCTCCTCTCGGCAATGACATAATTGTTTTGAATAGGATTCTCCCGGCAACCATCTTTTCTTCTAAATCATTCAGATCTTTAATATAATCGGGAATGACTGGGAACTCCAATCCATTTGAGATGGCAATCCTCGGGATTCTGTGATCTTTGGTTATATTCGCATAACAAGTGTTGCAAAATTTATGATTCTTTGAAGACTGATTTTGTGAAAACCCGACATTTTTGATGAAATTATTGAATACATTTTCTGTGAGTTTCGCAAAATAGACTTTATCTCGAAGTGAACTAATTGAGAGTTTGTGCATATTTTCTGGAAACCACAAACAGTCACAACACAAACACCTTTCTGTAGGACCCAATAATTTTTTCTTTTGGAATAACTCAATTAATTTGTTTTGATTTTCAGAAAATTCTTTTCTAATTCTTCTTTTGGTTTGTTTATCCGATTCTCGTTCTTGACTCCGATATTCATGATCGGTGTCGCGCTTTTCGGCCATTCGCTGGGTGTTTGAATGTCGTTCTTGACTACGATATTCATGATCGGTGTCACGTTTCTCGGCTTTTCGCTGTGAATCGGACATACGTTCTTGACTACGATATTCATGATCAATGTCCCGCTTTTCGGCCATTCGCTGGGTATTTGATAGTCGTTCTTGACTCCGATGTTCTCGGTCGTTTTCACGTTTAATAGCTTTTGCTTCTCTATCTTTTTCTTTTTCTTGGCTACGAAAATCCGGATCTTTCCGTTTTTCGCGAATCCGTTCTCGATCTTTAATCCGCTTTCGATCCATTTCCGGTGGTTTATGGCTTGCTTTCAATGGTTAACACAATAATACGATACACATGTCGAGACACTTACCGACTACAAGGGCGATGGCATGCACCGAGTGGTAACCGGTATAGTGCTTGCAGAGCTGATGCTGCCTTAGTAGCAGGTAGAAGAAGAGTCAAAAAGCAATTGACTGCTGTGTTGTACTAAAACTGCACATATGTTCACAGTATAACCCTTTAAACACAACACAAGTTAATCACGTGACTAAACATGGGTCACTCATAAGCAACGTTGTTAAATTAAAAAATTAACAAAAATATCAGATTTGAAAACCGAACTTTTGAAGATATCTAAAATTCGTGGGATATTTGAAATCATAAGAGAAAACTACATAAAATTGATATTAAACAGAAAATTTATTTAAAAATTTAAAATTTAGTCTAATATCTCGAAAACGGTTTGAGATACCGTAAACATTAAATTTCAGAGGATTTTTATTATTGTCTATATTATTTATTTGCGTATTCAACACCTGTTAGTAGTTGATTTGTAATATAAATAATAAACATATTCGTAATGAAAGTAATTATTCGAAATTTATAGATAATTGTATTATTTTATGTCTAATTGTTGCATTCCTTAACATGTTTTAATCGAAATAAACTATAATTATATATATATTAATATATATATACCGGGTGCTGACTTGGGCGACGCACCATAGGAATTTGCATAGTAAATTCTTAATGTCCAATTATTGGCTCCCCTAATTGTTTTAGAGCGAAAGTGTATATATATTTTTTGTAGAGAAAAAAAAATACCGCATCTATTCAAAATTTTTCTAACAATTTTCCATTTTCAGGAACCAAAAAAAATGCAAAAAATCAAATTAGCAATTTTACAAAAATCAGTGATGCCATGAAATTATCTAAACAAGCAATGCACTTACATTTGTCTGTCATTGCAGTTGACTTTTATTATAAAACCATAAAACGCATAATAGGAAACCATTTTATTTATTTTCATACAAAAATAATGGAAAATCAAATTAAATATTCCAAGTAAGCCACTATTCGTTGCTGCACAATAGGCCAGCATGTTGTAAAATTCTCGCCTCATATTTGCTAATTGTTTGAGTTATTTAACCACTCTTCATTCGAATACAATTTTGCAGCTCTTTTAGATTTTGAAATGCTTATCTAGAGTAAAACAAAATTGATAATGAATTATTATACACGTCAAACAGCAATGACAAACGCACAAACAACACATATTGTTTGTTTAGGTAATTCCACGGCACCACGGATTTTTTTAAAATTGAATTTTCTATTCTAACGTAAAAACTTATAATAAATCGACTTACCAATCAGCGTCTGGGCCAAAAAACGTTCCTCAAATTCCCACACAGCACTAGAGGCTAACACAATACTGTAGAACACAATATCATAGAGCGTTTCGTTGTCGATGCTAGTGAGTGACTGACAAACTGCTATCAAATTGCTCGTCTTTTATACTTTTTCGAGTGAGAGGAGTTTAACTCGCCAGCCAATCAGAATCGAGGATTTTTTTGTTGACGCAGTATTTAATAGTGACGCATCGACTAACAGGTGAGTGGGTTATCAATTGGTGCTTGTGTGACGCTAGCGTACAGGTCAGTGTGCTGTTAAGTAGTACTTATGCGTGACTGATTCACAGTTCATTAACTCACAGGTGCATGATCTAACTTGCCAGCTAATCAGGATAGAGGATTATTTACTGACGATATTTAATAGTGATGCAATATTTTTTTTATCTGTTAATCACGTGACTAAACAAGGTTCACTCATAAGCAACGTTAAATTATATTTAAAAATTAACAAAATAAAGAAAATTCCGATTTTAAAAAAATCAAATATCTCGAAAACTATTTAAGATATCGTGAAATGAGTGACATATTTGGAATCAGGAGAGAAAACTACATAAAATTGATATTAAACCCTAAAATGTGAAAATTCGAACATTAAAGTCGAATATTTCGAAAACGGGTTGAGATATCGAAAAGCCAGTGGTGGATTCGGATTCAGGGGACAAAAATACATAGGAATCCACCATCAGTTGTATTCTGCCTTAACGGGAACCGTGCGACAGACACACAGACACAGCGATCATAGTAACCACTTACATTAATGTTGTGTTTTCTAACATCAGTGTAGCTTTCCTGAACACTTACGCGGGTTTACTAAGTATATTTTTGCTCTGATTTTCATGACGCCTATTGCCTTCGCCGCTTTTATGGATTCTTCGTCTGTAGGATGGTTATGATCTCGCGTAATGCTAGGTTCTTCTTTAGAATAAAATTTTCTTCACATCCAAAACTTTCTTAATGTTGAATAAATCATGAGCACTTTTTTGGACTTCTTTATTTTACAATACCATTCGATAAAAGGCCAAGGTTTCGGCAATTTTGTGTTGTCTTCCTCAGGGCTAGTTATCAGTCAAGGTATGTATGTATCTCACTTCTTTATGTAAAGTTGTCGTGAGCGATGCGTTAGACTGAAAAAATATATTAATATATTAAAACATACGCTAAACCGTTATAACAGTAATAATTGATATTGACGGATAATAAATTGTTACCTTAAATAAACTAGCTTTGGAACATCTCCAGCGTAAACATTCCCTTGCACTATCTGTGCAACACGTACATATTGCAATGGATGCTCTAATTGAGTCTCTAATAATATTATTTAATTAATTAATTAAATTTAAGTTAGAGCAAAATACAATATGCACAATTCACTGATTTAATATTTTACTGTGTACGGAACTTTTCCTGCTATCCAATTATTAGGCTGGTTAAACTGCGGCCCGTACTTCATTTACTTGTTCAAAATAAATGGTTGTATGCCCGTTTTTATATTTTATCTAGCTGCAATTAATTATAAAACGCTAGCTCTCAGTAAAGCACAAACTCTATATCTCAGTTGGGTTCCAAGTTGATTGCAAATTAGAAATTATCTGCCACGGTCCTGTTCACCGCATTTAGTTCCAATGCCCGGTAGCTAATTGTTTGCAATACTGTCAAGATAACTACAAAATGGAGTACGTATGCAATTATGAGAATTCGCACAGTAAATATTTAAATCTTTGCACTTTGGCGGTAATTAACAGCTTTTGTTACAAGCATTAATTTGTTCCGTGACGTCAGATGGACGCGGCCGGAAATTTAGCAATTGTTTTATCTTCGCATAACCTCAAATTTGGGAAACCGCTTATTTTTCGAACTGCGCCTTCGCCGTAGCCGTGGAAATTCTTGACTCTTGCTTAGTAAGATGTGATCTCGTATGCACATAAATTTCCCGGCGCTAACATAGACATTTTCTAGGCAAAATTGGTACCTTATTATCGGCCGAACTGCTTCGGGTCTTCGAGCTGACGCCGTTGGAATATTGTCGCTGTTACTGGCTCCCTTGAAGTCAAATCTCCTGGAGACGTTGTTACCGAGCTGCACTACGTCCTGGAATGTTGATCTCTTGGCTCAGATGAGAATTTGGGTTGCAATCGATGATCGGAAACTGGAGGTGCTCGCTCCCGAACTCACAATCGGAGGCAAAATGAAAAGTTTAATTTTTATGTTGCGGATCTGCTCAGAAACACTTGTACAAGGGCACTAATGTGTGTACAATAAAACTGGGTACTTTTTATACTGGTACACATTTTATTATATCTTAAAACAGTAATTAATAGGAGCACAAATTTGCCCTGTCATTCAATCATTTATTTCATTTGTTCTCCCCCGTTATTAAAACAAATTAGAATCTATTGCTATAGTTTCAATGTTAACGGAAATAAGTTTTGGTTAATTTTCGTACATAATGGATATAAGTTTGAGTACATAGTTTTAATTTTCAAATTTCTTACAAACTAAATTTATTGTCTGTTTCTTATATTTAAAATCGTTTATTTGCGCCACACACACAAACACGTTATATTAATTGCTCTGCTTTTCACTTTTTAGAGTTCTTTGCTTCTCAATTGCTTTTCCATGTCCTATTGCCTGCCTTCTTCAGTTTGCTCTATTGCAATGTACTGTTATTTTATTCTGGTTTCTTTACATTTTTAGAATTCTCACCAATTTCACTGTAGCTTTGTTGAAACGCTTCTTTTACTTGCACATAGCAAACCTTTTTGTGTATTAATTTCTTTCGGTTCGGCTATTTATTATGCACAAACCTATTATCTTATTTATCTGATAGTCAACTTCGACCCCTGTGAAAAATTAGATTTGCCTTTTGCGTTCCTTACTTGATTACTTTATCATTACTGGCATCACTTTACCAATGCATTTATTATTTGAAATTTAAGTTTAGCATTGCAGTTATATAAAACACCTCAACTCTGTGTTTATTGAAATGTTCATTAATTTGCACTGTTAGCAGAGTCGAGTCGTGGGCCTAAGACCATTACAATATATCCTCTGTAGCACAGTTTATCACCACCTTTATTGGGTGTTACCAATATTAAGTAAACCCAACGAATAAATTTACTCTATTTACTTACTCTATTTATATTTTCCTCCCAGATATTGTAGGTAAAGATTTGGTGAGATCCGAGTAGAGTCCCGTTTACCTGATTTAAGAAGAGTCCGAAACTGTAGATGGCCGAGATAAGTCCGGAGTCAGCTTACAGCATTAGATACATTATTAAAAGATTCTCTGTCCATTCCTGTCATTAACGGATTTACTATCATGTCTGCTTCTAAGTAGGTATTTATTATATTCATAGCAAATTGTTAGAAGGTTTGTACCACCCTTTAAGATATTTACAGTAAATGGTCAAAGTCTGCAGCAAAATGTCAGAAAATTGCAGCATTCTTCATTACCCTTCCCATGTTTTTTGAAAAAACTTTTAAGCCTGCAGAACAGTTGTTTTAAGTTTGCAAATAAAATATATAGCAAATTAGTAGTACCTCAACTTAGAACAAACTTTCCGTAATTTTATAGCAAAAAATATTCAGGATATTTTACCAAAATTACAATGAAATGTTAAACACTTGAATTCGATGGTAATTCGAATATCTTCATCAATCTATCTAATTTTACGCTTTACGTGGTCACATCTATTTGTTGTTAGGGTTACGACATCATCGGTATTTGAAATTGCAGTCCAAATATTTTTGCTAATAGCTATTTGCAAATTGCGCTTGAATATCGTAAAATTTAATAATATAGCTCATATGTTCGTCATAAATTGGATGTTATTGAAATTATAATTGCTTGAATTGGTGGAATAGGCCGTTAGTATTTTTAAAGGAAGCACTTGCTTGCTTAGTTGATGAGAATCTGTTGACTCTCAACTCTTATCAGCACAGAAGTATTATCATGTTAATACTTTCTGCAAGAAGTGATTTATAGCTTTCTCGTAAAGCGGATTAAATGAAACGTTGTACTACAGTGTGTTTCACTTTACATGGAAGCACCCCTGTATTTTCTTTGTTTTTGTATGAATCGATTTGAATTTTGTACCAGTTGTACAACTCACCAAGATGTATCTATTCCTGTCCTTGAGCGCAAATGACGTTAGTAGCCTGGCCTACTGCGATCAAGAACATGGGACGCATTGTCAATATTTTGAATCGCATTTTGAGTCCCAAATTTCAACTTTTAATTTGGTATCAAATGGTGCCATAGAGATACACCATTTTTATTATTGTTGCAAACGTCATTAGCTTTTAATAATGGCTGAATTACGTTTAACTGTTGCTGAGAAAGTAGAAATAATTAGAATTACTTGTGAAAATGCAAGATCCAATAGAGAAGTAGCTAGAATATTTAATGGAAGGCATCCAGGGCGTGCACCTATTTATCCTGGCACTTAGTTTCTGACGATGCAAGCAGCGCCCAATTTTTGATGGTGCAATAGTTACATTTAATGCCATATCTCTTAATACTAGTACGAGGATTAGCGTCATAAGCCGCCAAAATCATTTTCTCCAAGGGATGCTCTCGAACTATTCTTCTTGGTCTGGGCTTAACAACATTTCCAGTTAAATTAAAAACTTGATTAATTTTTGAAACAGTTCCAAGATAAATAGGTGCGCGCCCTGGATGCCTTCCATTAAATATTCTAGCTACTTCTCTAATGGATCTTGCATTTTCACCAGTAATTCTAATTATTTCTACTTTCTCAGCAACCGTTAAACGTAATTCAGCCATTTAGCTAATGACGTTTGCAACAATAATAAAAATGTTGTTTCTCCATGGCACCATTTGATACCAAATTAAAAGTTGAACTTTGGGACTTCGACAAATTTATGGATAAAAATTAAAAATTTTAATTATTAAACGAAAATCGGTATCTGGGGTATTCTTTTGATTCTAAACAATTTTTCTTAATAACTTTTTGCTGTAACTCTAACGCGATGCAAAATATTCACAATGCGACCCATGTTCTTGATCGTAGTAGGCCAGGCTAATAACGTCATTTGCGCTCAAGGACATGAATAGATGCCTCTTGGTGAGTTGTACAAAAGGTAAAAAATGCAAATCGATTCATTCAAAAACAAAGAAAATACAGAGGTGCTTCCATGTAAAGTGAAACACACTGTATAAGGGCTTGAGGGCATTCGTTACATTTACTCTTAATTTAGGAATAAAACACATGCCTTGATGTGATGAAGTAAAAATCTGAAACCAAGTAGTGGTCGCCAAGGCTGCATGTAGCGTTACACTACATTACCCCCCCCCCCCCCCCAAACAATTAGTTTTTTCTTGCTATGTAGAAAAGCTATATACAATTTTGAAGAAATTATATTTAGCTAAAAAAACTATATAGATCTTTTCGACAATCCTTAGGGCTACTTACAATATGTAGGTAAATACAGTTCAAGGTCTTAAGTATTTGATTCACTCGTGGCAGCACAGCGGCGGTGAAGCGTAACCTGAAAAAATCAGAGAAAAAGAGGCGGCACAAGGCAAAAAACAGAATCTGCAACAAACAAATATTAGATAAATAGTAAAAAACGTCAACAGGTTAACCAGGAAATAATAATAATAAATTGTTTATTCCTGTACTATTATTACAACACAAGTAGTATAGATATACAGGGTGTAAAAAAAGTCTGGAATATAGCAAATATTTCAAAAACTACTGGATATTAATTTTTCAAAATTGCGAGACTTATATAGGTAAAAACGGCGCATCTAGGAACGACAAAACCGTTTCTGTAACAGTACAGGGTTAGTCAGAAAAAATACCAACGTTTGTATTTTAAATTGGACACCCTGTATATTACCGAGGAATCAAATAGTCCTTCAAAAGACAAATTCAACGATATAGGGTTTGACGGATTTATCTGTCAAAATGACAGATGTGGGGTGACTTAAAGAATAATGTTTACAACAATAGACCGGTTAATATTGAAGCTTTAAAGGATCATATTAGAAATGAGATACGTCAAATTCGATGGGATACTGTCTTTAAATTCTCGTAAGACGTCAAAAGTATCCCATCGAAGTTGACGTATCTCATTTATAATATGATCCTTTCAAGCTATTGTAACGATTTTAACGTTTTAACTAGGGTTCGGAATTTATTTACGACAAATGTCCACTAAATATTTATTTACACAGAATTAATAATTAACAATAACTAAATACTAACAATAGTTAGGTAAACCGAGCGATATTTATTTTATAACATTTATTTATGACATGAACTATACGACTACTGCGGCCACAATGAATCCCGTTCGGTCCGTCGGTCCACTTTATACCCAGACACAAAATCTTTCTAGAATTTAGAAGTTGCTGGCAAATCCCGGCGATCCGTCGATGAGTCACCCTGTGGAACACTCGGGAACGATGACCCCGCAGACGGTGATGTCACCGCACTTTGAAACCATGTAAAAATTACAGTCCACTGTTTTCTGGTTGTTTTGCGGCTTCCATGGATTGTAGCCACAGACCAAGATGCTTATACCAGCATGTTGGAAAATCACTTCAATCATGCTTCGAATTACTCTCCAATTCAATCCATCCATTCCACAGCCTACCTTTGGGATTGCCAGCTTCGTTATGTTTTCAAGAAGCAGTTCCTCCCGAAGAACAAGGAGGCAGTTCCATAAGGCTTCGTAAGTAGGCTTATGATGGGAAGCTTCTTTTGTAACCATGTAATTGATAAGTCGCCCTTGGCGTCTCAGCTGCGCGACACCTCCCACATACGGTTGTTGTTTTCGAAGCTCCTCCATCTTGCCGAACTTGTCTCGGAAGACCACAGCAATTCCTCTTGACATTTTGAAGTCCTTAGCCACACAGTGAGCCAACGAATATTCTTTTGGCACCGAGAACAAGTCTTTTTGCACTTCTTCGATGACATCGTAGTTCACCCTCTTGCCTGTTACGAATTTCTTCATAAACTCTTCGAACGTTAGATCCCCTGACTCAACACTACATCTATGGACCTCCTCTTGTGAGCTACTTCCTGCGTATGGAGCTAATCGATTGAAATGCACCACCCTTGGCTTCCCACTTGGAACCTTCCTTATGCGATAAATAAGGTCGTTGATGCGTTTCATCACTTCATACGGTCCATCCCAGGATCTCTGCAACTTTGGGGAATAGCCTTGACGTCGTTGGGGATTGTAGAGCCACACTAAATCTCCATCCTGGTAGCCGCCTTCCTCTGCCTTGATGTCGTAGTTTTCCTTCATTCGGTTGCTAGCCTCTTGGATGTTCGAACGAACTTGATTGTGTATTTCGGCCATCTTTCGGCGTAGATTGCTTACATAATCATCGCCGACTATTTCCTCGCCAGGTTTGCAGCCGAATTTAAGGTCACATGGCAATCGAATTTCTCTTCCAAAAAGAACATTTGCAGGCGTCTGTCCAGTGGTTTCATGTACTGAAGAGCGGTACGCCAGCAAGAACAGATGGATATACTGGTCCCAGTCCCTTTGGTGATTAGAAACAACCTTTGACAAGTACTTCCCAACTGTCCTGTTCATTCTTTCTTCCATTCTGTCAGACTGCGGATGCAAAGCAGTTGTTCTAGTTTTTCGTATTCCAAGCAGTGTACACATGTTCTGGAAAATGGCAGATTCAAAATTTCTTCCCTGATCGGGATGCAATTCCATGGGCACCCCAAATCGACTGATGAACTGTCGAAGCTTCCTGGTTTGGAAGTGCATATGCTTCAACCCATTTACTGAAGTAGTCCATGGCCACCAGGATATATTTGTTACCGTCATCTGTTAATGGAAACGGACCGGATATGTCCTTCGCTATTCTCTCGAAGGGGCTTCCTACGTTATACTGGCGCATAGGAGCTTTCCTTTTCTTATGGGGTCCATTGCTTGCAGCACATGTGGTACATTTTCGACACCATTCTTTCACGTCCTCTTTGCAATTCACCCAATAGAATCTTTGGCGTACCTTTTCCAGCGTTTTCTTGACGCCCAAGTCTCCACCCGACACACCATCATGCAGCTGCTTCAACACTTCAGGCACCCTTCTTCTTGGGACCAATAGCTGCAACCTTTGATGTGTACCATCTTCATTTTCCAGGACACGCTTTAAAAGTCCATCATCCATCCTGATTGATTTCCATTGCGCCCAGTACGTTTTCAAATTGGTTGACTGCGGACATACTTCTTCCCAAGTTGGTCTGGAACCACGACTTATCCACTTCATCAAATGGCCTAATTCTGAATCTTCATTTTGATCCTTGTCAAGGTCTTCAAGCTGCCATTGATCGTCTATAACAGTTGTTCGTAGTACGTGTCCACACTTGTCCTCCACACGACTGCAGTGGGTGCACTCCAAAGGACAAGGTCTTCTTGATAATGCATCAGCATTGCGATGACTAGTTCCGGCTCTGTGTTCAATTTCTAAATCATATTCCTGCAGTCTCAATCCATCTGGCCACCTGTCCTTCTGGATTCTTGAACTGCAGAAGCCACTTCAATGCCGCATGGTCCGTCCTTATGAGGAATCTTCTTCCATAGAGGTACTTGTAGTAATGCTCGACACTTTTGACCACTGCTAGCAGCTCCTTTCTGGTCACACAGTAATTTCTTTCTGGCTTCGACAACACCTTACTAAAATACCCAATGACCTTTTCTTGGCCATCTTGTTCTTGGGATAACACTCCGCCAATGCCAACGTTACTCGCATCGGTATCGAGAATGAACTTGCCTTCTGGCAAAGGATAGCTCAGCACTGGAGCACTTATTAAGGCTTCTTTAAGCTGTTCAAAAGCATTTTGACAATCATGGTCCCAGTCAAATTTTCTGCTTTCTTCGGTCAATCGTATTAGTGGTTTTGCGATGTTTGCAAAACCCATCACATATCTTCTATAATATGTGCAAAGCCCGAGGAAACTTCTCACATCATGCTTGTCTTTAGGTATTCGCCATTCTTTGACAGCTCTGATCTTCTCTGGATCAGCGGCCACTCCTCCTCCAGACACAACATGACCCAAGTAATTGACTTCTTTTCTGAACAAGTTACACTTTTTTGGACTTAACTTCAGGTTGGCACTCCTCAACCTTTGGAAAACTTCCTCCAAATTCTTCACATGGTCTTCGAACGTTTTTCCGACCACAATTATATCATCCAGATATACCAGGCAAGTTCTCCAAGACAACCCTTTCAATACGGATTCCATTAAACGTTGAAACGTAGCCGCGGCATTACATAGGCCAAAAGGCATTACTGTAAACTGCCATAACCCTGATCCTACAGTGAATGCAGTTTTCTCACGATCCTTCTTCTCCATTTCCACTTGCCAATATCCACTCTTCAAATCCAAAGTTGAAAAGATTTTTGATCCCGCAAGTGTATCCAAGGTATCGTCAATCCGTGGTAACGGGTAACTGTCCTTCTTCGTAACATTGTTCAACTGTCGATAATCAACGCAAAATCGAGTGGAACCATCTTTCTTCTTCACCAATACCACAGGTGAAGCCCATGGGCTGTTGGATTCTTCAATCACTCCATCTCGTTTCATTTCGCTAATGATTTGCTCAGCTTCTTGGTATTTGGCCAAAGGTAACCTTCTAGGTGCTTGGCGAATAGGTTTTGATTCGCCCGTATCAATTTTATGTTGGACGTTATTAGTCCTTCCTTTGGCGCTATTCTTCCATTCGAAGACGTCGGAGTATCGTTTTATTAGCTCTTTCACCCTCGCCTTTTGTTCCGGCAACAATCCTTGACTTGCAGTAGCAATCAAATTATCCAGCTGTTCACACGGTGCAACAGAAGAAGTCTCTATATTCTGGGATGGATGAACGATGGATGACACCGATGAGCAGCAGCCCAAGACCGTACCTTCCTTGAGAGTTACCGGTTAGTGGTTGATGTTCATCAGACGTACTGGTTTCTTAGAATTAGTCTTAACAACAGTTTTCGCAACTAACACACCAGGTCCTGTTCCTCTATTACTATATTCTGGTTCTAAGATTGTCACTTGTCCAGACCACATACACCCATCTTCGTCCGTTCTTCCGTTTACCAGCATCTCACTACGCACGGGAACCGTCACATCTCCTGCCAAAATCACACGCACTCTAACGTCCTTTTTATTTTGAAGCACCAGTTCCTCATTAGCAACTTCCAACACACCGGCTTGCAGATCTAATTTGAAACCATGCTTTTTCATGATGTCCATTCCAAGTATGATGTCTTCTTCTATATCCGCCACTATAATTTGATGTTTGAAGGTGGCATTTCCAATGGTGATCTGGGCGCGCATCTCCCCGTGGACCTTCGCCCAGTCGCCTGTAGCAGTTCGAAGTCGCCATTGCGTTGCTACAACGTCTTGCTTGGATTTAAAGATGTTAGCCTTCGCTATTGTCTTCGTAGCTCCAGTATCAAGTACCTAGCATCCGGTATGCTCGCCCGTTGATTTTGCCATCCACGAAGACACTTCCAGCATGGTCCTCGGCAGTTGCTATCTGGACGACTGTCCCGGGGGCTTCAGTACCACGGGTTGATGTCTGCCCCTTCTCACCAACCCGCTTTAGTTTTCCGCCAGCTTTTGCATTTTTTGGGGCTTGCCACATTTACTTTTGACATGCCCCATCTCACCACAATTCCAGCATCGGATCTGCTTCTTACTGGATCTTCTATCGAGTGCCTTCAAAACCAGCTGGACAATATCCTCAATGGAATGGTTGTCACTTTCATTGTCAGCGCTCTCCATTGCTCGAATACGAGCTTGTCCCTTGATTGACTGTTTAACAGCCTCGTATTCGAGAGCTTGTGTCAGAGCATCTCTAATGGTTTTAGGCCTAGCAAGCTTAATAGCTTGCTGTGTCTCGACGTCTCGCAACCCATCAATGAACCGTTCTATAGCAAGGCTCTCACATATATCGTCCCCCGCTTCCGGATAAGAGATCCGTACTAAGTGCACGATATCTGCTTCAAAATCCTGGAGGGTCTCATTCGGTTTTTGAAATCTGTTTCTTAGTTGAGAACGATATACTTGTTCCATATGTTTCTGTCCATATCTCATCTCTAGGCGAGCGACTAATTGTGTGAAATTCAGCCTCTCTTCCTTTGGTATTGTTTGTAACACCCTCAAAGCATCCCCACGTAGAGATGTACTGAGCATGGACGCTTTTACACTGGTAGTCCAACCATAAACCATGGACAACGTCTCGAACAATGTTAGATACTCTTCCAAGGGAGATTTCCCATCGTAGGTTGGTACCTCTTGACGCCCAGGGACTAATACTTTTGATTCTTGAAACGTCGGTGTTACAAACTCACTAGAAGATTTGTCTACATTTTCTAGAGCTCTCATCTTACATTCCAATTCTTCAAGTTTCCCGTCGAATATTCTACAAGTTTCCTGCACCTTGGATTCTAATGCTCCAGATGTTTCCATTAATTCTTCCCTCAATTTTCTAGAATTCTCTACCATTTCATCCTTCAGGATTCTAGAATTTTCTAGCAATTTAGACTCCAAACTACTAGAATTTTCCATCAATTTCGATTCTACACATTCCACTAATTTAGTTTCCATTGTTCTAGCATTCTCGAGCATTTCATCTTTCAGAGTTCTAGAATTTTCTAGCAATTTAGATTCCAAACTACTAGAATTTTCCATCAATTTCGATTCCAATTTTCCCATTAGTTGCTGCACATCAACCTGGACATTGAACACGAAAGTCTCTGGATCTTGACCATCTCCTAAAAGGATTCCACGAAGACGTTCCTGCAGGTTTGATTTCTTTCCAGTAGAATCTTCATCTCATTCTTCTAGCTCCCTCCTTAACTCGTCTACTTTTAATTCCATCAATTTTTTCGTAGCCATGATGCACTTACACTAATTATTTATAACACAACACTATTAATTATTTATTTATATTAAACAATACCCCACACCTGACACCAATTGTAACGATTTTAACGTTTTAACTAGGGTTCGGAATTTATTTACGACAAATGTCCACTAAATATTTATTTACACAGAATTAATAATTAACAATAACTAAATACTAACAATAGTTAGGTAAACCGAGCGATATTTATTTTATAACATTTATTTATGACATGAACTATACGACTACTGCGGCCACAGTGAATCCCGTTCGGTCCGTCGGTCCACTTTATACCCAGACACAAAATCTTTCTAGAATTTAGAAGTTGCTGGCAAATCCCGGCGATCCGTCGATGAGTCACCCTGTGGAACACTCGGGAACGATGACCCCGCAGACGGTGATGTCACCGCTTCCGGCGGCTGAAGGTCGTTACTCGAAGTTTGTGAGTCATCAGTTCGCACCTGGACGGGCTCAAGGACGCTCCGGAATGATCGGGACCCAAATTCGTTACACTATGTATATGGGAGTAAATACGTTATACAGGAATCACAAGGTATTGGTACAGGCGCGGAACTACAGTGCCTGATCTTCCACATATATCTTGATAAAAAAAGTTAAATTTCTAATTAAAGGAATGGCTAAATTTCTAAAAAATTATGTATAAACTCCGGTATTTCAGCTGCGGTCCAGTCATGCCAAACCCAAAATGAACAAACGAGCACCAGTTTAAGAGAGCTTGCAACAACAATTTATTATAAATACATTAATAATAGCTATTTACGTTATTAGATCGGTAGCAACATTTTTATGGCCGCGCCAATACTTTACAGGTCGAGGCCGTAGGGCGAGACCTGTTTGTTTGGCAAGGCCATAAAAATGCTACCGGTCGTGTATCGTATAAGATTTTTTAGGACACTGCAACAATCACTTTCAAGTTAAACAAAAATTACAAAAATTTTATGCGACACGTCGGGCAGCGCATGAAGTGAAAATCATCGCATGTGTGTGGGTTTGTTGCTAAGGTGAAGAAAGTAAAGAATAACATGTTGACAATTTAGTTTTTGCATTGAAGTGATTAAATAGAAGTTTTGTGTCTTATAAAATGGATTTGCCCCAAAATTCGTCTACAACTGCAATTCCGGACAAACTTCTGGATAAAGTAAGCAGCGCTAGATCGAATCTTTTACCAGGAAAATCTTCGGAAAGGTATTTAAAGGAATACAAGTTGTTTTGTATTTGGCGGGAGAAAAATCACATTGTTGGAGTTGATGAACGGGTTATGCTTGCCTATTTTGAAGATAATTATAAGAATTCAAAAAGCTTGTGGTCGTACTTTTCCATGATAAGGAGCTGCCTACAAATTCATGAAAAGGTGGAGATAAAAAGGTATATATTTATTTATAATTGTTTTTTGATAATAAATGACCAGAATTGACCTAGATATGGAAAATTATACCAATATGTTAAGAGGAAAATGGTTGATCATATCCCAAAGAAATCAAAGGTATTGTCTCACGACGAATTAGTAACATTTTTGAAGGAAGCCAACGATGACAACTACTTACTGATGAAGGTCATTTTAATTATTGGTATTTTTGGCGGCTTCCGAAGAGAAGAATTGGTTAATTTAACCGTCGATGACGTAAGGGATTGTGGAAATTTTATAAAAGTATGTCTCCCAAAGACTAAAACTGGAATAAGCCGCTCATTCGTCATAACCGAAGAAGCAGAAGGATGTCAACTCTGTGTGTTGATTAGAAAGTATATCTCTTTGCGGCCTGGTAATATGACCAATAAGCGATTCCTGCTAGCGTATAGAAATAAGAAGTGGGTGGCACAAGTTGTAGGTGTCCATACTGTGGGTAACGTCCCGAAAAAATTGCAAACATCCCGAGCTGTACCAAACAGCACAACAACTGATTTTAATGGATTTAATGAAAGAGCATGTTTTGTTGAAGCATCACCTATGGCATTTAGGTCTGATTGAATATCTTTAAGTGACTGTTGAATGTTTTCATGTTTAAAAGAATAGTATAACTGAGTGTCATCTGCATACATATATATGGATGTTACAAAATGACGTTATAGCACTAAAAGAACGTGTATAAATAGTAACGAAGCCGGACAACTCGGCGCCGCCATCTCGGCGCCGCCATCTCAGCGCGGGGCCAGCTCGGCGCCGGGACAACTCGGCGCGGAGCCATCTCGGCGCCAGCCAACTCGGCGCTAGGACATCTCGGCGCCGAATTCAAATTCGCAAACTACAGTGTGCACTACGTAAGAAAATTATTATAAGCAAATAATCAATAAAGTGATCGCCAACAAGCTGGCATCAAACTAAAAAAAATATTTAGAATTTCTTAGAAAATCAAACACTGACGACCAGAGGTGGTTGCAAAGTGATTACAAATGGGCCAAAGAAAAGTTGTCACGTGACTTCCGTCATGAGTAAAATTTAAATTGTTTTTTAAATAATTACGAAACATGCATTTACTAGTCAAGATAGAGACACATTTTACGGAAAAAAGTTTTCTGGCTTTGAGATTGTTCAGTCAGTTAAAACTAACACACAATAAAACATCTCATTGAAATCTTGCTTAATGTCGTCAAAATGCCGCTGCCGCATCGCTCTGATACGCGGAACGTGTGTGTAGAGGCGAATGCTGATAATTTTGAACATATCATTTAAGTTAGATTAAGTGTAGTTTAATTTTTGTTAAGTAATTTTAGTTCTTAATTTGAAACTTTAACACCCTGTACCTCCGTTAGTTTTGATATTTCGCAAAAGTGCTAAATGAAAAAATAGCTTACTTTTTTAGCTTTATATCCTGGTAAAAGGAAAGAATCAACTTAAAAATCACCTTGTATACACGGTATCCGGAAATTACGTGTACAACGGAAGACCACAAGTTCCTTTGTCCAAAATACGATGATTTAAAATGATTAACTTTTTTAAATGTATACTCACTAAATTTTTTTTTCTAAATAGTTACTTTAATTTATAAGCTATTTCCTCTCTTACAATATTCTAGTTGGGTGAACGCTTTAGCCACAAAAAATATTTTCTAAATTCCTACTTCTAAAAGCCTAGTGTTGAGTTACAATTACCTACTGATTCAGGCTTATAGAAAATATTTATTTGTGGCTAAACCGTTTACCCAACTAAAATTTTGTTAGAGAGGTTATAGCTTCTAAAATAAAGTAGCTATTCACAAAAAGCATTGATAGTGATTATACAGGGGGTTAAAAGAATATGAATGTATAATTTATAGTAACAATGTTTTAAACACCCTGTAATTTTCGAAATTAAAGTTTATTCCACAAAAGGCTATAGTTTACTGGTGCAAACGCATGGTCAAAAAATGAATAAAATCTATCAAAGATTTTTCGACTTACTTGAAAAACTATCATTTTTGAAGACCTTTAGCGGCTAAACTAAGCAACTTTGTACATAAGTAAGTTGAGTTAAATCATCATATTTTGGGCCAAGGAACTTGTGGGTTTTCGTTGTACATGTATTTTCCGAACATCCTGTATACAGTGTGCCCCGGATAGGTGAAACGACTCTTGTAAAAGGTAAAAAATTCTCGATTTAAATTTTCATTTTTTGGGGTTCAGCCCTGCTTGGTTAAAGGCGAATTTCTAACAGAATATCAGTTTTGAAAAATCACGTATGCCTTGGAAGTTTTAAAAAAACCTATTTTATTTGAAATCGGAATTAACCCTTTAACGCTCTCTGGTAGACTGTTATACCACTACGCATAACAATCAATAATATTTGTTTTGAAACTTAATACTGATCTGAAACGTTTTGTTGCCATTCTACAGGCAGTTCCTTTGTCTAATTTTATATTTTCTAGAATTATTGTAGTTATAAAATTACCCCAATAAACCTCGGTGTAAATGTGTAACTGGTATGACAGTATTACCAGCGTGCATTCCGCGTCACGACTTTGAAATGTGTACGCGCATTGGGGAAGTTTTGTGTTTGTTATTAGTTTGTGGGAGCAACTTTCAAGTTTTCAGCTGGTAAGTGTTTTAGTATAATATGTAAGGATTATAGTATTGATAAGTAGTAGAAATAATTTTGTCCTGATTTTGAAAAATAACTTGATTTTTGGAAACTTTTCATTTGCGTCGCAAAAATTGTCTATATTTATGTCCAATTTTTTAGTAATAACGTACGTTTTATACAATGCGGCTTATTTGCCAAAGTTAAACTTCAGGGCCTTGGTATGCAAACTACTATTACTGTAGAGTAGGGTGCCTTTTATGTAGCCAATACGACAAAAAGTTATTAAGAAAAACTGTTTAGAATCAACATCTAGGCTCCTATACCAAATTTCAAAATCTTCGGCCAACTTTGATCTCTCACATTTTCTTATATGTTTAGGTCCCATATCAAAGAATTTTACTTTTAACAAAGACTGCCACGAAAAAACAAATATTTTTAACAAAGTTTTTTTATTTCATAATAAAAAGCTTTCTTAAAAATAAAATTCTTTGATTTGGGATATAAACATTAAATAAATATTTGTCACATAAAAGGGACTTTACTTAGTTAGAAAATGGCGTTTTTCGAAATTGTGTAAATCCAAAAAGTGCTATTTTTCGGAAATTAAGCAAGATTTCCATGAGATTTTTAGTGTGTTACTTTTAGCTGACTGAACAATCTCAAGGCCAGAAAACTTTTTTTCGTAAAATATGTTTCTACCTTGACTATTCAATACATGTTTCGTAATTATTTTTAAAAAATGTAATATTTTACTGATAACGGAAGTCACGTGACAACTTTTGTTTAGCCCATTTGTAATCACTTTGCAACCACCTCTGGTCGTCAGTGTTTGATTTTCCAAGAAATTCTAAATACTTTTTTTTTCATTTGATGCCAGCTTTTTGGCGATCGGTTTATTTATTATTTGTTTATAATAATTTTCTTACGCAGTTACTGTAGTTTGCAAATTTGAATTCGGCGCCGAGATGGCCCCGCGCCGAGATGGCGGCGCCGAGATGTCCTAGACCCAAATAGTAAACAGTAATGGGCTTAAAATAGAGCCTTGTGGGACACCCATGGTTACTGGTTTGAAGGAAGATTGTTCATTAGGCAATCTTACACACTGCTCGCGACCGGTTAAATAGCTGCGGAACATAGAAACGGCGTTATGATCGAGACCAACACTTTTTAAAATAACTAATAAAACTTCGTGACTTATAGCATCGAATGCCTTACTAAAATCTAACAACACGAGTACAGAAACTTTATTTTGATCAGTGGCAACCATAAGATCATCTGTGGTACTCAGAAGTGCAGTCGTGCAGCTGTATCCAGCTCTAAATCTCGACTGAGTATCAGGAATAAGATGTTTTTCATTTAAATAATTTCTTAAATCTCGACTGAGTATCAGGAATAAGATGTTTTTCATTTAAATAATTTCTAAGTTGTTGACTTAGAGTTTTTTCTAAAACTTTAGATAAAGCTGGCAGTAAACTTATTGGCCGTAGGTCTTTGTACTCTGCGGGACTATTAGTCTTGGTTACAGTTACAACAACTGCTTTTTTCCAAACAACAATTTATTATATGCGTAAAATAGGGCAAGAGAATAGGACAGCAAAGTTTAATTATAAATATATTTAGATTATCCCAACCTGACGAATTACTTTTTATTTCGTGTATAAATTTATTAATAGTGGCGACATCCACAGTTTGAAATTGAAACGCGTTGGTAGTAATATGGTTAATTTCATTTTTATAGTTATTAAAAGTTTCATTTAGATTGCAATTGGATTGAGGAATAGAATCTAGAAAGTACTTATTAATTTCATCCGGTTTTTGTAAGTGTTCGAGCAAATTATTTTTAGTTTTAGGTCGAATATCAAGATTTTTTTAGTTCGTTCCACATTGGTTTTGGGTTAGCTGTATTAAATTTATATTCGAAATAAGCTTTTTTTTTTCATTTTTAACTGCGCTTGTGGTACGATTGCGTAACATCTTATAATATTCCCAATGCGCAAGGACGTTTAGTTTTTTTATATTTATTAAGCGCTTTATCTCTAAGTTTCATTAGTAATCTGGTATTTTCAGTTAACCAAGGGGCACATTTTATTAAGTTTGATTTTTTTAATAGGAGCATGCTTATTGATAACACTCAGAATATTTGAATCCATAAAGGCAACCTTATCGTCAATATTATCCAAGTAAAAGACATTCCGCCAAGCAACTTGTTGAATGCCACTAGTAAAAGAAGTAAAATCAAAATTATTGAAACATCTAAAAGTTTTAAAACAATTTTCTTCGTTACGACGCTTTATCGTCAAACTACAAGAAATAGTTTCATGATCACCAAATTTCTGGCCGCCAATTGTGCATTCTGAAATTAAAGTTTTATCCGAAGTTAGGATGTGGTCCAAAATTGCATTTATACGGGTAGGTTCAGTGACAATTTGTTATAGTTCTAAAGATTCATAGTAAACGACATCAGTTTCATTAGGTTCCAATAGGTTAATATTAAAATCTCTCAAGCATAAAAGTTTATCAGACACAGAAGATAGCTGCACATATGCCTGTTCAAATTCATCACAAAACACTTTGTAGTTATGTTTTGGTGGTTTATATACTGCTCCAAATGCAAGAGATATTTTGCCAATTTTTATTAATAACCAAATTTGCTCTGTATTTGCATTGTAGATAGCAATTTTAGAGTAATGAAATGAGTTCTTAATATAGACACACACACTTCCTCTTTCACAGCGATCAAATCGTTCTGTACTGTACCCATTAATATGAATAGAATTATTACTTACGCAATCGTTCAGCCAGGTTTCGCTAACGGCCACAATGTCGTATTCGTTTTCAACAGTAAAAGTTTTAAATTCATGGAATTTGTGAACTAGCGATCTAATATTAATATGAGTAATACGTATACGGTTCATTTAGATAGTTTAAAAAACTAGAAAAAGGAAACATAAACTGTGCAGAAAAATCGAAGCGACGTTGTCGCGAAACGCGCGAACTGAAAAAGTTCCATATGGTGCGCGCACTGCACGAAACATATTAGATAAGAAGATTGGTTATATCGTTGTGGGAATTTATTTTATGCACTTCACCTTTGACTTTAACATAAATCATGTTATCATTTGTTTACACTGCCTGGAATCCCAGTTTTTTTGCAGCAGCTTTATAAAGTTCGGATCTCGTCCAAGTGAGATCTTCGCGCATTATAATTTTCGTTCCCTTTAACTTGTGCTTGTTATCAAACACTTGCTTTTTTACACTTCTCTGTACGAATTTCACTATTATGGGCCGATTAGCACCTTCTCTTCCCTTAAGCCTGTTGCTGATATCAATGGCGTAAGGGAGTAGTATTATCCCTAATTTGTCTTTACATACTTTGGCTACTGCCTCATCTGTGGTCTCCCCTTCTTCTTCCGGTACACCAAACATCCTTAGGGAATTTTTTCTGGTATATTGCTCGTGAACGTCAATAATCGCCTCGGTTTCGTCCTTACCTTTTTTCAGTTTTTCTCCAAACAGTCTACTTTCTTTTGAAGATTGTTAATGGTTTCAGCCAGGTACGTTTCCATAACTTCTTTTATGGTGGTCCGCAGTTTGGCTATAAATACGTCGTTTTCTAGTAGCCCTTCTACAACTTTTTGTGCAAGACGATCACTGCTGTCACTAGCATCTCCTTGGCGAGTCCTGGTATGCATGATACAATCGACTTATCTTCAAATTCGACAGAATTACAGAATTTATGCAGCGAGACACACGCGTGGCACTCAGCTCGACGGTCGCAACATGAGTATGTATTATTATAAATTGATCATCATTCCCCGAGCTGAAGCGTTTTTGACAAAAGGGAAGCATAAGCCAAACGAATTTCCCACCAATCACACATACGCACGCGAATCGACGCTGGCCAAACTACCATCCGCAAATGCAGTCGGAGCCGGGTAAAATATTAAAAAGTTATCTACAACCACCGAACTACACCACGGATGCAGTCGCCAACGTTCACCACACACACACACACACATACAAGTGACAAGGAAACTTAGCTTTGTATGACAGGTCGCATTTTGCAGGTTATCCTGAAAGAAGGAGTTAAACGGTAGACCAGGCAGTGATCTGGTTGCTGTTTCTTTGAAGTGGCTTCAATTAGAATAAGTCTGGGACTGCTTGTGATTATTCAGGTCTGCTGCTTGTTGCTTTTGTTGGATCAAAACGGGGGGAGATGTTCAGATGGATGTCTAGTTGTTTGACGTCGGGATCATGGGAAAATCACATCGTGATCACCAAATTATAACGGCTTGAGGGTCTTCGTTATATTTACACTTAATTTAGGACTAAAACACGTCTTGATGTAGTGAAGTAAAAATCGAAAACTGTTTATTTAGATTTCGTAACCAAGTAATGGTCGCCAAGGCTGCATGTAGCGGTACGCTACAGTACTTGCTTTGATAGGGCTATTTCTATCCTGGTTATGATACGTTTATTTTTACAAATAGCAAAGTTATAAATGAAAAGATATTCGATAAAACAGAAAATAAAATAAATGGCAATTCCTTAGTTAGACAATATGTCCTGATTTGTGTCTTTACCCGTAAACGGACAAAATCCCGGACGAAAACCTCAATATATTATGTGTACATTGTTACCGTCAATTTTCGCTTTACTGTATTCTCGATATTTTGTTTCCATCAATTTTCGCTTTACTGTATGTTCGATATTTTTCCAATTGCGTCCGGATATTGCGCATTTTTGATACGCCGCCGTTGCACATTGTTGAACGTTCGCGATGCGAAAATTTGGCATCTTGTCCCGGCGTTCGATCGAATAAGGTCGTTGGAAGTTTTTGGTGCGGTTCGAGGTCGCGATTTTGTAGAAGGTGCTTATTGATGTCTAGGCACTTTTCACCCTTTGGTTAGGGGATTTGTACGCGTCTCGACATTCCTCTGAATATAAATCTGGAGATACTGCCTGGTGCAGACTTTTATTGACGCCAAAACTTCCCGAGCAAAACATTTGGGGAATTTAGTGTGAGTATGACCGTTTTCAGCGCCTTTTCGATTGCCCGCTAACGTTTATTTCAATAATTTAGTTCCCCACCACGTTATGGGTCCCAAATAAAAACTTCGAGAACCCCGACTTGCGGCCCGATGCGATCTGTGATAGCGTTATCTCGGCGCGCTTAGTATGCCATCAAACCCACGGAAGCCCGTTCCTGCGATGTTATCAACGTTAAGATGGCTTCGCACCAGCTCAAGGTAACCTTGCTGCTCTATTAATTGTGCTTGCGGTAGCCAGCGAGTAACCCTGGCTGTACGCGCTTATGTGCCTCAATCGATGGACTGCCGAAAGTAATCTGTTTCTAAATTAAGATTAGCGCGATATACCGGCGCGAGATAGTTATATCATGGTCTGGACGCATCACCTTAATTATATATTAAAAGTACGAGTCTTCCCCTCGCCGTAGCTTTCACTTTAGCTACGAATTGTGATATTAATTGTTACATGTACCACGCTATAGAAATTCCTGGGGCGGTTGCCCGCTTGTAATTTACAATTTTATATTAACGTCACTCCTCGGGAGCTTCCAGGAATTTCTCCTATTTTGATGATTTGGTGTTTTAATTGGCCACACCATTTTGTAAAAAAGGATCCTTGGGGCATTTATATGCTTTTATATCGGCCCTAAACTTTTACTTATATGTATTTTATTGTGTCCGGCTTTACGAGTGAATAAAACGTCTCCCCTGCACTTCATTGTTTGACTTCAGTTTTGCGCCGTTTTATTTAATCCACAGTGTTCCAATTTAGCTGTAGCGTAATCTATCAATCGCTGAATTAGGGGATTATCTCTGTGTTATCGTTTTTTGTTATCCATTAAATTGGCGGCGCCATTCTCCCCATCTAATGAACCCACGGCCGTCTTCGGCTGCAGCTGATCGGCGACCCCTAATTAGCGATTGGTAGTGACTCGCCTAGGCATTGGCTGACTGAGGCAATTTGGTGCTTTGAATGCTGCTTCGATTCGTTGAGCAATTAACGTAAGTATTATTCTACCACCCCTTTTTTTGTGCTTATAAGGGATAACAACATGGTGTTTCAATTTTCGATTTAATTAAATGGAAATCTTCATTATTATTAGAGCTAAAGGAATATGATTTGCACATTATGAGGTCAACTTTCCCAGGGCAACACAACACAAGCAGAATACTCTTTACTTTCCGGGCTGCAGTCTCAAAATCACAAATCCAAAATTTCTGGTCGACGTCACAGTTCATTTGTTTGTCAAAATATTAAACAATGTAGGGCTTTTTTGTTGTTCAAAAATCATGCTTTTACCTTTTCATATATACAATGTGTCTCGTAGAATATCAGATATATTCAAGGAGATTTTTTCCGGTGGCTATTTTTTCACTCACGTCGTAGCACCTAGCCTAGCAATTAAAAATTTCTTGGAATTTTGTTGTAGGATATTTTATTAATTGTTCCCTTATAATGCATGCCTGGGCACCTGAATCCTATAATGCCTTAGCATATACGTATATAGCAATATTTATCGTTTGGTCCCGGTATTGTCACTATAGCCGTAGATAAAAGAACGTGAGTTAGTATTAGCCTTACAGTTTCGCAAATGTGAAATTCATGCCCAAGTCATAATTTGATATGTTAGTGACCGTCTATGGAAAAATAATCCAAGGAAAAAATCCGCGGAAAAAAATTCAGAGGAAAAAATCAGAAATAAAATCAAAAAATTTTAATAATTTATAATAATAATAGTGCCATTTACACGCACGCTTTTTCGTACAGGTTTGGAGCGGACGCGCCAAACCCGAGTGCAAAGAGCGCGCATGTAAATGCACCAAAACTGTACAGGCAAAGAATGTGTTGTAATAGGCACGCCAATATCGCACTCCAGGCTCTTGCAATATAAAAATTCTTTCTGCAAAATGGTGAGGCTTGGAGTGCGCACTTCATTGGTGTTAATAGGCGCTTTCCTTTCATCCATGGGAGCAGCTCGGAGCGGCTCCAAACTCTCGCGCACCTCGTTCCTTTCACAAGGGCGTTTAACCTCGGAGTCGCTCTGGGCTTATTTCCCCTTTCCTCTCAAGGACCAGCTCGTTGGTCGGGGCGCGAAGCCACAGCCAGCCAGCATGGCATACTTTTAATTTTTAAAAGGCGCGGAGGCGAAATCATTTGAGGTTAGGTGCAACTTCTCCCTGGTTTTAGGTGCTGTGCTAAATTTTTTAAGAAAAAATATCATTGAAATAAAGCCTCATCTTTGCGCATGAAAAGAACTTTTAGCTATAGGAATGTTAATTTTTTTGTAATTGTTAGGATTTTGAATTTGTTAAATTTTATATAACTAAGTTATTAATTAAACATTTTATTAAACGCTTACCATTCCTACATCTAAATTTGTTATTTTTATAAAGCATTTGCTATTAGGAAAACAAAGACTGATAGAAGAAGACAATCCACTTGTGATATTGTAGTAAAATAGTGGGTGCATAGATTTAATTTTTCAGTATGCTATAAGTTCTTAAAGTGTTGGAATATTTTTGGTTATAATAAAAAATGAAAATGAATTTCAGAGAGTTTTTGTTACTGTTCAGCACCAAACAAAAATTTCTCAAAATAACGTTTTAAGGTTATGTGACCGTTTAAAACTTTTGGCGCGCGCTAGATGTGCGCTATGCCGCTAAATCGCGTTCCATTCACGAGCAGCACCGAGCGACTCGGGCTTCTAGCCGTCGGGGTTTGATGCACCCGAAAGGAAAGCAGCTAAAATAATAATACTACCGGGTGCCCATAAATGGTTGTGATTTTTTTTCTTAGGTTGACACTGTTAATGTTGGTTACCCTGCTGTCAATTTTAAATCTGTGTCAAATTCGAGGTTAGCAGGTTAGGTTTTCCGTCAGTTTTGGCACAAAATGACACAAAACTTACCTGCTAACGTCGAATTTGACATAGACTTAAAATTGACAGCAGGGTAACCAACATTAACAGTGTCAACCTAAGAAAAACCATCACAACCATTTATGGTCACCCTAAGGTACTATATTTATACGAGCAAGCTCGTCCGCCATTTTGAGTCACTGGAAGTGGCGGCAAATTCAAATTCTAGTTACTTTCCAATTAGCATACGGTAAGCCGGAATAACAACGATCATATCATTTAATTGTACAGTCTTAAAAAAGATTTTTTTTAAACAAATAAAAAGAAAACAGACAAAATCGAAACATAAAACACTGTTAACTAACACGGAAGTGGTTCAAACTAGAGAGCTTCAATAGTACCTTAGTTCAAACAACAGTGACGAGTGACAGAACTCAATAGAACTGGCAGACACAGTTGACAGCACAGAAAAACACCTACACACTGTATATAGATTTCAATAACCACTCTTGGATGAAGACTGTAATTATAATTAGCATCGTAATGCAATGCACCAAGATTTAAATCAGCATGCAGTGTTCGTCTGGATTGGATAGTACGTACTCCCAACGGTTTCTAGTCTTGCTTGGTTGACAGACGACAGAAAGCACGGTTACCGGTCAGCGCAGCCAATGGCTTGGCGCTAAAATCCCTGTGACACAAAATCTAGTGGGATAAGCTTGCCTGGTTAATAAAGCACTCTAGGTCACCCGGTACTTATATTTAATAAAATCCTTTCAAAATGACCATGTCCGACTCACGGTATTTAATCAAAAGATACATTCGAAAAGTTTATAGAAATGTATAAATCTTTCCCATGTCTATAATCATACGGATCATTTTCAAGCAACTCTCGTATAGGGCATTCAGGAAACACAAAAACATTTAATTTTTTTTTACGTTGGCATGTGCATATAATTTTTCTGCTAGGGATTCTGTATTTTGTTTTGCAAAGGTTTGCACGCCTGCATACTGGCAGATTTTAATTTAAAAATGACATTTAATATTTCTCACTGTCAGTGTCAAAGTAGATATTTTTCTAGAAATTCTAACCTGAAGTTTCATAAAATGTAATAAAGATACCCATTAGTAAACGCTACGTCAATAGTATCCAACACAGTATTTGTATAATATCCTTAAAAACATTTGACAGATGGGTAGTTAATGTCACACCCTTAACCTAATGATTTTAGGAACTTTTTGTAAATACATTCCTAGACAAAGGTGAATTTTGCAAGTACACTGATGAAATTTTGGATATCAAAGGCCACTTTGTGTTTTTATGTTTAGTGAACAGACTATACATACAAGTGTCATATGCCGATATAAATTTTGTGTTTTCCTTCCATTTCTTTACCCATACTGATCGCGGTGCTTTCTATTTTATTGTTTCCAAATAAATATATAAACCTGTGCATGCAACTGCACACACTTTATTTTTTTTTCTTGGACATTTTTATTATTCTGCAACTGATCAACCAAGCGCTAACCCAAAACTTGTAGAATTTCTAAAATTCCACACGCCACATCAATACTTGACGCAATCGCATTTAAACTAAAAGTTTTGGATTGTACGCTCTAAAACTGCAGTCCAGTGTGCACGCCAGGAGTGTTACGATTTAGGTAACAACGCGATTGGCGCGTGCATTATTTGCCCGCGCTCCGGCGCGCACGTTTGGAGTTTCGCTCCAAACCTTCGCGATGGGAGTGTACGTGTAAATGGCACTAATAATGAAGATGCCGAGTAGCGCAGATGGGTAAGCGCTTGCCTTGCATTAAGCAAGTCCTCGGTTCGAATCCCGTGAGGGCCGGAATTTTCCGTAGTCTCGGCCTTGCGATTTGAACCGGGGTCGGTGAGACCATTCACAGTTGGACACCAAATTAACTATGATCTACTCAGAACCATAGACCTTAGAGATAGAGTAACAAGGTCAGCGCATCACCAAGACACACACATCCCACAATGGTTGCTGTGCAAGCACAAAAGGTACGCTCCAACTTTGTATCCCGAATCCGGGGCAAGTTGAGCATTGTACCGCCAGATGCAAGCACATAAAACACCAGCCTCTACACCGCAAGGTAAAACGAGGTTATCGATTATACATACGTACATAATAATAATAATAACAGTCTTACCAAACATTTTATTTACGTAAAAAACACAAAAAAAATGGAAAAATGTTAGTGTAAGCTACAAATTATTCGGGCTATCTAAACCTAATGGTATCGCCAACAGCAAGAATAAAATTTTCTAAATTTCGAGTACCGTTAGCATATTCTACGCAAAGTGCCTTTAGTCGAAGCTGCATGTTTTCATATACAGCCAAGGTCTTCTTTGCTAAAGCTCCAACACGATATTGCTGTAGTTTGGTTTCATCGACTGCTTCCTCTAATCGCATTTTTTACTTCCTTTTACGATAAAGGAAGTATTGGATTCACCCCAAAAATTCGAAATTGAGTTTTCAACGTATCTTCACGTTTTAGAGTCCCCTGATCCCAAAAAACATATTTTTTTCATTGGTCTGTCTGTGTGTCTGTCTGTGTGTCTGTCTGTCTGTCTGTCTCTGTGAACAGAATATCTCAAAAACGGAAAGAGGTATGGCGTTGAAACTTCATATATAAGTTTTGTGTACTATGTAGATGAGACAGCAAGCTTTTGAAGAAAATCGCATAACCGGAAGTAGGTGTTTACTGTTGTGATTTTTCAGTTTTTTTCGATTTTTTCAAAAACGGCTCTAACGATTTTTTTAAACTTTACATTTTTACTACATTTTTAATGTGTATTGATGTGAAATAGGTGATTTTCCAGTTGAATACTTCTAAAGTGGGGTTCTTTTGTTTTTTTTCTATTTTTTTTATTAACTCCTATTTTAAATAAAACACCCGGTATATTATTACATTTTTGAATTCACCTTAAAATTCTAGAGAAAATTTGTCTCTTCAACTAACGCTCTATTTTGTACCGTTTTTGTAGTACCTATTTGTAATTTTTGAAAATTTTTGACAAATGGCTAAAAATTAAAAATGAAATTTTTGACTAATTATAAGAACACTGTAAAAGGAAGTTGTGTGAGTGTATCACACCAGATTTTTGGGTTTAGTAGTAGCAGTGATTACAGTGATGAAGAAAATTAACGTGCTATGTTTAATTTGGACAGTGTGACTGATTTACAGTTGTACCAAAGAACACGTCTTACCAGGAAGCTCTTTGTGTACGTTACAAATCTTCTTCGACCTGCACTTGGTAGAAATTCTAGAGGTGGAAGACGGCCTTCATTACCAGTTGAACAGCAAGTGTACATGGCACTACAGTTTTATGCTAGCGGTGGGTTTCAGTGGTTAGTCGGAAGCAGTTCACAGATGTCCCAAGCTGCAGCCAGTCGTGCAATTACTGCAGTAACTGCTGCCATTCTTAATCTTGCACCACTTTTTATTAAGTTTCCCACTCCGCAAGAATATAATGACACGAAGCAGCAATTTTACAGCATCGGAGAAACCTCACAATTTAATGTTGGTTTTCCTAACGTATTGGGAGCCATCGATTGCACACATGTGCCATTAAAAGCTCCTTCTGTGAATCCAGAGCAATATATCAACAGGCACTTTGTACACAGCATTAATGTGCAACTAGTTTGTGGGCCAGACCTGATGATCTACAACGTGTTTGCTGAATATCCTGGCGGCAACCATGATTCCTACATTTGGAGAAATAGTACTCTTCGAACGAAGTTAGAGGATGGTGATTTTGTCGAGGGATGGTTAGTTGGTGAGTAACGTTTTACTATTCTAATGTACAAAATATATTTTATTTGTGTATATTTACTTCAAGAATTTTTAATTTTAACATCTGATTTATATCAAATATTATTATTATTGAAATTAGGACAGGCAGCAACAAGCTGATGTGTATTGTAAATTTATAAACTAATGTTAATCTCTCTTATTTTACTTAGATGATTCTTGTTATCCACAAGAGCCCAGGTTAATGACCCCCGTAAACAATGCGAACAGTCCAGCCGAGCATCTATATCAGTGGTCGCCAACCTCTTCAATGTGTTGAGCTACTTGTTAATTTTGGAATAAACAGCGAGCTACCCACACGGAAGCCACGTAACGCAACGTAAATGAAATAATCCACAGTTAATTTATCATTATATGTATTTATTTTACTATTTATTTAACTGGTAATACATAATACATAGGTACTAATAATAACTACATTCCTACCTACCAAACGAAGTTGTTTGAAAAATAAACACAAACTTTTATCCAGCCACAACGGCATGTTACGTAAGATTTAAAAATAGTTAATAATAACAACAAAAAAGTAACGCACTATCATGAACATAAACATTGAAAAATAAAAAAGCACGTTCAATGAGAAGGCTGACACTCAGACTCATCGATAATTTTTTTAATGTTTGCAGTATAATTTGATACAGCCATTCGAATACAATTATCCAAATGTTCATCTGTAAGTCGATTGCGATATTTGTTCTTAATAAACTTCATATTGGAAAAAGAAGATTCACACAAATAGGTTGAACTGAATAATGCTTTCACTTTCAAGGCAACACGGCATAGAACTGAATATTTGTCTTTACTTACAATAGGCCAGATACATTTGGTACTTGAGACTAACGATTTTAAGGCTAAATCATTTTGAAAATCAATTACTTCCATTTCTGTTGCAGCGATGTCTTCGCCAAAGTTCTGCATAACACAAGTTGCAAACAGTTGGATATCAATTTCCATAAAGGGTGAAACAACAAACTGCGCTACTAAAGCCATTTCGTTGAAATCCTTAAAACGATTTTTGAAGTTATTCTTCAGGGTAGAAACTATTTCTACATGATATTTGCTGTCATAGGGTTCTAATGGATTTTGAGATATTTTTTCTGAAAGAATAGGAAAATGCTTGGCATCGCTGTTAATTAGGTTTTGTTCCCAAAACTCCAGCTTTTTGATAAATGCTTTTATATCAGAAATCATTTCTGCTAGTTCTTTGTCTCTCCCCTGAAGCTGCAAATTAAGTTCGTTTAATTTCTCGGTAATGTCCACGAGAAAACCAAAATCTCTAAGCCAGATTGAATTTTCTAATTCCGGAGTCGGTTCATCGCGTTTTTTGAAAAATTGAACTATGCCAGATAGGACATCATTAAAACGTTTCAGCACCCGTCCTCTACTTAACCATCGGACTTCAGAGTGAAGGAGTAGGTCCCCGTATTGACAGTCAACTTCATCGGCCAAGGTTTTGAATAATCTTCTTTGTAACGCTTGAGCTCTAATCTTGTTCACAATTTTTACCACCAGTTTCATAACGTTGTTTAGTTTCAGGAAATTTCCACATAATGCTTCCTGATGGATAATGCAGTGGTAAGAGAGAAATTGCGGAAAAGTTTCATCTTTACGACATAACGCCACCAGACCCTTATCAAAACCCACCATAGCTGGAGCGCCATCGGTTGTCAAGCCTACCATTTTCGATATTGGAATTTTCTCGGAAGAAATAATATTTTTTAAATGAGAAAACAACTCCTGTCCAGTAGTGTGTCCTTTCAGTGGAATAAACTTCAAAAGATCTTCTTTAATCGTAAAATCACTAAAAACCATCCTGACGAACACGGCCATCTGGACAGTGTCAACGACATCTGTTGATTCATCCAGTTGAAGTGAAAAATAAACACAGTTATCTAAGTCAGTTCTTAACTGTAAAAAAATATCATTGCTCATTACTTCTACACGTTTCATCACTGTATTAGCAGAAAGTTGCATAGATTTTATAGCTGAAACTATCTCGTCTTTGTTTCTAAAGTTGGCAAATAACGAGTCAGCAGCTTCTAAAAACGCCTGTTTTATCATTTCCCCGTCTTCATAAGGTTTCTTTTTTTGTGCAATTATCTGGGACACACGGTACGATGCTTCAGTTGCAGCCTTATTTTTGTCGATTGTTCTTAAAAATATTGATTGTTGTCCAATTAACTGCTTTTTTAACTGTTTCAGTTTCTCCTTTCTGGCGGCAGAATGTAGTTGGAATGATTTTTCAAAATTAGAATGTACAGTTTTATGATGTCTCTCAATATTTCCTTTTTTAGCAACGGAGACCGAAGTATTACATAACAAACACACATTTTTATCTTTAACTTCTGTAAAAAAGTATTGTTCTTCCCATTCCGAATGAAAGTGGTATGTCTTTACCTTCTTACAACTGCTTGCCATAATATTATTTTTTGTTGTTCACTACTAACCCAACCGCTGGACGTTGGTTACGCGTTCAGTTTTAAACTAAGCGCAATGTCGCCGCGCCGTGCGTATTTATCCCGTTCAAAGCAATCCAGATCGTTCTCGAACACTAACGCACTGGTCCGGCTGGTCGGTTCTAGCCGATTCTAGCCGATTCTAGCCGATTCTAGCTTGATGGCGTCAGCGGCAGATCGCTCGCCGCAACGTTGCCGCTGTTTATGTTTAATATTATGACAATTAGATTTTTTTGTGGAATTTTAGGAAGCTTCTCTGATTTTGTATTTTTTAAATTAAAATCGTTGTGAGAGCTACCAGAATTGCCCCCGCGAGCTACCGGTAGCTCGCGATCGACAGGTTGGCGACCACTGATCTATATAATGCAGTACACATTTTAACAAGAAACCCAGTAAAACGGTGTAATGGAGTACTGAAGAGTAGATTTCGCTGTCTGGCATCAACACTTGGATATACCCCAGCCAAAGTATGCTCCATCGTCACTGCTTGTTGTGTGCTGCATAATATATGTATAGCACATCGTTTGGAGGTGCACGACTTACAGATGGATGTACCTGATCAAGCTCTTCCCAATCCTCAACAAAATCATATGCCTCACTATGAAAACCAGCGTACAGATCTGATACAGGGACATTTTACCAGACCCAATGTTTCTTAATTATCGTGCAAAGGAAAAACATTTCATATACAGTTTGTCCACAGTACTAAACATAGTTTTGCTACAACACAGTTTATAAAATTACAGCAAGTAAGAACCTTCAGTTGGTTTTACTTGATATTCTGCACCAGGTAGTAGCCTACCATTTTATGTTTAATCTTTGCGCAGATTATAAATTATGCAAATAATTTTTTTTAGTCTATTTTAGTCAAATGTAATTATTTTTTGTAGTCCTATTACCATATTTAAAAATTCAGGACTTTAAAATAAATTGGCAGTATTTTTGCTTTCTTCTTAAATAATTTTTTATTACATATTTTCTTCAAATGTTGTACAAGGGTTACTTGCATTAAATTCCTTTCTTTAGTTGTAGCAAATTAAATACACAAATACCATCGTACACATTTTGTTTCTCCTATTTGTGTAATAAATTTTGTCTGTGGATATTGTATCGCTGTTGCTTGCTTTACTTATATTCATAAATAAGCACTGGTTGATATAGAGATTATATCTGTTACGCTTTTTATTTGTCCCTGCGGTTACTACTACTTATTAGTATAAATATTTTTGTTAATTTTAATATTTTTGCCTAATCTAATCATTTTATTAGCAATAATTTAATGTTCGACTTGGGTTTCTTTAGTTGAAAGTTAATTGATGTTGGTAAATGATAATAAATAAGTGTATATCTGTTACGCTTTTTGTTTGTCACTGTCATTGCTGTAACTATTTATATAAACAGTTTTGTGAATCTTATTTTTTTTCCATTCTAATATAATCCTTTTATGTGTAATTTTTAGCAATAATTTAATGTTGCACTTGGATTACTTTAGTTAGAATTAGCTGGTGTTGCTAATTAATAATAAAGAAGTTTAAACACATGTATATATTTATTTAAAAAAATATGAATAACTAATTAACTAAGTTTTATTTTATAAGTAAAATTATGTTCTATTTTGTAACAATAACAATTTTTGTTTTTTAGCTTAAGTTTTTCATTCTGAAAATACTCATACATTTCCAACTTCCTTTTTTTTTAATTGTACTTCTTCAGCCCATAAACTTTTAATTTCTAACAAAATTTCTGTATGTTTTTGTGCGTCTATGTTGGTTTGATGTAATGCTTGTAATTCCTTTTCTTTCGTGCCAAGTTTTCGCTAGAGACCGTGTATACAAAGGGGTCTCTAGTTTTCGCTTCTTTGTTTTTGAGTGTGTTGGCGCATGAGTGAGTGATGGAGTATTTATTGTGGTGTTGGTGATGGTGGCTATTTGTGTATCGGTGCTTGGGATGGAATCGGTAATTTGAATGTGGTCTGAATCGTTTTGTGTATTTGTGGTGGAGACTAATGATGAAGTGGAAGGTTGTGGGTCACTGTGTAATGCTGATTGTGGACTGATATGGATGTGTGGTGGCGAAATGAATGCTTGAGGATCTTCAGGAATAGCGGGTGGGGATGGTAAAATCATGGAAACTAGAAAAGGTAAACAAATAATAGGAAATAGCCGATAATGGATTTTTGTACATACTACGGCGAAGTGTGTCAATTCCTCCTTTAATTCCACTGACACTATCTTCTCCTATGAATGACAAAACTACTTCTTCGGTTGCGGTAAGGTCAACTTCATCAACTTGACCTCCTCCAGTTTTTCTCACTTCTTTCTTAAGCGCATTTACTTTCTGTTTGGTTCGACTTTTTGAATCTTTAAATTTTTTTAAATCTGAAAATTTTAATTGAATTTAATGAATTGATATTTCTATTATTTTGCAGTCAACTTGTATGTAAATCACTGATTTTCTCCGTACTTATGTAAAATGATTTCATTTATACTAGGTAGGTACCTACTTCTTCTAGGGTTCTTCTCACAGGAGCAACCGAATTTATCGCCTGCAATACAGTTTCCCAAGCTCGGTCCCTGTGAAACTGGGTGTAATTAGGGCCCTTTAATGGGCCAAAGAAGAATTTACGCCTTTTTTCTATTTCTTGTACCAAAATCGCAATTTCGTCGCTAGTGAAATTTTTAGCGCGTGGTTTCTCATTTTTCTTTGTAATTCTTAAATAATACCAAAATTAAGTGACGTATTTAAATAATATACCAATATATTTAACTTACGTATTCATTTTCATTAACAAATATTAATTTAACTTTTACTTATACGTAAAAATTCAATTAAAATTGACGTTTGCCGCTTCGCAACTTTGCGCGGCACTTGCGATTCGAATGCGCCGGTAATTAGAACGAAAAAACAAATCGCGCAAAATGACGTGCGCAACATTTTTTACTTAGAATTTGTCCCTCTATCCATTTCCGGGGTTATTTTGAGTGAACAATTTCCACCCCCGAGAAGGGGTAAAAGCGCACCTCGGCGCTATGTCACTTTTGCTCCTTGAGCCATCCCCTAACCACTCACCAAATTTCACGTCAATCGGTCAAGGTTCAAAGAATTCTGAGGTAATAGCATATTTTTACCTTCAACGACTGGACTAAATGGCAAGCAGCTAAGTCTGGAAATCATATTATTTCATTATCAACGTGTGTATTTAAAAAAGCTGCGTAGCGCAGTTGGGAAAGCGCTACGCTTGCATTAAGCAAGTCCTCGGTTGAATCCTGCTGGGGCCGGGTTTTTTCCGCAGCCTTGGCGATTGGAATCGGGTTCGGTGAGACCATTCACAATTGGGCACTAAATTAATTGTGCCCTACTCAGAACCACAGACCTAAGTGATAGAGTAAGAAGGTCCACACATAACCAAGACAGACACCTCACACAATGGTTGCTGCGCAAGCACAAAACTTTGTGATCTGAATCCGAGGCAAGTTGAGCATTATACCGCCAGCCGCAAGGGTATAAAGCACCAGCCTTTACACCGCAAGGTAAAATAAAGTTACCGACAATACAATACATACATGTGTATTTGAAGTCAACCAGATGTTAGCTCTTGCTTCCAAGTTTTTCATTGTCTGAATTAGAACCTTGCTTTCTTTGTTTGAACACAGCAACGTTGTATCGTCTGCAAAAAATATACTCTTATGAGGCAACAGGTAGTAGTAGAAATCATTTACATAAAGGAGAAAGGGGAGTGGCCCCAATACAGACCCTTGGGGCACTCCATGGTCAACATTTGTTATGGCAGAGACCGTACCTTTTACGTCAACACATTGCCGTCTGTCGCGTAGATAGGATGTGAAAAACTGCAGTGGTAACCCACGAATACCATAGTGTTCTAGTTTTATAACCAATAAATGATGCAGAACACAATCAAAGGCTTTGGTGAGGTCACACAGAGTGACAGCTGTATGCTCACCCTTCTCATAGCCTGTAACTACGTCATCCACTAGATTTTTTACTGCCAACTCTGTAGAGATACCCTCCCGGAAGCCGAACTGACCAGGATTTAATAAGAAATTGCTCTCTAGGAATTTTTGTAGACGAGGTTTAACTATCAATTCCACCACTTTCCCAAAAACTGGAATAATCGAAATAGGGCGGTAGTTTGCCGGTATATCTCGATTCCCTTTTTTAAAAATAGGAACGACCCTAGATGTTTTAAGAGCTGTAGGGAAAATACCCTGCTCGAAGCATGCATTTACAAGACTAGCAAAGGGCTCTGCTATATCTATTATTTCTTTGAGTATTTTGCTATTCATATGATAGATATCGAGGGTGTTAGAAGTTTTCATTTATGAATAACTTCGTTCTCGTCTTGATGAACTGTAGCTTGATGCACAGTGTAACCTTTTGCTTCTTCATTGGTTGTTGCGGTGTCTGGTTGACACGGCCATAACTCTTTGTTAACTAACCAACTTGGTCCATCCCACCATAGTACATGTTACTTTAATTTCCCTGGACTAGTGCCTCTGGAGACGACGTCTGCATAATTTTCTTCGGATTTGACGTGGTTCCAATGTTGAGCCGGAATCAGATGGTTGATTTCGGCTACGCGGTTTGCGACGAACGTCTTCCATCTTACTGGATCTCCCTTTATCCATTCTAATGCGATCATGGAGTCTGTCCCGGCGAAGGTAGATACCTTAGGAATGTCCAGTGCTGTGAATACCCTTTGTAATAGATTGGAAAGTAGTACTGCTGCGCAGAGTTCCAGTCTGGGTAGAGTTGTCTTTGCCACCTTGGATTTTGCTATTAATAATGATACCTTGGATTGGCCTGATGACGTGATGATTGACCACGGCCCCAATAGCTCTTTCTTTACAACTTCTGCTGCTAATGGAAATGAAGATTTCTCGTCCTCTGCTAATTGATGCAAGGTTCGGATGGCAAGATAGGGAGCTGATGCGGTTCCATAAGTGACTGTGCATAAGCTGTATTCCCTGATTGGTTGTGATTGATCGAATCTCCATAAGATTCTTGGCTGTCCATCTTGATTTGTCGGTACATTTTCTCAATGTCCGCAGAGAAGACGACCTTGTGAGTCCTCCATCGGAGTAGAATGTCGACCAGCTCTTGCTGAAGTTTCGGTCCAGCATACATGACTTCGTTTAAGGATTTTCCATAAGATGCTTTGTTCGAAGCGTCGAAGACGACACGGAGCTTGGTTGATGAACTTGCTTCTCAGATTACGCCGTGGTGTGGGATGTAATACTTGCCACTGTTTTCCTGTTTCTTTTCTACCCTTTCCATATGTCCTAAATCCAGATATTCTTGCATGAATTTCTTGTATTGGATTTCTAGATCTTGATCTTGTCCCAGCTGCTTCTCCAGATGCAATAGTCTTGCCAATGCTGAGGGTTTGGACCTTCCCATGCTCACTGGAGTTTGCTTGAATGGAATCTTCACTATGTATCTTCCATTTTCGTCTCGCTGCACTGTGTCTGTGAATTTATTCTCACATACCTGATCGTCTGGGGAAATTTTTCGTTGAGTGGGAACTTCTTCTATGTTCCAGTATTTTTGTAACTGCTCGTCTTCTTCAATTTTGGCAACCATGGTGTTGACTTTAATGCTGTCGTTATGTTGTCTTCCAATGGTTCCAGATAAAATTCAGCCCAGCTCGGTATTCTGTCCCAAGATGCCATCCTTTGTTTTAGTGATTCCTTCTAGAATTATTTTGGAATATTCTTCGGCGCCTAGAATTATATCTATAGGACCAGGTTGGTTGAAGGTTGGATTGGCGATGAAGATATTGCTCCAGGAATTGATATTTATATTTTGGATGGGTGATGAAGGCATGGCTTTTGTAAGTTTAGGAAGTACTAGTAAATTGACAGGTAGGGAAAAGTTACTTGAAAATCTAGGTGTGATCAAACCTGGAATTTTCCATTTAGCATTTTTTGGCTCGCTGTTCCCGATTCCTGTGATTTCAGCTCGAACTTTGGTCCTGGGTAACGCCAATAATTCGGCTGATGCTTCCCTGCCCTGCCCTGAGACCCGGGATCTATTAATACTTGTAATAGATGAGTCATCCCGGATGCTGCCTTTATTTGAACCATTGTTGTGGCGAGTAGAACTTAGCTCTCCTGTGCGCCTAAATTGGCGGTGATGATATCCGACTTCGGCTTCTTCTCTGGAGCGTTGGAAGTCTTCATGGCTGCTGCATGAGCTGATGTCCTCATCTTTTGGGCAGGGAGCGGCCTTGATGGTGGCTGCGCCTTATGAAGCAGTGTATGATGCGGGAAGCGACAGATCCTACAATTAAAATAGGCACGGCATGGTATATTTGAATCGTGCCGCAAGCATTGATAGCACAATCGATAGGTTTTTACTGCTTCTTGTTTTTCATGGGTAGGTAGCCTCTGGAATTGACTACAGTTGTCGATGTAATGATCTCCATGGCACAACTTGCAATTTAGGGACGCGGAAGCGTAATTCTTCTGTGGTCTTTCCTGCGTTGTATTACGAGCTCCATCAATGGATTCCAGTGATTCGAACCGCACTTGCAGGAAAGCCATTCAATTTTGGTGATCCTGAATTTCGTTTGGACATTGAAGCGACTGCTCATATAATTTGTTGGTTTCAGGATCCCATTTTCGAGCGATAGCTCTGTTAATCCACGAACCCCAACTGTCGGTGGAGATTTTTGATTGCCTCCACACATTCCTTGATGGAGTCGTGCAATCTTTTTAACGCTTGGGCTCTTTGGAGAGGACCGGCAGATCGAATATGGTGTCTAGCAATTTAGTTAGAATATGGCGATTATGTTGATACCTTTGTTGCAGCAGATTCCAGGCGGTGTTGTAGTTTGCTTGGGTAACGGCTAGATCAGTCGGCTTGGCTCTCCCTTGACATGCGTCCTTAGATATTGCATCTTCATGACATCGTCCATGTTCTGGTTGTCATCTACTAATTTAGTGAACAGGTCCTTGAAAGTGGCCCATTCCTCATAACTTCCCTCGTATATGGGGATTTTGACTTGAGGAAGCGAGATGGCTGCTGCTTGCTCGTTCCTTGTGGGTGCTTGCAATAAAATAATTAAATTTCTATACCTGTCTTCCAACGTAGTATATTCAGGACTGAAGTGCATTTGTTCTGAAGCCATGTCGTTACACATAACTTCTTCGTCCATCTCGACCACACGATTTAGAGGTATGTAATCTTTTTACTTAGTACAATTTTGCGGTTAAATTACTGGTTTTATAATAGTTGTTCAGAATTTGCTTTTATACATATGATTTCCTACATCCATCCATCATGTAACCTAAACATAGGTTATGTTATATTTAACAGACAAAGAAACCATTACATATTTTATAAAATATTCCATTTGGGCCACAATGAGACATGTCTCATTGTGGCCATGATATGATTGCTTAATTTTAAACTATTTTGAAAGCTAATATTCTCCGTTTCATTTGTAGAAAATTATAATCGAAATTATAATGTCTAGAGCAATAGTCCGGAATACAAATAAAGGCCAAGTCACTGCTACGCAGATGAAAAATGCTGTCAGACAGGTCATCGAAGAAAACGTGACGTTACGTGAAGCTGCGACTCTCAACGATGTCAAGTATCAAACATTGGCACGATATGTAAAATTGAAACGGGACAATCCGATGAATGAGTTGTTGCGTATGAAACCTAAATATGACTCTCGCAAGATATTTTCCGAAGAAGAAGAAGACAGTTTATGTGATTACGTCTTACAGTGTAGCAGAATGTGTTACGGCAAATCAACAAAAGATGTTCGTATGCTAGCATAAGAATTAGCTGTTGCAAATTAAAAAAAAATTCCTGATAACTGGGAGCTAAGGAAAAAAGCTGGCATCGACTGGTTCCAGTCATTTATGAAACGACACCCAAATTTTAGCATCAGGCAACCTGAAGGGTGCAGTTTATCACGAGCAATATCGTTCAACGAGCATACTGTATCTTTGTTTTTTAATAACCTTCAGAAGGTATTTGTTAGATATGAAAATTTAGCTGATCCATCCAGAATATTTAATTTGCATGAAACAGCAACAACCACAGCTCATAAACCTAAAAAGATAGTGGCTCGACGAGAGGCATGAAACAAGTGAGTAAATGCACAAGTAATGAACGAGGCACTCTTATTACAACCTGTTGTATTATTAATGCAGCTGGGAATTCATTAGCTCCTACTATGATCTTCCCGAGAAAGAAGTTCAAAGAGCATATGATTGTTGGGGCTCCGCTAGGATTGGCCAATCCTTCAGGGTGGATGACCACTGAACTTTTTGTAGAAGTAATGAAACACTTCATAAAGCAAAGTGCCAGTTCTAAAAAAACCCAAGCATATTAATAATGGACATCATGAGAACCACATATCTGTGGCTACTCTGAATTTGGCTAAGGACAATGGTATAACTATAATAACTCTACCACCGCATTGCTCAAATAAACTCCAGCCTCTTAATGTGACTGTCTTTTATTCGTTCAAAGCATTTTACAATGCAGCAGTCGATAGTTGGTTGTTGATGCACCTTGGAATTCCATTGAATATTTATGCTATTGCAGGATGTGTTTGCCAAACTTTTCAACGATTTATGACTCCCAAGAATATTACCTCAGGATTTAGGAAGACAGGAATTTTTCCTTTCGACAGAAATTTCTTTACAGAAGAGGATTTTCTTTTGAGTAAGGTAACAGACAGAGCATTTGTGGAGCTGTCTGTTGAGGATGAGTCGAATAAGGGATTTGCAGATGGTGCTGGAGGAAGCCAGGAGGATCAAACTGCTAATGTAGAAATAATAACACCACTAGTTACAGATGCAGCGAACTCAAATATTAAGAAATTTATTTCTGCAGAAAAATTAAAAGGATTTCCCCAAGCAAAAGCATTAACAAGTGGGCGGAAAGGTCGACAGAAAAGAAAGAGTGCAATTCTGACTGATACTCCGGAGAAGTCGGCTATTGACGAAAAGGAGCTAGAGAAAATGAAAAAAAAAGCCTTTCAGAATTCTAGACTCAAGGATCGAAAAGTAAAAATTGGTCATCTATTATGTTCTTCAGATTCCAGCGACGAAGAAGAATTTATAGCACAAGAGTCTGGTGAATTAGAACTTGAAATGGAGATGGAAGAGGTGCCGGAATTTAATTTCGTTCCAGTCCAAAGGAAAGTTGAGGTCAATGAATTTGTTCTCGTGGAGTTTTCGACAAAGAAAAAAGTTTATTATATTGCTAAAGTCGTGGAAAATCAAACCGATGGTATTCTGGTTAGTTGCATTTTAATTCTCGTATTTATTTTTTAATTAATTTGGCTTTCTGTTTCAGGTGACGTATCTAAGAAGGAGCCAAAAGATTGCAAATTGTTTTGTGATTCCTGATATAGCTGACGAAGCCTCTGTTGCTTTGCAGGACATTAAAATGATTTTGCCGCCTGCACTTCCTATTGGCACAACCAAGAGGCAGGCGTCTCTTATAAAATTCCCAATAAGTTTTGATTGTCTAAATATTCGATAAATAGATGTATTTTTATAAAAGATGTGCTTTATTTTAAATTATTGCACTAAATAAACCTGACATTTCAAGTTTTTAGGCTTGTGTCATTGTGCCCCAAGGCTTGTCTTATTGTGCCCCACTGTGTGGGCCACAATGAGACAAAATAGTATATTGTTTAACGAGAGACGAAAGTAGCATTTTCTGCAAACGAGAGAACAATAATGTTCTCAAGTTGCAGAAAAAGCCTTTCGGCGAGTAATACACTATACTTTTTCTATAACCATGGTTCACTATATAGGTCTATAAAAAGTTTGAGAAAGTTCAATTATCTTTAAAGTGATCTTGACGAAATCGGGGATTTAGAGATATACCCCTTTTTAATGCTCTCTCCAAGAAGGCTTTAGGGGCTCCGCCCCTTTTCAAGAGGGCCCTCGGGGCTTCGCCCCTCTTCAAGGGGGCCCTCGGGGATCTGCCCCTCTCCAAGGGGGCCCTCGGGGATCTGACCCTTTTTAAGGGGGCTCTTGGGGCCCCGCCCCTCTCCAAGGGGGCCCTTGGGGCTCCGCTCCTCTCCCAGGGCGCCTTTGGGGCTCCGCTCCTCTCCCAGGGCGCCTTTGGGGCTCTGCCTCTTTTCAAGGGGGCCCTCGAAGCTCCGCCCCTTCCCAAGGGGGCCCTCAGGGCTCCGCCTCTCTCCAAGGGGGCCCTCGGGGTTTCGCCCCTCTATTTCTTCACGGCTAGCAGTGAAAAACGGTTTTGGAACACCATTTCCTTAGTTACAACACATATAAAACGTTACGTACATAATAATATTACTCTACTTATTTCCTATGTACGTATGATTTTGTTGCAGAGAATCTTTTATTCTTTTTTTGACGGCTGTAGAAAAAACGTTTTATTTCGTGGCAAAATTCGTGTTTTTATGGCGCGTTTGAATAACTTTTCTGTCTCGACCTAACGGTCTCGGCGAAAATTGAAATTCTCACGCGTCATAAAAAAACACTCATTTCGCGCACTTAATACAAAAATTACTATTTCCCACTTAATTCAAATCTTATTGTATGAGCCTGTAGTATACTTATTTGCGACTCATCTGAATTTATATTTAATTGTAATTGCAATAAATTCCAAAAATATGAATTTTCAAAAAAAACAATTTTTAAAATTGTTTTTCCGATTTTTGTAGATTCGGAATTTCGTCTTTCTAGATAGGTGTTTTGCTCTCAGCATATTATTCAGGGCTCCGGTACATTTGTTGGCTTATATTATTCTATAGTAAATTTCTTTTTCTTCTTCACATTTATTTATTTTGGCCCCCAAGTAAGTGAATTCTTCCACCTCTTCAAATCATTTTCCCCAAGTTGCTGTTTAACTCTAACATTTTGCTTTGTCGAAGTTCTCCAATTCTCATCACTTTACATTTCTTTTGGTTTAGTTGTAGTCCCATTTTAAATGCCTTTTCTACCAATCTGCTAGTTGTTTCTTTTAATTATTTTTCGTTTCTTGCTATGATAGCCAGGTCGTCAGCATAACCTATTACTTGGTGTCCCTTATTCAGTATGTCTCCTTTTCTGTTTAGGTTGCCATCCCTCATTACTTTTTCAAGTGCTATGTTGAAAAGCAAAGTTGACAGGGGGTCTCCTTGCCTCAATCCTGTTTTGACCTCAAAGTCTTCAGATAGTACTTGATTCTTTACTCGTACATTGTTTGATGTCTTTTTTAGCGTCATATGTACTAGTCTCTCTAGTTTCGGGGGTATTTCAAATGCTTGCATGCTTCTAATCAGTTTTCCTCTTTTCACGGAATCGTATGATTTTTTAAAGTCTGAATAACACTAATGCAGGGATTTTGTATACATAGCAGGTTGTTAACACTTCCTTCATTGTAAAAATTTGGTCAGTTGTTCTCCTTCCTTTTCTAAAACCTGCCTGGTATTCAGGGCCGGACTGGCCCACCGGGAAATTTCCCGGTGGCCTGCCCCGAATTATAAATTACAAATCATAATTATTTATTCCTTGCATAATTTTTAACACAATATTTTTTTATCAAAAAATAATCATAGCCTACGTCGTGCCACAACCACGCCTGTGGCCTGCATTATGCTGGATTTTCATAAAGAAACAGCGCTTAGACACAGAGTACTTATAGACAGAAAGTGAATAGTGGGAGAAAAATATATCCCCACTATGTGCTATTTTTATATTTCTACCAATCAGCAGATTGTGTCAAAGTGCAGTTATTTAGTTGCTAATAATCGTAATAATCACCATAATAATAAATAAACAAAGGTACTCGATTCTTTTCAAAATATAGCCGCTTCTTTCGGAAGTTAAAAATCCTCTCATTGGGTGGGATTAGTCCCCTTAATTTCCTTCTCTGCTTCCTTCTATAGTTGCCTGTGTGTTTTTGCTTTTTTTGTTAATAACACTGGTATACAAAATTTTGTCCCAGAGCAAGTAGAAGTGGTTTCTATATGTACTTTCCCCTTGAATTCAAAAATGTCATCAGAATTCTTCTATCACCCGTAGTTTTCAAGTTACACCTCTAGGGTTAAGTGGAAGAACAGCTCACTGCTTCTGCTTTGAGCTGAATCCCGCCCTCCATATATTTTTTCTTTATTATTAATGATTGAATATAGGTTTTTTTTTCTTTTTATGTAAATTGAGATCCACTGTTATATATGTAAATAAAGACCATATTATTATTATTATATACGTTATGGAAACGATACAATTATGATATGGTATTACGCATTTATAATACGTAAATGAATAAAAAAGTTGTATTGATTAAGCATTTAAAAATTAAATTAGTCATAACTGTTGTATGTTGCAATTCAAAAACGAGTCAGACGATGGTTTTCTTACAGACTTCGTCATCATCGTTTGTCAAAGGGATGTTACAAGCAACATCTGATTTGATTATAATGTTCGAATTACTGGTTCAAGCCATAGCTTCTCTGTGGTCAGTGTTCACTCTGTTGACATCTGTACATCTTTCGTGTGTATGTACTGATATAACAAGTTCAGTGTAAACGTTTCTCAGTGACGATGTATTCTAAATTTTCATTTCATCGTTTGAATTCAAGATATGTAGTGAATATTTGTTGTAGTGTTTTGGAATTGTGTGATTTAGCAAAATTCCTAGAAACTGTATAAATCCACCGAACAGCTTTTGCTACATTTGTGGTGAACTTACATTTAAATTTTAAAAACGTAGTTTTACTCCTCTCATAAAAAAATTTTATGAGCTTTATTTTGGCTGCCAAGCTGGTGACCAAGACAAATATTGGGCCCCTCACATTTGTTGTGCTACTTGTGTCAGACTGCTTACAAGCTGGTTGAAGGGTTCTCAGCACATAAATTTTGCTGTTCCAATGATTTGGCGGGAACCAAAAGATCATGCCACCGATTGTTACTTTTATCTGACTATTATTTCGGGCATTAGTTCAAAATCAAAGCACACTATTTCATACACTAATTTACCATCTCCCATGATACCTGTGGCTCACAGTGAAGAACTGCCTGCGCCTAAATCACTAGAAAATATCATACTTGGCGATGATAAACAATACAAAGATTTGGCAGAGAATAATGATGATGTAAACGTCGATCCAAACTATGAGGCTTTGTGTTACCAAAAGCGCATTTTCATCAAATAAAGGTGTGTAACGTTAATTTATTTTTTTATTTTATAATAATTGTAATTCTCATTTCATTCGTCATAGGTGGTGACATATTCACCTTAATATTTAATAATTATAAGTCCAGTCGCCAAATTCAAGTTTGCAAGTCCCACAAAGCTGCATACACCCTTGATGAAAACACAATGGATCATGGAAATTATTTTAAAATGTTTATGCTTTTGAGTAAAGACGACGTTGTATTAAATGAACACGTTAAAGATGTCATCGGCAAAAGTAAAATAACCCACGATCAGTATCTAAAGTCCCTTGAAGCGAAAAAATCGAAGAATAAAGTTAGTTCAAAAGCAAAACCAAGGCCTGCGGGTCGTGGGGGGGGGGGGGGCTAGTTACATTATTATTTTGTAAAACAACTTTGAATTATGTAATAGCGGTATTAGGCAAACTGATAAAAGGAATATGTATCAGAGGAAGTTCAATCCACAGGAATGTTTTCTTTTCAAATTGATACAAGTCAAGACTGCACTGTTCATTATAGTAAGATATGTTATCGATTAGGTACATGAAACACTGATCAGCAGGCTTAGGATAAATATGCACTTAAAATTTGAAATATATGCATGCAAATATGCACGTAAAATACCGAAAATATGCACTGAAATATGCACTTTTAAATATAATAGTTTAAGTAAAGTAAGACTAGGATAGATGCAATTTTTTATTAATTAATTCACAAATACAATCAGACATTTTTATAAAACGGCAGAAAGATATTAAATGTTATTAAATTAGTAATACAAATAGTTATATAATAAACTAATAATATTGAATTATAATTAAGATACATTTAAATGTTACTATTACATTTAATAATTACATGGTGTAATAAATTTTCAAATTTAAATTTGCGTCTATTATCAGAAAGAATGTTTTTGTATTGCGAAACAACTCTTTCGACATCGCACGATACAAGTGGAGCAAATTCCAGTTTGGCAATATCTGCAATATTTAAATTAACAAGGCTGTCATCAATTTTTGAATTATTTTCTAGCACGTCACTAACATTTTTAAGCTGGAGATAACCACTGTTTTTTGAAAGCACTGATCTTAACTTTATGATGAAATCCTTTTTCTTCAATACATTCAAGGCACTAACAACTTATTCCACTGTTTCAATGTTTTTTTTAATTGATGTTCCTTTTCCTTGCAATTTGCAAATTGCAGATAATATGCAAGTCAATTTGGTTGCGATGAAAATTAATTCTTCGCGAATTCCTTTTTTCTTTAAAATAGATTGTGCATCTTTAATGCATTGCGCTTCTTCGATATCGAATTCGTTTACAACAGTTTTTATTATTTCAAAGTTTTCAGCGTAATACTTCGCAGCTTCAATCCATGTTCCCCATCTCGTGATTACAGGCACAGGCGGAAGCGGCAGATTGTCTGTAAATTCCCTAAATTTTTGCTGACGACTGGGTGCTTTCAGAAATACTTTTTTAACACTAGATATTAAGAAATTTACATCAGGATAAAGAGAGCGAACTAATTCTGCAACACGATGCAATCCATGAGCTACACAAGTAACGTGTATCATTTTAGGATACAAAACCTGCAGGCCGTTCATTGCTTTGCATGTATATGGATCTGCATCCGTGCATACCACTAACACATTTTCATACAAAATTCCCGATGGCCACAAAAGACTTAAAGAATCGTTAAAAAACGCCGCAATTGTTGAATGATTTGTATGGTCCAACACTTTCATTGTTAGTACGAGGGTTGCTACATATGTATTGAGAATTGGCAACACTGGTGTTGCTAGGTGCGATTCGACTGCGCCATCGTAAAATTTGATATTTTTGACAATATACGTACTCAGAACGTTGTTATACAGACGCTATTTGTATTGTTATCAGTGACTTCAAAAGTTTATCTCGGCCAAAAAATGGATTTGAATCGTGAACACTTTCGTGCGATGATTTTTTACGATTTTCGACGTGGATTATCTCAACAACAGTGTGCCGATCAACTTATTTCGACTTTTGGTGATGAAGCACCATCCAAGGCCACAATATATCGATGGTTTCGTGAATTCAATCGTGGACGTACTTCGCTGGCAGACGAAGTTAAAGAAGGTCGTCCAAAATCGGTCGTTGTGCCAGAAAACATTGATGCTGTGTGCGAACTGATAATGCAAGATCGTTATGTGACCTATCGTATGACAAGCATACATAAGATATTGCATGAACATTTAGCTGTCAAAAAGATTTGTTCGTGATGGATTTCGCACAATTTAACAATCGATAAAAAAAAGAGTCGTGTGAATTGGTGCCAGGATATGATGAAAAAATACAACCGCGGTGCATCAAATGCAGTGTATAACATATACACAGGTGATGAATCTTAGATTTATTGTTATGAACCCGAAACTAAACAGCAGTCAACTGTATGAGTCTTCTAAGATGAGCGAAATCCAACAAAAGTTGTTCGTGTCGCAGCACTTTGAAGCAAATGGTGGCCTGTTTCTTCGGTATAAATGGTCATGTGGCAGCCGGGCCTTTAGAGCAACGTAAAACAGTCAACTCTGAATGGTACACAACCATTTGTTCGCCAGAAGTCGTCAGTGAAATAAGGAAAACGAACCGCCGACGAAGGATCATTTTCCATCACGACAATGCGAGCTCACACACATCGGCTCTAACAACCGGTTATTTGCACACTCAAAACGTCGAATTGATGGGTCATCCGCCATACAGCCCTGATTTGGCACCCAATGATTTCTATTTGTTCCCTCAAGTGAAAAACAAACTACGTGGACAACGCTTTTCGACGCCACAAGAAGTTGTTAATTCATTCAAAAACCATGTTTTGGGGATACCTACTTCGAAGTGGAAAAACTGCTATACCAATTGGTGTAATCGAATGGAAAAATGTGTAGATCTTAAAGAAGAGTATTTTGAAAAACAATAAAGAAGTTTTTACACCCCAATCATTGTTTTTGTTATTCATTCTCAATACATAAATAGCAACCCTCGTAAGTAAGACTTTTCCTTTTCATCGTCCGACTCCAAAACACCAAACACAAAATTTGCAACAGCCCTGTTTTCCACATCGGTTGTCTCATCAAGTGAAACCCAAATATTTTTATTGTATTTTACAGTTTCCCTCATTTGGTTCAATGTAGCACTGTACAGGTCAGGAACGTAATTTTTTCTTAACGTTGATTCGTGAGGAATATCTCGCTTCATGTACTTCTCTAGAAATTCTGTGGGTTTGAGATTTTGTAACTTTGCTAAAGGTATATCGGCAGATATGAAAGCTTTACATAAATCGTAATTAAACTCAGAATTGTTCGGTCCTGGTTTTGGCATTGTGCTGATCAATAATTGTTGCTGTTTATTAGCAGTTATTTGCTTTTATTGCTCAGATGTTTTCCTGTTTACATATGCTGAGTAACTTGAAATTTTTTCGAAGCTGCAATTGCGACTTCGCAATATCGACAAAATAACACACTACCATCCGTGGTAAAGTCTTCAAAATCTTGCACAAACTGCTTTAGAACTACACTTAAAGATCTTTTCTCTTTTCCCATTTTAAATATTAATTTGGGATTTGATTTGTGTTTCATATACGAAATTCAATGTTAACTGTAAGATGGATGTTGGAGAACTAAACTTGTGGCTCTACTACAAAATGAAACTTGAAGAGGTGGCAAGAAACAGATTAGTACCGATTTCCTAAAACATATTTTGTCAATCAACACTAAGACCCTTTTACAAAATTATCTGATTAAATGTTAAACCAGTAATACCATTCATCACTCAAGAGTGGTGAAGTATAAAACTGCTCATTATATAGCCCCATTAAGGTGGCTTAACCAAAACATAAGTTTACCTGGGCTATAATCCCTAGACCATTCTAAGGCTTGAGGGAAAAGGATTTGCATTTCCTTGCTTAAACTTAAAAATTATCAAAATTTAACCAAACGTTTAAACAGATGTATTTTTTCATACTGTTCTGTCATTGAAAGTACTAACAACTTGCAGAATAAATACATTTTATGCAACTAGAAATTCAAGTTTTTAGAAATATGCAATGTTAATCAGAAACCTTCAAAATATGCATTTATTCTATAAAACCGTAAAAATATGCATTTGCATATGCAGATATGCAAATGCATAACTATCCTAAGCCTGCTGATCAGCATGGTAAAAGCAAATCTTCTTCCTCCTCTTATTATAGGCCAGTGACCTGTTTTAACCACAAAGTGGTTCTATGAGCCCTCTTTATCTTTAAGCCCGGGTAGGTGGCCAATCTTGCCCATTGAAGGTGAGGAAGAGTTTACTTGTTTAGGGGTTAACAACCGCCGGGATTCGAACACGGGCCGGGTGCCTGAGAGGCGAGCATTTGCTTGCGGGCCCATCCGCTCACAAAATTGCAAATTATCGACCGGAAATGCATTTTTTGAACTTCTTAATGCAGAATTTGAAGCTAATAAAATAGATGTGAAGAAATATGTAGAAAACGCAACAGACGAGGCTGCAAGCATGCAGGATGTTTACAATGGGTTTACGTCGCGGCTAGAAAAATCTTCACCCGGAATTTACATCTGGTGTTATGCTCATGTTTTGAATTCAGTAATTGTTGATATAACACAATCTTCTTTGGAAGCGGATCCCTGTTTGAATTATTAAATTTCTCCTTACTTTGTCAACCACTCAAGTTGCATGTGAACGAAGCTTTTTGATTTTGAAACATGTTTACGCATGTTGATGACGTGTGAAAGAGACATTTTAAGTGATTTGGACAATGCAAAAATAATAAATTTGAGTGCTGAGAAGAGCAAACTTCTAAAAAAATTTTACTCTTTTAAATTCATAATAATATCACGGGGGCACGGTCCACCTTCCCAACCCTATTGGCCCGTCTCGTCATTCTTTTCCCGGCCTGAATTTTTTTGCCAGTCCGGCCCTGCTGGTATTTCTCTAATTGTGGCTCCCCGTGCTGGTATTCCTCTAATTGTGGCTCCACTATCGCGTCTACTCTTCTTTTTATTATAGTGGCCATCACTTTGTACATTACATGTAATAGTGAGATGCCTCTATAGTTGTTACACTCTGTTGGATCTCCATTTTTCTAGTATCGGTCAGTGGCGTAACTACGCCGATGCAAGGCATCGGGGCCGACACAGAATTCTAAAAACACGCTTTATTAGTTAAAAATAATAATACAAAATATGGCGAAAAAGTATTATTGTTTTGTACCATCCAGCCTTCTCTAAAAAAATCGGCCTATGTAGGTATTGGACGTATTGAGGAGACTGCATACGCACTACGCAGTGGTGTACTATACAGGCACTTAATACTACCTACCTACATGCCTACAGACATAAAAAGAACAAACGCTGCACGTTCTGAAATATATCTAGGACTGCAGTCGTAGAGATTAACCAGTAGCAGTACGCACGCATGTCATGATATTTTGGTAAACATTGTTTAAATAAGGCCAAGCGCCAGTATATTAACAGCGCTGCTGCCTGCTGCTATTATTTTTTGTATGTTATTTCGCGACTCGCCGACTCCTTTGTAAACGTGAACATTATACCTAGGGGAAAGTGGGGCACATTCAACCAATTTTGACAAAATATTTTATTTTAAAATTTCAGTAACATGTTGAAGAAAAAAAATCACTGTATAATAAATTACAGACCTTTGCACTGAACCTAGGCATAAAATAATTTAACAAATGGTTGAATGTGCCCCTCCGGTGGGGCACTTTCAACCAACAGGTGGGGCAGTTTCAACCACAGTCATTAAAAAAAAACTAAATAAGCAATTCACTCCAGAAATTTAGCCAACGCTCAACAATAACAATGGTAACATAAAAGGCAAACCTAGAATATTTTTTTAAATTAATTATAGCAAAATTTACAAAAAAAGTAACCGTTAATTAACATTATAAGCAGAGATATTCGCCGCAAAGTTTAATAACGATGATGTTCTCGCCGTCTTCGCAGAATTAGGGGCTGGCAACTTTAAAACAATGTCGCAACGTTGAACCATTGATATATCATCAACAACCGGATAGCAAAATGTATAACCTGGAGGCTTTCGGCGCAAAAATTTTATTAAAAATTCATCAATTTCTGTGACTTCCATTACCTTACCAATGTAGTAATTGATTTTAGATTTAGTAGGGAACTTTACGAGTAAAAAATCGTCTTCATTAATAACTTCATCGTCCTGCAATAGTTCCATTTCTACGCTAAAGTCGTCACTAGGATCATCGGATTCCAGAAAAATTGATTTTTCGGACTCACTTGTACTACTACTCTCTCTTCTCATACTTTGTTTTAATGTAATTTTTGGTTTTGAAACGAGTTGCTTGGTCACTCTTTTTAATTTTCGTTCTTCCTGATTTTTCTTGCGCAATTTCCTTTCACGTTCTATCTCTTCTATTCGTTCTTTCTCAGGGGTATCCGTATAAATTCTGGATTTGCCTTTTCTGTTTTGGCGCCGGTTTCGCTTCTTTACAGTAGGCCTGGGAAATGGTCTTACCATATCTGGTGTGATAATAGTGGATGACTTGTCTTTGCCAAATTTTTGCTCTGTGAATGTGGTACCTTGTTTAGGAGTGATGTCATTTAAAGTTCTTTCCAGCGTTGAGAATGATGTTCCAAAGGACGTTGATGGTAAATTCTGTAAAGGGTTTGGATCATCGAATATATTGTTGTCATGAATGTCTATCTGATTTTCTTGAACGTTTCCATTGTCATCAACGATTTTGTTTTCTACAATATTCGCAAAACTTGATGCAAAGTCTTCGTCGCTGAAGGCCAATCTATTAATGGGCCATAGCCCCGGTTTTTCGAATGCTTTTATTATATTTTTATGACTAAATGCCATTTGGAAGGCAACTTTAGTTAACTGTGCAATTTGTTTAATAGTTATCGTTTTCCCAGGATTCATCGTCATCCAGTCATTAAAAGTGACGGAACAATAACTTTTGAATGGCCCAAAGACTGCCACGTCTAACGGTTGCAATTTGTGCGATGTGTGGGGTGGAAAGGACACCATGATTATACCATTATCGCGGCAAAAGTTTATTGCTCCTACTGTTATATGGGATTCATAGTTGTCTAAGAGAAGAAGCAGTTTATTATCTTGCGAGCAGTTGGTATGCTTCTTAATATGGCTCAGAACACTTAAGAATAAATCACCAGTCATCCAACCAGTACGATTACCTAATGCAATGCTAGACGTCGGTGCATCGGTTAGGTATTCATCAGGATTACGTACTCTCGGAAACACATACACGGGTGGTAGTGCATGGCCCACTGCATTTATAATCCCTACAAACGTCGACAGTTCACCTCTTTCTGCAGATGCGGCTTGACTTACTTGTTTCTTCCCTTTTGCTGATACTATTTTGACAGGTTTTAAAACGGTTGCGACGCCTGTTTCATCTAGATTAAATATGCGGTCAGCCTGAAAATTGTACTTTTGTATGACTGAAACATAATTCTCAAAAAACTCTGAAACACTACGCTTATTAAACCCTGTTGCCCTAGCCAAGCTGGTGCTTTCAGGCTTTCTAAGGCTTATCTTATCCTTATTTCTTTTCATGAAGGATCTTAACCAGTCTATTCCTGCTTTATTATTGGTATACCATTGGTTACGAAATTTGCAATTTGGCAGGGCATTTGCATATTCATATGATAAAGTTCTAATTTGTTTGTATGTTAAACCATAGTTCATATCTGAACAGATTTTTATATAATTTACCAAATGTGTTTCCTGCTCGTTGTTAAAAACCTGACATACAGTATATTTGCTGGAAAATGTAGGTATATTTTCATCATCTTCGTGACTTTCATTCCCAGAATCATCGTCATATAGTCTTAATAATTCCGCTGGTGAGTGTTTTTGTTTTAATTTATGAATTCGCGAATGCAAGGTGTCGCGTTTGACATTAAAATCTCTAGCGGCAACTCTTTCTGACATTCGTTTGCCCAAAACTTCCTTAATTGCATTTTTCATGCGTTCTTCGCATATGCTCACTCGATTTGTTTTTGGTTTATAATTTCGCACCATCTGAAATACAACCATAATACCATTAACAAATAACAAACCAATTTACATGTCAGTATGGGGCACATTCAACCAGTGGTTGAATGTGCCCCACTACGGTTTTAGCACAATATTATGTAACAACATCTCCACACTTCAATTTGAGGTTAGAACTGATTAAGGGTAATATTTCAGATAGGCATAGCAAACACATGGACCATGAATGATATTAATTCTAGTGAAAATGTGATTGCATTCAATAAAACAAAAAAAAATAAAAACTTACCTTTAAATTAGGTTTTTCACACAAAATTTTTTATTTCAACATACGCAGCAGCAACAGCACTCATATTTTACTAAGAAGTGAAGTTGGCATCAACACGTCTGCCATGATTTTTGCGGGCGGGAAATTTAAAAAACATACAAGTTATCAATGCTGGTTGAATGTGCCCCCTGGTTGAAAGTGCCCCACTTTCCCTTACTTGTACATGGTATTAATAATTGATGTCATTCATTCTAAATTATTGGTACCTTTAACATGGATAACATGCACTCAGAGAAAAAATCTGTCAACGCAGCTGAACAGGAACAATCAATTGAATTTTCTCTAAAATTTTAAGCTGAAGTCAGAAATGTAATAATATACCGGGTGTTCTATTTAACATAGGAGTTTATAAAAAAATAGGAAAAAAACAAAAGAAACCCATTTTAGAAGTATTCAACTGGAAAATCACCTATCTCACATCAATACACATTAAAAATGTAAAGTTTGAAAAAATCGTTAGTCGTTTTTGAAAAAATCGAAAAAAATTGGAAAATCACAACAGTAAATGCCATACTTCTGGTTATGCGATTTTCTTCAAAAGCTTGCTGTCGCATCTAGATAGTACACAAAACTTAGATATGAAGTTTCGTCATATCGCTTTTCGTTTTTGAGATATTCTTTTTACATACACACCGACTCACCAATTAGTCCAGTCAGTAGAGGTTTTTGCCTTACAAAAAATGGAGCATAAACGATTTTTATATATGTTGTTTAGGTCGAGATCCTAATAAAAAATCCAAGTTTTCGACCTTGGAGGGGCGCCGCGCGAGCAGCCACCTTGGATTAAAGGTGCTAAAAACTGGCTTTTTCCAAATGACTCCGCAACGGTTGATCCTACGCCAAGAAAGCTAATTCAAAGTTAAAAAAGACAAGCTTCTTGAGATTTTTTGTAGATAACTATTTTTTGTAAGTCTAATATGAAAGGAGTTACAGCGGCGGAAAGATAAACATTTCTCTAAAAAAATGTGTAATATCTCATTTTGAAATTTTTTTCTTGTATTATTTCTGGCTATTCGTTACGTAGTTATAATAATTTGATAAACGTATAGTAAACTCATTTCCACATCACCATGGGGTAGAGTAATAGGCGCTCTTTTTATTGTGGTATCCCCAGTAGGCCCAAACCACAGATGCTCCAGTTTAGTGATGTTTCGTGTTCGCAATTATATTATTTAGTTTTTTAAATTTTTGAAGGCCCCGGTGGGTAGATGTTGACGTCTCCATAAGATTCTTTATCCTCAATGTTATCTTCGAAGTAATTGCTCCAGAGACTTGGGACTTCCAGTGATGAAATGTCCTCATCTTCGTCCCCATTCTCGATGTGAACTTCTGGTGCATTTTCGCATGATTGGCCATTACAGAATCTACACAGAATAGAGAACTTCATCCCACTTTTCCTGCAGCCACATGCTCCGCCACATTCTTTTTTACAATGGCATGAAATTAATTTTAATAAAGTGTTGGGTGATGGATTCTCTCTCATTTTTACTGGAGTGAGTCCATTCGTGCCAACTTTTCAGCCCCAGTCTCGTGAATTTTTTTCAATTACATACCACTGTGGACCTGGTGATACGTCCTAAATGCGTGATACTGTGCAGCGTCCTTCGTTGGTGGCAAAGAAGCAAAAGCAAAATTAAATGTGTTTCTTGCACTTGAATTTCTTGGTAATGGACTTCTTCCAAGGTATTTTCTTCCATGTAGCCACCATACAAAACAACGAGAAAGCGTGCTTCAGCATCTGCGATATCATCTGGTTCGGCATCGTGATGTTTGAATATGCCTAGTGTCATTGAGTCTTGTGCTTTTCAGGACAAGCGAAAAAAAATTGTTTTTTCTTGGTTGTAGACGGACGACGTTGTGTCGCAGCCACTAAATGCCTGGAGAAAGAAAATGTTTTCAGCTGCTTTTTCATATTTAAAACTATTTGCAGAATACACTCTTTTAACAATTTTGCCTCTCCCAGGTTTCTGTAGGTATATGTTGCTAATTTCGTCAGCAGAACTAGAAGATCGACGTCTTCCCCAATGGCGAAAACAGCATCAAATTTTGAGCACAAACAAATCGCCGTGTTGACAATCAACACATCAGCATCTTCTTCAGCCTGCTTAACTGTAATACAGTAATGTTCGAATGTTTTTACAGCATAGAAATCAGACGGACTTTATTCTTTTCGTTTGCTAGAAATCGTTTTTGGGAAACTAGAACCGGCGTTGTTTCATCAAAATAACAGCCGCAGACAGCTGCTTTTTCGATCGGAGAAGTCTTTCTGCAGTCTTGGTATTTTTTTGTCCCCATCAAACCGATATCCATCAAAAACAACGACTGCATGTGCAAGTATATAAGTGACTTATAGTTGCGTTTATAAATTAAGAACTATTCCATAGCTATACTAGATGAAAATAATTTTTGATCATACTTTGTATTTCTCTATAGAACGTTATTCTGATGTAGAAAAATATTACAAACAATATAGTGTAAGTTGTTCTTACAAAATGTACCAACAAAAATAAAGTTTAACGATATTTTGGTGAAATGTTCAACTTTCAGCTGCTGTAACTCGTTACATATTACACTTACAACAAAAATTAATATACAAAAAATGTCAACAATTTTGTCTCCTTTAACTTTATATTGAACTTTTTTGACGTTGGATCAATCGTTGCGGAGCTAGTTGGAAAAAACCAGTTTTTAACACCTTTAACCCTTTCGAGCCGGCGGTTTTTTTCAGTGATTTTCCGCACAGCCTGACGTTTTAGCATTGGCTCACAGACTGACGTCGGATAATTCCGACAGTGAAAACAAAGCGAAAAAAACGAATAATATGCTAATACTTGTATTTTAAATTTTAAAAAATAAAGTTTATAGAAAAGCAAAGTACCATACATTCTTCCAATATATTCCTAATATTAATAATAAGTAGAACAAGTCAAAAATAAACAAATAACAAAAATTATAAATGTAAAGAACACCGAAAAAATACAAAAATCGAACATTAAAATTTTTTAATTGTGTGGTATGTCTCGAAACAAGGAGCAACACATAAGCCTACGTTACAGTCTTTACACATATATCGAGATTCTTTTCTTTTTTTGGCTCCCATACTGGTGTTAGCACATACAAAACAGCGCCTCATAGCTCTTTTTGATTTTTCCGTGTCAGGTACTAAGGACGGAAAGTGACGCTCTGTCAGCCTTTTGAAGATGGCACCAACACGGCGAGGCACTTTATAGTCAAGCATATGCCTAAAAAAAGAGAATTTACATTTTACATTGCTATCCAAACACATATAAGATATAAACTTGCCTTTCTAAAATCTGACGAACAAGATTCAAGTGAAATACTGCTAGCGGCACTTTCTTCTGGGTTTGTGTCAAGTACAATGCATGGGAATTTAGAATACAAAGGTCCAAGGTATGGAAAAATAGTTTTTTATACCATTTTATGTTCTTTCTCATACAATCTATGCTGCTAACTAACATGTCCGAACGGTCCACAGCCCCCATATTTTCGTTGTAATCCACCACACACAAAGGTTTTTTTACGTTTTCTCCAGTTTTTCGGTCTAGCTTAGGTAAAGTAACTATTTCGTTTTCATGCATTGAAGAGAGCATGGTGACATCTCGACGGTCCTTCCACTTCAATGCTAATAACTTATCACAACTTTTCCAAATTGTCTCCCCTTTATTTAGTTTTGTCCTTAGTTCTGGCATACCTCTTCGATTTTGACGTACTGTTCCACAGGTATTGGTTTTTCTATTATGTAGAAATAACGACAATGAAGGACTAGTATAAAAATTATCAGTGTAGAGGGAATGTCCCTTATCCAGATATGGCGTCAACAATTTGATTACAACTGCACCTGTAACACCCAAAAAGGGGTTGGTCTCTGTATCAATCTCCGTTTCTTTACCAACATAAACAATAAAGTCTAGAATAAACCCTGTATCGCAATCGCATAAAACATACAATTTAATTCCAAAACGATGTCTCTTCGTTTTGATGTATTGTTTAAATACGAGACGTCCTTTGAATAGAACAAGACTTTCGTCGATAACTAGACACTCAAACGGGTACATTGCTGCCTTGAAATTTTCTTTTAGTTTTTCCAGCACATTTCTAATTTTAAATAGACGATCATGCTTTGGAGTTTCTTTATTGTTGCAGAAATGCAAATACCTGTATATTAAAGAAAATCTATCTCTTGACATGCATTGTCCAAAAATAGGAGAATTCATCAGAGGATCAGTGGACCAATAGTCATGTAGAGTTAATTTTTTATTTCTTGGCATGAGTAAATTTAGTGCCAAAAATACATAAAATTCTGACTTATCGAGGTGTTTCCAGTTTTTTGCGTTCTCTTCAGCATAACGATTTGTTTCCTGTAGAACTATGTCGACAATTTCGTCCGTAAAAATAATTGAGAAATAGTCTATTTCCGCTGAATTTTCATTGAGGTTCAAATCCGGATTTATTCCACTTTGCTCATCCATAAACGTATGTTTATCGGGTTTGAATTCGTTATTTGTCCACGCTATTTCTGTTTGTCCCGTATTTATCTCCTCGGCGTCTTCGTACACAGTTCTCTCCTCGATGTCTTCGTGCACATTTCTCTCCTCGATGTCTTCGTACACATTTCTCTCACTATCGCTTGGGTTCTCTAGACATTCATCATCGCTTTCAACGCACTCACTTTCACTTGAACATTCAGGTGAATAATCGCTTGCACTATCACTCACAGGTTCTTCATCACTGACATAACTATATTCATCGCCCAGAACTTGCAATATTTCTTTAACCTCTTTAGGATCTAAACCACAAAAGTTGTCACCACTAACGTTTCGTTTAAATCTTTTAGGTCGCGACGCACCTGCTTCCTCTAACGAAGACATCTCGAATACTACTACAACACGTGCAGCGTAAAGTAGCTGCATTTATTACATTCGACTATAGTCGGATATATCCGACGGTGTCGGATTATTCCGACAGTCGTTTCTGAGCCACGCTAAGCGTGACGGAATAACTCGACGGTAGGTTCTCAGCCATGGTTACTTTTAAATGATGTCGGATTTACGCGACAACCGTCTGTTGAGCTGTAAAACCTGAAACGTGTATATCCGACACCCGTCTGTGAACCACAACAAGCCGGACCGGATATATCCGACATTCGGCTCGAAAGGGTTAATCCAAGATGGCGGCTCGCGCGGCGCCCCTCCAAGGTCGAAAACTTGGATTTTTCATCAGGATCCCGACCTGAACAACATATATAAAAACCGTTCATACTCCATTTTTTGTTGAGCAAAGGCATTTTTTCGTCTCTACAGACTGGACTAAATGCACAAAACCATGGTTTTTTTGGGTTCAGGGGACTCTAAAACATAAAGATCTGTTGAAAACTCAATTTCGAATTTTTTGGGGTTAATCCAATACGTCCTGTAAAAGGAAGTAAAAAGTTAAAACTTAAAAGCATTTCGGCCTGTTTTGTTGAGTTTATACTACATGTACCTGTTCAGGACAATCAATAAATCAAGAGTTTTTATAATTATTAAATAAATGACTCATAATTAAACGAATTATAATTTTATCTTTTGTTTTCGATTGCCTGTATAGGACAAAATGATTTTAGGTGTAAAATCAATACCTACTTCTCATTTTTATGATACTGAACGTAGTTTTTTAGAACCAACTTTTAACAGACACCTACATCAACTTGAGAATGATGCAAAAAACTTGGAAATTATATTTTAAACTTTAATTTTAAATACAAAATTATTTACATATATTATTATCCACTTTTTGATGATCCTGGTGATGAATCTATTGACGAGAATCCTTGTGATTAATCCGATGAAGGCGTGGAGTTTATGAAACAAAATTAAACAATTTGTACACAATAAATTGCCAAACTGCACTCACTCAACTTAACCTCACACATGAAACTTGGCATTTAAATACTTTTTCATTGCTTGTGTAAATGCAAACTAAACTTGAGCTACGTTACGAAGGCGAGCCATGTAAACAAAAATTCTGACAATTCTCAATACGGCTTAAACCAGTTTCACACTGTGCGCATTTTACGTAAACGTCCGTTGTATGTTGCTGTAAAAGAAATATCCGCACAACAAAACAACACTCATTCCTCCTCTAGTGTAAAAGCGTGCGTAATCGGTGTTCGACTTTCTCTTCGAAACAGCCAACCACAGAATGCCTTTCTATCACGTGATTTTCAGTGTTCGTTTACTTGGCTTGCCTTCCTAACTTGGCTGAAGTTTAGGTACTTACATATTTAGTGCATCCAAACTGGAGTATAATTTTTTTATAACCTTAAAGAAAATGCAAAGGTCTTATAATAAGTCACCAAAACATAGTTTGATTAAAATATGAATAACTTGTTTTTGGATGTTTTCAAAGATATGGATCTGTCATTTTATGGAGGGTTCAGAGACTTTTTGGATGCGCTGTATATAAAACGAAGTTACATTTTATTAACACCCAATTCTCCAACTTCGTTAACACTGCGGCTTGAATATCCTCCGTCGCAAATTCTACGATCACATTTTCCATTCCAAGGTCCGATTTCATTACTAATTCAATAGTTTGACCATTTGGATTAAATCCATTTAGGTCCTCCAATTTAATTTTGAATAGTGAATGGATACCCAACCCCACGAATTCAATAGGACTGTTTTCTTCTTCTGACAAAAACTGTAACGTAGCTTGGAGCTTTACTATTACATTATTATCGCCCATTAACACATTACAATGAAATTAGTTTGCCACTATTCATTCGTTTGGCTTTTTGATAAAGTTTCCAATTTTCTGAAAATAAAAAAGTTGTGACCGTTTGGTAACTTGGGGTTAAAAATGAGGAGGTTCGTTTCAAAACCTTATCCATTTTGAACGAAAATACGCTGTTACCGGTCACTTTACTTGGCGTTCTACTGTTCAAATGTATTGTGTCGTGCAAAATGCGCCTTAGTTAATTATGAAATCCAAATAAAAAATATTTTTGTAAAATGGATAAGTCAAGTTTTGAAACGGACCTTTAACATACGCACCTAGCATAGTAGTGATTTTGCTTTCGGTTATCATGGTGGATAAAAAAATGTATAAAGAACAAGCGAAAGTTGTAGTACAAGCACAAAACAATACCTGGTACAAGCGTCGCAGGGCGCAGAGCACAAAACAATAACTAATGGGCAGAGCACAAAACGACAAAACACAAAACAATACCTAAGCGCAGAGCGAGAATCATAAGTAGAACTCTTGCCTTGCAGTGTTGCCAGCTTGCAACTAAGCGAAATGCTAAAGCGATTATTCAAATCCGCCAAAAACTTCTCAATGTTAAGTTTGTATTGACCAAGTAAATATTTGAAAAAAAATAAAACAGATTTTTTTATTAATATGCGTATAACTACAAAATGAGGTTTAAATGCTATAGGAATAAAACAAATGATAAAAACTTAGTTGAAAAAGTCTGTTTCTGAAAAACGCTTAAATGAACTTCATCTGTATTAGAATTAGAAAAGTATTTTTTTCTACGACCATCACTAAAAGTAAACCTTTTACCGCTAGCTTTTTTCACTAAAACTGACGTTTTATAATATAGCGTGTTTAAAATGAGATCAGCTGTTTACTTTTAGCCCATGTGCTAAAAGTAAAGTGAGGTTATAAAACTACAATTTCGAACTGGAAGTGAGGTTGTAAAGTTATTCTAGTTACTTCTTGCGATAGAGGTAAAGTGTTTTTTAAATAATTAAAAGTTTATGTAATGAATAAAGTCAGATGTGTACTATTATAATTACCTTTGATAACTGATTTTGACAGTAATGGCTCCACAAACATTCACCTGCGCGTCAAGACCATCTCTTTATTATGACATAAATTATAACTATCTTAAATGGAAACCTTTGTTAAATCAACATTTATGGATTAATAACAGAAAATTTAAGGCCGTAGAAAAAATATTGTATGCAAACTCGTGCTAAGTGTTATTGCACTCGACATGTTATGAAACTCAGCCTTCGGCTTCGTTTCATAATTTTCATGTCTCGTGCATAAACATCAACTTTTAGCACTTGTTTGCATAAATAGCTATTCTTTGGATGTTAGTTTGTCTAATAAGGAAGGATAATTTTCAAGGTTGCAATTCTAATAACATTTATTGTTTTTTTTAAACTGCTACGTACCACAATGATAGCATTTAACAGTTCTAATTTCATTCTATTTCGAAGTTTTGACTAATTAAAAATTCCAGATTACCAGGTAGGTAATTCTTTTGTGGCCGATGGAGCCGCTAACCGCAAAGAATGGCACAGGCAACGTATATGTACTAAATCTAGGTTATATTATTTGAGCTTTGCATATACTCCGTTATTTATTCCTATCATCGCTGAAGCGTTATCTGTACCTATTCCTTGCATTTTACGCATGTCTAAATTAACCCTTTTCAATAATTTCATTAATGCATCAACAATCCTGGAAGCATCATAAGTTTCTAATTCAATTAAACCGAAAAAAGTGGTAACCACTTTGTCGTCGTTTGCACTATTATAAATTACAGAGCACCCTAAATATTTCGTTACAGTCAAATCGGTAGATTCGTCGATTAGGACGCTATAGAAACTATTGCCAATATCTTCTTATAGCATTTTAATAGAAAAATATCGCCAATACGTTTTTTACTTAAATTTACGATAAAGGAAATATTGGATTCACCCCAAAAATTCGAAATTGAATTTTCAACAGATCTTCACGTTTTAGAGTCCCCTGAACACAAAAAACATGTTTTTGTTCATTGCTCTGTCTGTCGGTGTGTCTGTGAACAGAATATCTCAAAAACGAAAAGAGGTATGGTGTTGAAACTTCATATATAAGTTTTGTGTACTATGTAGATCGGACAAAAAGCTTTTGAAGAAAATCGCATAACCGGAAGTATAGTGTTTACTCTTGTGATTTTCAGTTTTTTCGATTTTTTCAAAAACGGCTTTAACAATTTTTTTCAAACTTCACATTTTTATTACATTTTTAATGTGTATTGATGTGAGATAGGTGATTTTGCAGTTGAATACTTCTAAAGTGGGTTTCTTTTGTTTTTACTTCCTTTTACTATAAAGGAAGTATTGGATTCACCCCAAAAATTCGAAATTGAGTTTTCAACGGATCTTCACGTTTTAGAGTCCCCTGATCCCAAAAAACATTTTTTTTACTTCCTTTTACTATAAAGGAAGTATTGGATTCACCCCAAAAATTCGAAATTGAGTTTTCAACGGATCTTCACATTTTAGAGTCCCCTGATCCCAAAAAACATATTTTTTTTTATTGGTCTGTCTGTGTGTCTGTCTGTGGTGTGTCTGTGTGTCTGTCTGTGAACAGAATATCTCAAAAACCAAAAGAGGTATGGCGTTGAAACTTCATATATAAGTTTTGTGTACTATGTAGATGAGACAGCAAGCTTTTGAAGAAAATCGCATAACCGGAAGTAGGTGTTTACTCTTGTGATTTTTCAGTTTTTTTCGATTTTTTCAAAAACGGCTCTAACGATTTTTTTTAAACTTTACATTTTTCTTACATTTTTAATGTGTATTGATGTGAGATAGGCGATTTTTCAGTTGAATACTTCTAAAGTGGGTTTCTTTTGGTTTTTTTCTATTTTTTTTAACTCCTATTTTAAATAAAACACCCGGTATATTATTACATTTTTGAATTCACCTTAAAATTCTAGAGAAAATTTGTCTCTTCAACTAACACTCGATTTTGTACCGTTTTTGTAGAATTTGTAATTTTTGAAAATTTTTAACAAATGGTTAAAAATTAAAAATGACATTTTTGACTAATTATAAGATCACTGTAAAAGGAAGTTGTGTGAGTGTATCACACCAGATTTTTTTCATTGGTCTGTCTGTCTGTGTGTGTGTGTCTGTCTGTGAACAGAACATCTCAAAAACGAAAAGAGGTATGGCGTTGAAACTTCATATATAAGTTTTGTGTACTATGTAGATGAGACAGCAAGCTTTTGAAGAAAATCGCATAACCGGAAGTAGTGTTTACTCTTGTGATTTTTCAGTTTTTTCGATTTTTTCAAAAACGGCTTTAACAATTTTTTTTAAACTTTATATTTTTCTTACATTTTTAATGTGTATTGATGTGAGATAGGTGATTTTCCAGTTGAATACTTCTAAAGTGGGTTTCTTTTGTTTTTTTTCCTATTTTTTTTATTAACTCCTATTTTAAATAAAACACCCGGTATATTATAACATTTTTGAATTCACCTTAAAATTCTAGAGAAAATTTGTCTCTTCAACTAACACTCGATTTTGTACAGTTTTTGTAGAATTTGTAATTTTTGAAAATTTTTAACAAATGGTTAAAAATTAAAAATGAAATTTTTGACTAATTATAAGATCACTGTAAAAGGAAGTAGTTGTGTGAGTGTATCACACCAGATTTTTTTTCTATTTTTTTTATTAACTCCTATTTTAAATAGAACACCCGGTATATTATTACATTTTGGAATTCAGCTTAAAATTCTAGAGAAAATTTGTCTCTTGAACTAACACTTTATTTTGTACCGTTTTTGTAAAATTTGTAATTTTTGAAAATTTTTGACAAATGGTTAAAAATTTAAAATCAAATTTTTGGCTAATTATAAGATCACTGTAAAAGGAAGTTGTGTGATGTATCACAACAGATTTTGTTACTTCCAATTACGATAAAGCAAGTATTGGCAGGCCCGGACTGGCTCCTTTAGGGGCCCTCAGCTAGAGACCGAAGAGGAGCCCCGTTACCGAGGGGTCGGGGGATATGTAATACCGCCTAGGGAAGGGGGCCCGGGGGTCTCCCCCGGAAATGTTTCGAAAATTACATGCTTGAAAACCACATTTTCCGCTATTTTGGCACTTGAAAAGTAGTTGACTAAAGGCAAGATCTTTATCAAAAATTAAGCTTTTCTCTTGTAGTTTACTTACTTTTACAAGACATTTTTATATTATTTTTATTATATCTAAACTAGCTACACGCTGGAAAAAATAAGCAACTAATTTTATCATCATGATCACTTCTTAGATATAAGTCCAGTAATAAACTGTTTTAAGTATGACACTATAATGGTTAAAAAGTGACAATATTTTTTTTGTTCATTTATAATAATAAAAAGTTTTAAAAAATCTTAATGGTTAATTATGACAACAAATAAAAAAACTTTAGATTAAAAATGCACACTTACTTTAAATCTACAAAAACGAATGGTTAATATTAATATATTCAAAAACTTGTACATAGGATATTTATTTTATAGACGAAACATTTCTAGAGATACAGCGAACTAAGAAACTGAACTGTGTGTTGATGTTTTTACTAACCTAACAGCTTGTTGGCCAGTTCTTTACTGGTCCTGGCTACTTTATCTATAATTACATCTTTATCCAAGTTGTAAAATAAGTCTCTTTTTATGTTCATGAAAAGGAGATTGGAGATAAGGTCAAGAATTAAAGAATATCTCCATAGATTTCTTAATATCAGAAAGAGTTACAGATTTCATTTACCTGTCAAAGTTTAATGTAACGCTTTCTGATAGCAGGAAATCCATGGAAATATTCTTCAATTCTTAACTTAACCTACATATGAAAAAAGCATTGTCCCAGATTTATTTGGACACGACTGTACATACATTTCAATTGCTTTGTATACTAGAAAGTAGAAGGTATTTATGTAGTGCTGGGTGATGGTTATCACACGGTAACAAAATTTCAGAGCAGTAGTCGTCATTATCTCAGGAAGATTAGAAAACAACAGGTCTAACATGACCCCATTAGCATTTTGTATAGTGTTTAACTGCAGTAAATTGAAAGAGCCAAATGTATCAGATAGAGCCAAGGAAGCATTAATCTCCATATCAATTGCGTTACCTTAAACGCCAAAATTGTCATTAATCCATTTAATGTGTGGCAAATTAAAATCACCGAAGATCAGTACATTATTATTTATATTTTGAAACATGATTTCCTCTATAGAATTACATTGATCTGTGTATATATCCCCCGCAGACCTCGGCGGAATATAAACTGCACCCACTATAAGATAAGTTGACTGACAGGAAATTTTTACAAACAAGTGTTCAACATTAGTGTTAGTAACATAAATACGGCTACTGCAGAGATGGTTCCAAATAGCTATCAAAACACCACCGCCTCTACTCAAAACGTTAGTTTCACTATTCCGATCCTTCCTGAACACAGTGTAGTTCGAGAGTCCCAATTCATTATCAGAAATGTCACTATGCAACTATGTCTCAGTAAAAACTATTAAATCATAATCAGTATTGATAGTTACTGCAATTTTTAATGTTGTAATTTGGTACGAAGGTCACGAGTATTTTGATAGTACACAGTTAGTAGTTTTTTGAGTTACTACGGAAAGTGGCATCCACAATTGTAGGAACACAACTTCTAAACGACGTAGCTCGCTGCTGACGTTCAAAAATTTCTGAGATCAAATCCTCGTTCTGACCCATATTCAGCTTATTTGGGCATTCATGACATATTTAGCTGATAAAATTTACTCTCAAGTAGCTGCACTTTCTTAATTAACTCTGGTACACGAAAAACACTAACCTCACATGCTTCACAAAAGAATAGCAGTTTTCTCTACTTAACTTTAAGTATCTTATTTCGGTTTCAGATATTTCTCCATACTTTTTGCACACCTCTCTTTTACAGCCATCACATGGAAATAGTTGATCATCTTCTTTATCGCATTTAAAGCAAAATTTAGTCATACTGAAATTAGTAAACAGCCGACTTCTTTAAGGTTATGTGTTTACACCTAAAAATGTGAGTTTGACATTTCTTGTTCATAACACGGTACAATAATCAACAATATACGTTTTTGAAAAACAAAAATAAGCATGCTGTGTTCTATATCTAGGATGCTGTGCTAGCAACTGCAACAAAGATAGTGTAAAGAGGGGATAACGGTCGGCCTTACCTTTTGGCGAAAGTTATATTTGATATTTTGCCGGCTGGTAACTATCGGCCTAATTGGGCTAGCTCGCCGCGAGGGTCGCAGGGTTCCAGCTATGTTGAAAAAGTATAATAAAAAAAAGGAGAGGGCGCCAGGTCCTCGACTCAGTTCTAATCCATGTGCCGGACCGTGCACAAGGTAAAGACAATTTCCAGCAGAACAAAGAAAAATAATCAATTCAACCACCAAAGAAAATATTACAGCTTTATTATTAAATGGTGGATATGTACTATAGTGCAAACACAAACATAAATGTATAATAAATCAGGCAGGCGTTCAAATACATATACGTATCCATACGTTGTAACAATTATAAATTTCAATGTAAATATATATATCTAAATAAATTACAACAAATGCATGCAAAAAGAAGAAATGAAGTTTCGAGCCGAAAATAAATATTACCATGCAAATATTCGTAAAGCTAAATTTAGGCCGCGAATCGTTGGACGATACAAACACTCTAAAAAGAAACGAGAGTACGCAGGGCGTCGCGGAGACAATTAAAATAATTTAAATTGATTAAGCGCGAGTCGCGGAGCGAGCTTAAAATTTCGCGTATACCGGCTCAGAGCAATACAAGTCCACCTTGGCTAACGTTTCAACCCCGAGGGTTAGCCCTAAATGACGCGTTTGCGTGGCCACACATGAACGACGGTGTCCATATTAAAAATGCATTAAGTGTACGTATGTATATTTACATGCTAAAGATAGCAAAGGCTTGGATTTGCCCCTTACTCGGTTAGCGGAGATCTGCAAATAATCACAATGCTCCCGTTGTGGGTTCACGAGACACTACCACTGTAGTGTGCCTATCTTCACGCTGAACGTTTGACATGAAAACAGCAAAACTCAAAGCGTCCGAACCGTGTTATGCTGCCAAACCCGGGTGTCCTATGCAAGCGGGTGAGTAAAAGCGACGTCCAGATAGGACACAAGTGAAGCTCAAAGCCCTGTAAGTTCTACTCTATAAATTTTTCAGATAACAGAGGTCAGTGGATTGGGAGACCCGAAGGCACAAACGGAGCAATACACAGGTAAACCTTATGACCTCAATTTAGCAAGTAGCAGAGGGTAACCGCATGTCATTGCGCGGCGGTCTAACAAGAATAACACAATTACAAATATTACTAAACTAACGATGCACGAAACCTACTATCGCACAATCCGTGCTGATGAAATCACACATGCCCGAAGTGCTAACGGCATGAAACAGTATGATTCAATTATAAGTTACAACAGGCGCAATGCATATTAACTACAATAACGTCTTGCCTGCAGGGAAGTTCACCAGAACCTAACCTCTCCGTTTGCTTTGGACGTAGCTAGCGAAGCAACGAGGACGGCCGCAGCTGCGGGAGGCAGTGCCAGCTATGGAGGCTGCAAAACGACTTGCAGGTGGGTGTAAAGCAGTTGCTCACTCTTCAGCGTTGCCCACAAGAGTTGCAAAATTCACAGGCGATGCGACCATCTTAGGGGCCCAGTGCATCGGACTGGATTGTAGCAGGGTGCAGTCGAACGGGGTAGGTCTACTCCAGACAGGAAGGATTTCAACCATATGGGGAGTGTCTTAACTCCCACCGGAAATTGGCTAAAAACGCACAGAACCCAAATGTATTCCCGATTAAGAAGAAACTGGCCTAGTCTTACCTCAATCTGGGGGTGGAGCCGAAAGAACGTGCTAAAGTCGGTTCCAGGAGATCCGCCAAAAGCGAAAGGATGCAAGTAAGTAGCTAACCAATCATTACCAACGCCCACGATAGCGCAGAAATGCTTCCAGATCCCTCAAACAATCTATTCGAAGAGGCGAGCCCTACCAAAGGGCTATGAAGCACTTAGCTGCAGAGGAACACCTACTAGCACGACAATTTAGCTTGAAAAGGAAGCCGAAAAATTCAAAAACCCAGCCTACAGGTCATATGATAACAAAATTTGGGCCAGAAGATGCCAGAAAAAAAAACAGTCAGGCAAGTTTGACTGCAGGAAATGATAACATTGCTCTAGCAACAAATGGAATAGTTAAAAATAATTTGTATCACCGGTTGCCTTGCGGCCGTAACCAAATATTTGTAAAAATATAGCAAGAATAAACCTAATTTGCAAGATATGAGTAGTTAAACGAGGGGTTGCTTACGAAACTGCATGATAATTATAGGAGAGTAATTAAAAATAAGATATAGCCAATTATACCCAGTTTAAAGCATGCAAAAATTGGCAAAAGCCAACCATAAATATTCAGGTTCAAAAATTCAGCTAGCAAGTTCAATACAACGGGGGGCGCTCCAAAAGTATCGTAACAATAGAGTATATTCATATGCTGTATTACAGAAGAAGATAGCACGAAAAAGGGATGTTACACATCTTGGCACATAAACGTATGTAATTTTTTCGACGACTGACATCGAAAGTAGATTTTTTATTATACCTGCATCAGAATCGCCGTTTAAAGCACACCTGAGCGTGCGAATACAGGCGATTAAAGCTCGCCGAGCTTTAAAGGTTGTCAAGGAAACGACTGAATGCAACAACGGACATGGACACGACAAAAACGTAAATAATTCTCGTAACTATAGTAGCAATATTATTATGCCCTCTCGATTTATCACGACAAAAATTATTTCTAAGTTTTTAGTGCGTAATTTATTTCCAGTATTGGAGGTATAATAAAAAATAGCGTAAAGTATTCGTGGATAACTGGTCTTTAAAACACTTGCTCTATTTCGAGCACTCCGGCTACGCCGTCGTGCTCGAAAACTCGCGCGTGTTTTAAAGACCTTGTTATCCACTCATACTTTAATATACTATTTCTCACTGTCATTTGACAACAGAAAGTTGACATTTGCCGCTGAGCGTGCGTTTTCATCTTTTTGCCGCTCGCCGAGCGTTTTGGGTTTCCGCGTGAACAAAATAGGTAGCCACGTCCGAATGTTTCCTTGACAACGCCCGTCATTTGTGGAAATAATCGCGTCACATGTCATATAGACTGCGCGAGTAATGTTAACTTGATTGTCAATTAATTTTTGCGATAAAAAGAAATTTGATATTTTCCTTTAATAATATGCTCAGTCGTCGAAAAAATAGTATGTATGTTTCGAGCTAAAAGTGCGCTTGCCGCTTTTGCATGATTGCTGGTTTCGACTTCGTCTCAATCAGCAATATTCATGCGCAAGCGGCAAGAATGCACTTTCAGCTCTTAACATACAATATACTATTTAATGCTGTACTTGAATCTATATCATTCAAAATCACTGGATTTAATACACAATTGGATTCGATAGGGTTTGTTTTTTGTATGATTAACTTGAAAAGAGGCTTCCACGAATGGGGCCCCCAGTTAATCCGCTGCGAATTCCGGTTCAATGGGATTGCCGGGAACTGCCACTTAATAACCCTCGACTTGGGTTCAGTTATTTGTTGGAGTGAAACAAGACTTAACAAACACGAGTATATTGAGTAACAACGATTACAAACGTCACTGATGGACCGATGGTTTTTTACAATAGCTTCAACTGTTGTGACACGCTTGGATTGGCCACGCGAAAATAGCGAATCGCGCGTAACCGTCACACAAAACAACCTGGAAACGTCTTTACCAGGGAGCTAGACCGACCGCAAACCAGCACAAAGCATAGCTGAACTTGCTTACTCGAAATTCTGAATCTAACTGAAGCTGAATTGACAATGAACTCGCAAATTCAACAAGGAGGGGAAGGCTCAAACACTATTGGCTGAGGCGATCCTGCGTAGCCAATCGGAGCGTCGCACGTTGTTTAGGAATAAATGCTTATTTTAAGAAATCTTAATGCTAAGCTCTCTCAATGAGGCATTGTATTGAACGAAATCCATAAACACATGAGTCCCAAATACGCTAAGTCGGCTTAAGTCCTATTAGAAAGTGTATCCATCCGCTTAAAAGCCATTAAGGGAAGCTTACAAATTCCTTTCCAATATTAACAGAGGCAAACGAATACGGCAAGATGCAAATTTGACTTTACCACGACCTTTGAATGAGATAGAACAGTTATGACTTGAATTACATGAATAATTATAAGCAAAAAGGTTTTGATGCACGCATCTGTGTGAATCAAACATGCCGCCCCCGACTATGGCACGACGTGATTAAATCCCAAAATTAAACTGAAATCTAAAACTACCAAATAATCAAATGCATAACAAGAACTAATGACAGATGATAATCCAAGAGCCTTACAGATAACCTACAACTAGCATGAATACAAGCAAAGAAGCATCTAAACCTAGCAAAATGTTCAATCAACGAAAACTACCAACTAAGAGCAAAGTCAATGTTTATTGCCCTTGATCGCAATGTTCGTCTTTGGGTAGGATGTACACTTTACGCACCGAGCGTTTCAGGAGATTCCCTCGGGAATCGCGCACCTGCACCACACGCACAACACCATCCGCTCCTGGATATGTGGCCGAGATGATTGCCAGTGGCCAACGGTGGCTTGGAGATGCCTCGTCGTGGATGAGTACCACGTCGCCCACCTGGGGGGCTAGAGACGTGCTGGAGGACTTCCACTTAGGCCGGCGCTGCAGGAGGAGGTAGTTCCGGGACCAACGATCCCAAAACTGCTGGGACAGCCGCTGGACCAGCCCATAGCGGTTGAGACGATTTTCCGGTATGTCCTGGAGTTGGGCTTCCGGAAACGAAGTCAGCTTCCGACCGATCAAGAAGTGGGCAGGAGTAAGGACTTCGGGGAATGAGGCGTCGGTAGGGAGAACACAGAGTGGGCGAGAATTTAGTATCGCCTCCACTTGAGTCAGCACGGTGTAATACTCAACGAAAGTTAACTTTGCATTGCAAGATATTCTGATGACTTTACCCCCGCTTCCCAGATGCCGCCAAAGTGCGGAGAGCGTGCCGGAATAAAATTCCACTTAATGCTATGTTTCGACAATTCCTCCCTTATGCATTGCTCACTAGAGCCCGACAGGATATTTTTTAATTCCGATAGCTGATTTCTGGCACCGGTGAAACAGGTAGCATTGTCAGAAAATATGTTGGAGGGTAAACCGCGTCTGGAGATGAATCTCCTCAACGATGCGATGAAAGCCTCCGTCGTGAGGTCTTCCACGAGTTCAAGATGAATAGCCTTCGTGGCCAAACACACAAATAGGGCTACGTAAGCCTTTACTTCTTTCGCGCCTCGCCCGGATTTGTTTTTTATAAACACGGGACCCGCGTAGTCTATCCCGCAATTGCTGAAAGGAGGAGAGGGTGTGACACGAGCTTCGGGTAGTGATCCCATCAAGTGTTCATTCATCTTAGGCTTGGCCCGGAAGCATATCACGCAATTGTGTATTACTTTACGTATCAGGTCTTTGGCTCTCACGATCCAAAACTTATCCCGCAATGAGGCCAGTAACACCGAGTGTCCACAATGCAAGAGCCGCAAATGCTCTTGCTTCACGATTAGCAACGACAAAGGGTGACTAGCTGGTAACAAAAGGGGATGTTTCTGATCAAAGCTTAGATTGGAATTTTCTAGACGGCCGCCCACGCGCAGTAGGCCCTGATCGTCCAGAAATGGGTTTAGAGAAAGCAGCGCACTATTTTTCGGCAATGGCGCTTTCTGAGACAAAACTGCTATTTCTCTGGAAAAGACTTCCGCCTGGGCAATTTTGATCAGACGGCGAGTCGCGTCCTCCAATTCGTCAATAGCTGGAGGTCCTGACCAGCACGTTTCGTTGTTTCTGTTTCTCGCGAGACGCAGGCAGTACGCGACTACGCGCTGTAATTTTGTGAAACTGGAATAGCGCCTGAAAAGTTCAAATTCTGGGACGCGATGGTGAAGAGTGGCCACTACTGGGCGCGACTCTTGGGCTGCTAGCTCACCCGAATCAATTTTAACGGGCTGGGGTTTTAAGTCCGCCTGTGACAAAAACTCTGGCCCGTGCCACCACAAGCGTGAGTTGAGTAACTCCTGGGGTAACATTCCCCTGCTAATTATATCGGACGGGTTGCAATTTGTACGCACGTGAAACCATTCTTCCCTATTGCTTAGTTCGTGAATGTCGGACACCCGGTTCGCGACGAACGTCTTCCAATTACTCGCATCCTTATTTATCCAGTGCAGAGTTATGGTGGAGTCCGACCAATAGTACACGCGGTCAAATTTAAATGCGGAGGAATCGAGTATAGTTTTAATCAAACGAGCCATCAGTAAGGCTGCGCAAAGCTCCAGACGAAGCAAGGATATTGTTTTTAATGGAGCGACCCTTGACTTAGCACAAAGCAAATTGGTGTTGACATTACCGCGCGCGTCAACGCAACGTATATACACGGCGCACCCATAGGCTACAGAACTCGCGTCCGCAAATCCGTGGAGATCCATCGAATTTAAGTCATCGCAAATTACCCGTCTCGGAATTGCCAATGAGCCCCCGCTGTCTCTGGTCAGAACTTGGATGGGAGTTCCACGGCTGCATCTCTCGGCGCCTCGTGGTACGGCTATCACGGAAAAAAGTTGGTCCCGGCGGTCATACAACATCATGACAGTCGTTAGTGGGGTTGGAAGTCCTCATAACTGCACAGCGACGCCTATAATTGGCCTAACGGCTGTTGGCTGAGTGCGAATTAAATAAAAATAAATAAATAAAAGCGTGTAATGAAGAATGGAGTTCGTCGTATCTGGAGCGCATCTCCATGGGCACCGTTTCGTTCCATGACAACTTCAACTGCCAAAGCCGTTGCACGAGAACTTTCAAAGTTAGAACGCTTGGACCAAGTAGTCCCAAGGGATCGAATACTTGAGCCATACTAGAGAGCATAGCCCGCTTGGTAACTGATTTGCAACAGCTAGGGTTCACTCTGTAACCTAGCACGTCCCGCCGAGAGTTTTCTCAGTGGCGTCTTCCGTCAAAGAAATGGGCTCTACGCTGCCGCGATCCACACCAATGGCGCTAGCTACTTCACTGTCGTTGGATGCCCACTTTCGCAATTCAAACCCGTACCCCGACAAAGCGCTACTAATTTCGAATTGCGTTTTTATGGCTTCCGCCCTATTTTCAAAACCAGTCAGTAGGTCATCTACATAAAAATCCCGGCTAATTCTTAATGAGGCCTCTGGAAGCGATGCTTCGATTTCCTGGGCGATTTGTATCAAGAACCTAGTTGCTAGGTACGAGGCTGATTTAGTACCGTAGGTGACCGTTAATAATTTGAACCATTTTACCGCTGAGGTTTTGTCGTCACGCCATAAAATTAACTGGTATTGCGTCTGCGAGGGGTCCACGAGGATTTGCCTATACATTTTGGCGCAATCTGCTTTCAGCACGTACTTGAATTGCCTAAAGCGACAAAGAATTGCAAACAACGACTGCTGGACCACTGGGCCCTTATGTTGAAGGTCGTTAAGCGATACTCCGGAGGAGGACGCACAACTGCCGTCAAAAACAACGCGATGCTTGGTCGTTGAACTGTCCTCCTTTATGACTGGCAAATAAAACCGAGGATGAGGAAGGCTCGCTTCGTCGTCCACCTTGCTCAAGTGACCAAGCGACTCGTATTCTTTGAGAAATGCGGAATACGTGGTTTTCAACTCGGGATTTTTTGACAATTTGTTTTCTAATGAATAGAAACGCTTTAACGCTATACCGCGCGAGTCTCCCAGCGATGGAGCATCTTTCCTGAAAGGTATGCTCACGATGAACCTACGCGGCTCCGACGACGCCCGTTTCGTAGTCGATTGAAAATGTTCTTCGCAAAATTTGTCATCAGCAGAGAGTCGGCCTGATGAACCGTAAGCCCCCTCGATTTCCCAAAATCTCTGAATGCCGTGCTCGATGCCGGCTACACTTAAATGAACTCTATTTGAAAGAATGAGCGCTCGATTTTCGACATTCATGTTTCCGCCTAAAACCCAACCAAAAAGAGTTTTTGTTAAGAATGGCTTCTCTGGGCCCAATTTCACCTGTCCCTGACAGAGCACTTGCCAAAAGACATTCGCACCTAATAAAAGATCAATCTTTCCCGGTGTATTACAATCTGAATCGGCTATCACAATGTTTGGCGGGATCTTCAAATCCCTCAACGAGAAAGAAAGGACCGGCAGAGGGTCCGTAATTTTGTCTAAAACAACACAGCTCAGAATGTCCTCGTATTTCCCGTTGCGGGAGCGGATTCGAACGTTTGCTCTGAATTCAGCGTTCAGAGCCCTGGCACCAACACCCGACAGTGAGGTGATATTAACCCGTTTCTCAATTTTCAAATTTTGACACAAGTCGGCGCTAACTAAGTTAAGTTGGAATCCGGGGTCCAAAAGAGCTTTTGCGCGGGAAAATGACCCGGAGGATCCTTCTACGAATACGCTAACCGTGGACAATAAAACTTGCGCTGACGCCGCGATTGCAGGACGGCTACAAGCTGCTGAAACGGATGCGACGGGTGCCTCGCTCGGGGCGACGGCCCCGACCTCCCGTGTGTCGCTGCTGGTTTCTGGCGGAGCAGGACGCGGCGACGGAGTATTTTCGTGCGCGTCGCGCTTTGGACGCAAACACAGTAAAGTATGGTGCTTTTTTCTGCATACGCGGCATCTCGACGATGTGCATTTTACCACGAAATGTCCGGGCTTGAGACAATTGTTGCATAATTTCAAACGACGCGCCTCTTCGATACGAGCGTTTACCGACAATTTTGAAAATGATTCGCAAGCGCTAATCGAATGATTACTATTTTTGCAAAAATCACAAGAGTGATTACCTTGCTCTCTGGCTACATGAGCGCGTGCATGACTTTTTTGCTCGGATCCCTGATTTCCCAAACTCAAACCTATTTTCGCAGCTTCCAGCGAACCTAATAAGTGACTTTTGCTCTCTAAAAAATCTAACAACTCTCGCAAAGTAGGAAATTGTCCGGTATGTTTGTATAATTCCCAGTCAGTCTGCATTGCTGAGCTGAGCTTCGAAACTATGATATGGTGTCGACTGTGGGTTCCCCGTACGCCTTTAAAATTTCCAAAATTCTACCTACACTATCGAGCAGCCTTTGAACAGACGAATGTGAATCCTTTTTTACGCTCTCTAAACTGAATAACGCATTTATGTTTGAGTTTACTATCAGTTTCTTATTTTCAAATCGCTTGACTAGGATGTCCCAAGCAATGGTATAGTTATCGTTGGTAACTTTTAACGACGAGATTTAACTAGCAGCTTCTCCCTTAAGGGAAGAAATCAAATAGTAAAATTTCTGAACGTTGGTCAAATTAGAGTTGTTATGAATAAGCGATGTAAAGGAGTCATGAAATTGAACCCAATTCTCGAATTTCCCGAAAAGGAAGGCAAATCTAAGGGTGGTAATCTTAAGCCAGCGAGCTCTCCTGAAGGGCCACTTTGCAAAGAATTTTGACCTAGATTCGGTTTTATACCCGGACTCATCTTATTTTTTGATAAGAATTCCTCGACTGTGCTACTAATCTCGCTAAAGTGAGTCATAAAAGAGTCGAATTCATTGAAAAGTTCATCAAAGTGTTCAGCGTCGGCGTCCATTAGGCCCTCCATTGACTTCTCATACTCATCCAACAAATTTTGGAAACAACTAAACTCTTTTGACAAGTTGCCGACCTCGTGAGCCTTCACGGGGCTGGACGAAGAAACTCTATGAAATAGAGTTTCGAAACGATCTACTTTGGCTTTTATGAATTTGCAACGAGTGGTTAAAGCGCGAGTTTCCGACATGACCGCTGATGTCGAACGAGTTTCCACCATGACTGACACAAGCAAAAAACAACACTAAACGAAGGTGTAATGGAAAAGGACTTACTTTTGATTTGAGAACGTAGTAACTTCTTGACGAACAGAAAACCAACCCGCTGCCGATCGCTGCCGCTTGACGTGGGACCTGGACTCGGTGTAGGCTCTCGATGGTTGAATTTCCTGGTGTTGGCGAAGCTTCTTGACGCTCTCCGACGAAATGATGTTGGAGCAATTGCATCCACCAGCTACTGGAAACTTGTACACTCGCGTTTTTTAGCTTCTTCCACATCCGGCTCGAAGGACCAATGTTTTTTGTATGATTAACTTGAAAAGAGGCTTCCACGAATGGGGCCCCCAGTTAATCCGCTGCGATTTCCGGTTCAATGGGATTGCCGGGAACTGCTACTTAATAACCCTTGACTTGGGTTCAGTTATTTGTTGGAGTGAAACAAGACTTAACAAACACGAGTATATTGAGTAACAACGATTACAAACGTCATTGATGGACCGATGGTTTTTTACAATAGCTTCAACTGTTGTGACACGCATGGATTGGCCACGCGAAAATAGCGAATCGCGCGTAACCGTCACACAAAACAACCTGGAAACGTCTTTACCAGGGAGCTAGACCGACCGCAAACCAGCACAAAGCATAGCTGAACTTGCTTACTCGAAATTCTGAATCTAACTGAAGCTGAATTGACAATGAGCCGAACTCGCAAATTCAACAAGGAGGGGAAGGCTCAAACACTGTTGGCTGAGGCGATCCTGCGTAGCCAATCGAAGCGTCGCACGTTGTTTAGGAATAAATGCTTATTTTAAGAAATCTTAATGCTAAGCTCTCTCAATGAGGCATTGTATTGAACGAAATCCATAAACACATGAGTCCCAAATACGCTAAGTCGGCTTAAGTCCTATTAGAAAGTGTATCCATCCGCTTAAAAGCCATTAAGGGAAGCTTACAAATTCCTTTCCAATATTAACAGAGGCAAACAAATACGGCAAGATGCAAATTTGACTTTACCACGACCTTTGAATGAGATAGAACAGTTATGACTTGAATTACATGAATAATTATAAGCAAAAAGGTTTTGATGCACGCATCTGTGTGAATCAAACAGGGTTGTCGTATTGTGAATTACAGTTTTAAACAGCTGAAAAAAGGGAAACCAAGTGTTCAAATTCCCATTAAAGTGACGCAATTGAATTTTTGGGAGACAGATGTTACCATTTCCGCTACCAGTTGGAGTTGCTGAATCAAATGTACGCAATCGGATGGGAATAATTGGTCGTACAGAGCGCACCCTTCGTAAAAAATCGCATCATAATTTTTTCTGAGTCTTCTGTCTTAAGAGCTGGCTCGTCCTGGCTGGATAAGTGTGATATTACATTTTCATGTGCAGCTTGTAATTTAGAATAAATGGCATCAACATCTTGATACGTCTTTTAAATATACAGGGTGTTTACGAATTCGACCGACAAACTTCGAGGGTGTATTTACTGCCTAAAGATGTACCTAAATTGTTCGTATACTTATAACCAATCTCCTTTCATTTGAAAGTTAGAACCTCTTTTGTGACTTTTCTTTTAATCTAACATTGAAATCGTCGAATGAAATTTTACTCAAATATCGTACTATACTAATTAATTAATGATATTAGGTACATATGAAACATGACATTTAATTAATAAGACTACCAGTGGAAATAAAATATTCAAGTTTGGAGATTTGAATGCGTGTAATGTGTAGGAACACTCATTTTTAATATTTTTCGGAAGTCCAGAAGTCTTTAAAGAAGATAGGCCATAGCTGATAATAAATGTTATTCTTGTATTCAAGTTAATGGATTTCTTCTAATTTTTATTTAATTTAATAAAATAAATCTTGAAAAATTTATAGTGTTTTTTCGAAGTGTTTTGACCTGTGCAGAGTTTATCTTGCAGATAAGGATCAAGGTTGTCTAATCTTTTAGGCTGTATTTAGTTAGAGAAATATGCACCCAAAGTTTGTCGGTCGAATTCGTATACACCCTGTATAAGCGCGTGCGTTTTTTGTTAATTTGTTTATTAGACGTAAGGCGCGAGTTTCAATATACTTTGCATTGGTCTTAGGAGGCATGTTAATAGCAGAGAAAAGAATATATTACTTACTAAATTTGAAACTAGAAAGCGTGCGAACAGGTAGCTGGAATTTGCTACCTGGCGGCACTTTTCATAAACGGATTAATGGGTTTGAGCGGGATTTTAAACAGGGTTATTGAGCCCGTTTGCACATGCGGCACAGGGCGGCTAAACACGGTCACCTACCTTCCACACAAAGGAATTAGGATAACTAACCATATCTTGCCAATGATTAACTAGTTACGTAATTCGATAAAAATACACTTAGCTGTAATACCTCTGCCCGTTTTGCCAAGAAGTCCGATGTCGGTAATTGCGTTTCCATATGAAATTATGTCCAATGTTTCCTCGCATTTATGTCCAATTTGGAAACAACAATGTGTATTAGCAATAAATCCCAACTGCTCGTATCTTGACCTTATGATTCAATTGCCCTTAAATGTTTCGTAATCGTGTCTACTAATTGCATTAATGACCCATTCGCTTCTTTCTTTAAAGGTGCTATATCAAAAATAGCAGCGATACGATTTTGTGTTATTATTCTTATGTTTTCAAACCTATCCTTAAGTAGTTTCCAACCTGTTTCGTAACTTCCATGGGTTACTGGTAATGAATTTAATAAGATATCGCTCGCCTTTCTCGCCATACATCCCCGTAAATATTGAATATTTTGCACATCACTTAATGAAATGTCGTGTACGAGTGCTCTGAACATATTTCTGAAATCTAACCAACCCTCGTAATTCCCTTGAAAACTTGGGAGCGCAATAATTGGGAGCTTTGTAGTATTGAAATTTTCCATACTTTGTGAATAAGCTGAAGCTACCTGTGAAACTTCTGACATCCGCACGGGATATAACGCCGTATTTAATTTCTTTTGCAAGCGCCTTTGCCGTTGAGGAAAGTTTAAAATACTTTTCATTGAAATTTCCTGTTCTTCATCATCTTCAGCGCCCGTACGTATTTCAGTGTCTAACTATACTGCGTTAAATTAATCATACGCTAGTTTGATTTGAACTAAATTGCCCTCTAATTCGATTAGAACCCGTTCATCTGAGAGACGCCCTTTTTTATTTTTTCTAAATACCTTTCAAAACGCGTTATGTGATTTTTCATTGTTCCCCTCATTATTGTTAATTCCGATTCTAATATATTAACTTGAATATAAAGCTCTGTACTGACTCGGAAGTGAAAACCCGCTGAAATATGAGACAAATGTATGAAAGGTTTTGCTTACTCCCGAGTCCGTCCCTATGTGTTGGTGTGTTGTAAGTGCAGTTGGCGGGAAGTCGTCTCTTGTGTTGCCCAGTCTTCCGGCGCCGATACCTCCCAATCCTAATGGTTAGTGCTGCAAAGTATACGTGGTTCCCAAATGCTCAGATTTTCCAGAATTCAACTTCAACGATGAGGCTCCGAAGGTCCAAAATTGTTAGTGTAGTTTGCCGAACGCTGATTTAAACACCATTGTTGTTGAACTGAACTTGATTGCTGATTAAAAAAGTGGACTATATAAATATCTTGTAATAAACTATGCTAAAATGCGTTGTAACATAGAACTATCCTGATGGATCTTGGCTGCCGACAGGCCGTGCCAGAGATCGCGGGTTGCTCCTCTTGCAGTAACCTCCGCGACCCCTGCCTTTCGAGTGTACTCCGCCGCCTTCCTAAAGGCGAACCCGCGTTAATAATGCTTCAAATGCTGGTTTTAGCTGTAACAATTAAGTTATTCAATACAAGAATTGTGTGATAGTGGTGAGAAGTTGTTAATACAACTATGGTGTAATATATACACATGTAAGATAAATTGTAGATAAAGTGTACGGGGCGTTTTTTTTTTTCGTTGATAATATAGGGTATACAGGGTGTTTCAGGAGGAAAGGGAAATATTTAAGGGGGCAATAGTTTGGGTCATCACAAGTAAAAAAGTTAATATAAACATGTATCCAATTTTGCATAGTTACGGATTAAAATCTGTTGAAAAAATGCTACACAAACTGCTATTTTTTATAATTACGAAGATTCGATCCAGCAATGCTTTCCGTGTATCCACTTTTATCTTGTACACCTCGCCTTTCATCCATTCCCATAAGCAATAATACAGCCGATTAAAGTCCGGGGATCTTGCTGGCCAATGAATCGGACCACCACGGCCGATCCATCGATTTGGGAATGTTTGATTCAGGAATTCTGACACGTCATTAGCACAGTGAGGTGAGCTCCGTCGTGTTGGTAAAGCATATCATACCGAATGTTCAATGGAACATCCTCTAAAAGTGTTCATAAATCATTGAATAATCACTTTAACAACTTGAATATCTCGTTAACCGTTGAGAATTGGATACATGTTCATATGAACTTTTTACTTGTGATGACCCAAACTATTGCCCCCTTAAATATTTCCCTTTCCTCCTGAAACACCCTGTATATCAAAGGGTAAGAGATCCAAAAAAACTAGTATACATGTCTCGTCCCCTTTTTTAGTGGTTAGTTTAATAGCGTAATCAGATATACGCTAACTAGATTGGTTTAGGAAATACAGGGTGATTCTCAAAATCTGCTGTTTTTGCAATCTCATGTAACTTCTTAATTAGAAGAGTTACAAAAAATTGTAACTACAAAAACATGCAACTTTTTACGTAGAATCCAGCGGCGTACTTGAAAAAATTATAAGGGTTTTTATTTTTGAGATATTTTAAAAATTATCATTTTTTTAAAGGGGAGACCCTGTAGCTCATAAAATTATTTTTTTTACCATTGCAACGATATATAATACTTAATACTTTATTTCATTCTAAATAGCCAAAATACCAAAAAACCCAAAATAATACGATTTTTTTAGTTGGCCATGGGTTGAATCGTTACTTTTTTTGTTAATAACATTCTTATGCCAATTTGTAGACGATATAATCTGTGCAGCACCAGCGGAGGAAATAGACAAGGTGTTAGATGTCTTCAATTAATACAATCAGCACATTCAATTTGCGGTAGAAAAAGAGAAAGAGAAATCTGTGCCTTTCTTGAATACCCTAGTCACCAGGACTGATTCTAACATTATCAAACTGAACTGGTACATAAAACTGACCAGCTCAGGAAAGTTTTTGAACGTTCGCTCCCTTCACAACATCCGCCACAAAATCAATGTGGTGAAAGGACTAAACCACAGAATCCTGACAATTTCGCATCCAGATTTCCACAATACTAACTTGCACAAATTAAAAACTATCCTTAAATTGAATAATTATCCAGTATCTCTGCTGAATTCCATTACATCTGCGAACAACAACAACAGGAGAAGTAACAATGAAACTCCTGCTAACATAAAAGAACCCCCTTTTAATTCCGTATGCAGTCTACCAAATCAATTGCCAGAATTGTTACTCATCGTACATTGGACAATCGGCCCAAAGACTCAATGCTAGACTAGCCCAAAACAAGAGTGACTCCAAAGTCAAACTCAAAGCCTGTGCGTTAACTAACCACGTCAGCAATACTGGCCAAAGCATGGATTTTGCAAATACCAAAATCATAGCCACTGAACCTAATACTAATAAACGTACCTTTATAGAGATGTGTAGCATTTTCAGGACTTTCAATGCTTTAAATTCAAAAAAATATATTGACAATTTTAAGTGTTTGCTATCACCTCTTGCTATCTATGGTTAATAATAAATTTTCTTTGAATTTCTAGCTTTAAACTCAATTTAGTTTTGATAATTAAGGTGGACCGACTAACCACTTTTTGGTTCTCCCTCGTATTATTTATACGCGTGCATCAGTACGCATGCGCGAACTATACGAATGCAGGAAATGCTTGCATTTTTACACCTGTCACGACCTTGCCGGCCATGGCCTCATTTTTACATTTTAACTAATTTTAAACTCCTTTTAATTGTGTCTGTGTATTTTTCAAGTGTTATTATACCATCCAGTAGTAATCAAGTTACTCCTAATGTTAAGAAAATGCGGTTTCACCACTTCCTTCATACATTCAAGATTTAAATTTGCCATCAACACATGTTAACATCCTTAAGGTTATACACTAGTATTTTTCGGTAAGAACTTAAACTGCACGTTACATTACTACTGTTACTATTGTTAATCCTTCTTCAGGTCATTGAAAATGGAATAAAAGAATTCTGAAACTGTTTGATCAAGATACAATGTGGTTTTAATATCCTATAATCAAAAGCTCTGAATATTGTGCCCAGTACTGTGGGTTGGATTTTCATCTTTTTCCCAGTCAACGGCGTAAACTATAGATATTTATATATCGTTTCAATTTCATAAATTAGTAGCAACAATAGTGTTTTACATGCATTCAATATCCGAGTCATTGTCATCGTCACTAGATTCGTCTGCTTCTGATTCTTCATTTTCTTTCAATAATTCTATAGCTTCCGATGACAGTGATCTCAGCTTCTTTTGCGGTAATTTTCTTAAACTGGTAATTACAGGATCTGATAACTGATACGAGTCTAGAAAAAAACATCTTGCATATTGTCAGTTCTGCTCGTTTTTCGGGCGAAATCTTTTGGTACCGTAAAATGGGGTGAATAGGGACATTATTTAATGTTTATTTAAATTATACAGTTTACTATAAACCTAATGCAAAATAAAAAATACACAACCAAAGTACAACCTGCGAGTTAAGTTTTCTTCACGTGGAAAACATTTTTTAAAAATTGTAACTTTATTTATAAAAAGCAAAAAATACGGAGTTTACAAACGTCTTAATACAATGGGAGCGAATGCAGAACTAACTTCTAAAAACTGCAGATGAAAGTAATCGCAATATGCACATACAAAGGCTTATTATAACGTATCTACAGATGTGTCCTATCTTATATATTTGTCAACATGTTTATTTATTAAAAATATATATTTTGTTAGTGTCTCCATTCACCCCACGTTTGGGGTGAATAGGGACACCATATAAAATAGCTGTTGTACCTTTTCAATTCTTTCCTGGGGTAAATAGAGACACTAAAAATTAGTTTTAAAAATATATTGTTCATATAAAAACCGGTAGTACTTTAAAACTAAGAGAAAAACATGAATTTGTAATAAAGCAAAACATTTATTGAAAGTATAACGGTCTGCACTTACTAACTGTTGCTTATTAAGTATTAATTTTCTTAAAATTTCATTGGTAACTACTTAATCTTTTCAGGCTTATATAATTACCACTTTTATTGTTCTAATGAGACTTTTTACAACCGGATAGGCAGATGCCAGGGTTCAGTCTGGTTAACTCAAATATATAATCAAGTACACATCAAATAAGGCGGTTTATTTTATATACCTATTTACAGTTTAAAATAATAACTAAAATATTCCATGTATTTTCAAATAAAAGATCTGGATTTTAACGCCTATCCTGGGTAGATTAGCGCCTACTGGGTTAGGCAAACCACGATACTTCTCTGGTCGTACTATCTCGGCCGTAGAACGAGGAAACTCGTAGTAGAGATCCTGTATATAGTTTACTGAGAGTTGGGCAAACAGCCTGATTTGACATACATTTTTGATCCAAATTAGATATTTGACATATGTCGAACAAAGAGGCTATAGGAACCAAGCTTGCTAACTTGTCTTCGATGGGAGAGTTTTCAGAGGATTAATCATTCTTAGGATCTCTAGAACCGACTATTAGGAATATACGGCCAATTTAGTTAAGATTTAGATTTGTATTTGTGAAACTATCAGTCGTAACATGTTACAAAATCTACAAAAACGGCACTTCTATCACACATGCCTTGCAAAAAGTGATGCAACCCAATCAAAATGTATCCCGTTGTTTGCCCAACTCTTAGTAACCTATATACAGGGACTCTAACTCGTAGTACAGTGACTATATAATCACTGTACTCGTAGTTGGCGAGAGCGTCCTCTACCCGGCTAAACTGGAAACAGAGAAACTAGGTTAAGTTTGTGTACATTTATCAAGTACATTAAATAAGGTTATATTTGCTTTTATTTCGGGGGTGTTGGGATTGAACTTGATGTAGGGCGTAACCCCGTTGCGTCGAAGCTAGTCTGCAGTACCCGTGAAATCTCGTGTGACAAGTGAAAAGACGGCAGGATTAAATATTATCGGTGCCGGCTAATGACTTCCAAGCCAAATTTACGTTTTAAAGCTTTTACTTAAATTCAAGGGTCTTCTAGATAGTAACTGGGAGCTGGCTAGTTACGTTACACAAGGTGAGTAAAACCCCCTTTAAGCTACATGAATTACTTCTAGAATAAAGCTAACCTCACAATTTTCGCTTAGATCTCGGGAAGATTATATGCTGTGAATTGGGGCACTGCGGAAGGCTTAGGAAATCTACAGAACGAGATTCCTCCAGGTGAGTGAAGCTCTGAATCTTTACGGGTAGGTTAATTACGGGGTTTCGTTGCGGGTACCTAACCTCACAAATGGTTCAAGTTTGTGTAAAGACCTAGGGGGCCTCGCTTTTTAATTGAATTGCTTGAATGTCTTCGGGAAGCGGTTTCAAGGAGGCCTAAAACTCTTAACAGGCGTATAAAATCAACGAGCCACGTACGAGTTTTAGACAACGTCGAATTCGAAGGGAAAAGGTATCCAAATCCCAAACAGACGTCTAAAATCAACGAACCACGTCTTGAGTTTTTTGACAACGTCGGATTCGAAGAGAAAAGGTATCCAAATCCCAGACAGGCGTATAAAATCAACGAACCACGTCTGAGTTATAGCTTTTGAATCGGATCGTTGGGGACCACAGGCATTTAAATCAATGAGCCACTTTGATCTCTAACAGGAATTCGGGAATTTCTGGGAAAGATTGGTTCGAAGACTGAAAGTCAAAAGGTAGCTTTTCCAGTGTGTGTTGCGTCTATTTATACATTACCCATCTCCTTCGTCTGTGCTAGATTTGGGGCGGGAATGCATCGGAAGACGAACGCTCGTGAGCCCGCGCACCTCGATGGTTTCCTCGCCTAAACTCGAGGCTCGCTCTTTGCGATGTTATCCTTGAATTGTGACGAAGTTTTGGCGGCGACCAAATTCGAACGCATTTAGAAGCGTAAAATAATATTTTCGGCCGGCGCTAACGGCACACAAGCCCCTTCCTATGGAGGGAACAGCCCATGGATGGACATCTTTTTCATGGAACTACCCCCTTTGGGGGCGTAGAGGTTGCGGTATCAACCTACGGGGCGCCAGGTGCTGATAATGGGCGGCCGGGGTGACTTTGCGTTCCAAAAAAAGTATGTAGGATGCTGGTTAATTAAACCCTAACTGTTGCGCGTGCTTTTTTAAAATTCTGATGGACTCTCCGGTCTGCAGCTTCAAACGGAATTTTCGTGGTCTGTTTTTTGTTCGCTGTCGGCGGCGTCGGGGAACCTGGGGCTCTGGCTCGTCGATTATTGATTTTGGGACCTGGGACTCCAGCGTGGCCCGTGTTGACTTCAGGGCCTGGGGCTTTGGCTCGGGCAGTGATAACACTGGGACCTGGGGCTTTAGCTCGGGCAGAATTATCTCCATGACCTGGGGCTCTGACTCGGGGAATATTAATTCGGGGAGATCGGTAATCTCCACTTCGGGTTCCGGAAGGTGGAGTTGTTGCAGCTCTTCTAGGACGGCGGCCAAAGAGCCACCCGGGGTCAAAGGTACCACTGCCGCTTCCATCGGGATTTCGGAAGGTGAGTCCGGCTGGAGTTCTGGCGGTAATTCCGCCTTTTTTTCCCCGTACCGATCTCCGCTGAAGGGACTAAAGCTCGAGGCGTCCAGGCGGTGGTAGGCGTCGCCGGGCCTGGAGGTAACACGCACATGAGGGCTTCGGGTGGCGTGACTGGCGGAGCTTGGATCTCCCCCTTCGTTGGAGACGTGGCTGGACTCTTCGAAGATCCGTCGAACAGCCGTTTGAACTTTAGGGCCAGTTCTTGGATGGTTATCTCCTGCTCGGGGTGGAGTTTTGAGAGCGGAACCCTCACTAGCAGACCTTCTCCGGGTGGTTTAGGATCCGGATTGCAGTGCTTTTTCTTCTGCGGCGTGGCTGGCAAGGGCGATAGCATCGCCGGGACCGGGCTCCATTTAGGCAGGGGACTCCAGGCGGGCCTAGGTGGTGAACGAGGGGTGGCGTACAAATGTGGCGTCCAGGGACGGATTTTCTTTTGGCCCTTGGGCCTACGGCGTAGCTTGTAAGGCCAGGAGCGAACATCGTTTCGGTTGCGTACTGGTGGCATCTTCGTGGTGGCTGGACTAATTAATTCATGAACTGCAAGTCGCCACTTTTATACCTGCAGTCCGCGTTATCTCACCCCCTCTAGTTGGGATCAGGTAGACTAGGAGTATTTTGATAAGCGGGCTTGATGTCCTTCACGTGGGCTGCCGATGGTCCTACCGTTCTGGGGGTCGCTCAGCTCCACGATGACGATGGAAACAATTTTTTGAATCACGTAGGGTCCAACATATTTTGCAGCTAACTTGGCGGTGACGCCTCGGGCGGCGTCGGAGAGTACACTATCGCGTTTGTAGACCTGGTGCCCGACCTGGGGGCGATACTCTCGCCTTCGGAGGTTATAATGATGGCTTTGTCTGGTGAAGGCTTTGACGAGATTATTTCTTACCACGTTCATTACGTCCTCTAATTTCTGAAGTTGTTCGCGGTAGATGCCTGGGGCTGGAGCTTCATCATCGGGCCCAAAGTCGGGGTCGGCCGCCTCGCGTACGGATTTTGGCGGCAACATTTCCCGCCCTAAGTTGAGCAAGGCAGGCGTGAAACCTGTTGATTCGTGTTTGGACGTGTTTATTGCAAACATGACCTCGGGCAAGCATGCGTCCCATTGTTTTTGATTTTCACGGGCTAATTGGGCGATGATTGTTCCTATGACCTTATTAACTTGCTCCACGGGGTTGGCCTGGGGTGTGTACGGGGGTGTGAGCTGGTGTTTGATGCCGTACTCCGTGGTCAAAGCTCTGAAGAGCTTACTGGTATACTGGGGTTCATTGTCTGAAACAATAACTTTTGGAGTTCCAAACCGATAAATTATTTTTTCCCTTAGGGCCTGGACTACTGTTTTTGCGGTAGCGGTGCGTAGCGGGTGGACCTCGGACCATTTCGTGAAGCGATCTTGAAACACCAGGAGCCATATGTTGCCTTTGGATGACCTGGTGAGCGGCCCGATGAGGTCTGTGCTTATAACCTCCCAAGGGCCTTGTACCCTGGACCAGAACATCTTCCCGGCCATCTGACGTTGGCTAACGGCCTCTTCCGGAAACATCTCACTCGTACTGAAACGCTCCACTTTCTATACTTGTAACGTAAATTACTATTAGTTTCACTGCCATTTTCAGAAAGTTTATCAATGGTTTTTCGTAACAGGCTAGGGAATGTCTGTTTATCAATTGTAGTTTTCTTGGTACGTGCACCTAGTTTCCAAGATTCTAAAATGTTCCTCCATGCCATTTTTAATGGCCCAAAAAAATGCTATATCTAAGGGTTGGCTAATGTGGGTGGAATTTTTAGGTAAGAACACAAATGCAATTGAATTTTCTTCACATAATTCAACAACTCTAAGTGAGAGGTGAGAACTATTAAAACTTTCTTTCCTGCAAAATTTCTGAAGTAGGGTAATATTATAGTCTGAAACCAGTCTAGGAAGCACTGAGCGTCCATCCATCCTGATGGGCTTCTATTGTAATGTGCTCCAGCTGGGCCATTTAGTGTCCACAGGTCATACATATTGGTAGCTTTATAAATAATATATAGAGGAAGTAGCGTTCCGTCAGCACCAGCAGCAACAATTACGGAAGTGGCACTTTTGCATTCATTCATCACCCTTTCGGGGTATTTACAAACACGTTTACAGATTATTTTTCGATGTCCAGGATTTCAGCAAGATTTGTTTCATCGTAATTGATAATCAGGTGTTCTTCAACATCCTTCAGATTATCGGTAAGATGATCAAAATATTCATTAATTTCTTGAGGTGTAATTTGAGCTCGGATTCGTTTAATGTTTTGCCAAATTCTGGGTGCTACTTCACTGTTGTGCCTTAACAGGAAGCTTTTTATCCAATCTTTTCCTGGCATATTGTCTTTAAAGACACTGTTTTGTATTCCACGTCTCTCTAAAAGATATTTGGCAAAAGACCTCACTTCAAATTCCGTCATAGGGTAGCCCCACTTAGCACACGTTATAATGCATTTTACTATTTTGGCTTCACATTCCAGTGTTAACGCAGTTTGCCCTCCTTTATTCTTTACTTTATTTTGTGGTGTTTGTGAAACGTACCGTTGTATCTACTTTATTTTGTGGTGTTTGTGAAACGTACCGTTGAACCACAGATTTTGGAATTTTATATCGTTCTGCTGCTTTTCTCATGCTAATGCCTTTTTTCACGGTTCTTATAACATCTCCTAAATCTTCTTGGGTATATTTCTTGTGCCGCTTTGTTAAGACACCTGGTTTATAGTACCTTGGCATTTTTCAGGTTATGTCCCTATTCACCCCTAAAAATCAAAAGAAATGTAACGTTATCGTAAATAATTATTTACAAATTACTAGATTGTACTAACCTCTATTTTTTTGCAGACGCCTACACAAATGTATACTTATTTATGTAAAATTGTCGAAAACAATCAACCTACTGCTTTGCCGCCACAAACCTTTTTGACATTTGTAAATAACGTGTAAAACATGTGACAGCTAAAACGAGAAATACCAACCGTTAGTGTTATTTTCTGTACCAATAGTAAAACATAAAGTCTCTAAAAGGACCGGCAACAACATTTGTGAGCAATTTAAAAACATAAACTTTATAATGCATTATATATTTCCATATTAATAAAAATCCAAGTTTTCGTCCCCATTCTCCCCAGCGTCCCTATTCACCCCGTTTTACGGTACATCAATATCATGACCTCATGAAATTACCTGTAATATTACATGAAAGCTTTTTATCAAGCTTAAATGTACTCCCGTTATCGCAGCAGAAATCTTAGATTTTTCAATAAAAACGTCGCGTCGATCAGTGTTACCTTCGTTTGTGCTTCCAAATCCTTGCTTTGGTTGATCAATAATGAAGCCTAGTTACGCGCGGAAACTCTTCTGTGCAATTTCTTTTCGAGTCTTGACGCTTTCCTTATCAGAATCACTGCGTGCTTGCCACTTTTCAATTTCTAATTTATAGGATAAATGTATGCAACGCTCGAAAAGACGTATTCATGCATGCAAAGATGAAATTCCATATTGTAGGTTCTCTTCTATGATTTTGTTTTGCAAAACTTTGTCTATGTTATTGAAATCTTTGGAGGTTGCTTGACATATATAACAACGTTGGGTAGATACTGTATTAGTTACGGAATTACACACTTTTCCATGAATCATTGTAAACGCAAGTTTTTACGTAACATTAATTTCCTTTAAATCAATAGTCGTTTGAAATGAAAGAAGATTTTTTCTTGATCTTTTATGAACCTTACTTCTGTCCTTGTGGCTTCTCAGTCTCATGAAGAAATCAATTTTTATTGGTCCACTCTGCAGAATCGCGGGGAGGAAGGGCTAGAATTTTTCCACACCATGACAGTAGTTTCTTTATTAGTCGATATAAGCTGCAATGGCACTAGTGAAGTAAAAAAAAATACTGGAGTCAAATTTAGTTCCGTCATCAATACTGAATTTTTGTTTAAATGTACTATTTCCAGAAGTGCCATCGCAACCCCTTTTGCAAATTAAATATAATTGTCTTACTCTATCACGAGACAGGCTCTTAATGACTTCGATTTGTGTGGACAATATTCGTGCTACAGTATGATCTAGCAAAGCTTGCAATGTAATTTCTGCGCTAGTTTTCGTTACAGTCATTTCTGATTTCGGAGGGTAACACACTTTCGTCGCTTCTAAAACAGCTGCATATGGCGGAAATAATTTACAATTTTTCAAGGCGGTTGTAGTTCTTATTGCCTGATACCGGCTTTTACTTAACCCTAGAGTACTAACATGATTTATGCAACAGGAGTACTAACATCGGTCTGTAAGACCGAATTCAACAAAAGCTGATTTTTATTATAATTTTTTTCATTTTTAATTTATGTTTATGTTAAAAAAAACACTGAAATACCTTTATTGCTTTATTTGAAAATAATTTTACAAAGAAAACGTAAAGTAACTGTAACTGATAATAAAATTAATATAAATACTTTAAAACTACAGCGCTATTTAGTTCTCTTGGGGGTTGCCATTATTGACATGTCCAACACATTCTCTGCACATTGCTATAACGTGCTCAAGACACAAAAATTTATTACACTGGATACATTTGTACTTTGTCTTCCGGTTTTTCTTTGTATTGCAAAAAGAACATCTACCAAAGGGTTTGTCTTGTTCTTGAATGGCAGAATGTGGCTCAATTTGGAACATTTCTTTAATCCTCATACGGGATAACTGTGGCACTTGTTGGATATAAGCGCGCCGTTTTAGATGAGCCGCAACCAAATCAGTCGAAAGTTTTTCTAGAAAAAATCTTCGAAGCATATTTGACTCTGGATTTTTTTAATTAAAAGCTGCAAAGGCGTTTGTGCCAGCTATGTTTAGTATGCGATAAAAAATTACCATAGGCCATCTTCTCGTGTTTCTAGCACAATTATAGCCGGCACACAGTTTGTCGACTATATCGACACCACTTTTTGTATGATTATACATCATAATAATATCTGGTTTTTCCGTAGTTTCGTCAAGGCTGTCGTCGTCATTCATAGTTGACAGAAGAAGAACATTTTTTCCTTTTCTAGGAATATATGAAACTAATGTTCCGCTTTGGTGGAAACCGAACATACTTGAGCCTACTGGTCTACTTCCCAACACAAATTCAGGGGGTAGTTCGCGTTTGTTCTTTTTTATGGTACCTACCACCGTTAGTTTTTTCTCCAACAAGCTTTGACATAGTGGAAAACTGGTAAACCAGTTATCCATCGTAACGTTTCTGCCAGTATTAGCTATAGGTTCTTCAAGACGTTCCACAACTGCTTGTGCGCTGTTGTCAGTCAAAAATGGTCCAGGAGGTTGCTTTCCGACGTACACTTCCATGTTCGTGGTATAAAAAGTTTTGGCATCAACCAAGGCAAATATTTTGATACCATATTTATCTGGTTTGCTTGGTATATACTGCCGAAAATTACATTTTCCCCGAAAAGCTGCGAGCATTTCATCGACAGTAGTGTACTCTGATGGCGTATAGTTTTGTTTGCATCTCAAAACAAACAAATCAAACAGCTCTCGAATTGCTGCCAACTTATCTGTAGTTTGCCTCCCTGGACGAGTATTTTTGTCATCAAACCTCAAATGTCTCAACAAAAATCGAAAACGTTCTAATGACATTGTTAGCCTGAACATTTCAATTGAAGTAGCGTTAGTTTTCCACAAATCTTCTGCATTTAAATGGTTGGTTTTTCGTATTGCAGAAAGGTATAAGAGACCTAGTAATGCCTTTATTTCGATTGCATCTGTAATAGTTGCTGTTCGATATTCTCTAGAATATTGATGCTGTGATATGGACAAGTTGGTAAATTCAACAATAAGATTTATTATGTCATCACTGAAGAAACATGACCAAATGTTCATAATATTATTCGAAGACTTGCGTGCTGGTCCTTTCGTGCCTGGCAAATGAATGACAATATTTTTCGCACGGGTTTTAATCTTTTGAGATGGCGGGTGTTTGTTCCATTGTGTAACCTTGTCTTTACCGATAAAAAAGGGATCCGCGTACTTTGTATTTTTCTTAGGTTGCAAAGGATTACGTAGAACTTCGTCTTCCGGCTCTAGCTCTTGTTCCGTATCTGAATTTTCTTGCCTCTCTTCCACATAGTCCTCTTCACTAGAATCTTCTTGATCGTCCCCTTCTAACGACACATTTTCTTCGTTTAACTCCTCCCATAACCTCAGAAGTCGTTCTTGTTCACGTTCGTAACTCATGTCTAAAACAAACAAATTATTACTATGTCATTTTACTAAAAATATTAAAAATAACCTTTTTTTGTAATTTTTACAAATATATTAACATCCATACTAACACAGGTCTATGAGACCGAAGTGATATAATACCTGCAAAAACGCTAACACACGCCATCCACGTAAACAATAATAGTTAGGACACTTTTTACACAAACAATTTATCACTATGGTATTTACAAAAAGTCTGTAAAAAGACTTACCTTTTCTTCGCAAATCTTTAACACCAATACTAACACAGGTCTATGAGACCGAAGTCGCATAAAAGTAGCAAAAACACTCGAACGCACCTTAAACTGCGACAGTCGACTACTAACTAACGGAAATTAAGATAGCGGAGCGCTCAACCGTCAGGGGCGCGCGATTCCTGTATATTCGGGGAAAATAGTGGGAGTCGGTGCGTGGGACCGAATGTTAGCACTGGAGGGTTAATCTGCTTTCTACAAAAAGTGCAAGTGCTTCATCTCCCGACATTCGGTTTTCCGGTTCGATACCTATACATCTTCTGTATCTCGTAGCTTTTGAAGGGTTGCTTGTCATCACGTCCTTCACAACCTTCGCTGCATCCAACGATCCAGAAGCTCGAAGACTCATTTCTGCCGCGAAGCACAACTCCTGAGTACTGTGCCGTTCCCGAATATTTGCTGTCCTTCATCGTTTTATCTGGTTACTCGCTTCTTCAAAACAGGATGCAGGCCGCCCTGAGACTACCTTCATTGTAGTTTCAGTTTCCACATTTTGATCATACAAAACAATGGAAACGTTGCGCTAATCGTTGCATTTCTTAAAAAAATTATTTTCTATCCTTCGTACTTCCTGCCATCTCTTTCGATATTCGGATAGCAATTTGCCGATGGCATTCTTCCCATTTTCCGATAAGCAGTAAAGACTTTCAAATTTTCTTGAAATCTCACGTTTAATAATTTCGCATGCATTATTGCTATTTGTGTTCAAATCACTTGTTACGCTCATTTTCCCGATCTATTAATTGAAATAATTAGTCAGATTTGGCAATTTACTTTTATTCTCTAAATATACAGTATTTCATCTATGGTTAGGCAACCCAAATACATTCAGCCTCAATTCTGAATCAGTTTTGCACATACAATCTACACCTATAGTTTTTCTTCCTTTTTTCGAATTTGACTTTGACATTGATAACCTGGCATTGTGAACTGCTCTGGCCAATTTGCATTCCATTCGTTTCCATCGATTCGTTCGTTGATTGAAAAACATTAGGTTGATTAGATTTTACGATAATATGTAGAAATTACAGTTATAGGCAAACATTTCAATAATTAATTTTAAAAACCAAAGTTGATAAAAATTATAATTATTTTAATAAAAGGGGGGGGGTAAGGTGTTAAGTGATTAATCTGTGGAAAAATACATGAAAGATTAATCTATAATGCATGCAAAACGAAATAAACTTAAATCAGGAAAAAGGTCGAGGGTAGGACATCGTGAGTTGATTTTCATAATGTTAAAAAAGAAAAACGTTGTGATAATAATTGGGTTCTCTTCAGACATTTTTAAATAAAATGTCTAAAAACAATTGTTTTTAACTAGGAATATTATAGGGTATGTGAAGTAAATATTTTGAATCAATTACCTTTGGTGTGAGCAATTTAATAAAAACATCGAAAAGCATCATCACGTAAGTGGTGTTTAAGAATGTTAAAAAAAGTTTCGTTAGTAAACCCAGTAGGCCATCATCATTGAAAACCAGCCAATATAACTTTTAGTAGATACCTAGCATTTACTTTGTATAAAAACCAGGCACGTGAACTAACTAATTTATTTACACAATTTTACATTTAACGTGTTGCAAAAGTTACAGGAGTATTTTCGTTAAGGCACGCGTGACGACCGGTAGCTTCGCCCGTTGGTGGTTGACTCCCACGCTTGAGCCCTTGGCGGTAAGGGTAGCCGATCTGTTCTCTTTCACGTCGTTTGGGGGCTAACGTCCGGTGCGTCCTGGGTGCCAAGTATGAAAATGCTTTGGTCGCCACAAACTAAAAAAGATTAGGATAATAGAGCATGTGTAATGTGTATTATACTATTCAACTACCTGTTGTGTGAAAAATTCAAACACTGAGTTGTGTTTTATTTCTAAAAAACTTAACAGTATATGTAGGAGAGTAATATGGTATTATACCATATTGGACAACGCCAATTATTCTTAACTTGAAAAGCTAAAAATGAAAAGATGTAAAAAAATGTAAGGTAAACAACAATATTTAAAATACCTGTTTTGTGGAGTTTTTAATTAACGGATTGAAATTTATTTGCAGACTATAATCGACGTCTGTGTATTTTGTGTTGAAAAATGGTTGGTTTTAACACCCTTTAGTAATACTTCAAACAATGTAAAACATAACCACTAAAAATATAAGGATGAATATATCGAGTGTGATGGCACATAATTATATAATATTTAATACCTGTGGTTTGAGTATTCCTGCAAACGATCAAGAAATTACTTGCATAACCTTAAATATGTGTGTGAGTTTTAAGTTAGTTGAACCATATTTGAATATTAAAACAATACGGACGTCTTAATTAAATTTGACAAGGGTAGCTAAAAATAGTTAGGTAATTATAAATTATGTAAAATATAAATCATTATTTAGTTACCTGGGGTATGCATTATTTGAATTTATTACGGATCCATTCTGTTGTAATGTGGCTTGTGGATAATAAAATCCTGCTAAGGAGATTATGAAAGGTATATTCCTAAGGTGTGTGATAGATTCCGATGCCCTTTTTTGTATCGTCGAGTGTAACTTTTGTATTATATTTTTTTCGCTTTTATAGCAACGTTTGCTGTTTAGAACATGGAGAGTATGAGTTTAAGTGTTGTTGAAGTTTGAATGTATTATGTCTTACCAGCTTCTTTGGTTTTTGCTGGGTTTTTATTAAAGTTTGACCATATAAATTTAGGCATTCGGCCTTGAAAAGTTGTAAAAATTATATAAAAGGTTGGTAAAGTGAAAAAATATGTATAAGTTGTAAGTAGTAAAAAGTCAATTACCCTTTGAAAAGCATTGGAATGGATTACAGTAAAAATCTAACATGGGGATTTAATTAATAGATTGTCATAATATTAATTTGTTACTTACGGACGGAAATCTTTTGAAAAACAAAAAGTTTTGGTGTGAATGAAAATTGACGTAGGATTAGGTCTCCATTTGCAAAACGAAAGTGACGAGTAGTGATGGGCCTATCCGGAATGAATAATCGGAAAGTTTCCGACTGTTCAAAAAATCGGAAGGCTCCGAAAATTTCGGAACTTTTCGGAATTCGATTATTTTACTGTTCGGTGCACAAAATTCGGAACTTTCGGAATTCGATTATTTTACTATTCGGTATAAAAAATGAGAAAACGAAATGCCAACTTGAACTGAACGGAATACGGAATGTTGTGTTGACTCACTTGACTGCTATATGCTGGTTGGCGAATGCCGACGGGTCGCGCCGTGTGCGCACGTGTATGATACGTGAAAGGCACTAATGGCAGTGGTATTTCGTAGATTAATTATTAGATAGTACACATTACAGACTTCAAATTCATGTATTGTTTTATACTATCTATTATGTACTTTATGTGCCATTAAACTTTAAAATATCACTACCATTTTCCGAAAGGTAAAAAATATTTTATTTTCTATTATATCCCACTGTGCGACTCAAACTCTTAAATTGTTTTACTGGCCGTCCTACCAACCCAAACAATAGATGCCAACGCAGATAAAGGCTTAAGCCCGTTACACAATGGGTTTACGTAAAACATAACGCATAAGACATAAAACTTAACGCATAATAAATTTGATTATATGACACAATAGTCACCAGTTATGTTATGGTTAACCAATGAGAAGTTAGAATTTAAAAACAATTAGGTTTATTTGCTTAGACGACCTAACCTATAAAAATAATGGACGTGCAAGAAGATAATAATTTTACGTTAATATTGTTGGGGATACAATTAATGAATCTTTATTTACAACTAAAGAAGATGAGGAAAAGGGTTACGAACAAGGTGGTGGGTGAGACCAATTAATTTAGGAAGATCAGAGCAAGGAGATTTTAACCATTTATTCCAAGAATTAAAAGAAGATACTGATATGTTCTTTAAATATACACGAATGGATGTAAAAACGTTTTATCACCTAGTTTTTTATAAAGAAAAGTAAGCGGATTGTACTTCCACCAGAGTTTCGGCTCGCTGTCACCTTAAGGTATTACAAATTTAAATATAAAGTATGTTATAAATACCATAATATATTACAGATATTTAGCTACTGGTGATCAGGTAACATCTTCAGCATTGGCATACCGAATAGGAATTTCAACCTGTTATGCAGTTGTTAAAGAAGCGTGTGCAGTTTTATTCGATGTATTGGGACCTATTTATCTACGTGCACCAACAGAAGAAGATTGGAAAGATGCAGCATCTACATTTTTACAAAAATGGAATATGCCCAACTGTATAGGAGCTGTAGATGGGAAGCATGTTCAGGTACAAGCACCGATTAATACGGGAAGTGATTATTTTAATTACAAAAAGACATTCAGTCTCGTCCTTATGGGTATTTGTGATGCAAATTACAAGTTTACCCTTATCGATGTTGCAGATCCTGGAAGCAATAGTGATGGCTCAGTGTGTAATTCAAATTTGGGAGAAGCACTTGCAAATCGTCGATTAAATATTCCTGAAGGATTACCCCAATTACCAGGCTCGGATATCGCAATGCCTTTATTTCTTGTAGGAGATGCAGCATTTCAATTAACTACTAATATGATGCGACCCTATCCAGGCAGAAATTTAAATTTTCAAAGAACTGTGTTCAATTACCGACTTAGTCGAGCCAGGCGCACCATTGAAAATGCATTCGGCTTTTAGCTGCACGTTGGCGAGTATTTAGACAACCGATTGCATTAAGCCCCCGTAATACTAGTAAAATAGTTGTTGCGACAGTATGCTTACATAATTATTTAATATAAAAAAAGAACCAGGTTGATCTGAAAGCACCCCATCAATTATATTGTCCTCCTACATTAGTGGATCAGGAAGATGGAAATCATCGTAGTATACCTGAACTATGGCGAAATGAAACAAGTATTTTAGAAAGTGGCAATAATGGTCCGCATAGAGCAACAAGATCAGCATACCAGCAACGTGACACATCGGTTGCTTACTTCCTTACTCCAGAAGGGCATGTTCCATGGCAGCAAGATTATGTACGACGAGGGTTCACTGCTGAATATGTCGATACCTAAATGTAAAATACAAGAATCCCTGAAAAATATAGCACTAAAATTGTAAATGAAAGTGAATTGAGTTTAGCAAGTAATTGTTTTATAATTTTATACTTACATAATCTTTTAATTACATAATATAAGAATAAACATGTAAAAGTAAACTAACTAAACTAAATGTATTTATTATAAATTAAAGATTATTTTTTTGAAATTATCAAATCAACAATTTGCTGTTTTAATAAATCTTTTGTTTCCTTGGACTTCTGTTAATTCTGCAGTGATAATTTTGCAAAATAGTTCATCACCATCGGCATCGTTTTTCTTCTCCTGGGTATTGCTTAAATGATTTGTAATGGCTTTCGATAAGTCGCGAAAACTTGCATCTAGATAGTCCGACTTCTTTGCCGATGCCGGATTCCATCTATCGTGGCAAGTCTTTGGAATCTCCCGTGCTCCGGATGGTGTGACACTTTCAGAATCATTTGGTGGCGTACTTAAAGCCGGTGAAGTGAGTGGGGTATTCGAAGCAGTTGTGTTTGGTATATTTATTTCAAGCTGGCCGCTAGCAGCAAGGGGCAAACCTTCACTTCTAACATTAATTAGTCTCCTTAAAAAAATTGGTACGTTAAACATATTATACAAACCAAAAACAAAATTATTACTTTCTAGTGGTGATATGTTTTTTCAGGAACTCCATTTGGTGAAATAACACCCATATGGGCCGATTGTCGCCTTGGCTGCCAGTCTGATAACCTGCTTGCATTTTTTTGTTCTCTCTGGTCCATCGCTTCCAAAATCTTTGCCATCTATTCTAACATGTGGCTACTGAAAATAGTAACAAAAATATGTAAATATTTAGATTGCAAACAAGGGTGGGTACTACATTAATATAATTCATACCTGGTGTATTCATTACAGCAGCAATTTCTGCCCATGAGTTATCCTTCATTAGCCGATCTTTGTAATTTTGGTTGCTTTTATTGTACAAGTGTTCGTATCTTCGCACGAGGTCAACTAACATTTCATCAGTGTCCGTGTACTTCACGGTTATTATTTCATTTTCAGTACTATTATCTTGTCCATCGTCTCTTGTATAATAATTGCCTTCTTCCATAATGCTGTAATTAGTGATGGGCATAACCGGACAATTTTCATAACCGAATTATTTGCATTCGAATCATATTAATAACCGATTGATTATTTGAATAATCATTCGAATAAATTTTGGGTCTCGATTCGTTTCGATTTCGCCGGTTGGCGGTTTGCCGGTTGGCGGTTCACCGTCATCTGCATCGGCACCGTAACTTGCAGATAGCAGAGGAACTCAGTTAATCGTTAATTATAATAATTGTATAAATTATTTTTATTTGATTTCTAAGGAGTTTAAACCATTGAGAATAGCTATATCAATACTAATCATAAAGAAATTATAAATATGCGAATACAAAGTATCTATTGAGTCTATTTTTAGTTCCTAAAATTCTCTAGTAGCCACCCTTCCCTTTTCGCTTGCACATCATACCGGTATATTTTAGAATCCATAATTTATCTACGTTTAGCCTTCCGCGGTTCTAAGGACGCACACTTAAAATTTTCATCATCGAAATCCACTTCTTGTCCCGACTGCTCCGTTATTAAAAATTAAATATAAATCTGTTACGATATTGGAAAATCTTATTTCGCTCTCTGTTTATCCCTTATTAGGCATAATCAACCGCGTTTCGAAGCAAAAATGTAGGCCGTTGTAAATTAATACCAGCACAGCTTCGGCAAATCTCATACTCAACAGAACGTTATCTTTAATAGGAACGGCCCCATAACTTTAACTCGTCGACTGGGAGTCTCAAATGTCTTAATAACATCAACAAGCATCCGCGAGCCTCACTTGGGTCAATCAAGTACATACGTAGAAAAGGTTATATGAGTTATGAATGACGTATTATTTACAGAATTTCGATCACTCGCAGGTCGCTGAGACGCGGCACGTAGTACGTATCAGGATGAGGTTATTTTTCATCTGAATACTTGGAACGAAAACCGAGTTACACAGGTTATTTCAATAACCGGATAACCGGTTATTTTTTATTCGAATAAGCCCATCACTAGCTGTAATCTTCTTCGTCCAACTCGGACTCCATATTTTTAATAAAAAAACACAACAGAAATTGGAGGTTATAATATGAAATGCTCGAATTATTTTGATTGGTTGAGCATAAGCAATGCTACATAAAAATCCAACCTTATGGAAATTTCCAACTTTATGTTTTATGGTTTATGTTTTACGTGAGCATTGTGTAAAGCCTTATAAGATTGTAGTAGCTGAAATTTTATGTTTAGTTTTTACGATTTATGTCTTATGCGTTATGTTTTACGTAAACCCATTGTGTAACGAGCTTTACGGCGTGACAGCGAGTGCTCGCATCCCAAATTTGCACGCACTTCATCTTCCTTCCGCTTGTTGTTGTTTCGCTCGTTTTCACTTGCTTGCATTTGATATTCCGATTTTATAAACATTCCGATTATTGAAATCATCCGATTATGCCCATCACTAGTGACGAGCCACGAAAGCGACATCTATGTAAATTAATAAGCATTGAAACCGCGAAAATTGAAAAACTTTTAAACAAAAATTATTTTTTAAAGAGTTTAAAAAGGGGGAATATTTGAAATGTTACAAGCGTAATTAAGAAATAACAAGAGTAAAATTTAATTTTTAGTTTAGTTACTTGTGGTATGTGTATTTTGATTGAAAGGTTGGAAAATATTACTGATACGTTATAATTCATAGATTTCCAATTTCTGTTGTAATGTGGTTTGTGAATTATAATATCGTGGTAAGGAGATTATAAACGGTAGAATCCATAGGTATGTGATAATTCCAATGACATTTTTTGTAACGTCGTGTAATCTTTGTTACATTTTTTCCCCGCTTTAATAGCACTGTTTTCCTGTTTAGAAAATGGAGAGTATGAGATTTTGTTTAAATTTGAATGTATTATGTCTTTCTAGTTTCTTTGGTTTTTGCTAGGTTTTTTTAAAATTAAGTTTGATCATACCATTTTAGGTATTCGGTCTTTAAAGGTTGGGTTATAAATATTTGTAAAAATGATATAAGGGGTTGGTGAAATTGGAAAAAATATGTATAAATTGTGAAATGTAAAAAGTCAATTACCTTTTGAACGTAATTAACCAATAACAAGAAGTAAAAATTACTTTTAAAAATAGAAAGTACCAGAAAATTATTTTTTGATAAGAATATTGTCATATGTTTTACTTAGAATTTCAGTGCCTGTTTTGTAATTTACGGCAGTGGGTGATTTTTTAATTTCAATAGATTCTAAAGTACTAACGAAACTGTTTTCATCATTCTTAAACACCACTTACGTGATGATGTTTTTCGATGTTTTTATTAAATTGCTCACACCACAGGTAATTGATTCAAAATATTTACTTCACATACCCTATAATATTCCTAATTTAAAACGAAAATTTGTTTTTAGACATTTTATTTAAAAATCTCTGAAGAGAACCCAATTATTATCACAACGTTTTTTCTTTTTTAACATTATGAAAATTCAACTCACGATGACCTACCCTCGACCTTTTTCCTGATGTAAGTTTATTTCGTTTGGCATACATTATAGATTAATCTTTCATGTATTTTTCCACAGATTAATCACTTAACACCTTACCCCCTTTTATTAAAATCATTATTATAATTTTTATCAACTTAGGTTTTTAAAATGAATTATTGAAATGTTTGCCTATAACTGTAATTTCTACATATTATCGTAAAATCTAATTAACCTAATGTTTTTCAATCAATGACCACATCTTTGTTTTTTGAGGAGAACTTTCACGTATTTAAATTTAAAAAAAATAATAATTGTTTATAATCCTTATTTCATTACTTTTAAATCACAAATTTTAATATGTACTATATTAGCCCAGACATATTAGGGTTTGACCTTGAAAAAAATAATGTAAATCTGAAAATTGGTAGAAATAATCTATTTAGTGTACTGAACAACATACCAAAAGTCCTAAGCGGTCCTATGTCGGCTTCATGATGAAAAAAGGCATAGGCGGGTATTTCGGGTTTATACAGGATATTATTCTACATATCGTGTTTTGCCATCAATATATAACTTAATAGGTATATATATCTCACTATTCATGTATTTTATATCATACATGTATACAATAATAATAATAACTAGCAACCAGTGAGACAAATGTCTCATTTAATAAAACAAAAAAGACCGTTTTTCAAATAGAACGCGCTTTCGAGAAATCACGTGATTTCTCGAAAACCGGAAGTGTCACGTGATTGAAATTCGGTTTCTGACCTGACATAACCATTCCAAACAAATAACTTTAATAACTTTTTTCTCTATCTCTTACGGTTTGGCTACTGAAACAGCGTCCCGGACGGACCAGCGTCCCGGACGGACGGAAATCACGTGATTTCTCGAAAACCGGAATTGTCACGTGATTGAAATTCTGTTCCTGACCTGACATGACCATTCCAAACATATAACTTTCATAACTTTTTTCTCTATCTCTTACGGTTTGGCTGCTGAAACAGCGTCCCGGACACACAAAACAGCGTCCCAGACAAGCCTATTATATATATGGATCTTTGTTCCACCAGAAGCTTATTTAGTGTTTGGAAAAAGGTCAAAAAAGGTAAAAGCAAAATTTAAAAAAATGTTACATACAATATATTTTTATTTTAGAATAAAACTCGAAAACTTAGTGTCGACAAAATGAGTAGAACCGGAACCTAGAACAAATTAAATCTTGTTTTCCTTTCTTTCGTTTTAAGTATAATATGGTTGCTTACTTATATTTCGTCTTGATCATCGTCGACTTCAACTTCATTTACTGGAGTATCGTAACTGCAGCTTCGACCCCTGCAATTTATGCACATTATTGAGCAAGCAAGGCCTGCAGTTCTACAGGAACACCGAGCCCCGCATTCAGATTTACACCCACAGGATACCATCTGCAACAGTTCATTTTTTTCTTGATAGCTTCATGTCGGAGAATTGCAACCGAAGACTGCCTTCATCGCATGGTTGCCTAATTCCATTGCATTATGACAATTAATAGTTTGATCTCCAACAAACCCAGATGATAAAGACCGTAAGGAACTACATTCCTGCCTAGGAGAGCGGGTCGATAGCCAATTTATAAAAAGGTTCAAATATTTTGCATCCACTGATCTTCTTGAATCTCTAAGTTCAACGTGTTGTTTTGTTGAAGTTCTAGTAATACCAGTCAGTTCAACGGAACTACAAATTTTAAGACATCCACAAAAAGAGAGCACGAAATATGCTAGCTGACTATCAGATATACCACGGCCATGAGTGAGACCTCCCTGAACTTTTCAAAGGCGCATCAAAGACTGTTCGATCGCCATATCTGTTGAAAGTTTACGTGCAGAAAATGACACATCTGAATCATAAAGCTGATTTTGATTATAATCTTTTAAATAAATATTTGCCTACCACCACATACTTTCCTTCACTAAGTAGTTTATTACAGTAAAAACAAACGTTTTCCATTATTATCACCAATTTATATCAATAACATCACAAAAAATTACGCGCGTATAAGTTACACAGTAATGCAAGTGCAGTCTGCTGTAGACACGCACTGATTTATAGTTTAGCCACGTTGTTACGCCCTTCGATCTTTCTGCGGTAAGCAGAATTTGTCAAAGAGCATAATATATTTCAATTAAAAAAATATGAACTCAGTTGGTAATTACCATTACATTCATAGAGGTCAATGGCAAATTATATGCGTTATTATTAAGGAAAAAACTTTTTTAATTTTCTTTTGTCAAAAATTACATGAAGCCGGCATATTTCGCTTTAGGACTTTTGGTATGTTGTTCAGCACAACAAATTTAATATTCCTACCGATTTTTAGATTTACATTATTTATTTCTAGGTTTTGGTAAAATTTAATCTAATATGTCTGGGCTATATCATTGTATAATTTTCGTCTGAAGAAGCTGTGAAATAACAGCGAAATGTAACGTTTTATTAAATTGTACCAAATTTTTCATGTCTTTGACTAATACTTAAATTCCTTTTTCGAGTAATTTCGTATTTTTTTAAAAAATGAATTAACATGGTAACTATTTTCAATTACAAACCTTAGCTGAAATTTCTCGTAACGTAATCATTATTGACTCAAAACAGCTGTATTCCAAATTTTAAATAAAATGTTATTGTTCATGAAGTCCATGTTCGACTCATCATAGCACCCTCCTTCGTTTCTTTTTTATTTCGCAACCCCGACCTTTTTTTTAAGAAGAGATGTATTTTGCGGTATGTTTAGCAGTGGGTGATAAGTTTAAAATCGATGTCGTTTTTCCAACGTACTCCACTCCGATGTTCTTATTCGCAACAATTGCAGCCCATCGAACATCGGAAGCTTCGCTGAGGCTGTAGCAGCGAGATTTCGGGGCTTTACTGGCCATCGATGAGTTCAAACTCTCGTTGGCTTGACTCGAAGATCCATGGGAAAACTTTTCGGAATTATTTCACAGTTTTTGAAACGATGCACTTAGATCGTCAAATAATTTTGGACTCTTCAAACCTCCAGGAACTCTTTTGTGTTCTCGTTTTCGGAAAAACTGCACCAATCTACGCACTTAGAATGGTCGTTAAACGCGTGCCGTGGAATTTGCCATAAAATGTCTGCAATTTTCGAGGTGTTCCACCGTTTTGTTTCAAAGCATGAGAAAACCAAACTTGGATCCACTGGATGGCATCAGGTGTCAATTCCTTATGTTGGAGTTTTAAATTGTGCAGTTGTTTCGGCAGGCCTTTTTGAATGTGATTAACATCACACAGTTTAACAACCTGGGGCGGCAATTTTTTCCTAACTGCGGCGATTGTGCAACTGTCTTCGTCACGAACAAGAATTCAGATGCCAGTATTCCAGGAGTTCAAAACTTCACTCTCTGTGGTCAGCTCGGCAGCTAGACTTCCTTCCATAGCTTTGGCACTGCCAGCAAAATTGCAACGACAATGGTGGTCAGATTTATCATGCCCGAGATCACAGAGACGACATTTTCGATTCCGGGTTCCATAATCTAATATGAGACCAATTTGAGATCCAGTGAGTGCCCCAAATCCATTGAGGCTAATCGTAGTTTCGGCCGGTACCTCTTTTGTTCCACCCCATCCCATGTCGTACGAGGTCATGACTTTTGCGTGTGCAGCTGCACTACTACTTTCATCAGCATTTATGAGACTGTAATCGCTTTCCATCGGAGCATCAGCAAAACTTGAGGAGGGAAATATAAATTCTTGAAAGAAATCGAATAAAAAAATTTAAACTTCGTCATTTCAATGATTTTTATTTTACAGTAGTAATTACAATCGCTGGAAATTGTTTATGTAATTGCAGAGTACATTGGTTTCAAAAGAGAAACAAAAAACAAAAAATCGAGAAAAATCATTCATGATCGACAAATAAAATTGATTATAAAAATATTTATCTAAGGCAATGTTCCATGATCATTGAAAAAAATTACAGATGTATACCATTATTAGTTTACAGAGTATAATAATCTTATAAAAAATCTCATCATGAGTTGCCGATAAAAGATGCAAAATACTCATTTATCGATGATTATTAATAAAATCAATTACAAAACTGTGACAATTCTAAGGCATTAACTCCTTTTTTCAGTAAACAATTGCTTTTGCATGCAATTATTATAGTTTACAGCATAACAACTTTGTTACGTAACCTCAATTTCCAGAATAAAAGTAATTACATCGTATCTCATTCCTCATTGTAAGACCTTACACAAAACAAGACATTACAAGAGACAATCAAAACCTTTCTGAAGTAATGTAAACATTTTAAAAGCATTTTTCATTGTAAAAATCAAAGACAAACAATTGATAAGAATTTACATCACAGGAAACTAAAATATTCAGTGTGTTAGTAATTGCTCTGAAATGTTGATTCCTAATTTACAGAACAGAAGTAATGTCATCGTGTCTTACTTCTCGTGTTAAGAAATTACACAAAAAAATCAATGGTTTCCTAAAGTAACCTTGACATTTTGTAAACATTTTTCATTTAAAAAATCAAGGACAAAAATTTGATAAGGATTTGGATCACAGGAAACTAAAATATTTACAGCGTGCTAGTAATTGCTTGAAGATTTTCAATCGTAGTAGCCTTTTCTTTTTCGACAGTATCGATGTAACTACTTTTGGACATGAATTCGATTACTGGGCTGACAATGCGTTGATGCCTCTTGAATGTCGATTCTAGGAAAAAAAATCATTGGGAAAAAATCCCCGGAAAAAAAATCCTGGAAAAAAAATCTTCGGAAAAAAATCCTACGGAAAAAAAGCCTTCGGAAAAAATCCCCGGAAGAAAAATCCTACAAGAGTATTAAAAATCCTGAATAAATTCGGTGTTGCTTTATACATTGGTATTATGATTATTATTTTACACCTTGTATTTTTGATAGATGTTTTCTTATAATTCCTAAAATCTGAGAATGTGCCTCTATTTACGAGATTTTACATTTGTTGGTGGTTTCATATTGTGAAAATCTTATTCATTTGATTAGCACAATTCTTATTACGATATATCATCATAAATTCAAAATTCAGAACATTGATTTATTACGTGTATTAAAAAAAATCAAAGCTAATACTTTTTAGTGGATTTGAAGATAATATAATCTGTTGAACTATAAATTCAATATTCATAACACGCCTAGCACAACAGATTCGTAAGTTATGTAATTGATGTGCTCCCTACATCCGCTAGTAAAAGTGTTCATTTAAACTGATGCAATTTAAAAAACACATGTTTCGCATTTTTCTATACATACTCTTTGATCATTTGCTCACTTTTGGGCAACCCTATAAATAGTTAGAAATAAAAGTAAATTACAAAAATGTTTTAATACAACGTATATTGTACCATAGTTATTTAAAACAGTCTTGGCTGAGTTAGTATAAACTATATTATATACATAGCATAAAATAAGTAATATAAACTAAGATATAACAAACATAAATTATTGCCAATTTAGCGAAACCGAATAGTATGCCCAACCGCTCTTAAAAAATCTTCCATATCACGAATTTGATTATTCTTCATACCGTCCTCGTTTTTTCTTATTAAGACGAGCACCTAATTTCCGTTGTCACAATTTGGTTTCATCTGATGCAACCTCCAAACTCATTTTTTCAATAAGAGTCCATACCATTGGATGATCGTGTCCTACTAAGTTCGATAATCTGTTCTTCCAACCTTCGCACTGATTGTTGGTTCTTTCACCATCTTGCAATGTTGTTTCGTGGACATTCCTTATAGCAGGAGAAAAAATAGGCGGTATGTTGCGTAGTCGAACAGGCCCTTGATTTGCATTGCCTACACGGCGATAACTTCCTGTCACATACGTTGAATCAAAATACTCAACTAGCGGTTCTGCTGCAGGCGGCGTTATGGTACGTAAATACCTTCATTCACGTCTGCAGTCGGTAAGAAAGCCAAACCATCAAGCATGCCACAGAAAAGATTGAAGTTCTCTTCTTCCCTGTATGTAGCTTCCAGCCCTAGCCCTTGTAAATTTCTGTGTGTGCTCTGGCTTAGATGGTAAAAGCGATATTGATGGTTAGCGGGTCTGGATACAGTTGTCTGGCATTGCATTCATCAATTATGGTCCTCAGCACGTTTTCATATGTTCTTTGTGCTTTACGTTCCAGTAGACTGTAGATTGACGTTATAAACACACCATTTACAGGAACCCTGATGACATATAATTGTTAGAACTGTCGCGGGGCTAACGAAAAGTTACCATTCATATACCATGCAGTGGCAGCAGCCAGATGACGAAGTGATTCCTCTGTTGCAAATATGATAATTCGCTCCTCCGTATCCTGACCATTGTCATTTAATAAAAAACGGTTATGGTTAGGATTACCAGTTGTAGTCCAATCTCCTAGAAAAAATATTTTAATTAGGCTACATAAAATGCATTGGCGACGATAGGGTATGTTCAAAACATCCTTGTTTAAATAATTATTACTAGTGTGTATACCTATTCTGACTTTATTTTATGCTAGTTACAATTTTTGTTTGAGTAGATCTATATTTTAATACTATTATATTTTATTGTTTACTAAACAATAAAGATTTACAAAGTAATTAATATTTCGTTTATTTCCAATCATTAAACTAAAATGGCCTTTAAAGATCCAAAAATTCCTTAAAACTGAATGCATTGGTATAGAAAAACTTATTTTTTTTCATTTTCAGGAAAACATGCAATTTGCCCACAAAAAAGGGCGTTACAAATAATATTTAGCGAAAATTTAAATCACAATTAATGATATGAAATAGAATCATAAACCTTCTATTTTTAGAACATTCAAAGATTCGGGGTCCTTGGGCATAGTCTTTGTTCTCTGATTTCTTAATGTTCGTTTGGCGGAATCTTCAAGGGGCATGCGGGCCTTGGTGGAATCTTATAATTGCGAAACTCCTTCTGCGTATATAGACGCTGGTTTAGCATTAACAGGAATGCGTGTTTTCATATCAGCCATACACTTAGACACTTCTACACCTTCCTTATCAGCAGGGTGATTATGATTAACTTCCACCACAGGATCTTCCATTCTTAGGGTAGTCTTCAAAATACTCCTGCATTTTAAAGAAGTGGCTTTTGAACAACGCCAGCTAATACTATTTGACAGTTGTGCTTTTTTCACGTACATGTATCCACTCAAACACAGCTTTTTGTTTCCCTTATTGGATTTGATAAATTCCATAGCGCACTTGCTCGCATAATCGAAGAGAGCACAGTTAACACACGTAGGTAGTTGACGATAATCGTAGTTGAGGGATGCAGCAGAAATGAAAATATATACAACGGTAATAACCCGCTTTCTTAGAAGTCATCACGTAACTTAAAATTGGAGATTACTTTCCTGCAACAGAATATCTACCCAAAATGCAAAAATTAGTTAATCCCTCTTAATAGCCTTCTTAAAGTAGGTACTTAAAGTTACCTGGTAATTGCTTTACGAGTTTATTTGAAAGTTTAAAATTAGTATTTTCGGGAATAGGTGATAGAACGTCAGTTAGGCACCAAGTTTAATCTCTTTTGCAAATGATATCTACGTCAACAAAAGGAGTTAAAATATTTTATTATTCTCTTCCAAATACAGACCATTATTCCTGATTAACATCGGTACTTAATAATTAACTTTTCAGCGTAAAAGTTTTCAGTTTACTATCGCCTTACCGATAATGTTTAAACCCCTTTAATGATGGTCATGTCTGTTATAACAAGGGCATAAATATAGTACAATGATTAAAAGCAGAGAAGAATTCAAATAAGTTCTTCTTATACAAACGGATGGAAGGGGCTGGATGATGATATAGATTAATCGATGATATAATACATTAAACAAACAAAAAAGTATGCAAAGAACAAATAAATATAAAAAATAATACAACTATTGCGCCAAAGTTACTTTTTGTAAATAATTTTTAGTAGAATATATATCTAAAAATACAAATAATGTAAATAAGCATATTTAGAATTTTGGAAAGACATTTGTAATTGTAAAAAAGCCGACGGTAATTTGTTATATCCCCAACTTTCTCAGTTTGTGAATATTGTTTGTTCTTCCCTACAGTAGCGCCTGCGTTGAAAGAGTTTTCAGTTCAATTACTTTAAATAAAACAAAACTAAGAAATAGATTAAGTACTAACACTTTAACTGGAATTCTTCATTCTAACAACTTAATTTTGCCAGAATACTGTTAGGATTTTGTTATTACGGATTCAATAAAAAATCATAATAACAAAATGTATGATTAAATTACATATTGTATAATATCAAACATTGATACCACTTTCCTAAAAAGCTACCGTCTTGGAAAAGCATCTGAAGGCAAATCAGGCCAATTAAAGTAATTTTTAATAGCGCAGAGGACGCTAAAACCATACTTAAGAAGAGAACATCCATTCCAGCATCTTCCAATATTCGTATCGCATACGATCAGACTCCGATGCAACATCAGTATCTTCTTGATCTACGTAAAAACTTAAACGAGAGAATTGAAAAGGGCGAAACGAATCTAACTATCAAATTTATAAACGGCTTTCCTAAAATCGTAAAAACCAATGATTAAAAAAACTGAACAGCCAGCTTACTTCAATTAGTTTTATGTACACTAATCTCGGCTCACTTCCTGCAAATTTTAACGACCTTTTAAGCTAGGTAAATGAAGTTAAACCCACATTTATCCTGATTAGCGAAACCTGGCTAAACAAAAATATTTCTGATTCTATTGTTTCAATTCCCAACTATTCCATCTTCCGACAAGATCGTTCTGACCGCAGAGGGAGGAGTTTGCATCTATGTTGCGGATGAAATCGACTGTTTCAAAATTTCTGTTGAACGGAACTACAACTACGTAACTAAAAATATTTCATCTTTGTGGCTAAACATTAAAATACATCACTTTGAATTTCTCCTATCATGCGTTTATCGTTCACCATCCTGTACTACTGAAGATAATGAAGACTTGCTTTCGTCCCTAGCCAATGCAAATAATCAAGACCAGTTCTTATCTTTGGCGAATTTAATTACCCCGACATTAACTGGCCTACGTGTGACAAGCAACCGACTTCAGTTTCTTCTGCAACGTTTTTGGATGTATTTACGAATTCAAGCCTTCACCAACTTGTCGACAGGCCAACAAGATTTCGCCCCCCCCCCCCCCCCCCGATGAACCATCTCTTTTAGATCTCGTTTTGGTTTCTGATGTAAACTTGATCAACCAGATGGATTACCACTCTCCCCTCGGATTTAGCGATCACAGCGTAATTATAGGAAAACTAGAAATTACTTATATCCTACCTCCAAAAGTTCACAAAACCATTTTAGAAACTTCCGGACTGCCAACTACCAAATAATCAACGATTATATCAATGAATCTAATATTCCACTGGAAAATAACATCGCGACGTCTTGGTCTACTCTAATTTCCCTTATTGAACAACCACTTCTGAATGTATACCGCTGCACAAGTGTAGAAGATCTAATGATAAGCCGTGGGTGGATAGTGAAATCAAGTCGACTATAAAAGCAAAAAGAAAGTGGTGGGATACTTAAAAACGTTCTAATAGACTAGTTGACTACCAGCGTTACCGTTCACTGTCAAATACTGTCACGAAGAAACTCAAGTTAGCTCGATCTAATTACGAAAATAATATTATTACTTCCTCCAGTGCAAAGACCTTCTTCAAGTACATTAACCGATCGCTAAAAACTCGTGTATCACACATAACCCTTACGAATCCTAATACAAATGAACTTGCAACGTCGGCTATAGAAAAAGCGAACATATTCTCTCAACACTTTCTCAGCTCCTACATTCACGAACCATTACCGAACAACTCGAGACTCCTGAACTGCAACAGAATCGTTGCTTCTCTAACTTCAGTTGAATTCACGCCAGATAATGTCTTAAAGGAGCTCCAAAATCTTAATGCTACGGTATCACCAGGCCCCGACTCTATTTCACCGTATTTTCTAAAAATGTGTGCCAAAAGTCTATGTCATCCAATTTCCAAAATCATGCAACAATCTTTCAATGAAGGCAAATTAATCTTTCAATGAAGGCAAATTAATCTTTCAATGAAGGCAAATTACCTGAGGTATGGAAGAAAGCCACAGTTGTACCTATATTTAAAAAAGGAAGTAAACTGCTTGCTGCCAACTATAGGCCAATTAGCCTAACGTCCGTTATCTGTAAGTGTATGGAGAAGATAGTGACTAAAGAAGTTACTAAGTTTCTTCTGGACAACGACGTCATTCCTGCTAGTCAACATGGCTTCATCCCTGGTCGCTCCGTGACATCTAATCTTCTCCAATGTGTCGACTCATGGACTAAAGCGTTTCATGAAAATATCTCCACTGACGTTATATACCTTGATTTCCAAAAGGCATTCGATCGTGTGCCCATTGAACGTCTGCTTTACAAACTCGAATTCTATGGTATATGAGGACAACTTCTGGTATGGATTAAAGATTTCCTGAGAAATCGCTCGTTTGCAGTTAGAGTTGAGAACACTCTTTCCGATCATTTTCCTGTTCTAAGCGGTGTCCCCCAAGGATCAGTCCTGGGGCCCATCTTATTTCTGGTATATATAAGCGATCTGCCAAACATTATCACCTCAACTTTTTGCGGACGACACCATATTGTTCAAATTCCCCTTGACTGCCGCACATGTCATCCAAGAAGATTTAAACAAAATTAGCGACTGGTGTACTCAGTGGTTGCTCACAGTGAACGCGGATAAATGCTCGGTTCTGCATATTGGTCGTAAGAATCGACCAGTGCAGTATGAATTAGGCGGCGTTCCCTTAAAACCAGTGACCGAACAAATCGACCTTGGTGTCACCACAACATCTGACCTGAAATGGGGTAGCCACATCTTTAGTACGGTTAAAAAATCAAACTTTCTGATATATCAAATATCACACTCATTTAAAAACCTGTCTCCATTGCTTTTGAAAAAGCTGTATTCGACCTACGTAGGGGAGAGGTGGCATGAAAGGGACATTTTACCTTAAGTATTTTTTATTAATACGTAGAAAAACTTTTTGTTATGGAAATAAACATTATTGTGTTGCGCAAGGTTTGTTTTAAAACTTTATTGTAGAAAAAATGAAAATTATAACATTTTCCAATAAATACAAACAAAACTTTAAATATCTGCTAATGTCCCTTTCAAGCCACTACAGAGGGTTGAAAGGGACATAAACAGGACTGAAAGGGACATGTGCAGTATGTTTAAAGTAAAGCAGATAGATCCACTTTAAATGATAAAAATGCGTTAACTCTTGCAGATCCTTTATTCTTGACGGGTGGGGGTAGTTTCCTCACAATATCTTGTCTCTCGATATCGGCCACATCTTCACTATCATAAACAAATTGATAGCCTCCATAGCTTTTTTTCAAAAACTTTACCGTTATATTGTTATCTGGGTGTACTTGCATTATTTCCCCAACGAAATATTTAACTAATTTCTTCTTAATGAACTTAACAACAATAAAATCTCCCGTATTCAAACTTTCGCTTTTAATGTCCGGTATTTCTTCTTCGGCTTCTATATTCTCTTCTAACTCGAATGATTCATCACTTTCAGCATAATCAATGTCTTCTTCGTCACCACTTTCGCTACTGCTCGATTGCAACAATGTTTTCTTAACCATCTGGACTTTCTTCTGAAATATGTTTCTGGTGGCCTGATTTTGTTTCGCCTTTTTCACGGCACAGTTTTGTTCAATTTCATCTTTTTCTGGTGTTTCAGTGATAACACGACTGGATCCTCTTTTTCTCTCTCTTTTGGCAGACTGTCTCGGAGGAGCTTTTGGAAATGGTCGTATGTTGGCAGGACTTACTACGGCTGCAGGTCCCACAGGAGTTACGATTTCAGGTCCCATAGGTGTTTCGGTGGAACAAGATGGCAGCGATTCATTGGGAACATTTGGATCTGGATGATCTGTTACAGAGGCAGCTAGAAAGTCTTGTTCTTCAAATGCGTTCCTATTGAACGGTTGGATACCAGCTTTAGCAAATCCAGAACATATATTTTTTGGTGTGAATGCGCTATTGAATGCAGAAGTCGCAAATTTAGGTAAATGGTAAATAGATATTGTCTTGCCCGGGTTTGTTACCATCCAGTCATTTTGAGCAGCTTTGTTACTAACTGCCCTCTTTCAGCTGATGTTACTTGGCCCACTTGCTTTGAACCTCGTTCAGCGATAACGCAGGGTAAATCTGACACTGTGGTTAGGCCAGTTTCATCTGCATTAAAAATTCTATCTGCCGTGAACAAGTATTTGGTAAGCACTTGTTCTAATTTTCCAAAAAATATCCCTACAGTTGTCGGATTAAACGCTGTTGCTCGTGACAAACTTGTTTTTTCAGGATGCCGTAAAGATAAATCAGTATGGCGCTTCATAAATTGCTTCATCCAATCAACCCCCGCTTTTTTATTTTCTGTACAATTGCTTGGTACGTTTTTTTCCAATTTAATAGCATACTGAAATGCTAGTTCTCTTGTTTGGACATAAGTAAGACCATAAGCCATTTTGGATGAAATTTTTAAATAACTACTTAAACTTTCTTCTTCTTCTACCGTAAATATTCTTCTGTTTCCTATGTTAGGCTCATAAATAAATGGATTATCTGCTGGAGCAACTTTAGCTTTTGCAACCAGTCGAGCTAGCATAGATTTAGCAACATGAAATTCTCGAGCCGCTGATCTAATTGAGAGTTTACCTTCCAGAACATTGGTCAACGCTTCTTGAATAACTTCTTTAGATTTTCTAACTCTTTTTTTTGGTTTTGAGTTCATTATAAATGTTAGAATTTCTTTTCACTACAAAGAAAAATTTTAAATTAAAGACCAATACTAATATAGCTATGCAGTATTGAAAGGGACATGTCCCTTTCAACACTGTTTGTTTTGTCCCTTTCAACACACATACAGAAATTGAAACATAACTCAAAATATTGCAATCCTAACCTCGTTTTTAGTAAAACTGCAAGCTGCTGCTAAAGCCTAATGGTACCAGCTTCCAATCTACACTCACTCAAAAACTTATAAATTCAACCTTAACTTGCACGGTTTAAAACACTGTGGTCGCGTATTTAATAATTTAATACAGAAAATTGGACAAGGTTACACCATAAACAAACGAGAGCAGCTAGGACCATGAGGTTTTATGTACAGTATGGTACCTCTTGCGCCATCATACGGTGTAGAGCAGCAGCTTGTAACCTACACCGTGTTTGAGATATGGCAATTGTCCCTTTCAATACTTGTCCCTTTCATGCCACCTTTCCCCTACGTTCTATCCTAGACTACGGTGCTGTGACCTGTAATCCATATTTTGCGAAAGATATTGATCTACTAGAAAAAGTCCAAAGAAGATTTACAAAACTTTCTCTTATTCTACGTCCGCTTCCATATCCTGAAAGGCTAAAAACCCTAGGGTTGTCCACCCTAGTTTTTTTTTCCAAAGTTATACATTTATTTTTCAACATGTTCCATAATTACAAGAAATGATACTATATGCTTTGTTAATTACATCGCTTAATCGTATTGTATTCTCTTATAGTTAATATTATTTACTTCTTATTTATACTAGGTCATCATTTTCTAACTCTATTATTATCTTCTACTAGTGTAGCTTAGATATGTTATATGTTAATGTTTTCTGATAATAGTAATATCCATATTATAATAATTCAAAATCTAAACCTTCGATAAACTCAATGAAATTCTTAAGATATGTTTGTATTAAAGTCTCTTTTGTTACAGGCCAGTTGTCCCCATTTCTTGTTATTGTATATTTTTCAGCACTACTCTCTTAGGTTCTACAATAGGGCACTCATATATTAAATGGTCCACTGTTTGTTCGTTTATATTGCACGTACACATTGGGTAGTCACTTATTTTAAATCTGTGAAAATAAGATTTTAGTAATCCATGACCACTAAGCATCACGGTCACTTTTGGTGAAAAATAGATTTTTAGCCTTAGTCTAGCAGATACGCTAGGAAAAAACGATTTCGTTAATAATCCCTTGTCACTGTGTTGCCATTCATGTTCCCACTTTGTCTTACTACCTTTTTCCACTTCACGCACCATTTGTTTTTTCTGAAGTCTGTGGTTGATCGATTGTATTCCGTTTCCATCGGTGTTCCTTTCTTGATTTCTATTGTCTTGTCTTGTCCTAATTGTATTTCTTCTTCGATATATTTCTGCATTTTCTTGAACTTTGAGCACTATTGGTGTAGTGCCAGCAAGTATACAGGATGCTTCATAAGAGATGGTTCGGTATGCTTTCAATACTTTTATATTCATTAACCTCTGAATCCTTCTGATTTTTCTCTTATTTGACGACTTTGTTAAAGCTGTTTCCCACACCGCTGCTCCATATGTTATGATCGGCAGAATCGCTCCTTTATATATGGTCCTTAGGGCGCTTTGTTCTAGTCCCCATGAAATTTTAGCTGATTTCAATAAAATATTCATTAGTTTTGTGCATTTCTCGGTAGTATGTAGTATATGTTGATTAAAATTGAATTTCTCCTCAATATATAGATTCCTAGGTATTTTAGGTGTTGCACTTGTTCTAATTCTTCGTAATTAAGATAGACACTTAATTTTTGATTTCTTGAGGTTCTTTTCTTAGTAATTAACATTATTTTTGATTTGTCCTTGTTAAAGTCGATTTTGTTTTCTTGTGCCTATCTTAATATCATTTGTAATTCTATATTTGCTACGTTTTCTACTTCTCTTACAGTCCGCCCCTTTGTTACTACTATTAAGTCGTCTGCAAACGCAATTATACATGATATTACAGAATCCTGGCCCGCAGCATGAACCTTGCGGGCATCCTCTTTTTACTGTTTTAATTACCTGTTCGTTATTGGTTTCTAAAATGGCCAGTCATTAAAATAGTTTATTGACAAATTATATAAGTTTTTCGGGCAATTTAATTCTCGCATATTATTTAATTTAGCTGGCCACCACGCTGCATTAAAAGCTCCTTTGGCGTCTAGGCTTATAAGTGCTATGTCTTTCTTTTCCTTGAAGCTCTCTTCTACGAATCGTTTTACTTCGATGACTGCGTCCACGGTACTTTTATTTGGCGTGAATTCAAACTGGTTTGTATTCATCAAATTATTTGAATAAAAGGTATCTCATTATTCTTTGTATAAGTAACTTTTCCATCACTTTACCACTCACATTAATTAGGCTAATAGGTCGGTACTTTGATACTCAATCTGCGCTTTCTTTTCCTGGCTTTATTAACGGTGTTTTCCACTCGAAGTATACTTGTTTCCTTTCTTCTCTCAGCTCTTCGTTATTTTGTGTCTTCTGATATCTTCTTCTATGGGCGTTTACTTTTTTCCTTAGTAGTGTTAATTCCTCTGTCCACCATGGTACAGTTTTCTTATCATGCCTTGTTCTTTTTTGCTTTGACAAAAAGAATGATTTTGTGCAAGCTTCCTCAATTGCCCCGTTGTAATTTTGTATACATTCTTCAAAATTGATAGTTTCTCTTATTTTGTTGCTTGCATTTTCGTCAATTTCCGCAAGATTATTCGATATGCTTTCTGCGTGAAACTTTATTTGGAGTTGTTGGGTAATGTGATTGTCGAATTTCATTCATTCAGTGGGGATAGTGCCTGAATCGTAAATTTTATTGAATAAAGCAGTCAACCTTTTGATGTTTTCGTCGTCTAGAAGTTTTAGAAGCTCTACTTGTACGTCATCGGGGCCAGACGCTTTTCCTTCTTTCATGTAAGACAGTGCTTTCTTTACCTCATCTGTTGTGATGGATGGACCAGTAATGCATTCAGGTGTATCATCTATGTTGGTTCGGTCATCTTTAAATAGCTCTTTTACATAGTCTTGCCACTTTTCGATTGTTTTCTGTTTGTCTGTTATCCATATTCCGTGTTCATCAACCAAATTACCAGGTGGTCTTGGTTTATATAGACCTGCTGCTTCTTTAACTTTTTTATGTAAATTGAAATGATCATGAAGTTTTTCAAGGTCTTCTATTTCCTTACATCTATCATTCAACCACCCTTCTTTAGCATATCTTATTTTTCTTCTTATTTCTTTATGAATGTTATTATATTCTTTTTTGTTTGTGCACATATCTGATCATAAATCTCAAATAATTAAATTTAACATCATTCAAAAACGGGCGACCTCTATTTACAAAACCGTACCAAATAAAAGTTCTAGAAATAGAATCAAATTTTCAAATTACCTCTTAATTGAAGATTGGGTAGAATTATATAGAGAGTCTGGCCCAAACTGTGCAGTTAATGCTTTTTATAAAAAAATTTCATATCACGATTTATCTTTTCCTCCCATTAAAATAAATACAAATAACAAATGTAAAAATGCCTCTATATTTACCAATCGAGAAATAATTTCGGCCAGGGAAGAAATAAATCGTCTTGGAAACATTTTGAAATTGAAATTGAAATAATGATCTTCTATCGGCTGAATTTAAACAAAAAAAAATACGAATACGAACAAAAAATCTTAGAATTAAAAAAAGAAAAAATCAGTAAAGAAATTTTGGAGTCTGATAATAAACAAAGAACAATATGGACAATAATAAAAAAAAAGGTTTAAACAATAACAATAGCAATGGAGTGTTAAAGTGTGATTTCCCCAGAATCTCACAGACTACTTTGTGCAATGTGCATGTAGCCGACAATTTATTATCAAATATTCCCCCATAAAAGTACACACACAGTGTTTATCTAAAGAAATTACCAATACACAATGAACAATCACTCTTCTTATATGCTGTTGAGGAATCTGAAGTACAAGATATTATAAAGGCATTAAAAAGGTCAAAATCACTAGACCTATATAATCAATCGGTTTGTATGTACAAATATGTTTTATGTTTATCTGCCGCGATAGCTCATATTGCAAACATTATACTAAACACGGGCATATTTCCTAATAAATTGAAACAAGCCAAAATTACACCTTTATATAAATCGGGTGAAATTGATGATAGATCAAATTATAGACCCATTGCACTTCCCCCATTTTGGCCAAAATTATAGAAAAAATTATTGCAGTTCGAATTCTAAATTTCTTTGAAACCAACCATATTTTTACGGACAGACAGTTTGGGTTTAGAAAAGGAAGAGACACATCGGGATCCGTGCCGAATCTCATTAATTATATAACAGAATCATTGGAAAATAAAAAATCTTCCTTTGCACTATTTCTTGATTTAAGCAAGGCGTTCTACTGTGTTTCAAAAAGCATTTTACTCGATAAACTGGAGTATTACGGTTGCAGGGGAGTACCTCTAAAACTAATGTCGTCCACTTATCTGACAGAGCTCAATGTGTATTTTGCAAAGGTCAGTATAGCCAGATATCTTCAATTCAACATGGTGTCCCAAAAGGAAGTGTATTGGGACCGTTGTTATTTTCAATCTATGTTAACGACTTGTCTAATGCCATCCCAGTTTTCACAACTTTATTTGTAGACGATACCACCTTTGCAAACCACATAGAAGATGAAACTCGAGTCAATCAATTACAAACCAACATTATCAACCAAGCCTCAGATTGGTTCCGGGCAGCAAACAATCTTTGTTTAAACCAAAATAAAACTACTACTTCATTATTTTCGAATAAACAAAATATCTGTGAAACCGTAAAATTGTTAGGCCTTACCTTGGATAACAGACCAACTTGGCAAGCACATGTTGACAATCTTTCAATTAAGTTATCAAGAACGATCTATGTAATTAGACAAATAAAAAATCGAGTAAACTTACATGCTGCCATTATTGCATACCACGCATTATTTCATAGTGTAATAACGTACGGTCTGATAAACTGGGGTACCTCTACACATATTAAAAAAAAAATCATTGTACAAAAAAAGCCTTGAGAGTGTTGGCGGGGGCGAGTCAGTTAGACAGTTGTAAACCATTGTTCAAAACATATAACATATTAACGTTACCGTCAGCAATACTATATTACACATAAAAGAACATTATGGTCATTATACAAAAAACGACGATGCCCATGGTTACGAACCCCGCAGTCGAGGCGATATACAGGTTCCGCAGCAGAGATTAACGTCCACTAAACAAAATAATTTCGGAATAGGATTGTTTAATTCCCTCCCCAGTACTCTCAAAAATACCCCAACAAAACTCTTCAAAGTTAAGATTCAAACACATCTTCTGGCCAATGTCTACTATGAACTTTCCGATTTCAGATTTGTTGAAAATTAAGACTGTTTTATTTTATTGGCTACTTATAGTATTTTGTTTTTACTCTATTTTTTGTGATTGACTATTTCTGTAAATGCATTGTATATTTTTTATATTTTTATATGAATGGTCCTCAACACCGAAAGGTAAAAGAGGTTATAGATTATGAATGAATGAATATTTTAACGAGAATTGTGACATATCTAAGCACCACGGTGTATATTATGATGAATAAAATACTACTACAAATAAAGCAACTCCTCCGCCTCGTCCACCACGGTATTTTGTCACAAGGTAATAGCTCTCCATATCAACGCTGTTGTTATCAGTATTGGAAGACAGCCAGGACTCTGTTACAGCTAAAACATCGAAATAATTCGCATTAACATACGTTTTAAAATCATTGTATGTTGATAAAATAGATTGCGTATTTAAATTTCCAAATCTTAGCATAACACCTTAAATAAATTCAATTTAACAGTGCAACTTATTCAGACAGTTATTTAGGTTAATCAAAGGCTAACTGTGCACAGTGAACGTGCGTGTGCGCCCCTTCATAACTAAAATTTGACTTCAATATGTCACTAATAACTCAACTTAAATTTGAAATTTATATAGATGATTTGGATTTTATACTATTAAATCAGTAATTTAGCTCGGGAAGCTGTTAAATCTTCTTTAATGAAGATTCTCATACCCTTTAGCAGTTTTTTTCTACAGGAAAACCATTTGACGGTATGAAATTAAAATCAATTTTACTATAACTGCTCTGGGAGCGGTCGAACTAGCGTTATATTTGCTGATGCGATGCATTCGTCGATATGATGTATATCCAAATTGGCGTTTAATTTATTATTAAGTAGATCCAAAACTTTATTTTCAAGATCTTCGTTGCCCGATTCTTCCTTTAATATTGTCGTTTCTTCGATATGCGGTTTTAAAACTTCACTAAATTGCTCCATGTTTGTTTCCGTAACAAGTTTTTTAATGGTATTTAAAAATGTAGCCTCCGACAGAAGCTTCGTAGTAATAGTCGTGATTATTTGGTTGATATCTTCTAATTGGTCTCTGGTGAAGGGCATTGTTGATAAGAATTTATATAACTTCTTCCAGGAAATAGAATGTGATAACACAATCCACGAAACCATATTATAAAACTTTGCAGCAGCTTGAATTGGTTGAGGATAATGTATCGAGAGTTTTTAGCGTCAGAGCCAAATTATCGGAGCGCACTGGGACAACTACACACGACGATACTCGAGCATCGAGATCCTTGCGAGAACAATTTCCGCAAGTGTCGTCCATAATCATGATCAATACATATGGGGATAAAATGTCCCCTTGTCTTACTCATGTGTTCGTTCTAAATTGTGATTCTTCTTTGGCCGTTCTAACTATATTTTGTGAGCTCCGGTAGAAACTTTTAATTGCTTAACCCAGGACTGACATTTCGCTTGTTTAAGACCTTGGATATGTCGCTATGTCACTCTGTCATATGCTTGCTTTAGGTCTAGGAAGCAGAGGTGCTTCTTTCTCCGAAATCTGTCTGATTGTAAATATAGCGTCTTGGGTTCCTCTGTTCGGTCTAAATCCGCATTGAGCTTCTTCTAGCTGATGTTCCACTTAGGTTCTTAGCCGCGCATCTAGTGTTCTGGAGTATAGTTTTCCTGGGAAATTCCTCTGTAGTTGTTACATTCTTTTGCGTCGTCTTTTTTATATATTCGTATAATCACTGCAGTCTCTCAGTCTTTTGGGACTCGCTTTGTTCTCCATGCCGTGTTGAATATTTTTAGCATATATTCTATACCTTCTTTTCCCATATATTTGATCACCTCCGGGGAAATTTCGTCGTATCCGGCTGCTCTCCCAATTTTTGTTTTCTTTATAGCTGCTTGCAGTTCTGCTATATTTATTTGTCGATCCTCATCCATATCCATATCTGCTGTCCACTCTTCTTGTACGTCGTTCTCGTCTAGTCCTTCTTCTCAGTTTTCTCGTTGGTTGTTCTTCCCAGTGAGTAAATTTGAAAAGTGTTCTCTCCATCTGTCCATAATTTCAACTTTCTCTGTCAAAAGCCTTCCTTTTTCCGAATTTATACATTTTTTCTATAGCAAATGTTAAAGTGTGCTTTAATCGACTCAAAAAAAGGTCAAGTGTTACTTTAACAGTAAGGGTAGAAAACGTAGCACTTTAACATCAAGGTTAGATAATAGTAATTTATTATACAAGACGATAATGATTCAAGAGTGGATAAAAATAACTTTATCGTCGTATATAATACGATTTTTTTCTATAGCAAGAACTTTTAACAATTTTAAAAGAAAATAAGGGCAATCAATCACATTTCAAACTGTCAGTAGCTAGATTGGGTTGCTACGATAATACGAAGTTGTCATATTTAATTTAAACAAAAGTTAGAAAATTAAATTACTTTATCTATCCTTGATGTTAAAGTGCTACTTTATCTACCCTTGCTGTTAAAGTAAAACTTGACCTTTTGTTTTGAGTTGATAAAAGCACACTTTAACATGTGCTATAGAAAAAAGTAATTTAATTTTCTAACTTTTATTTCAATTAAATTGTTTGTTTGTTTGTTTGTTAATGGACAAGGTCTAGGCATGCAGAGTACCAGGTACCTTAGACACCGACTGCTTTGGTCATATGGTCAAAGTCCTACTTAGAATTTTGCCGAGACTAAGGAGTTCCAACCCTAGCAAGGGATCTTTTACATGCTACACATCGTAGTAACATGGGACCCACGGCTTTACATCACTTCCGAATGATGGCATTCTGTAGAAGCTTTCATCTGCATCTTTTTTTTATTTTTGAAAACTTCACCGGGACCGGGAATCGAACTCGCGACCCTTAGATCAGTAGTCAGAATGCTTACCACTGAGCTACCAACCCCGGCTATTTCAATTAAAAATTACAACTTTATATTATCCTAGCAACCCAATCTAGCTACTGAGATTTTAAAATGTGATTGACTTTCCTTACCTTCTTTTGAAATTGTTAAAGTTCTTGCTATAGAAAAAAAAAATGTTTTATACACGACGATAAAGTTATTACTATCCACTCTTGAATCCTTAACGCCTCGACTTCGTGTTGACTTTAAACGATTCACTCGTGGATAAAATTTAACTTTATCGTCTTGTATAATAAATTACTATTAATTGGGGATTATTTTCATTTTCTTAGGTTCTTTAGTGCTTTATAAAATAATTTTTCTGCGACCACTACTAAAAGTAGTGGCCTTTTAGTGCTAGCTTTATTCACTTAAAATTACGTTTTACAATTTAGTTTAGCGTGTTAAAAGTGAAATCAGCTGTTTACTTCTAGCTGTGCCAAAAGTAAACAGCTGGTGTTGGATTTAGAATTTCGAACTGGAAGTGAGGTTGTGAAGTTATTCTAGTTACTTCTTTCGTTAGAGGTAAAGTGTTTTTAAAATAATAAAATCATTATGTAATAAATAAAGTAAAATGTGTACATTTATAATTACCTTTGATAACTAACTTTGACAGCTACTAGCTGCAGAAATAGTCACATGCGTGTCAAGGCCATCTCTTTACTATGACTTAAATTATAACTGTCATAAATGCAAATCTTTGTTAAATCGACATTTATGGATTAATAACAGTAAATTTAAGGCCTTAGAAAAAATATTGTGTGCAAACTCGTGCATAAACGTCCACTTTTAGCACTTGTTGCACAAATAGCTATTTTATTACACTTGCATCATAATACCTGTTTAAAAAACTAAAAAGCGTGTGAAATATCAACATTAAAACACTGGAGTGCTTTAAAGTTGCTGTAGAAACAATGACGTCATCATTTTTAAAGAAAGCTGTATTTGTAATTTACACATGTAACTAGTAAGATATAACAAACAGTATCATTTTTATTTTAAATAAATGTTGAATGTAGAATTGTTATTATTTGATATGTGGATTCCAGCAGTTTCCAGGTCGTTATTACTTGCTTTGGTTATCGCAGGATCACCAGTATTAACTGACAACGATGACGTAGTAGTCGTCCCATTACCAACTCCAGCAATGCAATTCGAAACTTTTAATTTGTTCACGATAGATTCTTCAATGTAACTAGCAGCAACCGTCGAAGATCTCCAACCTACTTGACGCTTTTGCCATAATCGTTGCCGATGTTCGCCTGAAAGCATGGCCGGTGTATCTCGCAGAGTCCGGAAATTTCAAAAAATGTGCTACAAGAGAAGGGCATCTACCAAAGGTGTCACTCTCTACAACATGCTTGATGCACCTCCCATTAGCGTACTACAAAAAAAGAATCGTCAAATGATAGCAGATTTTCGACCTTTCTCAGTTGTCGATGGACGAATGTTAATGATTAAAGCAGAACCTTCTTTTTTAATATCAGACATGCGTCAATTACACATTTCGTATCTTCTGCATGAACCAAACACACCACAAATTGCGACAACCTGAAAAATGAAGTAACTGTCACTAATCTCTGTCAAAACTATCGTATATCAGTACCTTTAAAAACAAGAAAATGTCGTCAGAAGCATGAACGAAAAATCTACGAAGCTCTTCCTCCTTAAAAACGAAAGACTTTTTAGCTCCATACCCTTCATAAACGCATGCAGCTTGTGAAAAGATGCCAGATCCACTCCCTTTCTGAGTCTCAACATTGCTTGTAATTTTAAATGAATACCAGAAAGTAGACGATTTATACACACTAGACTGTCATAAAACATAAAATATAAAAAACAAATAATTATAATTGTAATGAATGTTACCATTTCCATCGTGTAGGCAAGCATCAATGAATCATTTACACTTTTCGAATTTTTATTTTCCATCCACATAAGCAGTTTTTCATATTCTTTACAATAGGCATCTCTTCATTTCTCCAGAATCAATCTTAATTCCGCTTTTTCGGCCAGTTTTTGAATTTCCCGAGGAATGCTTTCTTCAAACTGATCAATTTTTTACAGCGCAATTTTCGAAAACACCGTATCTACATATCAACGTAAACAACAAATGCGAACCAATCTGCATATCAACGACGTGACGTCATTGCACAGGCTACCTTGCGAAATCATACAAATCTGTCGTTAAAAGCACTTCGCTTCGCGTCGTGCTTTTAAACTCGTCGCACGTGCTTTTTAAAGGCTTACTTCTACAACAGTAATTTAAGAGGCAAGTGCGTAAAGCTTGTCTTTAGTCACGAGTGGAGCAGAGTTAAAACGCGAGTGACTAAAGATGCTATACGCATGTGTAGCGTACAATATTTTATCTACGATAGAATCTAGAAGACAAGGTAAATTTTTTTTTTAATGTGAATTAGGATTACTATCAACCGATCGAAATTTTGTGTGTTTAAAATTTTTAAAATAAGTTGTTACTGACGACGTGCCTAATAAAATCCTTTAAACACGTTGGTACTGACGACGTAGACTAATGAAAACATGTTATTAAACAGTCGTTTTACAAACTTAATACTGTCGTAGATCCTTTATCTAATAGACGTGTCCGTCCGGGACGCCGTTTGAGCAGCCAAACCGTAAGAGATAGAGAAAAAAGTTATGAAAGTTATATGTTTGGAATGGTCATGTCAGGTCAGGAACCGAATTTCAGTCTCTAACACTACTAACACTAATTATTATCTTAATTATAATCCTAACTTTTTAGGTTAGATTCTAGGCAAATTTTATCAAGGCGAATGCGACTGGTAGTTTGCTACCAACAATGACGTCATATACGTACGTGTGGTGAATACGCGTTCTATTTGCAAAACGGTCTTTTTTGTTTTATTAAATGAGACATTTGTCTCACTGGACTGCTAGTAATATACTATTTTGGTTACTTCTCCTGTTTGTTTCTATTATGTTCCAGAATTTTTCCCATGCTAGACTTTTAGCCGCCTTTACTGCTTCTTTGACTATAGTTCTGTGTGTCTTGTACTTTTCATAGTCTTCTTGTGTGTGACTGTTAAGATACTTCTTCCACCTCCTCTTCTTTTCGTGTATTTCTCTCTTTAGTTCTTGTGTCCACCATGCTGTTCTCTTCTTATTTATTCTCGACGTTCTTGTACCACATACGTCGGTGGCTCCGTCTTTGATTACTCTTTTGAATGTACTCCAGGCTATTTCCAGGTTTTCTTACTTGGTTGACTGTTCGTTATTAAATTTCTGTTTAACTAGTTCTGAGAATTTTATTCTATTATCTTCCCCTTTAAGTTTGTAGGTTTTCACTACCAGTTTAGTCTTTTTCTGTGTGGGTTCGACGCTTCGTTGCTCTCTTGTGACTCTTTTTAGTATCAGTAAATAGTCGTCGCTAGCTATTTCTGAGCTTCTTCTTACTCTGAAGTCCTTTATGTGGCTAAATTTGTTTCTTTCGACTAGAAAATAGTCTATTATCGACCTCTCTGTTCTGCCTCCTTCGCACCTCGTATTTATGTAATTTATGCTAAAATTTGGTATTCGTGATAACTAAATTATTTGTGATACAGCATCTTAGTAGTCCTTTCCCTGTCTCGTTTATAATTTTCTCCCCATAGGGCCCGACTACCATCTCCCATCCTTTAGGGTTGTTTAACACTCTTGCGTTTAGGTCACCGGTTATCATTACTTCTCCTTTTCCTTCATCTATATTTTGTTGTAACTGTTCGTAGAATTGTTCTTTTTCCTCTGCTCTTTCATTAATATTTGGTCCGTATGCAATGATCAAATGTACCTCTTCGCCTCCTTCTTGTACCTTAACTGTCATGATCCTTTCATTTATAAACTTCCAGCCCTTAATATTGTTCAGGTTGTCCTTGTGTATTACGAATCCTACCTTTGGCGTTGCGTGTTCTTGTTCTTGTACCCCGCTATAGAACAGTAGATATCCTTCATGTAATTCTTCCTGTCCTTGTTTTTTCTTTTCAGTGTCTGTTATTTGTGAATATTTAATGTTTCTATTTTTTATTTCTTGTGCTAATTCGCATTCTTTGCCATTTAAGCCTCTTACATTTCATGTGCCGAATGTCGTTATCCTTTTATCATTTGCCATATCCATTGCTGTTTTCGTATCTTCTTCTTCAGTCCGGACTTGGGGGGCAGCTTAGTTTTTTGGACGTTTTCCGAGTCCGTTCTTGTTCTCATCCCATATAGATTCGTCTCCTTCTATGGTCATTTTCCTGTATCCCACCGTCGCCTTATGCCCCTTGCCACTTTCCACTTTTGCTATCTTCCTTATTTCTGCCTGAATTCTCTCTCTTTCTGTGTTTTATCGTTAGCTATATAAATGTTTTAGCCTTTCAATTGGTTTTTGTTTGACATTACTTCCTGTTTTCTTTCCCAATTACCCATTTCTAAAATATTCATTGTTAGGCCGGACTTGCTGTTAAACAATATAACTTTTTCAACGTCTACATCTACTTCTAGATTATCCTTCAGGAATAGCTGCTTGTTGTTTCCAATTGTCTTCAAATTTAACACCTTTGATTACTTTGCATCTTACCTTTTCCTTTTCCAGCATCTCTAGTTTTGATTCGATTTTATCCAATCCTCCCTTTAATTTGTTTTTTCTCCGCTACACATTTTTCTTCTCTACAAATTTTTCTTCTCTCTTAGCCATTTCTTCTTGTATCATTCTATTTTCGTCTATGTTTTTCCTGATTTCCTCCATCATCGCCTTCATCATTTCTTTAATTTCCTCTATCCCTTCCATGTCTTCCTCTTTTTCCTCCTTCCGCTTCTGTTTCTCCGCTGCTATTTAAATTTCTACTTTTGTTCATCAGTGATAATCCCACCTTGTGGATACGCGCTTATCAGTGGTAAACACTCTTGGTACGTTTATTGCGTCGGCCTTCACTTGGCGGTCTCGTCGCTCGCTCTTGCTGCGTTTGCTTATTTCCTAGCTTGGGATTAACCTACTCTTAGGCCCAGTTGTACAATCGTTAGTTAACCACTGCTTCAAGTGATCCATGGTTTAACAGATGACCGTGGTTCAGCGCCGCAATCGTTGTACAAAGCAAGTTCAGCGCATAGTCAGCTGAACCACTGGTCAATACTAGAAACCAAAGTTGGTAGCGCCAAATTCCCTAGAATTGCTAGTGACAAAAATATTTTCCACCAACTTTACCCCAGCCAGCTTGAACTGACAACAACTTCTTATTAACCTCATTTTAGTTAGTATAATTCGTTTAAGTTTCGTGCGTAGTTAGGTTGTGTAAATTAAGTTTTTGTGTGTGTATATATATAAACAATAGACTACGTATGAATATTTTTATTGTGCGACTGTTTTGTTGAAGATTTTGGTAAGTTGAATTTTAACTTATATCGATACAATAATTAAAAAAGTCCTTTTTTTAATATACAGAGCTTGAACGGTGATGGAAGCCGTAGACAGCCGTAGCCGGACTCCCAACTTCAACTCAAATGAAGAGAGGGCGTTACTTGCACTCGTAAACAAGTACAAGCATATTATTGAATGCAAAAAGACAGATGCGGAAGCAAATAATCAGAAAAAAAACATATGGGTGGAGTTGGCGCAAGAGTTCAATGCACAGTGTGTCAATGTGCCTCGTTCTGAGGATGTACTTCGGAACAAGTACAGAAACTTGAAGAAGAGGTCAAAGCAAAAGTTTGCCTATGAAAGGTGCTATGTTCGTGGTACCGGTGGTGGCCCGACGAAAGTCACTGAAATTTCCGACATCCACAGTCAGATAAAGGAAATAATCGGAAAACAAATAACTGGCCTCCACAGTGAGTTTGACGATGATAGCACGATTATGGGTAAAAGTGAGTAAAATTTAATAACAAACTTATGCTAATCTTGATATGTTGCTTTCACAGTTGTAGTGGAAAGCGAAAAATCTGATTCTGCTTTCGGTAGTACCTCCAACCTGCCAGGTGAGTTATAAAATTGTACATGTATGTAAATATATGTAATTAATTTGTTTGATATCTGTTCACAGATCCTGAAGAAACAAAGGAAACATCGGAGAACGCAAGCGAAGAATGTTCAGGGCAGGGTAAGTCAAAAATAGTTTTTTGTGATTCGAAAATGTTAATTACTACACCTTGTTTCTTTCGTTTGTGATTCTATTGTGTTGTGGTGTATCTTTATTTTTCGGGATTTTGAGCTTTATTCGAAGTTTAATTTAAAGAAATCTTATTGTCAGTAGTTCAAACTATTTGTATATAAAAAGTAGCAAACCAATTTGATTTATATATTCTAATTGCAGAATTGCTCACTGGAGAGCCTGGGCCATCCGCAAAACAGCCTCAGCCATTTAAGCGGTATGCAGACTGGAGCTCCTTTACCCCAGAAAAGTTACAGAGCCCTAGGACTGAGGCACTAATTCCTAAAATAGGAAGTGCCCGAAAAAATAAAATAACAAATAAGGTCTCACAGTGGATTGACACAAAAGTGAAGACCACCACTTTCCAAAAACAAATTATGCTCGAACAACATAACCTCCAAATGCAGCTGATGCGTGAGAAGCATGCACAAGGTTTGGAATTTGCTGAAGAAGAACACGACCTGAAAATGCAGCTGTTGCGGGAGCAGTTGCAAGAAAGAAAATAGTTATCGTTAGTTTTAAGGTCTGTATTATAATAGTTATAAATTATGTGTTATAACAGTTATAAATTATGTGTTATGTTTATTAGTGATTGAGTTGTGTATTGTTAGTTTTTATTATATTGGTTATAATTTATGTATCTATGTAATTAATATTGGTCGTTACTTTTTAAGCTTAAAATAAAAAACCACACTCATTTAAACGTTTTATTACTATTACTACTAGTCACTAAATACTTGAACATTTTTCGATACACATATAGTTTATGTTTCTATTATATTCAACATATCGTTAAAAAGTAATTTCATTCAACATTTTACAATTTCTTTTACTTATTTATTATTATTATAGATTAAATTTAATACATGCAAATTTATAATAGATTGGCAAAATAATCAGTAATCAACGCATGCCTTATAGCATTATTGATATTATCGTTGTTTTGAACCCGTTGAACAACTTCTATGTTATTCATGTCTTCAATCAATGCTTCCGTTTCTTCGTCAAGCAGTGGTGGTGCAGGATCTGCATTTTCGTATGCTATATTGTGAAGTACAGCTGTTGCAACCACCACTGCTTCAACTTTCTGAATTTCTAACCGAATTCCTAGTGCCAAGATGGGAAAACGGCGTTTCCAAACTCCGAAACACCGTTCAATTGGATTTCTAGTACGAATTTGCGATTCATTGAACAAATGCTCCTCTGGTGTCCTCGGATCTCCCAGTGGAGTGATCAGATATCGTTTGATACCATAACCACTGTCTCCAACCAGCAAACTGTCGCCCATTTCTCCATGTTCAAATGTGGCTCGAACTCGGCTCATATTAAATATGGTGCTGTCATGAGTAGAACCAGGCCAACGACAAACGATACTTGAAATTTTCAACGACGCATCGCAAATGCACTGCACATTCATAGAAAAATAACCTTTACGGTTACGATACAATTCAGCATCATCTCCGCCTGGTGATTGTATTTTCACATGTGTACAGTCTACAGCACCTATACACCTGGGAAAACTGGCGATTCTATAAAATCCTAAACGAACACGACTAATTTCTTCTTCGGTTTCCGGTAAATGAATATATTCCGGTCTTAGCTGGGCAATAGCTCTGGCAACTTTGTATACGATCCTGCTTGCTGTTGATTTGTGGATACCACAAAAATCACCAACAACAATCAACATCGAACCTGTTGCAAAATAACGTAATGTAAGGAGCAACATGTCCTCTGCGGATAGTGCGCTGTTTCTGTAAAACAAATATAATATTACCAATAGGTACATTTTACGGTAGAAAATAAATATTTTTGATTTACCTGTTAGTAGGTGGAGCAATATTAATCTGATCTAATATTTGCCGAACAGTATCTTTTGTTAAACGGAATCTGTCAAAAAAATCCTCCTCAGTCCACCTATCGAAGTGATTTACTCTCTCACGAAATACCCTTGGATTTCTGCGTAAACCTTCATCTACCACTCCCACTAATTCAAGCATATCTTCATCATCAGTCAAAATCCCAAGCAAGTCCTCCATTTCAGATAAATTAATTATTAAAATCTGTATTTGTTAAATATAAACAACGCTTTGCCGTTTATTACACGCCAACACGAAGATAAACAGTAAAAAAAAACGCCAACGCCCCAATACTAAACGATAACAAACGCCAGTACAACAATAAACGATTAAAAACTGCGAAGACACCAATAAACAATAACAAACGCCACCGAATATTTGAGGTTAGAAACGCCCATAAATCACTTGACCATGGGTTAAACCACCGATTTTGGTGGTTCAGTGAAAGGAGTAGTTAAACCACAGTTCAAAAGCTGACCTCTGGTTGTACAACACCCACTTAGACTTGATCTCTGGTTCAACACTGACTGTGGTTTAACTAATGATTGTACAACTGGGCCTTAATTCACTTTATTATTGTTCCACTTCATCCACTAATCTGTTATGTTATGTAAAATGGCAGACGATGTTTCAGAGAGTGCATTATTCCCCAATCTAAAAACACCTTTAAATGAGCAAATTGCAAACTTTTGCATCTCCCAAATAAGAGCTAGTACTAAGAAACCTAAAGGCAGAAGATATTCGTTGGATGGCAAAATCATGGCATTGGCTCACTATAAACAATCCGGAAAAGGCTACCGATTGTTGTCGAAGTTATTTGCTTTACCCTCCCGAAAAACCATGATGGCATTACTGAATCGAATACCGATTAAAACTGGTATTAATGAACCAATATTTAGAAATTTAAAATCAGTGGTTAAAAATTTGAGGCCAATTGACAAACTGTGTGTTGTATCTTTTGACGAAATGAGTCTTACACCTCATATCGAGTACAATCATCACAAAGATCAACTAGAAGGCTTCGAAGACTTGGGAGATCTACAACGAATGGAAATAGCCGATCATGTGCAAGTATTCATGATTAGAGGTATTATGAAAAAATGAAAACAACCGATTGCGTACCATTTTTGCAAAAGCTCAACAAAGACCAATGATTTAAGAATTTTAAAATCTGTTATAAGAGCAGTACATAAAGGTGGACTCACAGTTGTTGCTACAATCTGCGACCAAGGGTCCACAATCCAGGCATGTATCAATAAATTAATTGAAGATACAAAAGCCCAGCATCTGCGAGAAGGGCGGCAACTAACAAAACGGATTTTCCAAGTAGACAACATGGATATAATTCCAGTATACGATCCACCTCATCTGGGGAATTAGGAACAATTTATTAAAGAAAGATCTTGTTTGGACGCAAGACGACGGCTCCATCCTGCGGGGCAAGTGAAATGACATATACAATGCGTACCTCATTGATTCGGCAAGTGGAGACATTAGGACACTGATAAAAATTACTCAACAGCACGTCAACCCTAGAAAACTCAAAAAATTAAACTACCGTGCTGCTCACAAGTGTTCAGTCACTCTATGGCAGCAGCAATTGCTATTATGGCCAGAAATAGTGAGTATATCTCTCCTATGCAAGAAAAGATTTTATAATATTATGCCATTACTATACAACTTGTCTTTATAGATGGGTCCGTCACGATGGAGAAGCGGGCAAAAGACACATCAAAAATTGTTGGGTTTATTGATCACTTATTTGATAGTGTCAACGGAGGGACACTGTATGGTCATTCCGGCCAACATTTAAGATCTGCAGTGTGTGCCAAATCTGAGCACAAATTTTTTTGGAAAACCGCGATCAAGAATCTTAAGAATATGTATTTTCAGAAGGAAGGCACTACCGAGAAATTTTGACCGCCATCATTAATAAACTGGGTGGTAACTCTTGAGGGCTTTGGAGATATCTGGAAAACTTTACAACAAACAATAGAAAATAAAGTTTTTTCTCCCCAGAGTACCTAATCAACCAAGATCCACTGGAAAAAGTTTGGACAAATGCGGCAACATGGGGGGACGGAAGATAAACCCCACATGTACAGCATTTAAAAACTATTTTAAAACACTGCTAATCAACAACTTTGTTTCTTCACATTCTTTTGGATCCAATAGGCTACTTGCAGACAAAACAGATTTTAGTAAACGTAATAAAATATGAATTACAGTTTTCTAATAATTGCTTTACATACTTTTCACTTTAAATAAATGCCGGGACACGTAATAAAACGTAAATCATAAAGCGTAATTATTCAACTTTTAAATCGGCGATAGCAACGCATTCACGCATGCGCCAAGAATTTGACGTCATCTTACAGTTCTTGAGGTCAAGAATGATAATTTAGCACGCGTATTTAACTTGGAGAGAAATATTTTATTGCTTGTGGGTGATTTTTTGTTAGTTGTGTGTTAAAATTTAGTGAAAAGGTCGCTAAAAGTTGATGACGGCTTTTGTGAAGGTGTATCACATAATTTACCAAAAGTAGACATTTTGATGATTGCCGAATTCTTTAAAAACAATTACTGCTTTTCTGCCTGTGACTGCTTTTCTGCCTGTGAAATTCATGGTGTTAAAGAGAATAGGTAAGTTTTAAAAGTAAAAAATAAGTTGTAAGCTAAAATATTTATCTGGCATTGAAATTAAAACTCAAGCTAGTTATTTTAATTTATGTTGAATAGAATTATTGTTGTTTAGTTGTTAATGTTGGACGTGAAAGTTACGGTGACTCAGCCATAGGATATGTGCAGCTCCGACGAGAGGGTGAATTGTGCACCGTTAAATGCAGAATTTGTCCTGAACACCGAGTGAGAGCGAAAAACTATAATGTGGTGTTACAAATAAACGAAAAGCAGAGTAAAGTAGAGAAGGTAGAATGTTTGGACTGCGCTGCATCAGCTGGTAATTTAATAATAATCCGTTATTAATCTTGTTTTCAAATAAAAAAAAATGTTTACAGGTGGATGCAAGCATGCTGTAGCAGTACTTATGTGGATGCATAGGAGGAGCGAAGAACCCGTACCTACAGAAGTCCAGTGCTATTGGAAGAAGTCGCAACTGTCAAAAGTGGGCACATCGCTAAAAATTTTGACTGTGGCAGAATTAGGGGGTATACCCGTTGAAGAAGATCAGGGTAACTTTTATCAGGAGGCAATGCATTTAGGAGTACAAAACAAAGAAGCTAGCAAACTATTTAAACTGTTTAAAGAACCCAAGTATAGCTGCCTAGATTTGTACGGTTTATTATTAAAGTTTGTTAGCAGTGGTGGAGCCCTATATGATGATTTCATCACCTTCACCAAGCAGCACATGAATGAAGATTTGTGCGAGGAAGCTGCATATTGCACCCTAATGCAAGCCGAAGACAGTTTGTGGCATCGTTTACGATATAGGAGGATAACCGCCTCGAAATTTATAATGCTGCACATTGCAAAACTGAATGTGGCTCATTTGTGCAACAGGTAATTGGCGTTACAATACTGAGGGATACCAAAGCAATGGAAAGGGGTAGACGATTAGAAAAGCAGGTATTACAAATTGTCGAAAAAAATATGAAGACCACCCTATTTTCGGAGCTTCACCAGATGCAGTGAGTGACAATTTCGTTGTTGAAGTGAATTGTCCCTCTACAGACAAAGCAATGTCAAACTATATATATATTACACGGATTTCTACGGCTGGCGCCGCCTCTCCGTCCCCAGTTTCCAATCTTTTCTCTCGTAGCATATGTTTTCTTCCAGGCCTCTTGATTTCATTGCTTCCTCCACATCATCTCTCCAGCTTCTTCGAGGCCTTCCTCTCTTTCTTCGCTCTGGAGGAATCCATTCTAATATTTTGCTTGGCCATCTATTATTATCCATTCTTTTTGCGTGCCCGAACCAAATTAATTGTTTCTTTTCAATTTCGTCTGTAATAAGTCTCTCTATGCCCATGTTTTCTCTAATCACTTCATTTCTAATTTTTTCAGCTCTAGATCTTCTGCAACTTCTTCTTAAACAGTCCATTTCTGTAGCCAGTAGTTTTCGTCTGTTAGGTTTACTTAAATCCCACACCTCCGCTCCGTATACTATTACACTTTGGATAATGGTCTTGTAAATACGTTTTTTCGTCTCCTTTCTTATGTCTTTCTCCCACAGGATTGAATTTAATGCTCCAATAGCTTTCCTACCTTTGGTTATTCTTTCTTTAACTTCGTCGTTGCTATTCCCTTGCTTGTTAAACAGAACGCCCAAGTATTTACATATCTGTACACCCTGTATTATGCCATTTTCCAGCGGTAAATCGTTGCATTCATCGTTTCCTATTATTAAGTATTCGCATTTTTTCAGGTTTATACTAAGTCCGGCTAGTTCGTATTCTGCTTTTAATTTTCTGACCATATAGCTCAAATCTTGTTCATCTTCCGCTATCACAACTTGATCGTCGGCAAAAAATAAACTATAAAGTGTGTCTTCACCCACTCTAAGACCCATATTTTTACACTTACGTATCCACCCTTGTAGGGCTTGGTCCAAGTAGATTTTGAACAAAGTAGGAGATAGACAACATCCTTGTCTTAATCCTTTTGATGTCAGAAATGATTCTGTAAGTGTATTTCCGATTTTTATTGCAGTGGAATTCTGGTTGTAGTAGAGTTGGGTAGCTAATATTAGTGATGGTCTTAATTTACTTCGAGTTGCTGCATTGCTATCCATAGTTGTGATATAGGAACGTTGTCATAGGCTTTTTCTAAATCTATCAGGGCTATATGTGTCTCTCTGTTTCGCTGACAGCGTTTCTCGAGAGCTATTTTTAATGTAAAAAGGTTATCAATTGTGGATCTTCCGGCTCTGAAACCTGCTTGTTCCTCTGGTTGTTTGTCCTGAATGTCTTCTTCTATCAAGTTTCTAAGAATCCTTGAGTATATTCTACCAATTGTTGGTATAACTGCTATTCCCCTGTAGTTAGTTGGATCGTCTTTGGAACCTTTTTTGTGTATGGCTGTTATGTAGGAGGTCCTCCATTCTTTCGGGGTTTCTTCACCATTCAGGCATCTTTCATACAGGGTTTTTAACATTTCCATTAGTTTTTGTGGTCCATATCTTATAAATTCAGGATGCACTCCACCAGGTCCGGGAGATTTTCTTGGTTTTGTTGATGCAATTGCTTTTTGAACTTGGCTGATTTGAAGGTGAATTCGACTTGTGTTATGTGGTTGTTGCTTTTCTCGCATAAAATTCGGTCGTTTTTCTTCTAGGAGATTCTTAAAGTGTTTTACCCAATCTTCATTTGTAATACTGTTTAGGGTAGATCCTTGTTTAGTAGATGTCCTTACTAATTGTATAGTCTTCCATGCTTCTGAGCTTCTAGTTCCTCCTATGTGTTGATCGATGTATTCACACTTTTTAATCCAAGATTGATTTTTCTTCTTTACTACTTCCTGTTTTACTTTTCTGTTAGCTCGTTTGTATGCCTCCCTCGTTAGTAAATCATTTTTTTGGAGTAGTTTTACGTATAGTTGTTTCTTCTCTTCGATTTGTTTTTCTATATCCGCATCCCACCAATAAGGTCTCTTTTTTGTATTTTGTGCTCCCACAGATTCTTGAGCCGCTTCTATTATACAGGATTTAATGTGTTCGTATTCCTCCTCCGTTGTTCGCTCTGCTCGATTTAGTTTTCCTTCTGGTCTTTTGCAAAACAGGTATTTCGTACTATCATGTTCTAAACTCTCGAGATTATATTTTATGCTATTTATTTTGTTCCCGGATGAGTTATCTTCTCTCGCACCATGAGCTGCTATGTATGGTATGTATATTTTCGAAACCACCAAACAGTGGTCAGATCCGCAATCTGCTCCCCTTTTAACTCTCACGTCTTGTATCTTAATACCGGCCTTCTGTCGAATGATGAGGTGATCGATGATTGACTTGAGTCCCCTAGTGTGTTGGTACCACGTGTACTTATGTATATCTTTATGCTCGAAGAACGTGTTGGTTATTGTAAGGTCATATTGATTGCATAGGTTTATCCATCTCTGGCCATTATCATTAAGAGTGTCCTCTCCATGCCTGCCTACTATCTTGCTATTCTTTTGCCGTCCTACTCTCCCATTGAGATCTCCGGCGATGATAATTTCATGGTAGTTAGGAATTTGGTCAATGATATTTCTAAGAGTCTCTTCGAAACTGTCTTTTACTTGGACCGTGGCGTCATCGTTGGGTGCATAGATTCCGAGTATCGTCATAGTTCTGCCTCTCATTTGGGTCGTTATTTTTATAATACGTTCATTTATTGGTTCCCACAATCTAATACGTTTTTGAAACCTTTTATGGATTAATATTGAGATTCCTGCCTTTGCTCTTTCAGATTTATCAACTCCGCTGTATAAGTGTATAAAATCCTTAATATTTTCACTTCCATTTCCTTTCTTCTTCGTTTCTGAGAGGATGGCGATATCTATTTTTCGCTGAATAAATTCTAGGATAATTTCTTGTTGTTTATTTCTAAGGCCTTGTACGTTCCATATTCCTAAATTCAAAGTCCATTTTCGTTGCTGTTGTCGACTATTATTATATCCGTCCGATGTCCGAGGCAATTTACTGGGTTTTTTAGCAGTTTTGCAAAAAATGCAAATTTTACGTGAGCGAGGAGCTGGCCCACTACACAACCCCCAACCGTGGAGGACCGGAGGTATCTCGCTTCGTCTGGCTTCTCCCCTAAGGTCTGTTCGGCATGGGAAACCCTACCAGTAGTAAAACTACCCCCGACATAGCCCTTTAGTTCCTTGAAGCACGCAAGCCCACACACCCGGCTAACAGCCTTCGTCAAGGTGGAGATACCCAACTGTGTGAAGACCACCCTATTTTCGGAGCTTCACCAGATGCAGTGAGTGACAATTTCGTTGTTGAAGTGAATTGTCCCTCTACAGACAAAGCAATGTCAAACTATATAACATCACAAAATAAAGTTACGGCCAAAGCTCAAATACAAATGCAAATGCATTTTTTAAATGAATCATATTGCATTTTTGCTGTTGCAGATGCTAACTTTGAAAAAAACCAAAAAGTTAATTTTATTTCTGTGGGCTATGATGCAAATTACATTAAACAAACAATGTTAGAAGCTGAGAACTTCTGGACAAAAAATATTTTTCCTATTTTATTAGCATCTGCGAACAAATAACTGCATTTTTAATTTTTATTGTTAGGGATAAGCGTGTAACTATTTTTAAGTAATATTTAATATTTTTAGAATTGTAATAAATGTAAAATTTTACAGTGTCACTGCAAGTTATTATAATTGTGTTTCAGTTTTGAATGCACCAGCTTTAATTTTGTTTACAATAAACAAAAAGCGTTGTTTTCTATTTCTGTTAATACATATAATAGGTAAACAAATATTTTTGCTGTATGACATGATGTAAAAATATTCTGTAGCTGAAAAAACCACTTATTATAATTCTGATTCCTAAAATGTTCTAAAATTTGATTGAAAAATCATTTTTTCTAAAAATTGTTGCAAATTCCAAAACATTCTAATTTGTTAGTGTGATCCTTCTACTTGTCATTAATCCATTTGATTTATGATATGGCTACTGCATTGATTATAATGTGTAAAATTCTATGTACAATACAGATTACATTCTTAATAAATAAAACTATGTTTTAAAGGTACCTAATAATTTATTTAATTAAAGCAGTTTGCATATTTATAAATGCACAAGCAATAAAAATCATATGATCAGTGTATTTAAGCAGGTTTGTGTTGAGACACGAATGGGGTTTTAATGTTTTAAATTCTCGTAATCTTCGAATAACACGTTCAATATGAATTCGTAGACTAGCTATTGATTTAGTTTTTAACACATCAGCTTTTGAGCTTCTTATATTTTTATCTACACTAGGCGGTCGTATTAATGAACATCCCTTTTCTACCAGCAAATGTTCTGCCATAACAGCAGCTCCAGGTGGCAATGTTTCGAGAAAGCCACTTTCTTCTACAATGATTGCATCTGTAGCCCTTCCTCCATAACCAGTAGATATAAAATTTATTATTCCATTTGGTGTGGCGGATATTAAATACTTCAGTGTATTTGCTTTTTTATATTCTGACCACGTTAGGCTTTGGTGAACTGAATTGCTTGGCTTATCAATTTCGATTACCAAGCAGTCGATTATACATTGTACGTTACTATAATAAGCTATAAATGCAATAGGCAATGATTCCGTTATTTTTGATTTTATAGGCCACGTAATGAATCGTTTTAAATTTTTGCTTAATATTGTAACTGACTTTGCAAATATTCTACTAGCATTGCTTTCGGACATTCCAAAGTCATCAGCGAGTTCAGAAAATGGCAAGCCAGTTCTAATCTTTTTAAGTGTCACATATATGTTAACAACAGTTATTGGATTATATTTTTGAAGTAAATTAATAATATAGTAACAATCTTCGGGAAGACCCATGTAATATCTCGACTTTAGAGGAAGCAACTTTAACATTCTCCTAGACGAAAGTTCCTTTATTTCTTCGTTTACTTCGTTCTGTTCATCATCATATTCTGTTTCGCTTGATAGTGAGAATGAACTATCAAATTCTGATGTTGAAGTAAAACTGTCATGTTTTTCAAATGTTTTCTTTTTTGAAGTAACATCATTTTTGCACGACCGACCAGAAAATATACACTTTCTGGAGAATTTTTTCGCCAGAAAGTAACGTTTTGCCGGTCAAGATCGGAAAACGGGCATCATGGACCGGTAAAAGCTTTTATTTGTTCCTCACTTGTAAACATCAATTTATCAAGTCACTGTATTCACCTTGAAAATGTTTCTTAACTGGCTAGCCAGTAAATTTTTTACTGGTTAGCCAGTAAAATTTTACAAGCGTGCTCATAGATAAATGATAGCGTGCAAAGCCAGAGTTGTCTTCCTTAGTATGTGTCATATTGATTAATTTAGTTGCTTGTCAGTTTGACATTTTGAATAAATGATAAATTTCTAGTTATTTACAAGTGAGGAACAAATAAAACATTCAACAATACATGCCAGGTAACCATTTTTACTGGCTCAAGGATATCCCAATCCTATCGCCAGTAAAACCTGTTTTACCTGGCTTGTAATGTTAAATACTATTGCCGGTCCCTATTTTTGTTTCTTTCTGATCCCTCTATGTGAAAAACGGCCTGCTGAATTGTTTGACAAACGTCATAATGACATTTGTCACGCAATTCAGCAGGCCGTGATGTAAAAAAATAAAAAATACTGAAAAACTTGTGGAAACTATGGAAACAATTGTGTTATTGTTTCGATAAACAATGTAAGGGAAGATAGACGGTCGGCCTTACCTTTTGGCGAAAGTTATATTTGATATTTTGCCGGCTGGTAACTATCGGCCTAATTGGGCTAGCTCGCCGCGAGGGTCGCAGGGTTCCAGCTATGCTGAAAGAGAATACAAAAAAAAGAAAGGAGTGGGCGCCAGGTCCTAGACTCAGATCCAATTCCTTGTGCCGGACCTTACACAAGGTCGAAGATAAAAACCAGCAAGTCAAAAATAAACAAATCAACAACCAATGAATAGATCACAGCTTTATTTCAAATATTGGTGCGTACTATAGTGCAAGGCTAACATAAGTATATATATATAAATCACAGCAGGCAATATTTCTAGCAACACCAAAGAAAACACACAGTATGCGACATGCAATAATAAATATAAATACAGATATAAATATAAATATCGAGCAAATAGTAGCCCACGAGCAGCAATGACTATGACCTGTGAATGGGCTAACACATTAAAACATTGCGCGGTTAAAAACGGAGCGTAGCGAGTATTAAATTTAAAAAAAAATAAATTAATCCCTGTGAGGCAGGATATAGCAGGGCCAGGTTATGCAAGCGCTCAGCTGATGCGAAACCCCGAATATCAGCTCAGAAAGACTCTAAAGTAATTATTCCAAAATTTCTATTGTCAAAACTACGAGGATATATGGCCATATAGTAACAGAGCAGTTTTCTTAGTGGAAATACATCAGGTGCATAAATGAACGCTAAAGCAATCGTTTGAATAAACCTTCGGCAAACTTGTACCTACGTAGAGGCTCGCAAATAAATTACAATAACGCGGAAAAATCGCGAACGCCGCAAACAGAGTTCCGACAAAATAATTAACGGGTTCACGCGACTCCTAAGTAAGGCAATCGGCTACCGTAATCGGTTCTCTAGCCACGATACGCTAAATATGACGTCAGACCTCAGCGACCGACATGCAAATGGCGTCGACACAAACCCGAAGATATCGAGCAAACAGTAGGCAACATGCGGTAAGTACTGCCTTAAAACTGAAATACTAGCGCGGATGATCTAACATACAATTTGCAGGGGAGTTCAATGGGGCGCGGCGGCCGACAAGCCCCCGCATCATCAGAACCACCCAAACAAGATCCTCGCAGGCCCCCACGGAGACGCCGTGGTTCGAGGCCAATCCGAAACCGAAGGCTCCTACAGGATTGAGCCGCAGAGCTGTTTTTACCAATTCGGGTGAGCTCGATTAAAGATTCAATAAAGGTCAGTAGCCTGCACAAAATGGGCGCTCAAAATTTGCAATAGCCCTATCACAATAACGCATTAAAATTATACAAAAGCATGCACTAACATCTAACTCGACGAAGCATTACTATGCCAAAAATATCCTACATGCCCTATTTGTTAATGAGACGCGATTCCAATAACTAACTATAAAATACACCAGGCGCAAATAGCTATATCAGTTTCTTGCCTGTAGTAAAAACATGTCAGCTCCTAACCTGTGGCTTGCGGAGGGCCGAGGACGGCAGAAGCAATGGAGGTTCCGGCAGACACAGCGGGAGGCCCAGCGGACCGAGGAAGCGGTGATTGTATCACAGGTGAGTGCAGTGCTACACCCTCCAGCGTAGCTCCCAGGGAATTTGTAGAGCTCCTTGACAACTCGATAGTTTCAGGGGCCCAAATCGACGGTTTGGATGCCCGCAGTGTGCAGCCGAACAAGGAATGCTAAGCCTCTTCAGGGGGGAGTTCAACCTCTCGCAGGAAGCGTCCGAACTCTCCCAAGATCGTAGCCGACAGGAAATGGCATCCCACAATAAATCCAAATCCACAGTAAATCGAAGTCCACAGTAAATCGAATTCCACAGGGAATGGCTATAACGCACAACGCCCAAATAAGTCCCGAATAAGAAGAAACTGGCCTTATCTTACCTCACGCTGGAATTGAGCCAGAAGAAAGGGCAGAAGCAATGCTGGCCTCAGACGAATCCGCAGTTGCGAAGGACGTACGTATAACCAAATCAAATACGAACGTCTTAAGGGCACATGTGCTTTTTCAGATCCTCCGAAAAATCAAAACGGAGCTGAGCTATACTAATTAGCTCAAAAATTTAAGCACACGGCCGAGGCACTAGCAGCCTGCACCAAGTTTAAAATGGGAAACACCTCAAAAATCCACCAGCTACCAGTTATCAAAACTTTCCAAAATTTTTGGGCCAGAAGATGCGAAAAAAAACAGCCTGAAAAATTTGACTGCAAGAAGTGATATCCTTTATCTAGCAACAAATAGAATAGTGCAGAATAATTTGTAACAGGGGTTGCCTAAGCGCCATATACAAATATCTGTAGGAATATGACCAAAATAAATTTAATTAGTAGAATATGGGTAATTATTCGAAGAGTTGCTTACCAAACTGCTTGATAATTATAGGAAAATAATTAAAAATAAGATACAGCTAATTATACCCGGTTTAAAGCATGCAAAAATTGACAAAAGCCAACCATAAATATTCAAGTTCAGAAATTCAGCTAGCAGAGGTTCAATACTACGGGGGACACTCCAAAAGTATCGTAACAGATCCTCCCCCCACAAAAGGGAGGGTAAATCACCCCAGATTTACCCGACCATACAAATGCCAACAAAAGAAATCGCCCTAAGAGACAACAAAAAAAACGATGCCTGCCGGAAGGAAACAAAGGGAAGGAACAAAGGATCTAAAGAAGTAGACAAGAAGAGAGCATGTAAGAGTCCAAGCACAACATCGAAAACAACTAGACACCAACCTCTTCCGTCGCTGCAAGATGACGTGAGCTGCGCCGGTGGAAGGGAAGGCTACGTCAGGTTGCAGCAAAGATGCACCCGAAACGCAAACACCTCGGAAAAATGCGGAGTGGGAGACAGGAAAGCGAACGACACAGAAGAAGGGAAAGGAAAACCAACCTCAACCAAGGGTTAAGTACTTAGGCCCAGGATCGACCTACAGCACTGAAGCTATCTCCAAATGACGGAAGATAGAACGGATACCCAAAATAACACGAAGTATAAAGAGAACGAACACAGCAAAAAGAGGGAACATCCCTTTCAAACGAGAAAAAAAAATGAGAAAGAGAAAGATGCGAGAAATGAAGGGACCAGATGTTTAGGTCGGGACTCCAATTCGAGAAAAAGGAAAGGTGAGTGGGGTCCCAAGATTCCGTCCGACGTCCCCAAACCAACCTCCCAAAAAGACGTAGACTAAACCAAATCATCATTATCGTCGACAGCGTTATTGAGCTTCAAGTCTTTGGCATGCCAATTCCCACGCAAACGACCGTCCGGATCCTTAAGTTGATAAATGAAGCGAGACAATTTCTTATGAATTATAAAGGGTCCAATGAACTTGGATGCCAATTTAGCAGTATAGTGATTAGCAGCATCCGATTGCGTGAAGTTTCTTCTCCAAACGGAGTTGCCTACCTGATATTCATCAGGTCGTCTTCGCAGGTTGTAGTATACCTTCGAACGATCGTAGGCCCTAGCAAGACGAACTTTTACTTCTTTGTACAACCGTTGCAGCGCTTGGGCTCTTATGTTGGGGTTTTCATCCCTTATGACACGAAGTTCGGGACCTTCATCTTCAGGTCTTCCTTCAGGATTCCCGTCGAGTGTAATTTCTCGGCCAAAATTCAAAAAGTAGGGGCTATGACCAGTGACATCATGCTTGGAGGTTCTTATGGCACAAGCGACTTGTAAGTATTTATCCCACTCACGTTGTTTGTCGAACACGTACGCTGTAAGCATTGTTTTCAGAACACGATTGATGCGTTCCGTTGGGTTTGCCTGAGGGTGATACAACGCTGTAAACGCTATTCTGCAGCCATAGTTCCTAGCCAAGGCAGTAAATTCGCGACTCTTGAACTGGACACCATTGTCGCAGATAATTCTCTTCGGAGCGCCAAACAATAAAAACACGTTTTCTTCAACGTGACGTACGACTGAAGCGGCCGTAGCCTTACGAAGGGGAAATACAAGAGGAAGTTTAGTGAAGCAATCAGCCACTACAAGTATATACTGATATCCCCGAGAAGAACGAGGTAGAGGTCCTATGAGGTCCATACAGATGACCTCCCAGGGCTTCGAGATGTTTGTGTGACCTCCCATATGTCCAGCGGGTGGTCGTTGGTCAGGCTTAGTGCGGGAACACACCTTGCAGTTGCGAATGTAGCGCAGAACGTCCGTTCGCATCTTGGGCCAGTAGTATCTCTGAGCTATACGAGCTAAGGTTTTCGAAACGCCAAGATGTCCTGAGGTAGGATCATCATGATTACGTCTAAGTGCTTCTGAACGTTTGTCCTTAGGTAGAACTATCTTCCAATCTTCATTGGCCTGCATGAGTTCTGGATACGGGCTCCTAACATGTTTATAGAGTTGCGAATTCGACTCGCGCCAAGCAGGATAGTGCTGTGGATCGTTTCGGACTTTTAGGCGCATCCGAGCATACCAGCGATCTCGAATATCGTCGTCCTCGATTACTTCATCGATAATTGGTACGGACCTGGATAGAGCGTCAGGTACGACATTGTCTTTGCCCTTGCGATGTATGACGTTAAAATTGTATTGTAGGCGTATGGCCCAACGCGCAATGCGTCCTGTGGGGTCTTTAATATTATGCAACCACTTGAGGGCGTAGTGGTCAGTCACGACGTCGAACTTAGTTCCCTCGATGTACGGGCGAAGTTTTTCGATGGCGAAGAGTACCGCGAGACATTCACGTTCCGTTGTGCTAAACTTCCGCTCATTCTTCGTGAGCGAACGGCTTATATAACAGACGACCTTCTCTCCCTCAGGATACGTCTGGGACAAGACGGCTCCGAGTCCATAGCCAGAGGCGTCCGTCTGGATAGTGAAGGGCCGACTGAAATCTGGGCAAGAGAGCACAGGGGCCGAGCGAGGCAGTCTTTAATGGTGTCAAATGCGGTTTGACATTCCTCAGACCAAACAAACTTCTGGTTCGCGAAGCAGGCGAGTCATAGGTGACACAACTGAAGAAAAGTTAGGCACAAAGCGCCGATACCACGATGCCATTCCCAATATCCTTCTAACCTCTGGTACCGTCTTGGGGTTAGGGATGTTCAAAATTGCTTCGACCTTTTCCGGGTCGACGAGTAGACCTTTGGAGTTCACGACGTACCCCAGGTACTTCAGTTCGGGCTTGCAAAAATGACATTTTTCCCGGTTCAAAGTTAGGCCGGCCTTGGCGATTCTGGATATGACTTCCTTCAAGACCTCCAGGTGTTTTTCGAAGGTAGGAGTGCAGATAATAACGTCATCCAAGTATGTGAAGGCGTAAAGTTCTAGGTCGGCACCAATAACTCGGTCGATAAGACGTTGCCAAGTCGCCGGGGCGGTATGAAGACCGAACGGGAGGCGACAAAATTGATACAACCCACAATTAGGGACAGTGAAAGCAGTTAGCGGGTGGCTAGCGACAGAAACCGGCACCTGAAAGTAAGCTGACTTGACATCTAACGTGGTCAGGTATTGTGCATCACGTAACTTGTCCAAGATGTTGCTGTTATACGGAAGTGGATAGGCATCAGGTTGGCTAACCTTGTTGAGCTTCCGATAGTCCACACAAAAGCGATAAGAACCATCCTTCTTCTTTATCATGACGATGGGCGAGGACCATGCCGATGTTGAAGGTTCTACGATGCCTTTCTCCAACATATCGTCGAGCTCCTGATTCACATGTTTCTGAAGAGCAGGCGAGATTGGGTAATAACGCTGCCTAATTGGTTCGGCATCAGTTTTAATGACATGTTCTACTAGGTGAGTGCATCCTACGCCATCTCCTATCATGGTAAAGGCTTCACTGATAGTCTGGTCCAGCACGGCTTGTTCTTTGTCCGTGAGGTGTTCAGTCGAACGGATTGCTGTGATTTGCTCGTCAGCCGAGGCTTTGGAGAAGGTCCATTCCCCATGGCGAAGATCTGGCACAAGGGCCATCCTCTTCCAGAAGTCAGTGCCCAAAATTAATGTATGTGGGAGTGAAGGAATAACCAGGACTTCGAAAGTTCTCACTCGATCTCTCAGTACGATGGGGGCGGTAAGTGTACCTATGCTATGGCATTTATCACCGTTGGCGACGCTGCAGGTGGTAGATTTAGCAGAGCTTAATTTGCAGACGTCCTTCAATACTTCCCAACCTTGGCGACCTAAAATGGTACGGCTCGCGCCGGAGTCCAACAAGCCAAGTAGATCCTTGCCATAAATCGAAACACGAAGATAGGGCCTCTCATCTTTGTTGGCGTGACCTAAGATGAAGTCGAGCAGAATACGATGTCCAGTAGGTATGTGATCCGTTTCTCGAGATTGGGAGACGACATTGGCCTCAGAAATGGCGGCGGGAGAAGACGCTAATCGGCCTCTTAACGCCTTCCGTTCCCGTTTCCCGAACAGGAAGGGCAGGTACGAATTGCGACGTCAGCTTTACCGCAGCGATAACATTTCAATTTGCGCAGCGATGGACACTGAGCTACGCGATGGTCGGGCTTCCCACAGTTCCAGCACACACCATAGGGTCGAGCGGCTGTAACATCGCAGACTTGTTCTCCGGTAGAGGGACTAGGAGTGGAACTAGTTTCCTCAATGGCAGCAGCTCTAGCTCCAAAACGGGGCTTGTGATAAGCCAAGTCAGGTTCGAGGGCTTGATAAGGCGGAGGTGGATTCTTGAACCTTGAAGATCGCACCTTAGCATCCTCAATCAGTTTGCCAAGTTGTCTAAGCTGAGCGATACTCGTTGGGCAGTAGAGAGCCAATTGAGCCTGTAAGTATGGTTGCAAGTTCCTACGCATAATCTCTATGCGCTCCATTTCTACAGGTAAACGAGAAAGGCGACTAAAAAGGTTCTCCATAACAGCAACATAGACCGTCACGGGCTCATCGGGTCCTTGGGTTCTACTACGGATCTCATCCCATAGGCTGATTTCATAATCACAAGGCAGGAAAGCGGCTTTCAAAGCGATGATCAATTCGTCCCAAGAACGAATAGTGTTGCGAATGGAACGAAACCAAATTCGAGCGTTGCCAGTGAACAATTCGATGACAGCAGCAAAAAGTTGATCCTTGGATACGTTTCGAGCTATGCGAGTTTCTTCAATTTCTTCTAAAAAGCTAGTTAAGCCATTTCCTCCATCGAAGGTGATCCTCCATTTGTTGATGGCTAAATAGTTGGCAGTCGAAGTGTGTCTATGCGAGGCAGACTGGTTGACATCTTCGGCAGCAGAAGAACGACGATTGACAGCATCAGCAAAGGGCGGATAATCTAAGTATATGCCAGGCTGCAGGGCTGAGCTACTAGGAATAGGCTGAGGGGCAAAGAACTGTGAAGTGGACAAAGGATGACTCCACGTAACCGAGCTAGCAATAGGACGAATGGGCAAGGCAGCGTCTTCCTGAGACGTAGTGACAACAGAGCTAGGGGGCGAATATGAGTTTCCTGGGGCGAAGCTACTGAACCGTCCTCCGAGCTTGAATCACTCGGTGCGACTGACGTATCGTTACGAGCTTGAGCATCAGCGTGAAGCTGAAGCTTCGCTTCCAAAGCAGCAAGTAGTTGTTCGCATCCTTTCTTCAAGGACTCCAACCTAGAAGCGGAATCTGGTTCTGCTATAATATGACCTAACCGACCTTGAACATGAAGAAGGCGAGTACCTAATCGTTGTGCATCATTGTCCAGGTTCCTAGAGGTGCAACTATCAATTTCGGCAGCTAAAATAGAAAGTTTGTCTTCGCAAACCGCGAGTTCGTCAGTAGCGTCCAAAGATACGGGAGTGAAAGTGACATTCATAAGAAGATCTATCTTCATACGAGCACGGAGTAATTTACGTTTGTCTTGGACGTTGCCCTGAATGGCAATGTCTCTAACTCGAAGCTCATAATCGAGCTCAGCGACGAGCAAACGATTAACATCTAATCTAAATACCATCTTGCTGTTCCAACAGGACAAGATGATAAAAAAAACTTATTTAAGCTAGACTTATAACTATCCAAGCAAGAACCTGTAATTAAGCATGCAATAAACAAACCTATAACTAGCAATAATCAATTGTAAATACCCAACAAGTATCGACAGTAAATAATACCAAATGTAAATCACCTAGCCAATAATAAATTCTAACACCCTAACAATTCGATTTGCACTATAGTACCACCAAGTACCCTAACAACGACTTAGTCAAAAATCCTTTCAAGGCCCTAAAGCGTTGGGCGTCAAAATCTTCTTGTAAGGGAAGATAGACGGTCGGCCTTACCTTTTGGCGAAAGTTATATTTGATATTTTGCCGGCTGGTAACTATCGGCCTAATTGGGCTAGCTCGCCGCGAGGGTCGCAGGGTTCCAGCTATGCTGAAAGAGAATACAAAAAAAAAAGAAAGGAGTGGGCGCCAGGTCCTAGACTCAGATCCAATTCCTTGTGCCGGACCTTACACAAGGTCGAAGATAAAAACCAGCAAGTCAAAAATAAACAAATCAACAACCAATGAATAGATCACAGCTTTATTTCAAATATTGGTGCGTACTATAGTGCAAGGCTAACATAAGTATATATATATAAATCACAGCAGGCAATATTTCTAGCAACACCAAAGAAAACACACAGTATGCGACATGCAATAATAAATATAAATACAGATATAAATATAAATATCGAGCAAATAGTAGCCCACGAGCAGCAATGACTATGACCTGTGAATGGGCTAACACATTAAAACATTGCGCGGTTAAAAACGGAGCGTAGCGAGTATTAAATTTAAAAAAAAATAAATTAATCCCTGTGAGGCAGGTTATAGCAGGGCCAGGTTATGCAAGCGCTCAGCTGATGCGAAACCCCGAATATCAGCTCAGAAAGACTCTAAAGTAATTATTCCAAAATTTCTATTGTCAAAACTACGAGGATATATGGCCATATAGTAACAGAGCAGTTTTCTTAGTGGAAATACATCAGGTGCATAAATGAACGCTAAAGCAATCGCTTGAATAAACCTTCGGCAAACTTGTACCTACGTAGAGGCTCGCAAATAAATTACAATAACGCGGAAAAATTGCGAACGCCGCAAACAGAGTTCCGACAAAATAATTAACGGGTTCACGCGACTCCTAAGTAAGGCAATCGGCTACCGTAATCGGTTCTCTAGCCACGATACGCTAAATATGACGTCAGACCTCAGCGACCGACATGCAAATGGCGTCGACACAAACCCGAAGATATCGAGCAAACAGTAGGCAACATGCGGTAAGTACTGCCTTAAAACTGAAATACTAGCGCGGATGATCTAACATACAATTTGCAGGGGAGTTCAATGGGGCGCGGCGGCCGACAAGCCCCCGCATCATCAGAACCACCCAAACAAGATCCTCGCAGGCCCCCACGGAGACGCCGTGGTTCGAGGCCAATCCGAAACCGAAGGCTCCTACAGGATTGAGCCGCAGAGCTGTTTTTACCAATTCGGGTGAGCTCGATTAAAGATTCAATACAGGTCAGTAGCCTGCACAAAATGGGCGCTCAAAATTTGCAATAGCCCTATCACAATAACGCATTAAAATTATACAAAAGCATGCACTAACATCTAACTCGAAGAAGCATTACTATGCCAAAAATATCCTACATGCCCTATGTTAATGAGACGAGATTCCAATAACTAACTATAAAATACACCAGGCGCAAATAGCTATATCAGTTTCTTGCCTGTAGTAAAAACATGTCAGCTCCTAACCTGTGGCTTGCGGAGGGCCGAGGACGGCAGAAGCAATGGAGGTTCCGGCAGACACAGCGGGAGGCCCAGCGGACCGAGGAAGCGGTGATTGTATCACAGGTGAGTGCAGTGCTACACCCTCCAGCGTAGCTCCCAGGGAATTTGTAGAGCTCCTTGACAACTCGATAGTTTCAGGGGCCCAAATCGACGGTTTGGATGCCCGCAGTGTGCAGCCGAACAAGGAATGCTAAGCCTCTTCAGGGGGGAGTTCAACCTCTCGCAGGAAGCGTCCGAACTCTCCCAAGATCGTAGCCGACAGGAAATGGCATCCCACAATAAATCCAAATCCACAGTAAATCGAAGTCCACAGTAAATCGAATGCCACAGGGAATGGCTATAACGCACAACGTCCAAATAAGTCCCGAATAAGAAGAAACTGGCCTTATCTTACCTCACGCTGGAATTGAGCCAGAAGAAAGGGCAGAAGCAATGCTGGCCTCAGACGAATCCGCAGTTGCGAAGGACGTACGTATAACCAAATCAAATACGAACTTCTTAAGGGCACATGTGCTTTTTCAGATCCTCCGAAAAATCAAAACGGAGCTGAGCTATACTAATTAGCTCAAAAATTTAAGCACACGGCCGAGGCACTAGCAGCCTGCACCAAGTTTAAAATGGGAAAGACCTCAAAAATCCACCAGCCACCAGTTATCAAAACTTTCCAAAATTTTTGGGCCAGAAGATGCGAAAAAAAACAGCCTGAAAAATTTGACTGCAAGAAGTGATATCCTTTATCTAGCAACAAATAGAATAGTGCAGAATAATTTGTAACAGGGGTTGCCTAAGCGCCATATACAAATATCTGTAGGAATATGACCAAAATAAATTTAATTAGTAGAATATGGGTAATTATTCGAAGAGTTGCTTACCAAACTGCTTGATAATTATAGGAAAATAATTAAAAATAAGATACAGCTAATTATACCCGGTTTAAAGCATGCAAAAATTGACAAAAGCCAACCACAAATATTCAAGTTCAGAAATTCAGCTAGCAGAGGTTCAATACTACGGGGGACACTCCAAAAGTATCGTAACAACAAACAAACAACAAACCAAATAATATACTTATGTCATAATTTGTTTGAATTCTTAAAAGTGAATTTGAAAAATATGGATTCAGATTTTGAACGGCTAGAGACAGAAAATATAATTCCGCAAGAAATTTTGGAAGCGTCTAAGAAGGCGACATACGACATATGGCCGGAAAAGTCTAAAGCTCGGTACGAAAAGGCGTACGATGCATTTTTAAATTGGTGCCGAGAAAAGAAAGTAAAAAAGGTAGGTGAAGAAGTCCTTTTGGTTTGCTTTGCTAAAAAATCCCAAAAACTGGCCTCTTCGAGCTTATGGAGCCTATATTCAACGCTCAAATCCATGCTGGCCACAAAAGAAGGAGTGGACATTAGCAAGTTCTTCAAATTAATAGCGTTTATAAAGAAGAAGTCTATTGGTTATAAGCCGAAGAAATCTAAGATTCTTACAAGAGAACAAATTGAAACATTTCTGAATAATGCTCCTGATAGCGAATATCTTATGCTTAAGGTACACTAGAAAAAAAATCAAAGTAAAAACTGGTTACAATAAATTTTAATTCTATTTTAGGTGCTTCTAATTATGGGTTCTGCAGGTGCATGTCGCCGCGAGGAGCTCGTTCAAATGACGGTGAATGATATAAGAGGATAAGGAAACAATGTTGATCGTCAATAACTCCAAAACTAAAACCACCCGATCCTTTATTACAAACTCAGAAACAGATTTGCAACTTTATAGGAATTATTTTCAACTTAGGCCACCGCACACCTGCCATAGACGACTGTTTATATTTTATAACAAGGGCATGTGTTCAACCCAAGTTATAGGACTGCATTCTGTCGGAAAGGCCCCTAGCAAAATCGCGTCCTACCTTGGATTAGAAAATCCAGGCTAATTCACAGGCCACTGTTTTCGTCGAAGCTCAGCGACTATGCTAGCAGATGGAGGTGGTGACATTATAAATTTAAAACGACATGGTGGATGGAAATCTTCCACCGTAGCGGAAGGCTACGTGGAAGATTCCATTCAGAACCAAATGAATATAGCAAACAAAATTCAAGCAGGATGCTCCAAAGAGAATCATCGCCAAACCAATTTTGTTAGTACTACAACAAAAAACGTGACCATTCCCAGCATTTCAGAGACATCTTCCCTTCAAATATTTAACGTTCACAATTGTACATTTAACATAAATATCCAAAAATAATTTATTTATCTAGTTATGGTTGGTTGTAGTTGTATTTAGTATTTGTTAGAACATTTATAAAAAAAAAAATAAAAATTGAGTTTGTATTAGTGTCGGTCGTCTCTCCAAGCTTCCAGGGCGAGCCGCAGGCGAGCCCTGGAATCTACTTGGTTCGACCTGCAAAACACTACTTTCCGGTCTTGTAACTTAAATTACTATTTCAGAATTGCTATTAGAAAAATTGGAAAAATGTAATTTTCTGGAGACGGTCTCGACTTTTGACGTTGGAGATGTAGCACGATCTACACTTAACTTAAATGGGGAACATGCTATACTTTTGGTAGTCACTAAATTGCACTGGATTATCTCACTTCGGTAATACTTGCATGGTGGTGAAATAGTTTGTGTCGACTGCTCCCGAGTAAAAATCTTCATGCTTGAAGTCGATGTACTTGGTAAATTGCCATTCGCTGACATCTCTACAGCTTCTGAAATTTCAGTGTTGATACTTGTAGCAGCAGATAAAATTTCCTGTATTGTTGCTCGTTGCGAACGTTTTGCAGCAGCTTTTTTAGGGCTTCTAAGTGCAGCACGCTTCCTATCTGCTTGGCAAGCAAAAATATGTGGGAGTACAGTTGGTTTTAATTTCTTCTGGCCGCCCATAAGCTTAAACTTAACATAGTTCTCCAGGTCTTCTTTCAACTACAATATAAAATAAGTGTAAGACAATATTTTGTTGTTACAATTTTGTAGGTTAAGTACTAATGTATAATACCGAGTAGTACATACTTATTAAAAATTTACTGGACTTAATTTACTTACGTTAAAATGATCTTCGCAGACATACAGACAAGAATGTTTTGATAACTGTGAAGGATCACGCCGCCTTTATCCATGAAGTTCGCCTTTTGCTTTCCAAAGGCACATTAAAGAATAATTTATCGGGGGTCCTTGATGTTGTATTTACACACAATTTTCGTCGTTTCCATAACAATAGTATATTACATACCGAGGTGGGAAGTGTTTCATTACTGTCGAGAGATTAGGTAGTTTACCGAGACGCGTAGCGTCGAGGTTAACTTTATCTCGAGACAGGGATGAAACTTTCCACCGTGGTATGTATACTATTTTATTTGCAATCATCTAATTTTAAAAATAACTACAATTGACTTCTGAATAATAGATATCTTGATGTGGCTAATATTTTTGTTACCACGAAAACAACCCACTCAATGTTTTGTTATCATGGAAACACCCCACTCTTCAGGTATGTAATATTTTTCGGGGTATGTAATAATTTCCTGGCTAGTTTCAAGTAATCATCTAGTTCCCAGCTGTTGTCATGTCATGAAATTGACACATTACAATGTGATTGCGAATAAAACTTATTATGCAGAACTAAACACTGAATTAATACACGGGGTTAGAACAGTAACGCGCGGCAAAACAACTGTAAAGTGACGTAGCAGCGATTTGGCGCATGCGCAAATACGTTTTAAGCGTTGTAATTATTATTTAAACTTGTTTTTTTTATACCATGACTAACAATTATTTGCTGATTATAATTTTGTTTTATGATAAAACACACATTTCTCGCACAACTTTACCTAAATCTGTGAGTGGTGCAAGTAGCCTATTGTGAGGAACAATTTACATCAGGCAAATATGTAATGCAATTAAAAACATTCCTTACACAAGGTCTTGATGAGGAAATAGACCAACAGAATGTAAACATTTTACAAAAAAATATACCGGAACAAACCCTTACTAGAAGTATAATTATTTCTAGTATTGCGTATGTTTCGGGGTTTAGTAGTAATAGTAGATTATGTTATTAGGAGTAAAAGTGATACTTTATGTGGCGAAGCTGAAGTTTATTTAGCCGAACGTTAGTGAGGCAAATAATTCAGCTAAGCCACATAAAGTCACTTTTACGCCGAATAACATATACTATTTTATCCGCAAACGTATTCAGGTAAGTTTCATTAATATAAATTTAAAAAAAAGGATGCCTCGGCCGGGAATCGAACCCAGGCCACCCGCGTGACAGGCGAGCACTGTACCCCTGCGCCAACCTCTTTTGTTCAAATAACGCGCTACTGTAATGATATATGAACATACTGAATCACCCGAGCTAATAGCACACGGCCACAGCAGCTATCACACCATAACCCACGGCGACAGATGCTCCGATCCGCTGCTTAAAGATTTATTTAAATTAAAACTTTTTCGTACTCTTTTTGAAAATAAAAACCGGCCTACGATCTAAGTCTAAAAATTTGCAAAATTTTAAACCATCATACAATTTAATCGGTCCAGTATCTTCGGAGGAGATAGCGAACAAACACAGAAAGAAAGAAAGAGAGCAACGATGTTGTGTGCTTAGGCAGATGAAGTACGCAAAACTCGCTATTTTATCTGCTTAGGCAGATAAAGTGACACTTTTACCTTGTCAATAAAGACACATAAGTTGTCACTTTTGTGACTTTTGCGGATAAAATAGTTTTGCCTAAATTTAAATGTAAATTTTGCCAAATGCATATTTTAACTAAAAATACAAACGAGGTAATTAATGCATGACTTCATAGAAACCAAAGAATTTCAAATTCAAAAGCGCTTAAAATATTGTACCCCTGCATTTGTAATAAGCATTACAAAATGTTATAATCTAACGAAATTTTTAATAAGTAAAATTTCTAGTTATGGATGTAGTAACAATGCAAAGTACATAAGCGAGTACATTAAAAAATATGTACCATTTACTTTTATATGTGAACATAAAAGTGAAATTATACAGTTTATCGCAACTAACTTTATGAAACTACTTATATTTAATTGGACAATTGGCATAAATAGAATTTTAAGTGGTAAAGACTGTAGAAATGTCAAATATGTAGACCCTGTATATATAAAAGCAAATCGTATGTATTTAAAAAACTAAAGAGATAAAAGTTAATAAAAACCTTCAGCAACTTATACTCTTATTTTATTGTTAAAAAGAATTATTGTTAAAAATGCCTTTTATTTAAATTTATTAATTATTTAGGCTATGTTAATATGATTGAAATTGTTTATATGCTTGGTAATAAATTATTTAATAGTCGTCAAGAAGTATATAAATAATTTTAATCATATTAACAATAACGTCAATAAAATACTAATTTATTTTCTGGGTTTAAATTTCCCGCGTTCCCAATTAGGCGCCGCACATCTCGGCAGATGGCGCAAAACGATGACAACTTTTAGAGTCCCTGTATATAGGTTACTATATACAGGATCTCTAACAACTTTTATTGAGAAGTTTCCATTCTATCCGATTATATTTCCTATGGTGGATGTGTACGCTGACCGTGAGATATCTTATCCTCCGCTCTCGATGATGGCGTGACCTCAATAAACTTTCGAATATTAAACCTCAGTGAGTCAAACGTTTTATACTTGTATTAACAATAAACAATTAAGGAATAGGGAGCATTTAGCTCCCTATACAATCAACCAACCTTAACGCTACCTACGGGCAAGTGAATAATCCGACAAGCAGCCAACAACAGATACACTATCAATCCCAGCAAATGTTTAATAATAATCAACAAATAACCCATTGCCACCATTATCAGCTCTGTTTTTTTACAAGGGAATAAATACTAAGATCTTAGCAAATTAAAGTGAACGTGTTTAATTAACATTTTGGCTCAATCTTTTATGACGCTAATGAGCAAGAATTGAAATAATTCAAAATTGCTGAAATAAACATGTGCATTGTAACTTATGAGCCGCGCTTTAGGCATTGTGCGTTTATGCAAATTGCGATAGCACAGCTGTTGTCCTGAAGTTGTGAATTAAGATATAATTAGCATTTTATGGATTGAATATTTGGAAGTTAATTCCTATTTGCGATTTATTAATTCATTTGATAGGCAATATGTCGTTGATACTGCAATAGCGCCTATGTGAAAAGTATTGAACGTTCAGGAGAGGGAAAAACCGTAGTGTAGAGGCAACATTGATACCAATGATTCCATAGCTATGGCACGAATATGAGTGCTCTCTTCAGATCCACAGTTATTTATTTATTTTTATTTATTTATTTACAATTTTGGCCGAGTCAACAGATGGTCTACGCAAAAGTAGCCATCCAATTATAGACCGGCACGGATAATACATATAAAAATTAAACTATAAATCACCAAAATTAAAAGAAAAAAAAACAGAGGAGAGATTAAATACAAAATTCAAAATTGTGACCTAAATATAAATTAAAAAGATAGCAACTCATGGCGTACACTTTTTTTTAACTAAAAAATTTAAAAATAAATAAATTATTACTTAAAACTTAAACGACAAAAATAGTGAAATTGGCAAACACTTGCTGGCTACAAACTCATTGAAAAATGGTCAAATAAACAAGATTACACAAGTAAGAATACCAGAAAACAAAGATACAAATTACAAAAAGTAAAAATTACAAAATTGCAAAAAAAATGAAAGATGGATGAAGACGCAAAGATTAAAGCAATATTATATGTTGGTATTATTACTGTAAGTAGACGATTGATCTTGCAATTGCTGCAATAAATTCAGCAAACATGTCGATACCCTCCTGTCCCACAAAGTTATAAGTTCTGACGAGCCTAACTGAGGGAGAGTTTATCGAAAAATTTGTGGTACACTGATCGTGCCAGAAGAATAAAGAATTCCGCACAGAATATAATGGAATTTTAATAAAAAATCGTGCTATAATTGAGGTATCATTGTAAAAGCCATTAATTAATTTGAACAGTTCTTTAATATCTAGTAGTGTCCTTCTATGTTCCAGTGATAGCATATTAAAATATAACAATTTTCCTGTGTAACTAAGTTTCAAGTTTAATTTAAAAGAGACTACTTTTAGAAAACGTTTTTGAACAATTTCAATTCTATTTATGTGAGTATGATAAAAAGGATTCCATATGAAGCTACAATATTCCAGATGTGAGCGGACATGCGCGCAGTACAATATTTTTAGTGTATCAGGATTGCGGAAATTCTTTGTTACTCGAAATATAAATCCCAACAGCTTGTTAGCTTTACAAACAATTTGTTCAATATGCTAATTAAAAGTAAAGTCTTTGGTAAAAATAACGCCCAAATCACGTATAAAAGCAACATCGCTGAGAACTGTATTGTCTATTCTGTAATCAAAATTAATTGTTCTTTTGATTCGACTAAATGATATTTTATGACATTTTTGTACGTTTAAAAACATTTTATTTTTGTTACACCAATCACTGAGATAATTCAGATCTTGCTGTAAAACATTACAATCTTGCGAGGATTTAATTTCTCTGAACAATTTTAAATCATCAGCATATAACAGAAAAGACGATTTGAAGTTAAAAGACAGGTCGTTGATAAAAGCTATGAATAAAGTTGGTCCAAGGTGCGAGCCCTGTGGCACGCCTTGTAATAAATAGGCGATGCCATTAAGCGTGGACACACCAAGACAGTTGAAGATCAACAGTGTATACGCATGTATTTTCTTCAACTGCACTTTCCTTGTCTTTAATTTTTTCTTTACGTGCTTCATCTTTTCTCTTCGTGAGTTTTTCGTAAATAGACGTTTCCAAATTCAATTTTTGTACATTAAACAATAATTACACTGGTCCTTTTTAGGTTTATAAATTTCCGAGTTCATAGACCTAATTGTTTTTAAAAATGTTCTCCAAGAAGATGGTCGTTTACGGTTGGCTTTACAGTAGTGAAGAAACTCCCGATAAAGATGTCTGTAGCTGGTTCATATTGGTTCCAAATAAAGATTTGTAGACGAGGCTCGACAATAATGCGACTCAACCCTTGGTGAACTGTCTAAATACTCACGAACGTACTTTGAACATTCTTGCATTTGAGATGGGGCTTCTTTATTCTGATCTTTTGTACTAGGGGTACCATGCTCAAGCCTCCAACGTCTAACAGTTTTCTCTTTAATTCCTAAAATTGACAAAACATTTTTTTTTGCAAACTATGTGCTTAGGCTTTTCAGTTTCGGCCACCGCATTAAGATGATATTGGAAACCTATCTGCTTACGTGATTCTTCAGGTAAAGTTGATTTCCGTCGATATTTTGGTTGGGTGTATGACACAAGAGTTGATACAAGAACTTCTTTAGCTTCCCATGAATTCAATGACCAAAATTGATTAAAAATTGATTTCCGTTCTTCCTAGGATATGGTTGTGCATTCAAAGTTTTGTCTTCGACCTCTTGAAGCAGAAATTTCCCTTTTAGTTCCTTGCCAACCTCAAATATATTTTATTTAAAAATTGTGAAGTACTTGCAAAAACTAGTTTTTTCTCAGGAATCTAATGCAGTTATTGAAAAAACAAAATTCTGATTATGTAACTATCTTTTAACAGATACGAATTTTTCACTACTTATTTACAACTCATTTGCTAGAATAGACGGGCTTATCTGAATTACACTATGCTAAAATGTTAATAATACTAAATACTAAATACGTAATTTATTACATTTAATTAAAAACAAATAGTGTTATCTTAGATTAACTTCAAAATATAAATTTTATTGTATATTATCAAGTTATCCGCAGAATAAATAAATAAAACAAATTCCTAATGCAAAATGAAAGTTTTATTTCTCAAACTACGTACATAATTATTGGTAAGTTCTTAATAACCTAATGAAACTAAACAATTAAAAAATAAAACAAATTCTTAAAAGATATGCATTTAAAAAGTGTAAAACATTTGATGCAATTCCGTCAATGTAAGTGATTAATCATTCGCCTCACTCTCTCTGAGGAAACAGGCAGGTTTTCCCAAAAACTAATTCTATTCTGTGGAATTATTTGACCTAGCTCTGAAAGAATCGTATCTTTCTTATCTTAGGATATGCCTTTAGGTTTATTTCGAAAAGATAATGGAGGAAACCCTTGTTTTATAACTCGTGCATTTAACAAGTTCAATATAATTGATTCACCGGCAAATGCAGTTCTATATTCTAAACAATACGACCCTCTTTTAAACGTAACATGAACCATTTCAGCCAAATATGGCCTTGGTACCATCTTATTCAATTTAGACTGTGACTTAAATTCCCCCCCCCCCCCCCCAGGTCTAAAAATTTTGTAATCTCCATATTAATCACATGTACTTTTCTAGAATTGGCCGCTTGAACAGTATTCAGAAAATCTTCAAAGTCAATTTTTTTTTCTTCATAGAAAGCTCTACCTGGTGGTGAAATGAATCGGCCGACATAAATGTGTTGTTTATCTTTAAAATCACTATGCATCATCCTGATATTAATATCGTTAGGCAAGTACTTTCTATTGGGTGCGTGTGCTCTCCGATAGTGGGATATTATTGGATTAAACTATTTAATGTGTTCTATAACTGGTTCTTTATTTATTTTGTTTGGTGGACTGTGGTTTCCCAGAAGATCATCCCTAGCAGATACCGCCTCCATATCGGTATTACTTATAACTGTACGCAAAACTCTATCATTACAACCAAATCCTGAGTAGACAAATAAAACCTCTTACAAACAGATTGAACATTACCGAAACTATCTTTAAGGGTATCCTTTAATGTATGCTTTCTTCGTGACTCTGCAGTGCCAGTAGTATTTCGTTTTGTTACAGACTTTTGGGTACTGATGAACATGAAGGTCTTTCTTTCTTTCGTTATCATATCCCAAAACAGTTGGTTAATATCAATTCTTCTCTCATTACTAATTTTTGCTATACATTTTTTCTTATGGTACAGGCAGTTTTGATATTATGTTTCTTTTTATTATCTTCTTCTTTAAGTCACTTTCTTTCACATAAGGGCACATCATAATACTTTCGTTTTCATTTTTCGCCTTGTTTAGTGAAGTTTCTGCAAACATTGTTCAGAATCTCTGTAATAACACTCTGAGCTATATTTGTTGCATCATTAAGATTAATTTGATCCCCATCTAAATCTTCAATATTTTCTTGCAGATCACCAGCATCTGATTCACCAACGTCTTCGTCAAAAGTTGCTTGTGATGCTTCAGAGCAGCTATCTGTGTCGTCTGAGGATTCTGGAAAATATTCGGGATCCTCATTCTTATCATGTTTTGATGTATTATTACGTGCTACTTGTTTAGCAGTATGTATTTTTTCTTGCAATGATTTATTTAGAGCAAGATATAAAAGCATTTTCCCTCTACTTCGGGGCAAGCCTTCCATTGGTTGCATTTATATTGCTCAATCAATTTAACACCAAAAAGTAACCTCAAATGCTTGCACGTGGAGAGCGTTATTTTCTGTAAATGGACAAATGAAAATTACTAACTAAAATAATGTTATACACACGTACACATACAAAATAATAATTTTCATTGCTTGCTTGATTGCTTGACGCCACTTTGAGAGCGAACCCGTGGGCCGAATTGGCTGATTTTTGTGTCAATCGACTCAGGGCGAAGCAAGTAACGTAACGTACCGGAACTTGGTTTGTTGGAATTGTAAGCAGAAGGGACATTCCTAGATGCGAAGCGGAACGCACTCTTTTTTGTTATGGCTGTGGGACACCCGACACAAGTTTGACCAATTGTCCAATATAAACAGCAATCACCAAAAAACGATTAAAGACTGGTTTCTTTCCCAGCCAACGGAATGTCAGTCGTAAACATTTAGTGGCTGATAATTGAGATCAATGGTTATCGCATGTTAAAAATTTTACTCATACCCCTAAGGTGAATTCTGTTTTTTTGTCATCGTAGATCCGACAATCGTCCTTTTGTCTGTAACGATTTTAGGCACTAGTTTCGCTCTTAATTAAGCGTTACCAAACGTAATTTAAAATTAACAGCGCTTAATATTCGCAACAATGGACATTACAACAATTACATTTTCCAATGCGCTCGAACCGGCAGGATCAACGCGAGCCACTCGATCGACGCGGCTGGTACGAAGAATCGGTCACGGCTCACTCCTTCCTGAATGCGCGAGCAGCCCCGAGAGCCGATCGCCGCCTTTAAAACCAAATTCGTTCAGGGTACTCGAGGAGATCGTTACCAGAAACTAGTCCGGCCTTCAGCCGTTTTACGCGGCTTTCGCCGCGGAAGATTCCGCTTCTCAGACACCAGAAACCGACCGGAAGAACTCTAGCTAATAACTCGACTCCCTCAGGTACCTGATTACATTATAATAAACGTATTTCTGGAATAATCGGTCTGCGTTTATTCGAATTCCCTTGTAAGCCGGCATCTACAAGTTTGTTCCGTACAGCTCTACGTTAATCGGACTAGACTGCTCGTACTGTTTGATATTTCGCGAGGTTTCTTCCGACCGTTTGCCTGCGAATTAATCTTATATTCGGGCTATCGAAATAATTTTGATTTACAGCGCGGACGATCCTAGCAAGCCCACGAAACTAATAATTTACAATTGACATTCGGCTGGAGTATCGGCGATTGTCGATTGAGGTTATTTCACGGAAACAAAGCTAGGCTACAAATATAACACCTACGCATGTTGAAAGGGTAATAATTCAAATCCTGCAAAGTATTAAAACACCTGTCAGAGTACAGTTAAATTTGCACGTACATCCAAGTACGTTCGAGTAAATTTCGTTTGAGTTATAGGTTTGCAAATTACAAAATCAATTTCGTATTTTATGTGGAAATAGTCAAGCTTTGCAAAAATCGATACTTACCCCGTAGTAACATATTTGGTCACGACGTGCAGAACCTTCGTACGCGCCGACGTGTTGATAACGTTAGATGGAATTTGACCTGTGGCCAAGGGCCAAGTGCACATACATGCTATCGCAAGGACGTGCACGTGTATAGATGTTCACTTAAATTCATGGCTTCAATCAAGTCACTTTATAATTGAAATAAATTAGAATCTTCCTTTTGTTCACACCAACACTAGTTGCCATTTTTAAGTTTTATTTTGGTGTTACAGTTTCGCCAACTTTATCCCGCAGGCGCTATTCTACACACCAAACGAACACTGTGAAGTTCGCTGGCATACATCGATGCAGGCGAGGCAGCCTACCCATCTAGGATCCAGCCACAGGGTTAACACAAAACGAAGCATATGATATATTTTATTTTATTCTGTACATATTATGTAATAAACGTGTTATCCGTTAAGTCTTCTTCCTTTAAGTCAGTCAAAGTGTAAGCAATCAGGACCCTGAGCCAATAAGCAGCTACTATTCAAAAAGGGCACAATTAATAATGCTACAGGCTTACTTTTCCAAATTAAATAAAAACCAGAAATCATGGTAAAGCTCCAGCTAGCATTACACTAGTATCCTCGCTCTTTTGGATTCGGGTGCTAATCAATCAGTTATATGGAGTCAGGGATTATTTTTGTTAAATAAGCATAATTTTAAAATGCGTGATTCACCGGCAGAAATGCAACTGCAAACTGCAGATGGAACTAATCAGAATGTGTCGGGGGTAGTTGAACTTCCTTTGCGTATAGACGGAATAAGTAAGACCCTATCGGTGTGCTAATCTCTCCAGATATTTCGGATGCTTTGATTTTAGGAGCCGATTGTTATTTGTTTGGTCTGAAAACTAATTTTAAATACGATAGATTTACTGTGTCAAGGTTGAGTACCTCTAAGAAATTTATTCATAGTAAGATTGACCTTGATTTTGAACAAGTTGGGGAACTAGAAATAGTTATTAATAAATTTCAGCAAATAAGTGGTCCAGATTTAGAACGTACCCTTTTAGTGAGTCATCATATCGACACTGGTATGCCAAAACCATTAAACAAAGATATTATCAAACGTTTCATGTTATGTTAGAAGCAGTCAATAAGGAAGTAGTGAAAATGCTTGAACTTGAGGTGAGATGAGAATCTTATTCACCGTGGAACTCTCCTATCGTTGATGGTTAAAAAGAAAGATGGTAGTTTAAGATTTTGTTTCGATGGTCGACAGTTAAACGCAGTTACCAAACGCGACGCTCATCCGCTACCTTATGTAAATGGCATGCTTGACCGTCTGAGAAATTCTCGATATCTCAGTTCAATAGATTTAAAGAAAGCTTTTTGGCAGGTTCCTCCTTCGAACAGTAGTTGTGAGAAGACAGCTTTTACCGTTCCTGGGAGAGGTTTATTTGAATTGACAATTTTACCCTTTGGCCTCAGTAATAGCCCCAAATTCTTCAAAGATTAATTTCCTAGGTCCTCAGTTTCCCAACGTCGTGTATTTACACGACGTATTAATTAATAACTTCAAGTACGGATCCTTCTAAGGTAGAAGCAATTGTGTCATTTCCTACTCCAAAAACAGTTACCGAAATTAAATGTTTCCTTGGCATGCCTAGTTGGTATCGTAGGTTCATTCTAGATTTCTCAACAGTTGTGTGGCCAATACTAAATATCATAAAGGGAAAATTGAAAAGCAAAAGCATTAAATGGAATAACGACGCCGAGCGACCTTTCCAACAACTTAAAAGGCTATTAGTTACCACAGCTACATTATCAAGTCCCGATTGCACACAACCTTTCATTATACAATCCGATGCAAGCGAAGTAGGTTTAGACGCTCTTTTACTTCAAGGCGAAGATGAACGTGTGGTTGCTTACGCGAGCCGCTCTTTGCCTAGTCCGGAAAGAAATCATTCCACTATCGAAAAAGAGTGTTTAGCTCGGCTTTTTGGAATAGAAAAGTATCGAAATTATGTAGAGCTTACGCGATTTAAAGTCAGTACTGATCATCACGCACAAGCTACAATCTCCCAGTGGTAGGTTAGCTAGATGGACAGCTCGAATGGCACAATCTAGTTTTGATATCGAACACCGCAAGGGAAAATTTAATGTAGTTTCGGATGCCCTATTGCGTGCTCGACTTCTATAGCACTAGTCAGTTCCATGTCTTTCACAGCTATTGATCATTGCCCCTGGTATAGACGTATGATTCAACGCGTGCAATAATTTCCTGAACAGTACCCTTCCTGGAGATTTGAACATGACATTTTTCATAAGTTCGTTCCTAACAAGCACGACATAATTTCAAATTTAATTGAATGGAAAATTGTAGTTCCTAAATCTAAGCGGAAAGAGTTGTTTCAGCAGTATCATGACGAAGCAACCTCAGGTCATTTAGGATCGTTTAAAACTTATAGAAAATTGGCCGAAGTTTATTATTGGCCGCAAATGAAATCAAACATAGCTAATTATTTGCGGACTTGTAATATTTGTCAAGCTAGTAAGGCTTTCTCACAACTTCGTCCTGGTTTCACGGGTCGCCAGAAACAGGTGAAATATCCCTTCCAACTTATTTCAATTGATCTTGTGGGACCTTTCCCTAGGTCTTCAAAAGGTTAAACTCATGAAATAGCTTTGGGCCATTAGGTACGAATCTGCATATCACTTGGAAATTCAAAAGTGGTTTGTTTGGATTTCCACAGATAAAACACTTTCTAACCATTTTAAATAGCTTTGAAAGAACCTGTTTATATAAAAATTACTGACTCAAACTAGGAGAATGTGAATTTGAGGATATAATTGATTGAAATATGACAAGTTTTCAAATCCACCTATGTAACAGTATTTGTTTTTAATTTGTATATCGATGTAGGCCCTGATTGAAAGTTCAGAATAACATTAAGAGGTGGCGCCAAATGACATCTAGTCATGGCATGCTTCATATAATCATGTTTTTTGCGGGTATGTAATGGCCGTATTAGCGTAAGCTAACCGAAGTATTAATTGGCCATGATTCTGTTAAGAAACTTTGTAAGAAAACTTCAAAGGTGCCGACACCGTGGTATCCCTACTGATTGTGTAAATATACTGCGACCACAGCTCTTTCTTTTATAGCGATCTGCATGGACCGCACAAACTCTGTGCAGATGCCAACTCGGCCATTAGGTATTGTTCTTTGGCCATCACCAGACTGCTGTTCATTAAAATTAGTTTACCTAAACAAAAAAGTGGAAGCAAAATGTCGAAAGTTACAGCAAAGCAGAATTATCTAAACTTGTTCGATCGTAAGTTTCAATGCATGTTAGTTGATATTATTTAATGCTTATTTATATTCCAGCGAATTTACATAATTTTCTTGAATGTCCAAAAGAGCAAGAAAAAGAAGAAGTGAAAAAAGCTTTTAACAGAATTTGCCCGAAAAACGCCATAATAGTGGCGGTAGCAGGTTTCGACGCTAACTATTTACCAGCATGTGTATGGCGAGCCTACTATGAAATGACAAATGACGAGTATTACGTACATGATGACAGAAACAGTACCAGATCTACCCAACGACCAAGGGTCTCTTTTGGATTTTTTTGAGAAAATAACCAGTAAGGCTGGGATGTTGGAAGAGACTGAAATTAAATTGAAAAATTTCAAAGTACATCTGTAAAATGATATTAAAGTATGTATTATATATCTGTGGTTAGTTTTTACTCTTATTTTAGGCAGAAGGTAGTCATAACCTGTTATTTACAAATTTGAAATTCATTTTCAGTGGTATCCGTTTGCAACTTGCAAATGGCAAAAAATGTCGCCACCAGCCTATAATTTTTCTAGATACATTAAAAGAATCGCTAAACAAATCCTTTGCTAATATAAAGTTAGTATTGTGAGGCTGAAAATTTCAAGTATTGAGTTGAACTAAAGGACTTTGCGATAATCTTGTATTGTTTTCTAATAGACACATCCTTTATTAATAAATTTTTAGGATTTTCAGCAAGAGGAAATAAAACGTACATAGCTAGCTTGCAATTAGCCGTTATTGAGGCTTACCGGATTACAGGGCTCGCTCCTACCTGCAAATTATCCGGCTCATCCATAAAAACTTGCTTCAAAATATCATCGACGTTTACAATCATAGTTGGACTACGTCTACCCGCCATTGTACTAACGATCACGTTCATGATTAAAAGCAAACTATTACACTAACGCGCGGCTGTAAATAAGGAGAATTACTTAGATTATTTAAAACATCAAATCTATTATTTATTGTTATTTTAGCGTATGATGGGTTATTTGCTAATATGTGTGCTTCTTTGAATGTTGTATTTTCTTTGGACATAATTTCCTTAATTTTGTATTGCTGTTTATATGCGGGGCAATTTTTCGAGAGGGATGAGTGGTTGTATTCTTTACGATGAATACAATATTCACAGTTCTGACAATCTTCATCACTTTCGTGTGTTTAGCTACATTTTTTACACAATTTAGATGTAGATTTACATTGTTTAGCCGTATGCCCAAAGCGAAAGCAACCAAAGCACTGTACCACAGGGTAAATATACGGTTCCACTGCAAACCTAACAAGATCTATGGTTACAGTTTGAGGAATAATATTACCCTCAAATGTCGGTATTAACATTTGCCTAGGAACTAGAAATGCTTCATTGTCTGAATTTAATACTCTTCTTTTCATTCTTTTGACTTCAATTACTTTTTATCGCTGATTATATTTTCTAAAATATACGACTCCTCTAAGAAAGTGTCTACTTCTCTAATAACACCCTTTTTATGATTCAAAAAGGAAGGAATGTAAGCAACCAATTTATTTGATGCCATAATTTTGTGATTAATAAGAGCATTTGCACACGTATATGTCTTAAAAATTATTTTAACTTTACTTCGACCTACAGCTTTTATATCAGTAATGTCATTTTTAAGTAGTGTTATTGAATAAATAATGGCCCATACGGACGGGCGATAGGCTATTAACATTTTTATCAGCGGGCTCCACGATAACGTAAAATGGACCGGTATCGCTAACTTTATATTTATTATTTAAGTCATAATGCAATTATTGTTCCTCTATTGCCATCTTATTTGATTCTTCAGGAGGTGGCTTCTCGCCACCTGAGCTGTCCCCCATTCTAAATTGCTAAACTTACCTTTATTATGTATTTGCTTAAATTTCCCAATAAACACGACCAGGTGAATTGATATCTGCTATACACTCGCACACGAATTTGTACGATCCGCACTGGTTGAATGTATGTTCAGAACTGCATCATAATTAATAATAGTAAGTATATATTACAGCAAGAGATAAAACGTCGGTTATTACGTTATAATCATAGTTATTTTTGTATTAATTGCGCGAAATCACTGTTTTTTGCGGCGCATGTCAGTTTTGGCCGAGACCGTCAGGTCAAGGCAAAAAAACTCATTCTTAATAAAATTCTGGGTTTGCAAAAATTGTTAAACAAGTCTTTTGGAGAAAAGTAAAAATTTACAAATAGGACGATACGGTTGCGTTATGATTTTTAGATAAAGCATTTTTTAGCTATTGCAACGTTACCCAGCACTTTTATTAAGAGTTCTGGGAACTAAATTTAATTCAATTTAGCGATTAAAATAATTACAATAAACAAAAAAACATCATTACGTTCGAAACCACAGTAATAAAATGTTTCGCAGTACTTCTTGTAATAAATCTTGCTTAATTTCCCAAAAAACATTTCCCTCGTCTGCTTATTTTATATATTTTGATCAACACTACGAATTAAATTTGCCTGTTCAAATTCTAATTAAATGTTAAGTGTTGAGCAAAATAAACAAATTAACAAAATGAATTTTTTGGAAATTCATGCAAGTTTATTACAAGAAGAACCGGGAATTTTTTTTCACAAAGATGGCCTTTAAATTTCAACAATCACTTTTAAAGTATCGATTTCCCCCGAGAAACAATTTTATGCACATCATGGCACCCTTGATGAACACAAAATTTACTTGAAAAATTCTTCGAATTGTAAAAAAACAATTGAACATACCCAGAATTTTATCCCGATTCTAAAAGTGTAAGAACATACATGGTGTCACATTTGAGATAAGAAAGTTAGGGTCACTTCCGGCTAACCCGGAATTGATAAAAAAATCCTAATTCGCGTCAAATTGTGGAACACTGTATATATCATTCGCTTCAAATTTTGTTCGATTAGCTTAATAAGTAAAGAAAAAACGGTGGGTGCAACTACTTACGTTGTCACCCTGTATAGCTACTATTCTACAACCGTTAAAAATGGGTTTTTTGATTGATTTTAATGTGAGAAGTGTCACTTTTTTACAGAGTTTGACTTTTGAGTATGCGCTTCAAAAAAAAACACTGATGTCGCTCACTTACAAAAATAGCTATTTTGTACCAAGCCCGAAATGTTTTAGTGCGTTCAAATGATACGCACTAAAAACATCAGTTTCACGCAAACAACATTTTTTCTACAACTACTATTATAATATTAAACTCTAATTGAAATTGTTATTAAATCCATTGCCTTATGCATGTCACATTTTAAACCCACCATTCTCTAAACAGCTGAGATAATACACCCTGCATAATTTTTTTTAAGGTGCTCTTTTCAAATTAGTATTATCCATAGGCTATGGTGGATATGCCCACGCCTACCAAAACCAGGAAGCGTCGCAATTCTTCAGTGCTACACGAAACAGTTGTTAAGCAGAAAACTAGTTGCTAAAAATTCAGCAGTCACTCGAATGAAGAAAAAATTTGCAACGAAAGGGAATAATTTGGAGGTGCTGGGTGTCAAACGAAAAAGTATTCGCGTGTTTATAAATATGCAACTTTTTCACAAAATTAATCAACCCTGGCCTGAAGATGAAAAGGAAGCGTTGAATATGTACCATACGCCTCCAGCACTCTATCTTTTTATGAGAGGAAAACTGAAATTCGTGCTACCTTCGAAATCAACAATAGCGTCGTGGTTGCGACTGAATCGATTACGACCGGTACCAATACAGAACTTTTTAAAAAGCTAACTGTTAAGGTAGGGACTATGTCGAATGATCAAAAACAGTGTGTCCTATTGTTGGATGATATACATTTGAAAAAAGGTCTTGAGTACAATTCAAACCAAGATATCATTCAAGGTTTCGAAGATTTAGGTCATCTTGGACGTACTAGTAAAATTGCTACCCACGCTTTAGTTTTTATGGCAAGAGGACTACTCCAGAAGTGGAAGATTCCTATTAGTTATTACTTGTCGTCGGGTGCAGTGTTAACAGTTCAATTTGTTCATTCAGTTAATTAATTTGTTAGCTCCTTTCCTATAGGCAACCTTGTGTACTTATTTTTGGAATGTTGAACAACTGGCCTTATCTCTTAAACTTTTGGGGAATTTTGGACATATTTGCTAGTTTCTAGAAGATAAGAAACTGGGGCATTTCCTGTTTAGCTGTGTAGTAGAGAAGGTGTGGACTAGAGTGTTCTACTTTTTGGCTTTCAATTGGAGGGTTTATCGGAACACCAGTCCCCATATGGGTTTCCGTGACATTTAGAGAATTCGTAGAGGTGTATATTTTGGTCCACCGAAATTCCGTTCGCAAATTGGCGGATAAAACACCCTTCTCGTCACATGGGCCCGAGGGTAAGGTTTAAAAGGCAATTTACGCATAAAAGGCATTGAATAGCAGTGAACTTACAAAGGGCGTTCACCAAGTAAGGTAAATTTTAGATTCGTTACGTTCTAGTAGGTTATATGTGGGTCGTTTTATTCCAGCCCTTTCTTTTCCCGTGGAGATTTCCAGGGGCCCTTGCTGCTTCATCAGCTTCGACAGCACAGCTGGAGCGTGAGTACAGCTTCCCCGCAGAGCATCTTTACTTACGCAGTTCCCTTGGACTTCGCACGTTGGACGCAGAGCTGCGTACCGTCCCCCAGGTGCATTTTCGTTGCTCGAGCTCACGTAGTGGCTTGCGACTTCGCGATTTTGGTTCTTGGTTTCCTAGCAACGTTTCTACAATGTTTGGAATGTAACAGATGGGTTATGTTTAACTGCATTAAGCAGTCAGGAGATTTAAGGTACTGTCTCATTGTATAAACCTCTAATTGTAACGGTAGTGTTCACCCCACGAATAAATCAGGGTATCTGCACATCTAGCATTGGCAACCCATTGCGAATTGTTGCTAAACTCACTTGCTAGTTGGCAATTGAATAGGGCACCTGCATGTGACGTCACGAAATTCGCCTGGAGTACAAACACAACAACAACATAACCTAAATTGCGTGTTGTAAATACAAGTATCTTGTACATGAGTAACAATTTTTTTTGTATAATTTCGAGTTTTTATAAGTGGCGTGCGATGGACAATTGCAGCGATTATTTTAAGACACTGGATAATGAGCATGCTAATCGTTATTTGAGTAAAATAAGTATTATAGCGATTGATCCTTATTTAATAAAACTACGAGAGTGCAGCGACAAAGTAGAAGATTATCCTAAGATTTTATATCCAGATATCGTAAACTATTTGTTGTGTAACAAAAGTGCCTACACTCACCAACAGCTGAAAGCTTATAAAGATTTAGAAGCATACAAGTAAGCAAGTTGTGGATGGGTTCGTTGTGTGCATACTAAAAGATGTTCTGGTAAATGTGTGATTTTAGGCAGGGTAATGTACAAAGAATGAAGCGTACGAATAAGTGCATAATGGAAAATTAATTTTAGGTAATGCACTCCCAACGTATTAACCGAAACTTGTACGAACACATGGATTACCACGGAAGATGATGGTTGTGTATTGTGTGCACACTGTGATTGCGTTGCAGGCCTAGGAGAAACGTGCACTCATTTTTTATAGATAGGTCCCTTCGTAAACAAACGGAGACATCAATCACGGATATAAAATCTCAATGGGTAGTTCCGTCTAAAATTGCTGCACCTGATAAAGTAGCGGAGATTGAGTTTGCGTTACCAAAAAAATGTTGGAATGATAAACCATTGTATAATAGAAATATCAAAGAAAACAAAAGGAAGGGAAGTCGTTTAAGTAAAACTGATATAGATTTCTTTTTATCGCAGTTGAATTTAGGAAGTTCAGCTTTGCGCACAGTTGTAAAACCATTTTCTATAGAAATTAAAAAATAGTTAGAAGTAATAGATAGTTTATGTTTAAACAGATTTTATAAAATAGAATACGAAACAAAGACTCTGGAAAACTTAGAAAAAATTGGTAAGTGTTGACAAGTTTTAATACGTAAGAATGGATGCTACCTAAAAATGTTGTATTTTAGGTTCCGAGTTAGATATGAACATATCCATTGAGGAATGCAACAAAATAGAAAATGATACTAATAAGCAAGCAAATTCTGCTGCGTGATACCAATACAGAGCTGGTCGAATTACGGCTTCAAAATTTAAAGGCGTTTGCAGAACCAAATTGGAAAAACCATCTGTGTCCTCGATACGTTCAGTATGTTAACCCTTAGCAACTCGCTTTAAGACAACGGCTACAGTTTATGGTTGTGAACATGAAAAGAAAGCCCTCAAAAGCTTACACTAACAAGATGGAGAAAACCCACATACATTTTGGTAGCAAAACAATAGGTCTATATCTAAACCCAAAGTACCCACAGTTTGGGGCATCTCCGGATGGATTGATGTTTTGCGATTGTTGTGAAATGGGAATTGTCGAAATTAAGTGCCCCTATTGCGCAAAGGACATTGGCATAGCCATACATGACCTAAATGTTCTACAACGTGCAGGTGTACAAAAAAAGGATGAAGATTTTAAAATAGATCATAACCATGGCTACTACTACCAGATACAAATGCAACTCGTTATTACTGGAGTTAATTACTGTGATTTTGTGGTATGGAGTAGTAAAAATGTTTCTATGAAAGAATACATTTCAATGAGGCATTTTGGGAAAACGAAAGTGATATTGCTATGAAGTTTTTTAACAATGTGATTATGCCAGAACTTCTCGGTAAATATTTCACACATAAAGCAGTTGAGGATGCTGCAGCTAATACCGATTGGAATGTATTGAAAGAGTCATTAAATGTTAATAATGGTACAAATTTAATGTTTTCTAATAAAAGTAGTACGCCTAATACGGAAACAAGGACCACTGTTCTCGTAGCGACGCAAACTAAAGAGAACAGTATATATTGTTTGTGTAGGGGTCCTGATAATGGAACGCCTATGATTGCTTGCTGTAATTTGCACTGTTCCGTGGAATGGTTTCATTTGATTTGTGTTGGTTTAACATCTGTACCTAATTGGCATTGCCCTTTATGTAGTAGAAGTTAAAGTAATCGTATTTTGTATTATATTGGTATTGGAATATAAAATAAAAGCAAATAAATGTTTTAATCGATTTATTTATCACTTTAATTGCAGTACTGTAAAATAAGTAAATACAAACATCTTGTTTTTAAAAGCACGGCCGCTGCGATATATGAAAAACGCAGGTCTATTTTTAAACGATCAAATAATGCATTCCGACTATCATATGTCATATCATATGTTGCCTTCCGTCATCCATCAAAAGAATCTACAATAATTAAATTCACTAACATGGCAAATAAATATGGCTTAACTATTAATAAAAAATAGATTTGATAACATGTAATAACATTTTATAATCAAAATTTATTTAAAAACAATTTAAATTCAAACACATTTAGTAAATTTATTCAGAAAATGTATAATGGTTACAAAAAGATTATTTTAAAATAAGACAAATATGAATCTTACAACACACTTAAAACATTTTAAAAGAAGCTTATGAAGCACGTACTGTGCACTCTTTTCCACACCACCATGAGGTAGAGTTGACGGCGCGTTTTTTTTATGTGGTATCCCCAGGAGGCCTATTCCACATGTCACAAAGAAAGTTGTCGTCGCTGCTGTTCAAATTTGGGCTCTAGAACTTGAACAATGGATTTTTTTTGCACAATTATTTATTGTAATGGTATTATGGGTGGACCTAAATTAATAAGACTGCAGCAAACCACTACAATTTTATCAATGAAAGAGAAATCATATTCACATTTTTTTTGCAATTTGAAGTGGTAATGTATCACTTAAAATTTTGTAATTTTGCTTCAAAGTGTCAATTACACGCTCCTCGTGAATTCTCACATTAGCTAGTTTGTGAGTATCTTCAACGTCTTTGGCAGAATGTTGTTTTTTACCTTTTTTAAATGCTGGCGTAACAACTTTCGCACAACATAATTCGACTGAATCTTTAATTAAAAAACCTCTGCTAAAACTAAATCACCAGGTATCAAACTATTTAAAAAACCGCAGTCTTCTGTAATAAACTTGTCACTTGCTCTGCCTCCATATGCATTTGAAATGTAACAAATTACTCCTTTAGGCGTAATTCCTATTAGGAATTTTAGAGTGTGGTGATGCTTATAGTTTGACCATGTTTTAGCTGCTGCTTGTAAATTCATCGGTTTTTCTACAAAAACTTCAAAGCAGTCTATAATTACAGTTGCTGTACTGAAGTTTTTTTTTGAAGCATCTAGGGATATTCATATGCAAATCATCGCGAACTGGCCAAATAATGAAAGACTGAAAAATATATTATAATACTAACAAGTTAATACACAATTTTATGTATAGCTACCTGTAATTTGTCGTAGAGTACTTCCAAAACTCTAATAAATATCCTGGCTACTGTTGTATGGTGACAACTAAATCGATTTCCCAAATCAACAAACGGCAGATTGAGGCGTAACTTCATTAATGTTAAAATTAACCGCTGAAACTTGTTAATACTTGATGAATGTGTAAGAGGTATATGTGGTTCATATAGGCACTTCAAATGATGATAAGTAGGAAGTCCAGGATAATATACAGTATTTTTATTGTTGTTTTTAAAATATTCTTGATTGAACTGCAATAGATTTACTTTCTCTCGCAATTCATAAAGTTTTTTGTTGCATTCTCGTAATGCTAAATCTAAACTTTATAATGAAATAGGTCTTGGTCCTCTGGTTCTGGTTGAATTGATGAGTTGGTGTATTTAGTTTGCTACAAAATCTTTGCGCCCAAATTAGACGTCATTTTATTAGCTGGGCTATTCCGTTGCATGTTATAAAATATTATGGACTTAACTTACAAGCCACTGTACTTAATAACTTTAATTTGGTTCTTAATTTTGAAAATGTGGGAATACAATTTTGCATTTTTATTGCTGTTCTAAATTATGTATGTGCGAGAGGAGCTCAGAGTAACACTGTAACGTCATTTATCAGCTTTGACAACAACTCGGAACTGCTCCCGTGTGTATATAAAATTACAAAGTGAGAAACAATAAACATTCTATGAATGAAGTTCTTGTTAGATAAATTTATTTCTATTCTCAGTTTCATTACCCGATCATAGCGACTTTTTGAAGTTTGCTTGTTTAATGCTGCAGATCTGTAACCAAGGTGTTGCGAAGGTATCCAGTCTGGGTTATCTGTATCCTTAAGTTGTGCTGGTTTGCCTAAATAAATTCGTTCGCTGTAGCAGTCAAGCCATCGTAATTTCTAAATTGGAAAATTTACTTCCCTGTTATAAAATGTCTTGAACAAATACGACCATATTTAATTTTTGCTTGTGTCAAATCAGTCCTTTTGAGGACAGCAATCCACTTTTTTCTCCTCAAACTACGTAATTCATCTATTTTTCCATTATTTGTGAACTTAGATGGAATTCTATAAAAACTTGTAGAAACTGCATCTCGTATAGTGGTTCTACCACAATTTACAACCATACAAAAAGGCATTTTTGTATAAATAAATTGCTGAAATAATAAACACGGAATGGATTTTACATAAACATACAAATCTCATATAACCACCTACGTTTTGAGGTTATGTATCAGATTTGTTTGCACTCCAGGGGAAATTTTTGGTCACGTGATGCAGATGCTCTATTCCAGATATAGTTAAGATAATTAAGGTTGGCTTGATATAATTGAGGGTTAGAATTACGAACAGAGAACAGATCGGGAATATAAATTTCTACCCTACCGGTTGCATATACAGGGTGCGTCCGAATTAAAATTTGGATTACAGTCGACCTCGCAATCCGTGTGCTTAAAATCAGCCCTGCGTTCCCACCCTAGAGGTGACATAAAAATACGTGGTCAAGTTGCTGAGATCTCAATGTCCGTCGCCCGTATACTTCAAAATTATTTTGGTTAAAACATAAGTGGTGATTGCGAGCGCGAATTTCGGTCCATTGATTATTCCTGTGTTAATGGACCATAAGCCCATTATTAACGAAAATTTAACTTCCAACGATTGCATTTATTTTTGGATTTATTTTAAGTAATTCGCAGTGTTGAAATTTGGTTACCTATAAAGGCGTTACTGTTTGATCGTTAGGTAGTTGCTGGCTACCGTAATTGAGTTTCTTTCATATCGTGGTTATTCACAACAAAATTTAAAATGAAAATCACTTTCATGAACCGCTGCTAGATATCTTCAAATAAGTACAAGAGAATAAGATAACCCAGAACCGAATCAAACTTGTATTGTGTTTCATTAAAAATAAACGGGTACACTGTTTATATTTCTAATTAATTATATTTTCGAGTATGTGCATAGTTACCAATTGCAACCAGGTCAGTGAATGCTCAAAGTTAATGTAACTAATAAACAAGCTCATATAACTATATTGGTCATGGTTTTTTTGTGTTTCCTACAGAGATGCGTTAGTATTTTATTTCGGCAGTTGGGAGAAGGAGTGACTTCTTTTGGATCCCTGGCTCAAAGTTATTCGCTGTGAATTACAGGGTGGCGCCCAATAAATTTCATTCGAGCTAGATCAGTAAGTGTTTTAATTTTTGGAGCTATACAGAGGCCCTTAAGGTAAACGAACCCGAGGTTAACGCCCCTGCTGCTAGCCGAGTGCCTTGAGTTTCCACCTCCGGTTCCCACTGAGAAACTCAACGCGAATTACCCCTTTCATTTTGAGGGCTAATATTGGCACAAATCTTTATCACGGCTTATCGTTCGAAACATACGTGCACTTCAAGGGATAGGACTTAAAATACGCGTTGTCACATCTGATCAATCAGCCACAAACAGGAGTGCATTTTCAAGCTTGGGCATTACCGAAGCACAAACGCACTTTTATGTGAATTATGCCAAAGTTTTTATAATTTATGACGTTCCACATATAATCAAAAGCGTAAGAAACAATCTTCTTTCAAATTATTTTTACGTGGAGGGCAAGAAGATTTCATGGCATGACATCGAGGATGCGTACAGAATCGACAGAAAATCATCTACTGCACGACCTGCCGTAAAAATTACGAACGCTGATATTAACCCCAATACATTTAAAAAAATGAGGGTTAAATTTGCAACTCAAGCCGTTTCAAATACAATGAGTGCTACCATAAAGACGGCTGTAGGAACGGGCGAGCTACAAAGTAGCACCGCACTTAACACTGCCGAAGTTCTTACAAAAAAAATGAATAAATTGTTCGATTGTTTAAATAGTCGTATGTTAAACGGTCGAAACCCCTACGCGTGTGCACTGTCTATCAAGGTGCTTAGGACAGAAAATTATTTGAAAGAATCTCTGGAGTGGATTAAGACCTGGCAAGACTATACAGCGAATAATAAGGTAAAGGAAGGGATTTACTGTTTTAAAGGTCTAACTTTATCAATTAAGTCTGTTCTTCAATTATGGGAAGAGTTAAAGGAGGAGGGCTCCAAGTTTTTATTGACCAGCAGGCTCAACCAGGACCCCCTGGAAAATCTTTTTGCGGCGCTGAGATATAGAGGAGGTAATTGTTCTAACACCACTTCTAAAGCTTTGCGCCAGGCTCTTTAGTTCAATATGCTTGTTAAACTGCAGCATCCTACCGAAAACTCAAATTGTGAAGTCTATGCAGATGATGTTGTCAACGTGGTAGACATTCAACCTTCCGAGGAAGATTTTGTAGATTACCATGAAGATGCACCAGCACCAGACGAGCAAATTGAACAAACTCCACATTCAGAAGCAAATTATAAAAATAACGCTGCTGAAGACATTAGCGAAAACGATTCCGCGTGTGCAAAATTAGAGCCTTGTGCAGTTGTTTACGTTGGCGGTTATGTAGTTCATAAAACTCTAAAGCGCTATAACTGTAAACAGTGTGTAGCAGTGATACTTCAATAAGTAAAGCTGACCTTTTTTTGGTTCATAAAGATTATGCTGCTGGAGAAGTTATTGTTCATCTGAAAGTACCATCTAATATTATAATAAAAGTAGTGACAATAGTACTTACGTACTTTGATACGATCGTCAGCCGGAATTTAAAAATTAAGCCGTCAAACTCGTATCGATGGTAAACAATAAGCCATAAAAATCCCAAATTCTACAGAAACCAGCCCAGGTGACAATTCTCGAGCCTTTGCATAAATCATTTTGGTAGCCAAGAAAATAAGGGCGGAAGCAATAAATTCCAAACGGCAGTAACAAGTCCGCTCAAAAAAGCTCAAGCCGTTATCCGTCACTCACTTGTATTTGTAAAAACGTCAGAGCAAGTACTCGAAAAACGCATGGGACGGGAAAACGACAATTAAGCTACATAATGAAAGCATCCAAAAGTGTCCAAGCACTCGCCGGGACCATAATTTACGGAGCGGGGTAACAGATCCTCGGGTGCTCTACCAAAATCATAAAACTGACCGGCGTAATAAAGGCCGAAACCAACCGTCACCGGTCACTGGCCAAAAAGAGCCCTTACGGGCGCTCGGGCAAACTATTATAAATGCAGAAACGGCAACATTTATTCTAATTATTGGTGCCGCGGAAATTGAACTATCCAGTGTTGCGTATCAAAAATGGCGCAAAACTACAAGGAAGACGAAGGACTGCGACACTACCCAAAATCTAGCGAATTAACGGCACGCGGAGGGAAATTCATCCCATTCACGTCGGGTTTGGATTCAAAAATTAAATGAACCCAACCGCATAATTCGTCTCAATCACGTCGTGTTTAGGTTCAAAATTCAAATGGATTTTTGAACAATATAATGCGGCCAAATTCAACCCGCTAATTAGACGCGCCAGGAAATCAGCTTTACGCATTTCACAAACGCATAATTCATCTCAATCCCGTCGTGTTTAGGTTCAAAATTCAAATGGATTTTTGAGCAATATAATGCGGCCAAATTCAACCCGCTAATTAGACACGCCAGGAAATCAGCTTTACGCATTTCACAAACGCATAATTCATCTCAAGCACGCCGTGTTTAGGTTCAAAATTCAAATGGATTTTTGAGCAATATAATACAGCCGCCTCCAGTCCAAATTCAACCCGCTAATTAGACGCGCCAGGAAATCAGCTGTACGCATTTCATAAACGCATAATTCATCTCAAGCACGTCGTGTTTAGATTCCAAATTCAAGTGGATTTTCGAGTCATATAATGCGGCCAACTTCAACCCGCTAATTAGACGCGCCAGGAAATGAGCATCACGTATTGCACAATCGCATAATTCGTCCCAATCACGTCGTGTTTAGATGCAAAATTCAAGTAAATTTACCAGCAATATAATGGGGCCAAAATCAACCCGCTAATTAGACGCGCCAGGAAATTAGCATTAAGCATGGCCCCAATCGAATAAAGGAGCGCCCCCAGAAATGTGTCTTCGCGCCACGGGCCAATAAGCATCGCGGGAGCGGGGCACAAAGAAGCTGGCCCCTTTAAATAGAGAAATCCTGGCATCAGAAAATCACTCTGCCTATCCATTCGGGAAAGCTGCCCTTCTGGACTCTGCCGTTTCCCGAGCTGGCGCTTCACTGGACTTAGAGCTTATCGCCCTTGCTGGACTTAGCACAGCCGCTTTCCTGGACTCTGCCGCCAGCCGTCTTCGTAGAACTTGGACGTCAAGCCACTTCTGCCGCCGCCCCCGAGAGGAAGATCCGCGCCCGCTCCTGCAGCTCCACCCGCTTCTAGGACACTGCGCCCTTCAGCCGCCGCCTCCGAAGGATCCCACCAGCCGGCCGTCGAGCCACTTCAGCCGCCGCCCCCGAGAGGAAGATCCGCGCCCGCTCCTGCAGCCCCACCCGCTTCTAGGACACTGCGCCCTTTAGCCGCCGCTTCCGAAGGATCCCACCAGCCGGACGCTGAGCCACTGTCGTCGCCGCCCCCTTCCCGGAGCAACCGACCAGCTCCCTTGGACTGAAGCCCGCCGGCCTACAATGTCGACCCCCGACCGGACACAAGCGTAAGCCTCGACTTGGCCCCGTTGATTTTTGGCTTACGACTACACTCGCCCCTCTACATTTTAGGGCCAGCCGCCTCCGAGAACTATTCGGGCCGTCCCCGAGGCCACCCCCGGACTCGCCTCTGACCAAGCTTGCCCGCGCACGGTACCAAGCGCCGCGCGACGCCGGCTCCCCTCACCGATGGCGTTCCTGCGAGGATAGGATCCTCACTCCCCCGCGCGCAATTACCCCGGACATCGGCGACACCACCTCCGATAGCGACCCAGAGTTAGACTCCCCCGAGCGGGGCCATCTGGTGCAGCATCTTCGGGACCTGGAGATCCGCCTGACGGACGCAGAAGAAGCCGAGCTAGAGGCTCTATGGCAGACGGCCTGCGACGATAGCTCCCCCCGTCGCGGCCCTCGCTGGAGAAAGACAGCCGTCCCACAGACATCCCCTCTAACCCCCCGCACCGCCGCCCGGACGCCGCCTCACTCCAGCCGCCGCCCCCCGAGAGACCGACCGGCACCCTCGGCGACCTAAGAAGGCTCCCCGGTCCCGCTCGCCGCCGCGAGACCACTCCCGGTACAAGCCCCGGCCCTTGACCCGGACTAACCCCCGGAGGCTCAGAGCCACCGCAAGGCCACAATCCCCGCCGTCCGCCGCCAGGAACGCCCGCCCTGCCGACCAGGCGGACTTAGGCCCACGGTTCTAACTTAGTTTATTTTTTTTTCTTATTTCTAGATATAAGTTCCCGGTTAACTGTAATTAGTTTTAAATAAATGTATTAAAAAGTGTCCTCTGGTTTATTCGACTGCCGCCATTACCACCGCCACCGTTGAGCTAGTTGGAAGTGTGTTAACTTTGAAGACAATTTTAAAAATAAACAATTGTGCACAAGTTTCAAAACAATACTTCTTGCAACTAGTTTAGATAAACTGAAAAGTTCAGTGCCAGAGTTGCTGCGAGAAGATGATGGGTTATGAACACAAATTGTTTTTAATTCAACGTTTAATTAAGTGAATCGCTTATTATTAAAAGGGACTAAGTCACTTTTCGGCCATTTTGAGATTGTTCATGTTTCCTATTAAACAGACCAAGACAAACAGTTTGGTTGTAAAAGGAACTATGTTCGTCTATCGCTTATGTGGTTTAGTAAACTATTTTGCAAAGGTTTGTTTTTAAAACGATCTAAGTCGTGCGACTTAGGTCCTTTTCGAATTACCGGGGTGGAGTTGGAGCTGTGGCGCTGGCGCACTGACCAACCTACAGTCACTTTATATAAACAGTCTGGCCATATGAAATGTCACTTTTGACATAAGACATAATATGGCCGACTCCAGTAGCGGGCCAAAATCAGTGGCGGGGTTGGGGTTGGAAATTGCTAATACATAGTTTAATTAAATGAATGCTGAGTATAAGTAAATATATGATTAAATAGTAAACCAAACAATGTTGTATCAATGAGATATTATACATTTTATTTACAGTTACTGCTCACATAAATAATAATAAATCTACAGAACTTAAAGTGCTCCCAAAACTAACAAAACAGTGGATATATAGTCGAATACGCTTAAAATGACTATTTCATAACTTCCCACTTAATTTATATAGCCTACATTGTGCATTGCCACAGATTTAGAACAGTATTTACTTTGTTGTGTATTTTGGTTTTTCCTTTCGTTTCAGCTAGTTTTAAACGAACACCAAGAACTTTGGAAATAATAAACTTTTCTAATTGATGAAGAGTTGCAATATCTTTTAAATCAACAATATGCATTTTATTTATATAAAATGCTTTTACATTTAAATTCTATTCTGATCTTTTATGTTATTCTAATATGCGCGATTAACCTGTTTGGCCACAAGCCCCGCTTTTTTTATTTCTGGGGAAGCTTATTATCTTAATACCATGTTTAGACCTATTTTTGCATTCAAACGCACAATACTCCATACCTAAAATTTAAAGGTCGATAAAATCAGTTTTGTGGACGGCTAATCTTATTTTAAAATTTGACCAGTTGTTTATCAAGACATTGGTATTTTCAATGGCTGTAGGCTCCGAAGCAGACGATGAGAAATTAAATAATGTCGGAACAGCATTATCCTTACGTCTTTTTTGCCACCAATTCGTGTTTTTTCACACAAACAATCTGCAAAATGCTTCTCACAAATTCTTGAATTACCATTAGAGTACCAATTTTCTCTATTATTTTTTGTCCATAAGCCCCGTCTGTCCGTATTCCTAAGGGAAGTTTCCGTTAGCAGGCACATTTCAGATTTGCTTTTGCATCCGAGTGCACAGCAAAACCCCATATCTGAAGCAACAATTTTTAAATTGACAAATTTCTTTATACCTTATCAGCTTACCGTCAATAAAATATAGTTCTAGTTGCTTCTAAAAATTATGATCAGTTTCTAACTATGCACTCGCATTTTAAACGATTTTTGTTGATTGAATGCCAGATCAATATTTGAATAAAAATGTTACTTTGACATTTTTGAAATTTAAATGTTAATGTCAAAATGACGCAAGACATAAAATGGCGGCACCAATGGGAATCGTGACCATGTATGGCCAGACTGTTACATTATAAAGCGACTGTAGACCAACCTACTGTCATATTAGAATATTATATTTGACAGTACTCATAATGTGCCAAGTGGCGTGCTACGTTGGAGTGAATTGTTTGTTATAAATTTAAATCATAAACATGTCTCATAGTGAACAGTGCAGTAATACTGGCGAGAGTGAACTAGAAGACGAAATTCCTAAAAAGCGTCGCAAAGGTGTAAGAAATGAAGAGAAATATAAAAATGTCGTTGTCAAGAAAGCTAGGTTAAAGGGTCTCGAATACACCAACCACAGAGGAAACGTCATTGCAGCTAAGAAACAGGGAATTCCTTGCAGGTAAGGAACTTTTGTTGTAATAATTTCCCAGCTCAATATTATTTCTTTATCAGATGCCCAATGAAGTGCTTTCAAAAATTTAATGAAGAGGAACGACATGGAATTTTTGTAAAGTTTTATAATAGTTTTAAAACTAAAGACGAACAAGATATATACCTGCAATCACTCATAGAAGTAACTGAAATAGCCAAACATCGTAACCACGAAGAAGATTCGAAAAGGAGAAGTCACTCTTATAAACACTATGTACAAAAAGGAAGCACGAGGGTAAAAGTTTGTTTAAATGCTTTCCTCAGCTTACATGCAGTTTCTGTTAAACGTGTAAAGAGACTAAAACTTTTACTAGAAAATAATGTGATACCGCACGATAAGCGAGGAACATGTCTTAAGACACATGCAATCAAAGAGGGAGATAATATCCTAATCAGGCAACATATATCTTCATTTCCTAGTAAACAAACGCATTATTCTGGTAGAGAATATGAATATTTAGATGCAAAACTTAATGTAAAAATTATGTACAACATGTTCAAAGATAAATATCCAGATAGTCATATAAAATACAGCTATTATATTAAATTTTTTAATGAAAATTTTACATTGCACTTTGGTCGACCACAAATTGACACTTGTTGTGAGTGTGAGAATCTATCACTGAAAATCAAAAGTCCCACATTAGGAGACTCTGCAAAGCGAGCTGCGACAGCTGAGCTAATAGTACATAAACGTAGAGCTGACAAATTTTATAAGTGTTTAAAAAGTACTGAAGAAGAAGTGAAGGAAAACGATGAAATAACCGCCATTGCATTTGACTATATGCAAAATTTGCAGCTTCCGGAAATTCCAGTACAAGACTTGTTTTATCTAACGCAACTCAGCATCAGTGTGTTTTGTATACATGACCTAAAGACAGGAAAATCTTATTATTACATCTATCACGAGGGAATCGCCTGTAAAGGACCAAATGAAGTTTGCTCCTTTATTTATGACTTCCTTAATAATTATGCGGATCCACATTCGAAGGAACTAAGGCTTTTCTCAGACAATTGCCCGGGCCAAAACAAGAACCATACAATGGTAAGGTTTTGCATGCACTGGTTCAAAATGGACGATTTCAAAAAATTCAACAATTTTATCCAATCCGCGGTCATTCGTTTTTCCCTTGCGACAGGGACTTCGGTCTAATAAAAAGGGTCTTAAGAAGGTATGACCGAATATACTCGGTGCACGAATATACGCGCATGATTATAGAGTCTAGCACGAAAAACGCTTTCACTGTGAAAGAGGTATCTATCTACACCTGAGATACTTAACTTTAAAGATTGGTGGCCTAGATATTTTAAAAAAACATGCTTATCTAATGAAACTCTTAGGAAAAATGTCCCAAGGGATCAGAAGAAAAGTTTTTCCATTTCTCAGTATCATCATTTCATACACAATGCAGCAACACCGGGCATTGTTCAAGCTTCTGATTTTATCAACGGCTTTTTGCAACAACATTTTTCGCTAGCTTTGCCAAATAAGGCAAGAGTTGTTATGCCTATGCCGCAGGAGAAGGCATATGTTGGAGATAAAATCCCCATTCTTCAGACAAAAGTTGACCACATGAAGCGGTTTCTTCAGTGGGTAGAAGAAGAGCACCAACCATTTTACCAAGATATTATTCAAAACTGGGAGACTAAAACGCGAAATCAACATCCGAATGAATAAAAATAACCACATTATATCTTAAACCAAGTATATTTTTCTAGTATGTATATGTTTCTTGAAATAAAAGACCAAAAAAAAGGACTGTTTTATTTTATTATTAAAAGGGTCCAAGCGGCAATTTTTTTAATTAGCATATTTCAAAAGAACATTCATTATAAATTGTAAAAATTTACCATGACTAATAGTGACCCTGATGTTGTTGCCCTACGAGTTAAAACTTTAGTAAAAACGCAAAATTCAAAAACTATACAGTTTTTATTGATTATCTCGAAATGCTCAAAAGTGACTTAGTACCTTTTAATAATAAGCGATTCAAGTGTAAATTGTATAAATGCCTTAAATGGATGTCACAAGATTTAAGGGCGACAAAACAAATAAATACTCTCAATAGAAAAACGAGACATTTAAATAATGTTTAAATTTGTTAAATTTATTATAATAGTACCGCGTGTAGAATTGAAAAAGTTGCCATAGGAAATCCAATTTTAATTTATTATTATTTATTCTTTTAATGAAAACATGAACTGGTAAATACAGAATGCTTAGCATAAATGTAAAATAATTAACACTAGATTTCATAGGGCAATTTTTTCGGTAGGCGGAATAAAAAGCCGTTAAAAAAGCTGCAGTAAAAAAAGCCGCGGAAAAAGCCGTCGGAAAGAAAGCCGGTGCAAAAAAGTCGATTCCAAAAATGATTGCTAGCTTCATCAGAATTTTTAATACTTCCTCCAAAAAGATTGAATCAATACAACTTTCGTGTAGGTATTTCAACAGTTGGTCTTCTGACATAAAATAAATTTTATCGACATTATTGTAGTTGTAGTTAATTTGAGATTTAAAATAAATAAAACTTTTTAGTAATTCTATGCTCTCTTAGTAGTGGATCAAATGATTGTTTTCTTTGTTTGAAGTATTTATTTAGTTTAAATATTTATCCTATCGGATTTTTTCCCTGGGCTTTTTCAATCTGATTTTTGCCTTTCTTTTAGGCTTTTTTTCGACGCTTCTTTTAGGCGGCTTTTTTTCTAGATTCATTTTTTCAATTCTACACCCACTATAAAACATTCTTTATTACTAATTAATGAATATTTTTCTTTGATTATTGTTTATCTTCATAAATGTAAAAAAATAAATTGTATTTGTAAAGTAAAGAAACTAGTTTATTTTTTAATGTATCCGTTTGCATTTAGAAAGCAAATTTAAAAGGTTTTGATTGAATCAACTTGAAGTAGGTACAAAGCTAAACAATTTGGTTTACAAGGGTGAACTTTGGACTTGCTGCAACACTGTAAAATCTTAAGACGATAGCGACCTGTTTACTTGTGGAATTTGAGGTGTGCAGGTAAAATTCCTTTGTATAATCGACTGCCTGGGGCGTTTTCGACTAAAATGTGCAATTTTCCAAACAAATGCAACCCAAATTACGTTGATACTAATGTTAGCATTGCGCTGCTTCTCTTTATAAATGTAGTACTCTTTGGTAAAACTGCAAAACCGGTAAAGCCGCAAACCAATTATGATAAACAATGTACAAAACTATAATGAGATCCAAGCTAAATTGCAATTTAATAAATTCAACTGTAATACCAGTATGATGAACAATAAACAGATCAAAGTGAACGTTAGTACTGAACCGGAATACAGGGAGCTAACATAATTAATAAATAAAACTGATCCGCAGTGGCGTATATGAAGAAGGAAGAGAAAATCCAAACGCATCCATTATAATTAAAGAAATGAGTTGCCTGGTGTATATAAACGAATATCAAGATATGGCAATAATATACGCGCCATGACTTCCAATCTGTATAAATATAATTTTACTTTCAATGATATTCAGTGTTTGGAATATAATGTAGTTTTGCTCAATATTTATATTTATACTTGGCTTATATTTTCAAGCTTTATTTAAAATGAAAATAGGACATACAAACGTTCGTTCCCTCACTGCCCATTTTAATAGTGTTAAAAATGTATTACTGGTTAACGATTTTGATGTTTTGGGCATCCCGGAGACGTGGTTAAGTAGTCATTCTGATGTTCAACGGTTAGCGATTGATGGTTATAATTTTTATCACTTACCAAGAGAAGGCGTGTGCGGCGGTGTTGCATTTTATTTAAAAACAAAGTATGCCTATGACATAATTTTTGAAGATATTGGGGTTCTCATGGAGCAGATCTGGGTCGTTTTAAAAACTAATACTTTTAAATTAACAATTGGTGTAATTTATAGAAACCAAAAAACAAATTTTCCAGTCCTTTTTAAACAGTTTTGAAGACATTTTATCGAATACAACGCCTATGGCAGAAGAGTTCTGCTGCTTGGGAGATTTTAACGCTTTAGATACTCATTCTTCTCAATTTTCACATTTCACTTCAACTCTAGTCATTCAATTTACACCAAATAATAACAGAACCTACCAGAATCACCGAACATTCAATCTCTTTACTAGATTATATTATAACTTTTAACGATACGGTTTTAGTCCAGTCTGGGGTTATGCATGTTCATGACATTGCAGATCATAGTCTGACATATTGTGGTTATCCAGTCGTCTCTCCACCTGAAACTCCCAGGTCTTTTTGTTTCAGATCTTATACATTTTTCGATTTGGATCAGTTTAATTCTGATCTAATGTCTGTTCCTTGGTTTTATAATTTCGGTATGCCTAATATAGATGATAAAGTTGCTTTTCTTGAAACAAATTTGCTTAAGATCTTTGACATACACGCACCTTTCATCATTTACTTATATAGTTCTTTAAATAAACCATGGATCACGGAAAATATTAAACTTCTTATATCATTGCGCGACAAGGCGCATGCTAAATTCAAACGCACATTGGAATTCATATAAACAATTACGAAACTACACAACCTTTGCAATAAGGAAGGAGAAAAAGGCTTTTATTTCATACCAACTTCAAAACAAAAATCCTAAGCAACTATGGTCATCGTTAAGGGCGATGAATGTTTTAAATTCTAAAAAATCTTGTGTGGACTGCCACCTAAATTGGGTGATTGTAATGCCATAAACCAAGGCGGTCTGTATTGTTCCAGGCCATGACATTGGGCCTATAAAGTGACCTTTGGAATGGCGTACCACAATCTGGCAACGTGGCTTTGCCAACCTTTAACAAAAAATTACTAGTTTAGGACACTAAATGAAGAATCTGTCAGTGCACTATCCCTGCCATTGCGATGCATGCCAGTTGAAAAAACATCTATAAAATCACTGCTATTTACATCGCAGTGCGTCACTTCACCGTAATATTCAATTTAAAAACAATTTCTGATGGGCAGGTACCTAATTTTCCATTGGAAGTAAACCGTTACTAATTTTGACTTCAGCTAAAACAGATTTTTTTTCAAAATAACTTGCCTGGAAGCTAGTGATATTGCAGTCAGAACAAGTCTCTTCATATTATTACGCTTTATATCTGCTCTTTTAAAGTGATTTTCACACACAACACTAGCCTTTCCAATCCGCCAGTTCTCTAAATGCAAAATGTCTTTCCATTTTGTGCCACCGTTCCATTAGATGGAAACTTGAACACGCTAACATATGGAGCAACTGATGAAGCGTAAGTTGACTTGCAGCTTGATATGTAGTAACACGCCAAAGGCATTTTTGGAGCTTTCATGAACTGCCTTGTCAAAATAGTTTTTATATTTCAAACAAACAAAACTTAGTGTGTCTTGGAATGGCCTAGCACACAATCTGGCAACAGAACCAGTGTCATGGCCTGGAACAATATAGACCGCCTTGCATAAACGCATTCCTTTCTTCAACACAAACTACTTCGGGTACCGACGCTGAACTGTTAAATTATTATAATTCAAATTTAAAGCCATCTGTGTTTCATAAACTTACGTTCAGTAAAACTTCAGAAACTGAAATCCTTGAAATTACTCGTGGTCTCACATCTAAGTCTGCTGGTGTTGATGGTGTTAGTTGTAAAATGATTTGTCTTTGTTGTCCATTTATTCTCCCGTATCTTTGTCATATTTTTAATGATTGTATTGAGCATGGTGTGTTCCCGTCACGTTGGAGAGGGGCGGTTATAACTCCAATCCCAAAGAATAGTAATCCCAGGGTGCTCGCCGATTTGAGACCTATTAGCATTCTTACAGTATTTTCTAAAATTTTAGGAAAAATTTTGGCTATTCAACTTCGTGAACAACTTAATATTAACGAGATTCTTCCTGACACAGAATCAGGCTTTCGAAGTGGATTTGGCTGCGCCTCGGCCCTTTTGGACGTGACCGATGATATTTTCAGAACAACGAATGATGGTAACTTAACCGCTTTGGTTCTCTTGGATTATTCGAAGGCTTTCGACACTATTAACCATAATTTAATATTATCTATTTTGCATTTTATTGGTCTAAATGATACCTCCATACAACTCTTTTCGAATTATATTACTAATTCACAAGTTGTGAAATGTAAGTCTACCTTTTCTTCTTCTATTAATGTTCAATCGGGAGTGCCCCAAGGTTCTATCTTGGGTCCAATTTTATATACCATTTATACTTCTAATTTATCTTCATGTATTCAATATTCTAAAGTGCACTTCTATGCCCAAATTTGTTATTCATTTCCTGCTACAAATGTTACAGAAGCTGTGACAAAGTTAAATCTTGACTTAAATAAACTACTAAATTTGTCTTCAAAACATAGCCTTCGTTTAAATCCAAATAAATCGTCGGTCATGGTCTTTGGGAGTCGGGGTGCTAGGGACGCTGTTCTGTCCGAGGTTAGGATTTTACTCGAAAACCAACTTTTGGTGGTATCTGATGAGGCTAGAAATCTTTGGAGTTATTTTGGATAAACGAATGAGTTTCAAATCACATATAACAAAGTTACTTCAAAAATCTTACTCAACTTTAAAACTACTTTACGGCAATAGACATATTTTAGATCAAAAACTCAAAATTTCATTATGCGACTCGTTAATATTATCTAACTTTAATTTTTGTGATGTGCTTTACCATCCATGTTTAGATAGTATGGCCTCTGCGCGTATTCAACGAATGCAGAACTATTGCCTGCGCTTTGTATTTGGAATCAGGAGAGAATGAATCTCCCAATACGCTTGCTTTGGCTCGTTGGCTGCGCATGTCGGATAGACGATATTTACATTCTGTAAGCTTTTTTCACCGGATAATCGCCACCAAAACTCCGCAATATCTCTAAAATAAGATAACCTTTCGCACTGATGTCCATAACTTAAACCTACGTCTCCGGGGACAATTAACAATTCCTCGTTACAAACTATTCCTTTGTGTTATTTTTACATTTTTCATTTATTCTAAATTTGTATTCCACCTAGAGGGTAATTAACACAGCTATCTTAATTTAATTTAAATAGCTAGTATTCGCTAGTATTACAAAAGTATTAGATTTAATAACAATATAAAAGAAATAACTTTATTGTTTGTTAAGTAGTGTTTTGAAAATATTAGATCTACCATATGCCGCGGGATAGCAAAACGAAACCATATTTGCTCAATAGCGTGATAAAAGCTGTTGCCACTTTGAAAGACAACAATGGCTTGACTGTCGATAAAATTTTTAACCAAGTAAAAGCGACGCGAAGGACATCCCGGCGGATTTCATCAAAGCGACGGAATTTGGTTCATCATATACGGCGAGCACTGAGATATGGAGTCGAAAATGGTCTTCTGAAACAACGAGCGAGAAGATATGAAATTGATTCCGAGAATAGTTCTTCTATGAAAGCCAATAAATCAAGCAATAGCAATAACGACCTAGAACTGGATTCTAGAGATTCTAGAAACAGAAAGCTGCCAGAATCTCAGCCAAAACAAGAACCAATTCCTGAAACTGATCACCCTGAACTCGAAAGTAGACCATCAGGATCGCAGAGACGGTCGAGTCATAACGTCAAGGATGAGAACAATGACGCAGAAATGACACCTGTTAATTGAATTTTCACTTTTTGTGAACTGCAAAGTTATTTTTCTCAATTTTCCTTCCCACTTCGCTTCACATTAGCTCTGTCGTATTTTGTAATGAGATTACTTACTTACTTTATTTTCCTCGGTCGAAAGCAGACATCAATTATCCAACCTCTTTTTGATTCAAATTAATTCGATGTATGTCAATGCTGGAGCTGGGCTGAACTGCAGGCTACTATTGGGGTCACAGGTGGCGGATAGTGGAAGGCATTTAGATATAAAGGTTAGCTGCGATATAAACTAGAACAACCAGTTCTCTGACGAATAAGGAGTCCCCGACCAAGCAGTGACCGAGTGATCACCGGGATAAGTGATCCCCACTCAGTAATATCAACAGCCTCTTCATAGAGGGTGGAAGAATAAACTGAGGATAGGGCACTCTCTTGTCCTTGGGGTGAGAAATTGCCCCTAAAGGCGGATGAACCTAGTCAACGGCATGGGAATACAGAAGGCGCCGGGTAACCACTGTATTAAAGGTCGACATGGACAACCCTAGTATAATCATCATGATAATGGAAATCAAACAAGGTACAATTACTGATCATGGTCGACGGAAGCCAAGCTTCGGCAGAGGAGGAAACAGGGCCTACTCGGTCGTCAACCAGCGAAATCCCTGTCAACAAGATAATAGAATCGAGACATCGTTACCCAATATTCGGAAAGAAATGAAAACCAAATCATATGAAAAAAGAATAAAGCTGACCAATACTTACAAGATAGCGACATGGAACGTGAAAAGCCTATTCCAACCGGGCAAATTGTATAACCTAGACGCAGAAATGAGCAGGTTAAAGATAAACATCCTAGGAATCAGCGAATTACGATGTCAAGGGAACGGCAAATGTCATACAAAAAACGGAGTAATGTACTACTCGGGTTCAGAGGAAAAAGACCCGAATCACAGGCACGGGGTGGCTATTGTCATCGATAAAACACTGAACAACTGTGTTACCAACTTTACACCATACTCCAATCGTATAATGCTAGTACAACTAAAAGCACAAATCGGACACATAAATATAATACAAGTGTATGCCCCAACCGCAGAAAAAGAGGATGAAGAAATTGAGCAATTTTATAATGAAGTAGAAAACATGTTGAAAGAAACATGAAACCACGATTGTGATGGGAGATCTAACCCATTTTTGCCCAGTGTTCCAAAATCGGAACACTCAGCAATTTGCTGTCTATTTTGGCAACAATGTGAAAGATCGTCAAAAATGTTTTCGGGGCGGATAGTATTATGTCCTAGCGAGTGATAATTACAGCGGCAGTTGCTTATAAGTCGTTTAACTGTGTACAGTGAATCCGTGAACAATGTGTTTTCAGGTTGTCAATATGGCGTCAAAAAGGTAACTCAATATTTATTTTGAAATATCAGTTTTTATCGAGTTAAATATAAAATAGTGCAAATATATAAACCTATTGAAATAGTAAAATGCTTAACTTCAATGAACTTTGGTAGATTTTAGTTTTATACGAGAGTAAACATAGATGTTCCAAAATTGGAATACCGCGCTTGTTACGGGTACTTATTAGAACTTTTGTTTTAGTTCTTTAACAACTCAGCAGCTGATTGAAATGGTGGAAGATGAGGCTTTTTGGGAGGATTTTGAAAGGGCTGATATTTATATTACCTCTCCCAGTGATGATGAAAACATAAATGGTGAAGATAGCAGGGACGAAGATGCAGAAGTAAACATTGATCACCTCAGTGGACCCCAACTACGCGCTCAAGCCACGGCTACATTTCATGGCCCTAATGGAAAGGAGCGTTTGAGTGATGATGAATCCGAAGAGGATAATATACCGTATATATAATTATATATAATATAATGTCGGAATTACAAAAAAAATTGCAGGTTAGGAAAAAACGTATTTGGGCTAAATCAGTTGAGATTATTCCTCCAAACATTGACTTTCCGAATTTAGGCAAAAATATTTTGTGCTCAGATCCCGTTGAATACTTTGAATTTTTTTTCGATGATGAAGTCTGCACATTTCTTACGAGAATGTTTATAATTTATGCAAGGTCTATGGGTGACTTTTCGTTTGACCTTTCGGTTGAAGAGTTAAAATGCTTTCTTGCAATTCTTGTATTATCGGGACACATCGACGTTCCAAGATGGCGAATGTTATGGGAATGTGACACCGAATCATATAATCCTTTTGTAGCAAACGCTATGCGTCGAAACCGGTTTGAGCTTATAAAAAGATATGCTCATTGTGCCGACAATGCGAATTTACCAAAAAATGATAAGTTTGCGAAGCTTCGAACCCTATTCGATTTACTAAACGGCCGTTATCTAGAATATGCCTCTTTTCAACAACACCTCAGTATAGATGAAAGTATGGTGCCATACTTTGGGAGACATTCTGCTAAGCAGTTTATTAGGGGCAAGCCAATAAGGTATGGCTATAAAATGTGGTGTTTGTGTGAGCCCCTAGGCTACCTCATGCAATTTGAGCCATACCAAGGAAAACAGGATGGACGTAAAAACATGGACCTTGGTGTTGGAGGATCTACTGTCATGTTTTTGGCTTCAAAGCTACCAAAAAACGTTTATTTTATAATTTACGCCGACCGCTACTTTTCATCTTTGAAATTGGTCAATGGTCTCCAAGAAATTGGATATGGATATACGGGAACGATACTGGCTAATCGGATTGAAAAATGTCCAATTACTCCAGCGAAAGTTCTGGAAAAAAAAGAAAGGGGAACTTACGATTTTTGCACCGATACTGCAACAAAGGTAACTATAACAACTTGGAACGATAATAAAGCCGTTGTAATAGTAAGTTCATGCGATACCGTCACACCTATCCAAAAAGTGAGCAGGTGGATACGCAAGGAAAAGAAAAAAATGCCGGTACCGCAGCCATTGGTAATTTCTAAATATAATAAGTACATGGGTGGTGTAGACCGCATGGACGAGAATATCGACCGTTATAGAATTTCAATTAGGTCAAAAAAATGGTGGTGGGCAAATTTTGCATTTCTCATAGACACGAGTGTTCACAATTCCTGGCAAGTCTATCGACGATATGCTGAAATCAGAGGGATGGACTACGTAGCTTTCCGTCGGTTACATCGTTCAGGTTTACTTGAAAAAATATGCTACTCCTGTTATTGGAGGAGGACGACCAAAATCGTCGAAGGAAATATGTAGTCGAGTTTTAGACAATATTCGTTATGATCGCTATGATCACTGGATTGTAGTCGCAGAAAAGCAAAACAGATGCGCGCTTTGCAAGAAGAACGCAACAAGGAAATGTGAAAAATGTAATGTCAACTGGCACGATTTTTGTTTTAAAGCTTTTCATGTTAAATAGGAATAATTGTTATTATTTTAGTACTTTGTAATGTCAATAACATTGTGCGAATTATATGCTTTTCCATTAAATTTTTTAATTTTTTTCTTCTATTTAGTGGGCCCGGTGTTCCAAAAATGGAACAACGTCTAAAATGTAAAAATTAATAAAAAAAATGATTTAAAATCCTAAATATGACTTTACTGACACAACATAAGTCATTTAGACACGAAAATATGTGCTTTATTTAGAAAAAAATTATTCGGGCAATAATGGGCTAAACGCAAAAATTGGAAAAGGCAAATATGAAGACCTGGTTGGGGAATACGGACTGGGAACTAGGAATGAAAGAGGAGAAAGACTACTACAGTGTATACAAGAACATGAACTAGTAATAACAAACACATTTTTTAACCTACCTGCCAGAAGAATCTATACTTGGAAATCACCACAGGATAACAAAGATAACATAGTAAGGAACCAAATAGATTATATAATGATACACAAACGATACAGCAACAGCATAATATCGGCAAAAACTTATCCCAGTGCTGATGTGGGGTCCGACCATAATCCTGTGGTGGCTAGGTTCTGCCTGAGATTAAAGAAACAAAAGCGAAAACAACGTACAAACAAACCAGACCTCTCAAAACTCAAAGATGAAGACACAAGAGAAGAAATGGCAAAGGAATTAAATACCAAACTAAAAGAAGCCTCAAAGGAAATCAAAGAAAAGGAAAATATAAACGAAAAGTGGGAAATTATCAAGAATATTGCACAGAAAACCAGTGAAAAACACCTAACACGACAATATATGACTGGAAAAAAGGATTGGATGACCACAGAGATATTGATGCTAATGGAAGAACGAAGAAAGTCGAAGGATCAGAATAAATACAAAGAAATACAGAAAGTAATAATGAAGAAAATTAAAGAAGCAAAAGAAAAATGGCTAGAAGAGCAATGCCAGGAAATTGAACAACTCGACAAAAATATGATTCATTCAACACCCATAAAAGAATAAAACAAATGAATGAAAATGAAGAATTAATCCTTGATACCACAAACAAACTGAACACTTGGTCAAAGTATATAGAGACATTATTTAAAGACGAGCGCCCACCAAGCTATTGTATGAACAGCGAAACAGAAGAGACACGCCCACCAATAACCAAAGATGAGGTAATATACGCTCTCAGAAAGATGAAGAACGGAAAAGCAACAGGCCCGGACGAAATACCAGTTAACATAATTAAACTTTTGGAAGACGAACAAACTGAAATTTTTACAGAATTTCTAAATTCAATATATGTCACAGGGGAAATACCAACTGAATGGCTGAGCTTATCTTTTATAATGATTCCCAAAAAATCAAATGCAAAAAGATGCGAAGAACACCGCACCATAAGTTTAATGAGTCATGCACTCAAAACGCTCCTCAAAATAATCCATAAACGAATCCACAGCAAACTGGAAGAAGAAATAAGCGACACCCAATTCGGGTTCCGAAATGGATTAGGTTGTCGAGAAGCGCTCTTTGGCCTTAATGTTCTAACCCAACGATGTTTGGATGTCAATAAAGAGGTATATGCGTGCTTCATTGACTATGAAAAGGCGTTCGACAAGGTTCAGCACGTTCACCTATTGAAACTATTGAGAAAGAACCAAATAGACTATCGAGATATGCGTATCATAGAGAAGCTATATCTCAATCAAAACGCCATTATACACCTAGATGACCAGAGTTCCCAACAAATCGTTATAAAAAGAAGGGTGAGACAAGGATGCGTGCTGTCTCCTTTGTTCTCTAATTTGTACTCGGAAACGATCATCCAAGAAGCACTTGGTAATGAAAGCGCTGAAATTGTAATCAACGGCAGACAAATAAATAACATCCGCTATGCCGACGACACGGTGCTTTTAGCCGACAACCTCCACGATCTAAAAAGAATAACAGAACGAGTTAGAGAAACGAGCCAACAATACGGATTAAACATGAATCTAAACAAAACAAAATTCATGATATTCACTCAAAAAAGAATAACAGAGAAATGCTCCTGATTCATAATACAATTATAGAGAGAGTGGAAAAATATAAATATTTGGTAACCTGGATAAACACGCAGAGTGACAACACAGACGAAATAAAAGCTAGAATTGAAATAGCAAGAAACACATTCTATAAGATGAAAAACTTTTTCTGTTGTAGACAATTGAACAACAAGCTTAAAATTAGAATGATAAGATGCTACATACAACCTATCCTGCTGTACGGAATAGAAGCTGCAACACTTAAAACCTACTCCATAAACGGACTCAAAGCGTTTGAGATGTGGATATTTAGAAGAATCCTTAGAATTCCTTGGACGGACAAGATCACAGATGAGGAAGTACTAAGCAGAATGTCGACCGAAAGAGAACTGGTCAACATGATAAAATGCCGAAAACTGGAATATCTCGGTCATGTGATGAGAGGATCGAGATATGAAATTCTGCAACTTGTTATCCAAGGCAAGATTGAAGGGAAGCGTAACGTAGGAAGACGAAGAATTTCGTGGTTGCGCAATTTAAGAGACTGGTTCGACTGCACCTCAAATCAACTATTTAGAGCAGCCGCAAATAAGATCCAAATTATCATGATGGTCGCCAACCTTCGACCGAAGACGGCACCTTAAAAAGATGTCAATGCCAAAAAATGTTCTTCAAATCAAATGTGATTATTCTTGTTAAGAACGTTAAATCATTTTTTCATAACCAATCCAAACATTTTCCTGCCTGCTTAATTTCACTACTACTCTTTATAAAATCTTGATTTTCTTATTGACTAGATAGTCTCATTATGAAGTATATGTTATCCCATGCTTTCTGCCCACGTTACATATGTTCATTACACAATCAACTACATTTAACAATGCAAATTAGGATCCTTTATGACTAAACAATTCACTCTCCGCTGTGCTTTAGAGTCTGATCAATCATGCCATACTTGAGAAAAGTAACAATTACAAAATAATCAACACAACATCCCTTCTTTTAAATTCAAAATTATAGAACAGATAACACCAGTCTTAATATCGTCTCAATATATAGGATTTTATAATTTCGGTCAAATCAAACTTTCCTTTCGGTAAACTTTCCTTTCGGTCAACTTTCCTTTCGGGCAACTTTCCGTCGGTAAAGTGTTTTCGGTAAACTTTCCTAGATCTTACAGAAGATGATATACACGCAGTTCAATATTAATACGGAATTGCAGATTCATCCACCAAGTTACCAACTATGACAACTAAAAAACCAGATAAACCAGCTTCTTTAACAATTGATTTGTGTTCTAGAAAATATCCAGATCAATTATTAATAACTTCTAATCATCATTTTTATATATTTCATAAGAAATGGGTTTGCATGATGAATATAAACGATAAGAGATATAGAGATCCAAAATTAATTTCTGAATATTTACCTTCGATAAAACAAATTTCACACATTTATCAGAGACCATCTGGAGACATTATGATTGTAGATGAAAATAAATTTTATTTGATAGACTTTCCTAGTTTGATAATGATACGATCTGGAAATATTCGTGATTTGGGAGTCCCTAGTAATAAAAAATTCAAACAATTTTTAATACCTATACCGGACGCACTTTTATATTTTACGATAATTATTATTATATCGAATTGGACGAGTGCACTTTGAAAGGTAAACGTGTTAGATTATTTTCGACCTCGTTCAGCTATATTTGCTATCAGTCCAACTATAAGGGTCATTAACGAAATTAGTTAAAAATATTCTGCCCGAATTTTTCCTGGATTCGGCCCTGTACTAGTTACATTTAAATTTAGTCCGACGGGCGATGAAATGCTTGCGCCTCGCATATTTATTTCGTGACCGTGAATTCCTTCTTTGATTTCGTATTGCTGACACTGTATATGAGCGCCCCAAATTCTGTGCATCGCTTTTGTTGCCCTTGAAAATAGTTCTCGGAACTACGTCGTTTATGGCAAGCAGTGCCGGTTAGTGTCAAATCTCCGAATTACAGCGATAACGATAAGGCATTCTTTGTTCACTGTTCCATATAGATCGCTTTGTATCTCAACCTTCAACTTGCCTTCTGCCTGATGTAATTAAGCTTTCAAAATAAGGCTTACTGAAATCTTTGTTGTCACACATTTAAACACCGATTTCAGAGCTTAAATTTAGTTCTTGGTATTTTTTAAGAGCCGCGCTGGTAATTGATACTTAAGCTTGTAAATTTTCCGTGCGTGGCTTAGTAAGTGCATTGGAACCCTTATCTTGTTTTCGCCTTCCGGGGCTTCTGGGAACTTTGCTTAATTTTGCCAATTCAGCTATGACATCATGCTGCGTGTAGTTGCACCAAGCTTTGTGTAAAGGAAATAAAAATCGATAACTCCTTAGGGAATGATGCATATAGAATTATTAGTTTCGGAGTTCAAAACTTCCTTCTAATAGGCCCGCGATTTTAAATCTGCGAGCTTCAGGGATTCAGTATTCGGCACTCACAGAAGTCAGTTGTGTGAAGTTTTGCACCCCCCCCCCCCCCCGGCCTTCGGAAGTCGGGGATTGCGCGGATTTGCGCTTAGTAGTTTTGGAGAATTTTGTGAAGCCACTAACTGTGTTCTTGTGGATTTTTGAGTGCAGTCCGAGCCTTTGAAGTTATCATTTTATGAGTGTTTAAAAGTTCGCGCGGCGAAGCTTGTAGTGAGAAGTAAAGTTAAGTAGCCGGCGTCGTTACGATAGGCAGTGGCGTCTCATATAGTTTTGCTTCCCGGGGGATGCTTTTGGCTTTTATTTGCCGATTTGTTAAGAGACGTCATCTTGAAGCCTTCAATAACTTTTCCTGTTAGGTGTGGAAAACCATTGCTTTATGAAAATTTAAGTATCAACGCCGTGCTGGAATTAAATAGAGTGCTCGCCGCGGGAGACTCGTTTTCTGTCATTTTGCTGGCTGCCGTTCTTCTTCTACCACCTTTGATGGGTTCCTGCCCAACCGGTCTGCCCTTCTTGGGGTTTTTCGCAACACCTCCACCACGTCTTGCCAAGCTTCCCCAAGGACGAGTTTATAGCAGAAACTAGCGACGTGCTTACAGCTATCAGGTAGGAGCTATGTATTACTCCAATTGTGTTCTTGTGCCTCATTACGTTGCGACTATATTTGTTATGTGTTTTCCGGGAGTTCGTAAATATTGCGCCCGTTCACTTAGAGTTTAAGCCTATGTTTTGATTTGCTTGTTGTTAACCAGGGGCTTCACCCCTGTTATCTATTTCGTTTTGTCCGTTGTGTAACCACATATTTAGACCATAAGGTAACTTTGCGTGGGAGCCCCTTTTATATTCATGTAGGGTGTGCTTTTTTCTTTTTACTAAGCTTGAATTCACCTCCGGGTGATTACTATCAATGTAAAGATTTGTGTAAACTTTAATTCTTTAAATAATAAACCCATTAAAGTCAATTTGATTATTTGTTGAGTTCTGAACCCCTTCTGGGTCATTAATTAATCCAGTGTGGCAAAGGCCGAGTGTAATTTGCAATGTAAAGCTGAAAGTACGCCTTTTTGATAAGCAAGCCCCAAGCCCTGGGCCATTCCGTGTTCTTTTGTTATTCTTTAGTGACGGTGGCTTTGAAGGTAAGTGATTTAACGACAAGGTCACCCGGCTACTCGGAGGAGGCTTGGTGAACAACAGGCGGAGGCGTTCAGCAACGTACTTGGAGGACTTCTACATAGGCTACGTGTATTGTTCTTGGTTCTAGACACGTCAGCCACCCCTAACCAGAACCAAGTGGCGCTCAGGCATTTCTCTTTCTGTTAAGCAATCCATCAGGGTAAGTGCCGCCTGTTTTTCCGTGAGCTTTCGAACCACGCCTTCCCGACTGAGTTAAGTGCGAGTAATCGGAGCAACAAAATCTGCTCCAGCACATTAAGATCTGTGTTCTTTTAAGTAAAGCCGGCGAACCCTGTAGTTTGTACCCGTTTTTGAACAATCAATACGACCTATGTCGATATGATGAATTAATACCGTAACAAACGGCACGCAATTATTAATGAACTATTTCCTGGCGTTCCATCTGATGTTAATAGTGTCTTTCGATATAATGGGTGTTTTTAGAGGCCGATATTTAAATTGAAATAAAACACAGAATAGTATATTATACATCAAAGGATTGGATGACCACAGAGATATTGATGCTAATGGAAGAACGAAGAAAGTCGAAGGATCAGAATAAATACAAAGAAATACAGAAAGTAATAATGAAGAAAATTAAAGAAGCAAAAGAAAAATGGCTAGAAGAGCAATGCCAGGAAATTGAACAACTCGACAAAAAATATGATTCATTCAACACCCATAAAAGAATAAAACAAATGAATGAAAATGAAGAATTAATCCTTGATACCACAAACAAACTGAACACTTGGTCAAAGTATATAGAGACATTATTTAAAGACGAGCGCCCACCAAGCTATTGTATGAACAGCGAAACAGAAGAGACAGGCCCACCAATAACCAAACATGAGGTAATATACGCTCTCAGAAAGATGAAGAACGGAAAAGCAACAGGCCCGGACGAAATACCAGTTAACATAATTAAACTTTTGGAAGACGAACAAACTGAAATTTTTACAGAATTTCTAAATTCAATATATGTCACAGGGGAAATACCAACTGAATGGCTGAGCTTATCTTTTATAATGATTCCCAAAAAATCAAATGCAAAAAGATGCGAAGAACACCGCACCATAAGTTTAATGAGTCATGCACTCAAAACGCTCCTCAAAATAGTCCATAAACGAATCCACAGCAAACTGGAAGAAGAAATAAGCGACACCCAATTCGGGTTCCGAAATGGATTAGGTTGTCGAGAAGCGCTCTTTGGCCTTAACGTTCTAACCCAACGATGTTTGGATGTCAATAAAGAGGTATATGCGTGCTTCATTGACTATGAAAAGGCGTTCGACAAGGTTCAGCACGTTCACCTATTGAAACTATTGAGAAAGAACCAAATAGACTATCGAGATATGCGTATCATAGAGAAGCTATATCTCAATCAAAACGCCATTATACACCTAGATGACCAGAGTTCCCAACAAATCGTTATAAAAAGAAGGGTGAGACAAGGATGCGTGCTGTCTCCTTTGTTCTCTAATTTGTACTCGGAAACGATCATCCAAGAAGCACTTGGTAATGGAAGCGCTGGCATTGTAATCAACGGCAGACAAATAAATAACATCCGCTATGCCGACGACACGGTGCTTTTAGCCGACAACCTCCACGATCTAAAAAGAATAACAGAACGAGTTAGAGAAACGAGCCAACAATACGGATTAAACATGAATCTAAACAAAACAAAATTCATGATATTCACTCAAAAAAGAATAACAGAGAAATGCTCCTGATTCATAATACAATTATAGAGAGAGTGGAAAAATATAAATATTTGGTAACCTGGATAAACACGCAGAGTGACAACACAGACGAAATAAAAGCTAGAATTGAAATAGCAAGAAACACATTCTATAAGATGAAAAACTTTTTCTGTTGTAGACAATTGAACAACAAGCTTAAAATTAGAATGATAAGATGCTACATACAACCTATCCTGCTGTACGGAATAGAAGCTGCAACACTTAAAACCTACTCCATAAACGGACTCAAAGCGTTTGAGATGTGGATATTTAGAAGAATCCTTAGAATTCCTTGGACGGACAAGATCACAGATGAGGAAGTACTAAGCAGAATGTCGACCGAAAGAGAACTGGTCAACATGATAAAATGCCGAAAACTGGAATATCTCGGTCATGTGATGAGAGCATCGAGATATGAAATTCTGCAACTTGTTATCCAAGGCAAGATTGAAGGGAAGCGTAACGTAGGAAGACGAAGAATTTCGTGGTTGCGCAATTTAAGAGACTGGTTCGACTGCACATCAAATCAACTATTTAGAGCAGCCGCAAATAAGATCCAAATTATCATGATGGTCGCCAACCTTCGACCGAAGACGGCAGCTTAAAAAGAAGATGTCAATGCCAAAAAATGTTGTTCAAATCAAATGTGATTATTCTTGTTAAGAACGTTAAATCATTTTTTCATAACCAATCCAAACATTTTCCTGCCTGCTTAATTTCACTACTACTCTTTATAAAATCTTGATTTTCTTATTGACTAGATAGTCTCATTATGAAGTATATGTTATCCCATGCTTTCTGCCCACGTTACATATGTTCATTACACAATCAACTACATGTAACAATGCAAATTAGGATCCTTTATGACTAAACAATTCACTCTCCGCTGTGCTTTAGAGTCTGATCAATCATGCCATACTTGAGAAAAGTAACAATTACAAAATAATCAACACAACATCCCTTCTTTTAAATTCAAAATTATAGAACAGATAACACCAGTCTTAATATCGTCTCAATATATAGGATTTTATAATTTCTGTCAAATCAAACTTTCCTTTCGGTAAACTTTCCTTTCGGTCAACTTTCCTTTCGGGCAACTTTCCGTCGGTGAAGTGGTTTCGATAAACTTTCCTAGATCTTACAGAAGATGATATACACGCAGTTCAATATTAATACGGAATTCCAGATTCATCCACCAAGTTACCAACTATGACAACTAAAAAACCAGATAAACCAGCTTCTTTAACAATTGATTTGTGTTCTAGAAAATATCCAGATCAATTATTAATAACTTCTAATCATCATTTTTATATATTTCATAAGAAATGGGTTTGCATGATGAATATAAACGATAAGAGATATAGAGATCCAAAATTAATTTCTGAATATTTACCTTCGATAAAACAAATTTCACACATTTATCAGAGACCATCTGGAGACATTATGATTGTAGATGAAAATAAATTTTATTTGATAGACTTTCCTAGTTTGATAATGATACGATCTGGAAATATTCGTGATTTGGGAGTCCCTAGTAATAAAAAATTCAAACAATTTTTAATACCTATACCGGACGCACTTTTATATTTTACGATAATTATTATTATATCGAATTGGACGAGTGCACTTTGAAAGGTAAACGGCACGCAATTATTAATGAACTATTTCCTGGCGTTCCATCTGATGTTAATAGTGTCTTTCGATATAATGGGTGTTTTTAGAGGCCGATATTTAAATTGAAATAAAACACAGAATAGTATATTATACATCAAGGTAGCGAAGCGCAGTATTATAACCTGAGCGCATATTAGATACTGAGCGCGCAGCGCGAAGTATCTAAAGCGCGAAGGTTATAAGAAGATTCGCTACCCTGGTGTATATACTATTTTTTGCACTACCAAACGGCTTAATACCTAAATTCCCAACAAATTTCGAAAATATTTTAACTGTCAACCTGACAATACAACTCTGTAAAACGTCAAAATTAAAATAGTCATATTTGGTAACTTAGCAATTTATTAGTTACCACGGTGAAAATTGTTTATTTTACTTTCTCTCCCTTGGTGGAGAAAATCAACTTCACGACCTAAAGATAGACCAATAACGGTGCGTTCTGAGACTAGTAGTGCAAAAAAATGTTTTTAATATCCATGAAGTTGGCTTTATTTGAAAGATAATTTTTGGCAGTACTGTTTGAATATGATTTAGGGCATGTGACCGCCGCGCCGCGGCTGGCGCGTACATGACGTAATCTGGAAAATAAATTTGAACAATTTGCAAACGTTGCTCCGGCGTGAGCCTATTCATGATGAATTGCCAAACCAAACTAACCTCAAAACAACCGAGAACTGTCAAATCGGCTGTCACAGAAAAGAGTGTTGCCAATTTAAAGTTCTCCGCTTCTAAAAAAAACATTGACCAACGATTAATTTTACGAAATGGATCTGCTAACTGGCCACCACATTCGTGCGATTAGACGGGGATATGTAAAGTCGCATGTCTACACCGATAAACCGGAAACAATTGAGCACTTGGAAGCCAACATTCGACGCATTATTGCCGAAGTACAGCCTGATTTACTGCAAAGAGTGTGTCAAAATTGGACCTTCAGATTACGAGTATTCATATAGATGAAGGACCCACAATAGTATCAAAAAGTAGGATGTTCAAAATAGTAACGAACGTCAACAACCACGTAATCATAAAATTAAAAATACCGATCATCGGGTTTGGTTCCTTCATATCTTTCGATTTTGCGGATAGTGCTAAAAAAGGAGATTGCAATAGGAGAAATAGAAAATTATGAGAGGTGAGACAACTCACAACAATTAAATTGTTTTTCTGATAGTTGTTTTATTGTTGCAGTAATGGAAGTGAAGAAGCAGAAATTACTCCGCCAAGTTCGGATGGGTCAGATTAAATTTATAATTTTCTATATTAATATATTCATTATATCTAATTTAACTAATACTTTGCTGAATGTATTAGTATTATGTACTATTAAATAATTAAAAAAGCTGATATTTATTTATTTATTTATGCAACCTACAGCAATTGCCAATAATCGGTTACAAACAACTGTATAGTAAATATAATAATAATAATGTACCAACAAAAGCGAGATATTCTCAATAAAAATTAAACAAAAATAAACCATTGATAAAAATGAACAATTGACCGACGACAGTATAACTAAACAGAAAAAGGTAAATATGTCTAGCAAGGTATTTGATCCATTTATGATTTATGAACAAAAAACAAAATAAAAAAATAAATTATAGTGTACACAAGTACATGTATACACAGATACAAACAAATATGTCCGCACTATACATACTGTTATGATACACTATATTCTTTGATAATTTAAAAATGAATACTAAAGAAACAGTTTAGTCAAATAAATTTGGAAGTCAGATATAAGAAAATTAATGGATCTAAATACATGTTAAAGTATAATGAAATTAACTTTCTTATTATTGGTTAGTCAAATAATAGCATAATGATTGATTACTCAAACTTAATCTGTAATAAGACAATTCTGAATAGGAACAAATACCAAGGTTACTACTAAAATGTATCTGTTATGATAATTAAAATAAAATATCTGTTTTGATTATATAAAAAAAGTATATAGGAGGCAGCAAGAATCGTGTCTAGTAGTAATAATTTGTAATTTGTTTAATTAGTTACTAAAAAAACAACTCAAAAATGTATACATAATTTGATATGGGTGATTTTCGAATAAAGAAACATTAATAAATGTTGTATAATTTGTAAATGTTATGGTTGGTGCAAATTATATGGGTTAAAAGCAAAATCTTCGAGGTGGAAATATAAAATAAAATATTAAAAACAAGAAATAAAGGGACAAGCTTTGGTCAGTGAGGATATTATTGATACTACATTGGAAATGGAATACAAGCCACAAACAAGAGGTTAGTACGTGCAGCGAATTGTTTTTGGGAAACCTGTGGGTATCATTGAAGACGTAGGACCATCTAAAAAAGAGACAAATTCATATTTGGAACAAGCTTTATGCTGATACTTACCAGAGAGGGATCGGAGCCGCAGTAATCCAGTATAGGAGCTAGGAGAATTGAAGTTGACAGCAGCAGGGAACAACGACAGGAATCCAGTATATGGTGATGCAGTTTGGATAAGGACCCAGCAGGTGTTTGAGTGCAGTCGGAGTGAGGATCCAGCTTGGAAGGATTTTGGCAGTATTAACAAGCAAAGTGTTAAATCAGGTTTGTGTTTTAAAAGGTTAAATGAAACATTTAAAAAGCTATAACCAGTAAGAAGGTATAAAAATATAATTGAATTTCATACTTACATAAGAGATTGGTGAAAGAATTGCATATTAGATCTTATTGTAAAAACCTTGATATTCGTTCTGAATTTTGATTAATTTGACGTTAGGTGTCAAATTTTTGAAAGTCAATGAACTGGCAATTAAACAAAGAGAATTTGACAAGTCAATCATTGGGTTACTAGATATTGCGAACTACCTGAGAGAGTTTCATTAATAATATTGTAAAATAAGGATTTGAATTGAAAGTTAAAAATAAAGGGCAAAGTAATACGATAATTTAAATAAATTTATCAGCTAGCATAACATAGCAATACATATACAAACACTTTAAAGCTGTCCCAACACATCACTAATCTTTCGCTTTACTGTGGCAAGTGAATTGCAGAATATGTCAATATGACTAAAACTGTTGACTGTTTCTAAAGAGAAAAATTTAACATAATTTTTCTTTTGCTGTGTGAATATTAATTACGCTGGAGCTGGTAAAGAATCTATACTCCTTTTTTATTGTTATTAGGTAAATGTGGATTAATAATAATAATAATAATATTTTTATTTAGCAAAAGCTAATACAACCAACAAAGTTAAATAAAATACAAAAACTAAATTAAAGCTTCCAACAATAATGCCCAACTTATTTAACAAAATGTAATAAATGAATAATAGATAACTAAATAAATACAGTAACTAAATAAATAAATACATGCCAAATAAAAATGTTATTAACATAAATAAAATTCATTACCATAAATAGAATTCAACATAAACAAAAATTATTAACATAAACTCTTTTTTAACCTCTGCTTAAAGATATGTACATTTCTTGCGCTTTTAATAAAATCGTCCAGTTCATTATACATTATCAGCCCCTTTACAAAAACAGTTCTAAACGCCCCCTCCGATTTCACCGTATTTATAAAAAAAATTGTCCCGATTTCTAGTCAAATGATCATGTACATTCACACATCGAATATTCAAATGGTTGAAATAGTCCGGTAACAGCCCACTCTTCAGCTTGTATAAGAAGATCATACAATGATATTCAGCTAATTTTTGTACACTGAGCCAGTCAAAATATCGTAGCATGTCCTTTACTGGAGTATATCGATCACACTTGAGGATACTTCTCATACCCCAGCTTTGTAGTTTCTGTAGCCTTGCAATTGCTGTTTTGTTTAAACTAAACAAAACTGTTCCACAGTAAAAAAAGTATGGAAACACTAAAGTATTATAACCCCAGTCTTCTGCCTATCTTCTTACAAATGTAATCCGTGTGTTCATTGAAGTTCAATCTGCTGTCTATTACCACTCCTAGATATTTAATTGTATCTTCAAATTCTATTCAGCGTCTCCAACTTTCACACGTATGTAATTATTCAGTAATTCCTGACATCTCATCGGGGGACCCATACTTAAACACTTAGTTTTTGAAACATTTAATTTCAATTTATTCGCCATCAACCACTTACTAATATTCAGTAAGTCAGCATTTAGTTGTCTTACAATTGTAAAAGCGTTTTTTCCTGCTATATAAATTACTGTATCATCAGCAAACATATGTATTTTACAATACTGTAATACATTAACTATATCATTTACATACAGTGCAAACAATAGTGGTCCCAGGATGCTCCCCTGTGGTACTCCTGAAGTTACTTCAATTTCACTTGATTTTATTCCATCATACACCACAACTTGTCTTCTGTTTGATAAATTTGATAAGAGAAATCTGTCAAACTTTAAATTCAAATTATTCAACTACTAAACCTCACTAAAACAATATTTCACCTTAAATCACGGTGCAAGATATAAGTGAATCGACTTGAATTTCTAGGCAGGCTAAATTTTGTCCTCATTCACAAATATTTCGCTATATGGCGAAAATGTAAAAAGGAAAACCAAAGCCAACTTGAAACTTGAACTAAATTTAGGCACAGCCAACTAAATTAAATACTATGGCCTGCACATAGGGAATACAGTGACTTTATATGAGACAGTGGCGACAATAGAGTGTATTCTTTTTATTGGTCGCTCGAATCGGCCGCCATTAAGAGGCAACATTTGTTGATGTTTTTGTTTGTTTATACCAAATCGGGGTTAGCAGGTTTGGTTTTGCGTCAGTTTGTGTCAAATTCGAGGTTAGCAGATTAGATTTTGCGTCAGTTTGTGTCAAAACTGACGCAAAACCTAACCTGATAACCTCGAATTTGAAATAGACTTACAGTGCCACCAACATATTATTTATACGTTGTGTAACCATGACCATTCAAAACCGTTCAATTTATTAAAGTTAGTAGGCCATTGGCCGCCATTTTGTGGCAAACTGTGCCTATTGTCGCCAGTGTCTCTATCACGGCACTGTAATAGGGAACACCTCCTAGAGACATCTATCAATTAATATTTATTTATTTATTTATTTATTTATTTATTTATTTTGTTCTTTGGGGCAAAAACAGGCTAAGCCCAGTGAATTGCCCACTACAATTTATACAAGATAACAAACTTAAAAATTAATTCAATTTAACATAAGTAATAGTAAAAAAAAAACAAGGAAATACTGAATAAAATGATTAGAAACTGAAATTAAGAAGAACAAAAATATGTATAAATTCTAGACTTAAACATTGACAAGGTCATAGCAAATATGTCGACGTCGGCATTTAAGGAATTGTATAATACAGCAAATCTGTTTAAGGGGCTGTAAGCGGCGGCGTTAGTGTTACACAACTCCAGATGGAGAGTTTCGGATCGCCTTAGCATTCTAGGAGGAATATTAATGGAAACTTTATATAACAGTTCAGGACAATCCAAAGCTCCATTTAAAATTTTGTGCAGCACCAACAGATCACATACCTTCCGTCGATTCTCTAACGTCGGCATATTGTATTTAATACAATAGTCGCGGTACGAAAACGGGCAACGATTATTCTCCTTATATGCTACGTATTTCATAAATTTAATTTGAATTCTCTCGATATTACTTATATATGATATATATAAAGGATTCCAAACCGAGGATGCGTATTGAATTTTACTGACAACAAACGAGTAGTATAGACATTTAATCGCAATGACCGAGGTGAACAACTTTGTTGCACGTTTAATAAATCCCAGTAATTTTAAGGAATCCTGAGTAACATGAGAAATATGTGCACGGAATAAAAGCTTACAATCCATTAAAATACCTAGATCTCGAACTTCTACAGCACGCTTAATTAAATAAATATTGTAATATTTAGTAAAATAATAATTAAAACAGTGTGAATTGATATTCCTGGTAAAGGAAATGACGTAACACTTATCGAGATTAAGAAACAGTCTATTTACTTTGCAATAATCAACTAAACTATACAAATCGCTTTGAAGTAGTATGCAATCCTGAGCAGATCTTATAGGCATATATAATTTCAGATCGTCGGCGAACAACAGAAAATTGCAATGTCGGATGTAATCAATTATATCATTTATGTAAATAAGGAAAAGTAATGGGCCAATATGCGAACCTTGTGGTATTCCAGAAGTAGTATGAAAAAATTTGGATTGAAACCCATTTACAGTCACAGCTTGCGATCTGTTCGATATATAGGAACAGAGCCATCTCAGCAGAGAACCGTGGACACCGACTCCAGCAAGTTTGGTTCTTAATATGTTATGATCTAATTTATCAAAAGCCTTGCTAAAGTCGGTGTACACGGCATCCACCTGGATCCTCCTGTCCATAAAAGAAGATAAATAATCTACGTATTGCAGTAAATTAGTTACAACCGATTTGCCCAGAACAAACCCGTGCTGGTTAGGGATTATATATGATTTTAAAGAATATTTTAAATGATTATTTACAATTGATTCAAAAACTTTTCCAAAACACGATAATTTGGATATAGGCCTATAATTTCTGACATTATCTTTCATTCCCGATTTGAAGATTGGCGTAATGAACGATTTTTTCCAAATATCAGGAAACACACCCTGTTTCAAGGATTTATTAAAAATAATTGAAAGTGGAACCTTCAAGGTCTGTGCACAATTTAATAGGAAAACGGGAGGCAAACCGTCGGGACCGGGGCTCTTGGTAACATCCATAGTAATTAGTTTATCAAATATTTCTGATTCTGAAATACTCAAGCAACACAGAGAATGATTAGTATTATCAGTAACATTATTTATAGAATCATCAATAGGAGCAGGAAGTTCGTAGACAGAATTAAAGTAGTCTGAGAATAAATTTGCAATTTCAATGCCAGTATGAGCAGACACGTCATCATAAAACATAATATTTGGAATGCCATTCCCTCTTTTACGATTATTAATAAATGTCCAAAACTGTTTAGGATTTGAGGCGATCGATGTCTCAGTTTTATTGATGTATTTGGTGTAATCAAGTCTAATCAATTCTTTCGATCTAGTTCTTAGTCGTTTAAATGCAAGGTTATCTAATTCATTTTTATATTTTTTAAATTTTTTAAGAAATTTTAGTTTTTCATTAACTGTTTTAATTGTGGAACTTGAGAACCATCTGGGAAAACGCTTAGCAGAGATTTTACGAGAAGGCACAAAATCTCTTATAGCTTCATTCAAAACATTATAAAATATAACGACATCTGCATTCACATGCATGTTGGATAACTCAACTTCCCAGCTGACGTTTGAAATTGCAGCATTGATAGAATTGTAATCCGCTGAATTGAAAAACAATTTAACATGGTCCTTATGACGCAAGTTCTTAATTACCGTAAGGGTAAGCAAAATTTCAATAGCAGTGTGATATAACACATCCTCAGGAACTAGGGGAGAAGAACACTTTGACACTGATCTGATTATGTAATCATTACTCAAAACAAGATCCAAAACTTTACCATGAGACCCCGAAAATTTATTAAACTGCATCATCCCAGTAAATGATAAAGCGTCCAAGAATTCAATCGATTTGTTGTCAGTATAATTAGTTGGAATTAAATTAGAATGACTGCTTTGAGACCACGATATTTGTGGGAAATTAAAATCTCCTACGATTACAAATTTATATTCAGGGGCAGTATCATTTATCACAAATTGCAATTTACTTAAAAAACACTGTAAAGCATAATTATCCTGGGGAGGAATATATACACAGCAAATAAAAAGGCGACAGCAAGGAATAGACACCCACAAATCTTCGCAATCACTTTCCCATTTAAACTGTCTTACATTTACAATTTGCTTATTAATTGCGATCAAGACGCCACCGCCATCCGACTTACAAGAACTAGTGCTAGAGCGGTCTCTGCGATGAACAATGTAATTTGAGTCAAAAAGTTCTTCACTAAATACATTCGTGTTAAGCCATGTTTCGCTTATACAGATAACGTCATAATCACTATCAGCAGACGATGCAAACAACTGGTGGGACTTTGTACGAAGCCCGCGAACGTTTTGATAATAAAGTGAAATATTATCCATAATAACAATACAACACAATAAACAATTGAATAAACATATTACACCTTCTCAACGTCCGCAAGGGCGTGAATTATCATTACGCGAGAAGTATCGGACTTACGTACATATAGTGTGCCATCCCTGACCCACACATATTTTATACCTTTCTCGCGGGCCGCGATTTTAACGTTTCTCAAGAGCGTTTTCTTAGCCGGAGAGAGGTGCTCGTTGACAAAAACACTTGCGTTGTACTCGGGCAGGTTATATTGAAACGTACATAACATTACCGTACTAGTTTTGCTTGTTAGCTTTCTCTGTATTTATTAAAACTTCCACAAATAAACTTACTTTATGTATTGATTTATTAGACATGGTGTTAAATTTCAACCATATCAATAAACTGAGATTTCACGGTGCACCTAACCTTTTAAACGTCAGATTTCGACAATTGAGCTAAGAAACACTAAATGCTTTTAAATTCTCACAGTAGGTGGCTGTAGGAGGTGTTCCTTATTAAGGTCACTAAATCACGTTAGCTGCGCTAACACAGGTAGGGAAACTCGCGTGTCTACGCCGATAAACCGGAAACAATTGAGCACTTGGAAGCCAACATTCGACGCGTTATTGCCGAAATACAGCCTGATTTACTGCAAAGAGTGTCAAAATTGGACCTCCAGATTACGAGTATTCATATAGATGAAGGACCCACAATAGTATCAAAAAGTAGGATGTTCTTAATAGAAACGAACGACAACCACGTAATCATAAAATTAAAAATACCGATCATCGGGTTTGGTTCCTTCGTATCTTTCGGTTTTGCGGATAGTGCTAAAAAAGGAGATTGCAATAGGAGAAATAGAAAAATTATGAGAGGTGAGACAACTCAAAACTAATAATTTGCTGAATGTATTAGTATTATGTACTATTAAATAATTAAAAAAGCTGATATTTATTTATTTATTTATGCAACCTACAGCAATTGCCAATAATCGGTTACAAACAACTGTATAGTAAATATAATAATAATAATGTACCAACAAAAGCGAGATATTCAATAAAAATTAAACAAAAATAAACCATTGATAAAAATGAACAATTGACCGGCGACAGTATAACTAAACAGAAAAAGGTAAATGTGTCTAGCAAGGTATTTGATCCATTTATGATTTATGACAAAAAAACAAAATAAAAAAATAAATTATAGTGTACACAAGTACATGTATATACAGATACAAACAAATATGTCCGCACTATACATACATATACAAACACTTTAAAGCTGTCCCAACACATCACTAATCTTTCGCTTTACTGTGGCAAGTGAATTGCAGAATATGTCAATATGACTAAAACTGTTGACTGTTTCTAAAGAGAAAAATTTAACATAATTTTTCTTTTGCTGTGTGAATATTAATTACGCTGGAGCTGGTGAAGAATCTATACTCCTTTTTTATTGTTATTAGGTAAATGTGGATTAATTTGATAAGAGAAATCTGCCAAACTTTAAATTCAAATTATTCAACTACTAAACCTCACTAAAACAATCTTTCACCTTAAATCACGGTGTAAGATATAAGTGAATCGACTCGAATTTCTAGGCAGGCTAAATTTTGTCCTCATTCACAAATATTTCGCTATATGAGACTTTATATGAGACAGTGGCGACAATAGAGTGTATTCTTTTTATTGGTCGCTCGAATCGGCCGCCATTAAGAGGCAAAATTTGTTGATGTTTTTTTTGTTTATACCAAATCGGGGTTAGCAGGTTAGGTTTTGCGTCAGTTTGTGTCAAATTCGAGGTTAGCAGATTAGATTTTGCGTCAGTTTGTGTCAAAACTGACGCAAAACCTAACCCCGAATTTGAAATAGACTTACAGTGCCACCAACATATTATTTATACGTTGTGTAACCATAACCATTCAAAAACGTTCAATTTATTAAAGTTAGTAGGCCATTGGCCGCCATTTTGTGGCAAACTGTGCCTATTGTCGCCACTCTCTCTATCAAGGCACTGTAATAGGTACAGTGACTATATAATCACAGTGTGGCCATACGGTGGTCATGTTTTCTATTGGCTGAAGGCAAAAGGATTCCAAGTTATTGTCATTTTTAACAGTGTACAGAATGTTTAGTTACAAAAAGTTACTAATGTCAAAATAACACATTGGTATTTTATAACTTGTCAAAAGTTTGAGTGCAATCTGCCATTAGTTTTCCCGTGGCCGTGAGTTTTACAAACTATAGTTTGCCAATTAGTTATTTACGATATTCAGTATTAACATCACACAAACCAGAGCATTTAACAGAGAAATAAATATTTTCATAAGTTTTATATTGCTTAAATATTCGTAAGTAACTGCTCAATAGATTATTATAGGGTTCAAAAGCATGTCCGCAATTGTCTTATTTTAAATTACATCTGTTTTTGTTGTTCATCGTACTTCAAAATATTCAGTACTTTGCCAAATTACACCTATAAAACATGTATCGGGAAAACTCTAGTATAGCCCACTGGTACATTTTGATATTTACGTAATATGCGCATAAAGGAACTGTTATGCCAGTGGTGAAACTGGATTTTAAACTATGGATAAGAGAAATACTCATTGGGAAATTCAAATTCACAATTATATACGACGATTGGACTAACTACTTTTTTTACGGTGATGCACAGGCATTTTTGTACTAAGTATACACACAAATCTTAAACTGCAGCTAACTTAAATTCGCACCTTGACGGCAGTCAAGATTGGGTCTGGCATGAGACTCCAGTGTTTTGCCTTCATTGCCTGAACATTTGTAGAACCTCCGACAAACGGAGAATCACATTATCACGCACATGAGCCTAATCACAAGTGGACTATATTGGGGTTTAGCCCATGTACCTGTCTAATATAATTTAGATGTTAATAAAGCATATTAAATTACCGAGAAGATTTCTACAAATGATGCTATATCATTTGTGTTTTGGATTTGAACTTTCCAAATTCCATTAATTGTAATAAATTGAAGACACCGTATGACTCATATTTCTTCAACATTTAAACCCCTTTGTGGTATTTTATTGTATTTGAGAGATCAGTCATTTTGAATAACAATCTTTCACTTCAGCAAATGAATTGTCAAATTTTATTTTGACTTTAGTAATTTTTTGTTACTAAATGTCGCTTACACCGTTAAATAATAGTAATTTATTATACAAGACGATAAAGTAAAATTTTATCCACGAGTGAATCGTTTAACGTCGAGACGAAGTCGAGACGTTAATGATTCAAGAGTGGATAGAAATAACTTTATCGTCGTGTATAATACAATATTTTTTTCTATAGCAAGAACTTTAACAATTTCAAAAGAAAATAATGACAGTCAATCACATTTCAAAATGTCAGTAGCTAGATTGGGTTGCTACGATAATACGAAGCTGTCATATTTAATTTAAACAAAAGTTAGAAAATTAAATTACTTTATCTATCCTTGATGTTAAAGTGCTACTTTATCTACCCTTGCTGTTAAAGTAAAACTTGACCTTTTGTTTTGAGTTGATAAAAGCACACTTTAACACGTGCTATAGAAAAAAATCTATTTTTTTATTACATCACCATGGTTTTTCGCAAAATCTGATTTTGACATTGGATTCAAAAGTACCAGCCATCAATTGTATGGCCACACTGTGATTATATAGTCACTGTAGTAATAGGGAACACCTCCTAGAGACATCTATCAATTAATATTGAAACGTACATAACATTACCGTACTAGTTTTCCTTGTTAGCTTTCTCTGTATTTATTAAAACTTCCACAAATAAACTTACTTTATGTATTGATTTATTAGACATTGTGTTAAATTTCAACAAAAACAATAAACTGAGATTTCACGGTGCACCTAACCTTTTAAACGTCAGATTTTGACAAGTGAGCTAAGAAACACACTAAATGATTTTAAATTCTCACAGTAGGTGGCTGTAGGAGGTGTTTCTTATTAGAGATCCTGTATATAGTAACGTATATACAGGGACTCTATTTCTCATTAAGGTCATTAAATCACGTTAGCTACGCTAACACAGGTAGGGAAACTCGCCGTTATTTATATCAAACCAAACTCGCTTTTGTCAGTGGCGTACCCAATCAGTTTATAGGTTATAATAGAAATAAATTGAAGTTTGTGTAACGTAAACGCAATACATAAATATTACATAACAAATTATTTGTAAACGTTTTCCAGCTTAAAAAAATTAATTATCACAAATATAAAGTAGGGCTGGGCCGATACCGATACTCAGTATCGGTTATCGGCCGATACTGGCAAATTTCCGATACTCGCCGATGCTAAAAAATGCAGATACAAGTATCTGAACTTCAGATACTCAAAAAGAAACGCGGAAAAATGCTTCTAAGATTTTTAACAGTGTACTTATTACGTATTATGCTCGTGATAGCGTCGGTCGCGGGCGGGGGCTTATTATTCCGGTTTCTGTCAAGCGTTGCATATGCGTGAAGTAGCATCTTGCAATATTGTGCAATCGCGCCCTTAACTTATTAGTATTGGTGTTCGTGTACTAAAATTGCAAAAAAATAGGTGTGAAAATGTCTTCTGAAGTTTGGCAGCATTTCAGAAAAAACACTGAAAACGAGGCAATGGTAGTCTGCAATTACTGCAGTAAAACATACTCGCGGGGCGGTGAGAAGAAACGATCATTTAATACATCTAACCTTACAAAACACCTTAAAAGATGTGGAGAATATATAAGCAAAGTGGCTGGTAAGTGCGTTTTGTTTTTATTGTGCCAGCAGGAATTTTTGCTTGTAGGAGCCAGATTACAATTCCTGCTTCATTGCAGGTAAAAAAAATCAAACTTTTATAATCTACCAAACAAGATGACCGTATCTCACGATCACGAACAGATGACAATGACCCTGACAGTTATGAGGCGTTAGATGCTGGGATTTGTTTTTCCTCTGATAATGAAATTGTTATTGATAATGAAAATGAGGTGACCAATTCAAATCCAACTACAACTGCATCTCATCTACAATCACAACAAGAAACACTTCTAAACTATGGTGTAACCAGTACTAAGATAATTGCAAGCACAAGCGATAGCGGTAGGAGCTCCAGAAACAGTACCATTGCTACATGTAGTACTGGTAATTCAATATGCTCATCATCAAGCACTTTAAGTTTGCCTTCAACATCAAGTTTATCATCAATTATGCAGCCGACCCTCAAAAAATTTATTGATAAATCCAAATGTTACGAAACTGATAATCCCAGAGCTGTAAAAATACATGAGGCTGTATGCGAACTGATTTGTGTAGAATCCTTACTTTTCACATTTATTGAAAGTGGTGGTTTTAAACAGTTTTTACACGTATTGTGTCCAAGATACAATGTCCCAAATAGAAAATATTTTTCTGACAAACTTGTACCCAAATTTTATAAAATACTAACACAGAAAGTAAAAGATTTTCTTGCCGAAAATGCTTATAATATTGCTGTTACAACGGATATATGGACTGAAGAGGTGGACATGACTTTATAAGTGTGACAAGTCACTTCATTGACAAGAATTTTCAGAGACACCATTTGATACTGGAAGTTATGGGATTTGAGGGTGCCACGCACTCTGCTTCGTTAATAGCACAAAATTTAAGAGAGGCATTTTTAAAATGGAATATAAATAATAAAGTCAACGTTGTAGTTTCTGATAGCGCTGCAAATATGAAAGCAGCAATGCGCGAACTTTCGATAGACAATGTTAACTGCACTGCACACTCTTTGCAACTGGTAAATTCTTCGTTTACAGATAATAACAAAATATAAATGTGCTTTTAACTTTTAAGGTACTTAACTCTGGATGTCTTACGTTGCCTGCTATTAAGACTATGCTGCACAATGCAAGAGGTATTGTTACACATTTTAAGCATTCCGTAGCTTCAATGAAAGCATTGCATAATGCCCAGAAAACATTGGGACTGAAAGAAAAATCATTAATACAAGATGAACCCACCCGCTGGGATTCAACTTACAGTATGCTTCAACGACTTCTCGAGCAAAAGGATGCTATTTTTAGTAAATAAATTTTTAGTATGTAAATAAATGTGTTCTCTTTTTAGCAAATAAAAATAATTGACTAAAATTAACGTCTTTTAGTTGTGTCTTCTTCTGCTAAATTCCAAAACATGTCACAAAACGAGTGGTCACTTGCTGAAAAAGTAGTTAAGGTATTGGAACCATTTAGAGATGCCACAAAGAAGATAAGTGACCATTCGACTACTCTCTCAGATGTCTTTCCGTTGATCAAAAGTTTAGAGACTCTAATCCAAACTTTTGCAGATGAAATCGAAGGTGTTAAAACCATGGCAAAAGATATACTACGAGGGTGGGATGATAATTGGTTAGCCTATCAATGAAAGACTGGTTTTATGTTTTCAAAATTATTTTTATTTTGTAACATAGCCTTTTAGACGCTCAATACATTTTGTCCAGCGATGTTTTAAGGCTTTGATCCCATGACAAAAAGTGCTTTACTCAAGGTCTGCAAAATGGGTGCCAACAGTGGCATTGGCCTTTTCAACAGATGACAATTTTTATCCACCGAGGAAAATTTTGAGCGTAGGGAATAAGCCGAAGTCCCAGGGAGCCAAATAGAGTGAATAAGGTGGATGCGGAAGCAAATCGTGCTTAAATTCGATAGCTTTACCATTGCAGTAACTCCAGTGTGAGAACGTGCATTTTCCTGGTAAAAAATGATTTTTAATGCGCTACACCTGGCAACTTTTTGTTGAATATTTTGAAGCAATTGGTCCAAAATGTTAACAGAGCATTCACTACTTATCGTTTATTCCTGTGGAAATTAATCGATCATCAAAATCCTTTTTGCATCCCAAAAAAACCCATGCCATCACCATGCCAGCTGATTTTAGGGTAATTGCTTTCTCTGGGCCGAAAAACTAGGTTCTGCTCATTGCTTTAATTTAAATTTGGTTTGTCTGATATACATTTGATCAGTAGTAGCAAAGCATGCATAAAATCAGTTGAATTCTTCTTAAAACGGTCCAGACACTCTTGTCAAAGTTGCCTTCGAACATGTTTTTGATCAAATGTAAGCAAACGCGGCACCCATCATGCGGACAGCTTTTTTGTGCCCAACTCTTGGGTTAAAATATCGCACACCAGCTCTTTTGAGATGTTCACTACATTAGCTATTTCACTCAATTTCAGTCATTTGACTTTCAACACCATACCGAGGATTTTGGTAACCATTTTTGTTGTAGTGACACTTCTTTGGCGTTCAGAGCAGTGCTCGCATTGGACGGTGGTGCAATTCTATTAAATTTAACCATCTAATTTTTTTCAATCGTATATGATAGAGCACATTCAGGAAGCACTGTTTTCGTCTATTCAAAAATGTTTGCACCTTTTAAGACTTTTATATGCAACAACTAAAAACCTCACAATTTTCAGTATTTTCCATTGTTAAAAAAATACAACACACGTTTTCTTTAAACAGCTGCTAACAACAAACTATTTCACAGATGGACTTTATATTTTCAGTATTGCCAATACATAGATAGAAGTCGATATTTTTGAATATAAATTTATATTTATGTATTTAAAATATATGGAGGCTAACTAATTATCATCCCGCCCTCGTAGCAGAACTAAAAAAAAGATTTGGATTTATGGAAAATAATGATGCCTATATCATTGCTATGGTACTAGACCCGCGATATAAAACTAAATTATTGGATCAAAAAGAGTTTACAATTATAAGAATTACAAACATACTTAAGGTAAACCTCCCCTTATCTGTTGCTGTTGATAATACGGTAACAGACAATTTATCTGTTGTAGCAGAACCTGCTTTTGTAAGCTGCAATGTTGAAAAATTAACATTGGCGCAGGTATTTTATTTTATTATTTATATGTTGTTTTTGATTAATTTATTGTGTTTTCCTTATATATAGGTCACCAACAGACTATTGAACAAGACAGTTAAGAGCTCTCCGTTGTATAATCACTATAATGAGTTTGCTAAAGAAGTAGAAGTCTATTTATCTGAAACAACTGTAGCAATTGACATGAATCCTTTAATTTATTGGAAGGAGGAAATGCGTTTTTCAAAATTGAAAATGATGGCAAGAACGTTTCTGTGCATCCCAGCAGGTTCAGTAATTTCTGAACAAATTTTTTCAGAGGCTGGGCATGTAGTAAAGCCTACTCGAACTAGTTTGTCTAGTGAACACGTACAACAACTAATTTTTTTGAAAAAGAATTGGTATATGCTAAACTCTAAATTGAACTAAACATCATAATTAATAATAAAATAAACTTACTGTATAGAAATGTATTTTTTTGAATAATAAAATAAAAACTTGTACGAGAAGAAACTAGATTGTTAATTTTCAATATCTTGCAAACTAAAAACCTGAAATTTAAAAGAAAACTGCAAAGTATCTGAAAATCAGATACTTTCAGATACAGTATCATGTATCGGAATTAGGGTACCGAAAGTATCGGTATCTGAATCATGGTATCGGCCCAGCCCTAATATAAAGCTTTAGTGACTATTCAATTCACCTGTCATCTGTCAAAAAGTGACCAATGAAAATCCAGAATTCTGACGTTTCTTGACCAATCACAAAAATTTCAGTGGATATATCTTCCTAGAAGGTATTCAAGTGACTATTTTTAACAAATGCGATTTTTATTAGAAAAAGTCAATATTAGTGTTCTGTTACTATAGAAATTGCGTAGTTTGTTGCTAGATTTACTGAAAACTAATTTGAAAAGGTAGTTTGGTTCATTAAATAGTCCCTCGAATACCATTCTTAGTCAAAGTTAAGTAGATTATTTTTGCGGTGGTATCACTACTCATGTCCATTGCGCTTGGGATTAGGACTCGTGCTGTCGCACTCGTCCTAATCGTACCAAGCGCAATGGACATTCGTGACACCACCACAAAAATAGTCGACATAACTTTGACTACTCATGGTATTATAAGTGAATATTTTGTACCGCTCGCTGCTTTCCAATACTTCGGCACCTTACATACACGTAAATGATGCATGTCGTCTAGCGGTCTATTTATTTCTTTCAACCACTACTGCTGTTTTGTGCTATTTCTTGGTCCTTAATTTGCAATAAGTAATTCATTAAAAAGTATTGCTAAATATTGCATTTTAAATTACCTTCAGGAACTTGAAACAGCGTATACCCTTTTGCTGTTGTTCAGGCAACCTATAATGCAGCAAATGAAAATCACGTTTTGACAAAATTCGTCGGGAGAACTAGGGAATCCGAGATCACAATCATCTCTTTGGGTCATAATTTAGGCAAATGATATGTAATCGTGAAAAAGTATCTTTGATATTTCTTCAGATCTTCAACTTTCATGGTCAGTAGATGAAAAACATTTTAAATTTCGGTTAAAAACGATCATCTGCCTATAAATTACAACCTATCGCATTCGAAGAATACATTAATAATAAGAAATATTATTTATGCCCTTACTAGTAGCGCCCATGGTAAATTTGACATTGACAAACTCGTTTTTTGAACTTGTCAAATGGTGTTTTCCTACCTGTGTTAGCATAGCTACCATGATTTAGTGACCTTATTCCTTATTGATAGAGATAGTGGCGACAATAGGCATAATTTGCTTCAAAATGGCGGCCTATGGCCTACTAACTTTTAAATAAATTAAGGTAACTGCAATGTGTAACGAACTTTTACTGGTGCAGCATAGAGTTCCTAGAGGTCTTGCCATATCTCAGCGACCACAAATGCGCAGTGGAGCAAGGGAGAAAACTGTAGAGCGAGACGCCCAAATGGTGTTTTCAGTACAACCTAAAATCATCAGGCTAGCTTGTAGGCACGAAATTTAAAATAGGTTGTGTCAATATTTCGTGTTATTTGATAAAACTGTTTTTTATGATAAACGGAAATATAAGTAGATAAAGAACGCAAAAACTAACTTATAAGGAAAATAGCAAACGATATGAAACGCAGCAAAATCGCAAATATATTTTCATGTTGGTCTGTAGCCTTGCTTATGACGTATTTACAGAATTTCGATCACTGCGCAGGGTTGCTGAGATATGGCAAGCACTCTAAAAATTATAAGAGTTGAACCAACTCGGGAACAGATGTTGATTGGCTGTGATCCACTGCGCATGCGCAATAAGTATCACTAAAAACTGCGGTAATCTTAAAGATACTATGGAAACAGTACCGTGACACTGGCAGATTTGATGCCACAAAATTAGATAACTCAGTAATAAGATTTTTCTTACTTGAAGAACTATTTGAAAAGCGGTATTTTATGTTCCAAGAAAAATTATTACCATCAAGCCTTTATCAAATAGGTGTGCGTAAAATGATGGGTTCTTGTATTTTTGGATGCAAACATCTATCGGAACAAGGATTCATTATGAAAAGTTTTCCAAAAGATACCAAAACAAGATTGGTGTGGTTAAAGAACATAAATAGACCAAATTGGACACCTGTAACGGGAAAAAGGGTTATTGTTCTCCATGCGGGATCTGAAAATGGTTGGGTTCCTGGAGCACTCCTTTTGTCAGCAAAAAATATAAAAGCTGCTGTAGCCGACTACCACGAATATATGTAGGTATGTATATGGAATTTACTTAAAAATTAGTTACATAAATAATTATTTGTCTACAGTTTTTGAAATGACGGGCTGTTGCATTTTTGGCTTCAAAAGTAGATTTGAACGAGGCCTTATGTCTATTGCCACAAATTCCCAAAAATGAGAAGTAAATATGTAAGTAAAAGATCCCTTGTTAGGGTTGGAACTCCTTAGTATCGGCAAAATTCTAAGTAGGACTTTAACCGTATGACCAAAGCAGTCGGTGTCTAAGGTAGCTGGTACTCTGCATGCCTAGACCTTGTCCAATAACAAACAAACAAGTAAAGAACAGAATAGATATAAGCAGAATAAACTGAACAAGCAGAACCAGAGTATGAGAAATCCACTTTGATGAGAATCGGTGGGAAAAAGTGCGTGTGGCTGGCAAACGAAAACTAAAATCCAGTGCTGTACCTACTTCGTTTACGTTGTTTTAACTCGTTATCAAAGATTACTTATACATATAGGATCGGTAGTAGATACCTAACAGTGTTTTCATAAACGCATAAAATTTACCATTTTTTGACATTGTCAAAGTGACAAGTAATTAAAATCATAGGTGACACATACTAAGAAAGACAAATCTGGCCTTGTATGCTATCATTTATTTTCGGAACAAAAATGGCCTTTGACATTTGCGTTGTCTCAACTCTTATCTATATAGGAACTCTAGTGCAGCAGAACCATTCTGGCTTTGCGGGCGGCAAAAAGCACAACTAATATTAGAATCTAGTAATTTCTAAGCTTCATATTGGCAACGATTTTTGACATCTATCAAACTGACACTAACTTGTTAACGTGTTTTAGATAAAATGACAGGATATATCAGTGGCCTACTAACTTTTAAATTTAAGTAGTTTTTTCACTATAAAGTAACAAACACGGTTATAGTAACAGTGAATTCTCTGCGAAGCGATGCTTAAAACGAAATTCTTCGAATAGTAGCAGTACTTATTCTAACACATCAAACGTATACAATTTTATCAGAACTATCACTTTCTGTTTCACTGGCCTCTCCCAAGACTATAATTAAATTATCTACCACTAAATCTAACGCAGGTTGCTTCTCTCCATAATTTTTGTTTCACGCTTAATTGCGTGAGCACAAGGCAATTCCCATTCATCAACAAAGAATGTTGAACCTAACCAAGTATAAATACTGTATTATAGTATGAAACTCTTTAAATGGGCATCAAATTTAGAAATAACTAACATATTGGGTACAGTTAAGGTTTAAAGATTTACTTTTTTATACCAGAACACTTTAATGCATACAAATTATAGTTCACATTATTGGTGACACGACGAGGGATATTTATGGTGTACGAATATTTACAGGCGCTTCAAATAATTGGAAAATACATAAAATATATATATTTGTCAAAAAGTTGTCAGGTTGCTAGAAGCGTCACAGGGTGCATTTCATAAATTAAGCTTGATAGTACTAAATTTCTCCAGCTCAATTTTGAAGATATAACTTGCCTTATTATATTTGATAAAATGACTTCACGTAAGGAAGGTACAAAACGGCTATAGCTATAGTAAGATACTGGGGTGACAAAAATATGGAAAACCCAAATATGTTAAGGAAATCTACGAGTTTATTTGTATTAAATCAAAACTATACGTATAAAATATTGAAATTCATGAGGTACCATCACAATATAGCACACCCTTGTCTTTGCATTCGTTCGTTTTTCTTTAATAATTTACATTGCTGTCACATGGATCGTGTGACGTTACATATTACGGAATACCCTCACTAATTATGTGGGGTGAAATGGAGATACAGTAGGTATATATGTGAACGTTTTAGGGTGATATAGCATGATTTTTTTTGTACTGTAAACAAACAAAAGTATCAACAATTTTTGCCTCTTAATGGCGGCCGATACTACGTGATTCCAGCGACCAATAAAAAAGAATACTCTCTATTGTCGCCACTATCTCTATCAAGCCACTGTATTCGTTATTCAAGTTCCTAAATAGGTATTACATAGGAACTCTATCCCTTATTTGCAGGCCATTATGTACTTGTACATTTAATATAGACGGTCATGATTTAGGTAAACAATAATGGCGGCGTACAAAAACGTCAAATATTAACGTGAAGTGAAATCATATTTAAGTGTTTGAACCCTTCGAAATGGAATCAGCCGAATACATATAATATGGAAGGAAATCGACGCTTTGGAGCAACAATTTGTGTATTTTTGGTGTCGGTGAGGTTAATCTGGAAGATACTAATGTTACATTAATTAAATTCTTTCAAGATAAGCAAAATATCGAAGTTCCGCTCGCAGCAATCGATAGAAGTCATCGCCTAATAAGGAAAGTTGACCTGGAGTTCCCAATCCCATAATTGTCAAATTCATCAATTACATAGGTACACACACATATAAGGTTTTTACAGCTGACGCTGCCTCCCTTCCCTCAACCAGGTTCTCCATCTATCTCTGTGTTCTCACTCTCTTTCTTCCAGGCCTCTGTTTTCCATCGCTTCATCCACCTCATCTCTCCACGATCTTCTAGGCCTCCCTCTCTTTCTCCTTCATATTGGGCTCCACTCCGTGATCTTTCCAATCCACGTATCTCTTTCTGTTCTTCAGACGTGACAGTACCATATGAGTCTTTTTTCTTCTATGTAGTGTATTGCATCTTGTTCGACGTCCATCCTTCTTCTGATCTCTTCGTGACTTATTCTGTCCATTATTGTAACTCCGCAGCATCTCCTCCAGTACTGCATTTTTTGTTTATCGCCCAATTTTCAGCCCCATATGTCATTATACTTTGCACCATGGGGTAATATATTCTTCTTTTTGTAGTTTTTGTAATGTGTCTGTTCCAGAGTAATGAATTTAGCTGCCTAATACATGTTCGGGTTTGTCCCATTCTACTTTTTATTTCCTCTTCCGTTGTTGTGTTCTTTGATATAACAAATCCTAAGTACTTGAATTTATTTGTCCTTTTCATCGATTTCTAGGTCTTTTGTTTCTTCTTCCTTTGTAGGTAAGTATTCGGTCGTTTTAAAATTAATTTCTAGCCCTGCCTTTGTATATGCCTCCTGTAGTTTTCTTATCATAAAGCTTAGATCTTCTTCATCTTGGGCTATAACTACCTGGTCGTCCGCGAAGCTTAATGTGTAGAGATGTTCATTTCTCACCGGTACACCCATCCCTTCACATCTTCTTTTCCAGTTTTTCAATTTCAGTTACATCAGGCAACACATTTTTAGAGCCAAAACAAAGATCAAAGGAAGCCCTTTTTCTACTAAAGAAGACCTAACTGTGATTATGATTAGATTAGCCATTTTACGCTCTGCACAACAAGAACATGGGTTCAGCAATGTATGGTCAGTTAATTAAGTGTGCTGGAAGGATAAGGTGCGAAACCTGGAGGATAGTTTTTCGATTTGTTGCTGGGAATGCACGCTGCTCGCGACAGTTTTTGAACTTTCTTTTTCTTATTATAAATTACAGTAATATTATTTCGTTTTACTGCAAGTTATTTAATTATTAATTGGTATCTACTAAATTTTGATACGTGTGCCAAATGAGCTTCTGTGGTCATATTAATGTAGGATCTTGATCAGCTAATTTTCTTAATTTTAGGGATATGGTTGTACTGCACGATTTTGATATTGTTGCTGTGACAGAGACATCACTTAAACCGCTTTTTTATTCTAGAAAAGTACCGGTTACGGAAACCTTTTCGTAATTTGAATTATCAATAATTTAATGAGTATTTATAGTCTGTTTTTTGGAGTACTATTTTCGATATTCATGATAAACTAAAAATTACATTTTCTAGTAAACATTTTAGTTACTTTATTCGATTTGCATGCTCCTATCGCTATAGTTAAAATTACAGATGGCATATCCCATGGATTACCGAAAATGTAAAATTTATGATGTTAGAAACGGATAAAGCTCTTTGAAGGGCAAGCGTACAAAATCTCTTGGTCACTGGGACTACTATAAAAGTTGACGTAACTTAACTACTGTAACGATATGTAGCGAAAGAAAAGCATGTCTGAATAGTAAGTTTCGTAGAAATGATTGTAAATTAATGTGGAAGGAGCTTAAAGCAGTTAAATCTAAATCTAAATCCAAGTGTTATTAATGATTAGTTTGTTAACGGTATTCCAAAATTAGACCCCTCTAATGACAACTTAATTAATTATTATTGCAATAATCACAGCCCATCTATTAAGTCAATTTTAAATTTTGAAGCGGAAGATGAAATTACTGTACTGAAAATAATATCTTCGATCAGTTCACAATTGGCCGGTGTAGATGGTTTCAGCATGCTTATGACAGAATTATGTGTACCTTATTTTCTTCCTTATATAATCTCTGAAACATCTTTGTGGTGCTTCAATAATCATCTTATTTTTATGGGTATATTTCCACACTACAAGTTGATAATGACGGATTACGAGCCTGCATTGATTACCTCCTTGAGCAATAATTTTTCAAATGCAGCAAGGTCAGGCTGCTATTTTCATTATTGCCAGGTAATACTTATTTATTTTATCCTATTATGTTATTATGACAATAACTCCTTCGCAACGAGTTGCGTTAAGATGCATTTAACAACACTAGTGTTGTTAAGAAAAATAACATAACGATACTTTATTAGCATTAATCACATGTTGACAGCACTGAAATGTATTGTCAGTCTATGTCAAATTCGATGTCAGTAGGTTAGGTTTTGTTTGTTATTTGACACAAACTGACGCCAAAGTTAACCTGAAAATCTCAAATTTAACATAACCTGACAGTGCTACCACCAATACAGTATTGAGTTTTTATTTTACTAGTGATACCACCACTCGCTGTTGTGTCATTAATAACCATTTTTCCTATTTTTTCAAGATTAGTATTTTAGGATAAAATAAACCGTGTTACGATATACGTAACGTTATTCGCTTTCTACATTACTCGAGAATTTTAAAGAACTCGCTCCTAACGTCGCTCGTTCATTCAAACTATTCTCTTGTAATGTAAAAACCTTGATAACGTTACTTGTATCGTAAATTACTATTCCATTGTTAACTTACACATTTTACTCCATATTATTACGGTTACCCTTTCAAAATCGGATTTTCATATAACCTTTTTTTAAGGCCATCATGAGACAAATCCGATCGTTAGGTTTATCAGCAATCCTGAAAAATAACAACACTGCGAGAAAGGTAGTGAGACTTTTGCTGTGTGCACCGTTCCTGCCACCGGACAGCTGCGCAGATGGCATTGGATACATTAATACATTTTTTTATGCAAAACAATGAGGTGCTAATTGTTTATATGCGTATATATAATGTACCATGCTACTACTCCTATTTAGGATATCATCAAAGGCAATGGTTCCGAAGGGTTGGTCCACAGGCGTTTTCAGTATTCGGCCGAAACAGGAGAACTAATAACGACGCAGAGTCCTTTCGTGGATACCTGCAAATAATATTAACAATACAAGGATCCTACATCTGGGAATTTACAGGTATTTATTTATTATTGTTGGAGCTAGTATGGTCTAGCGGCTAGGGAGTTCGGCTGCGGTGCTGTAGGTAAGGGGTTCAACCCTCACACCTGGCTTATGGCGGGCGGCTCACCCAGTTGCTTTAAAAGTTGGGTACCGACACCACGGTTGTGGAAGTAGTTAAAACTAAGGTAGTCGTCGAAGGTGTGCTGCTAACCACATCACCCAGTACGTAGTAAATGGAATGTAGCACCGAAGCATTTTATTTAAGTATTATTTTTAATGTTAAAACTAACCTTAAAACTAACGAATTAATTATTTCGTGTATTTAGAGGCCCTTGGAAACAAGACAGCCACGTACGTACGTGAGGTACATTCATTTATCAACGAAGGGCACCATATAAGAAATCTCCCGAAGCGGAAGTACCGCCTAAACAATCAGCGCATTAAGGATGCCACGAATCGATTTAGGGCGATGTCAAATGTCGAAGATTTTTTAAATATGGTATCATACAGGATACAACGTCTACTTTTAAGAAACATTGTAGACACCGTGGATATGTCAGCAGAAGAATCGCTCCTTGGGCCACTCGATGGCGAGGTACCTCCTGAGTTTCAGTTAAGCGGTAAGTCGAAACAATTAACTTCCTAATGATAAATAACAATTGGCCCCATTTCTAAGATCTAGTTTCTTAATTTAATATTTTTGTGAATTTTTCTGCCAGTATATGGGCAAATCTAACGAATTCTTTCTCCCATTTGTTTAATACCATAATCACTTCAATTCGTCATTGCAAATTTTTAAATTTTTTATTATAACTTTACGGCAAAAATATTCTTAATGTAAATTGTCTAAATATTAAATTAAAATTATTCCCTTTAGATTAATCTGTCCTTGCATTTGCCTATTTAATTGATTAGGTATTAATAATATTGCATTGAATTTCAGATAACGTAGAGGACCAAGTGCAGCAAATCGAAGATGAGGTTTCAGAAGAGATAGCAGACACTGTGCGTGTGACTGCTGAGGTTAATAACGATCAACAAGCGGTATGCATGATTTGCCAAATTGATGCTCCAACAACAGTTGCAATCATTTTGGATAGTGCGACAAATGTTGCACTACACGGAAACGTTTACATAATGAGCCATCGAACGCTGAAAATGTGGCTTTCGATCGAGTAGTCGATCACTCAATTTGTCCGATCGACAGACTAACTGTGGAACGGTATATTAGAGTTGTGTATAGTTAGGCCTACATCTTCTGTAAATAATAAATATAAACTTTCCGCTTATTGTTGTTGATTTTGTTTTGTGAGTAATGGTGGGTTATAAATTACAAGGCGTCTGTCTGCAAAACAAAATCGAATAAGTTAATCATCACAGTTTTATTATTCTATACATGGTGTAATATGAAAGTAAGGCCATCCTTGCAGGGGCATGCTCAAAATAAGGAAAAAAGTCAGATACACCATTGTTCGGAAATACTCCCCAAGAAAGGGGATTATTGTTTATATAGTAAATATGTTGCTAGCTTTAGAATATCTGACACCTTCAAGTTTCGACAATCGATATTGATTTATGTGCTGTTCCGAGTAGACGCGTGTTAAATCGCTGCCACATTATCCTTCAGAATATAATGACTGCGTCGCCATACAATTATAAAACTATGCTAACTAAATGGATAGTACAAGTTTCACTTCTGGAGAAGGCTTCATTTCAAAGATATTGGAAAACGAAGATTTTATTAACAAACTGGCGGAGCACTTGTCCTTCCAGGTGTCCAAACGACTTGAGGAACGAGTCAAGAAGTTAGAGCACAAGGTAACTTCACTCGAAAACACGGTACGTGGGCTAGTACAAGCGGGCGATAATAAGGAACAATATGGGCGACGTAACAGTCTTCGCATTTATGGTATCCCTGAGAAACCCAATGAAGTCGTAACTGATACCATTGTACAACTCATTAGTACTAAACTTGATATAGAGATTCCTGAATATAGCATAGACGTGGCGCATCGCTTACCTGGTGCACCCAATAAACCACGCCCAGTTATAATCAAGTTTACACAACGTTCCATCAGAAACAACATTTTTGCCAACAAGAAGAAACTTATGGGAACTTCGATTGTTGTCAAAGAAGACTTGACTCAAGTACGGGCGGCATTACTAAAGGAAGCGGTAAACCACTTTACGAACAAGAATGTCTGGACATATAACGGAGTAATCCATGTGAAGCAGAACTCTAAAATCTTCAAAATATCATCGGAGGCGAACCTACTATCCTGTGTCAATGAAACTAGGCAGCGATGAGCCCACCTCAAGCTCGCAATGCCCTGGTAGTGTATACAGTTCACTGATCCTGGCACATAGCGTAAGTACCTACCAACTTAGCTTTATCGTAAATATACCCAGCGATACGCTTGCAATCAATTTTGTTTCTTTCTGTTTTTTTTTCTTTTTGTTCCGCATTCTCTCGTTGCATTTTATTTAAATTATCTCTTAATTTATTACATCTAACTCGCTCATTTATCTGTATTTTGAAAGTTATATATATTATTATCTTGCTCTCCATTATCAATTAGTTCATTGCAGACCACCTCTAAATTTTTGAAATTGTTATTTAATTTGTTACATTATAAATCTATAACCAATTTATAAGTGGATACCAATGTTTAGAAATAAATGTCTTCGGTAGCCTTGCTTATATCAAAGAAATATGTGTAATGTGAAATAAAACTATAATTCTCAAATCTAACATAAATATATTCATTTTGTAATCATGACTTTTAGTATAGCTCATGTAAACATAAGATCATTGTTGGCGCTGCATTGAAACGTCAGATTTAATTTGTTTGACTTGTGACAATATCATGGGTAAAAGAGACGAACAAAGAAAGCTTAAGCTTTGCATTTTAAGTAAAATTAATGAAAATAAAGAGATGCTGTTTGGACAGTTTAGTGACAAGCTCACTAAACAAGACAAAGCTGAAACATGGAAAGTAATGAACAACTGCGCCTTATCTTTAGGTGTAGTGCCTTCAAATAAGGATTGGTCATATGTTAGAGATGTTTGGTGGTCAAACGCAAGAAAATCAGCTACAGTAAGTTAAAATCTAATGAATAGTAATACCTTAGAGTAATACCTTTCCAATATAGTGCTTTTATGAAAAAATTGACAACTATAGAAAAACAGGTACAGGGGGCGGAAAAGATTTCAGACTCAATGAGGTCGATGAACAAATATCCTTTATCTAATAGACGTGTCTGTCTGGGACGCTGTTTTATCCGGGACGCTGTTTCAGCAGCCAAACCGTAAGAGACACGTGACACTTCCGGTTTTCGAGAAATCACAAAAAGACCGTTTTTCAAATAGAACGCGTATTAAATAAAAACTGTTTCGGCCGCCAAACGTAGCTGCGACCCTCTGCGCCTTAAATCCTCGATCGGTTAGGCAACCACTTTGACACCTTCCAGGTCTGGGTGGTTGCCTAACCGATCGAGGTTTGAAGGCGCGTTAAATGAGACATTTGTCTCACTGGACTGCTAGTCCTTTATCTAATAGACTTGTCTGTCCGTCCGTCCGGGACGCTGTTTCAGCAGCCAAACCGTAAGAGATAGAGAAAAAAGTTATGAAAGTTATATGTTTGGAATGGTCATGTCAGCTCAGGAACCGAATTTCAGTCACGTGACACTTCCGGTTTTCGAGAAATCGCAAAAAGACCGTTTTTCAAATAGAACGCGTATTAAATAAAAATGTTTCAGCAGCCAAACGGAGCTGCGACCCTCTGCAGCTTAAAACGTCGATCGGTTAGGCAACCACTTTGACACCTTCCAGGTCTGGGTACAGTTTTTATTTAATACGCGTTCTATTTGAAAAACGGTCTTTTTTGTTTTTTTAAATGAGACATTTGTCTCACTGGATTGCTTGTTAAACATAATAGGGAAAGATTCACCAGCAGTTTCTGGATTGGGGGTTACAGAAACTTGTGATGTTATCGAAAGTATAGAAGATGAACCAATATCCATAAATAATACAGCAGAAGCTGCAGAAGTGGAAACTGAAGATAATCTGCAAGTCCCACAGACAACTGCAACTGCAACAAATTCTGTAGGAGGTATACATTAAAAACAGAACAATCAAAAAGTCTCAGTGGAGCTTGGTGATGAAAAGCGTAAATTACAAATAGAACTACTGATAATTCAGATTTACAAAAGTAAATTAGAAACTCGAAAATTAGAGATTTCTATGGGGTTACCTAAAAGTCTATATACTAATGACATAGACTCAGAAGTTGTGTTAAATAATTTGAACAATGTTAATGATATCGATAAATAAAGATTTTTGTAATTGTTCTTTCTTGAAAATTAAATATTCATTAAATTTATAATTTGTCTTTGTCTCAAGCGCGCTATTGGCATGTGAGGTTCATTTTCTTCAGGTATGTGTTCTTCGTTGAAGAGTTCTTCTTGTTTTACAAGTGGCTGATCTTCATCTAAATCTGGATCTCTGGCGTAATTGCAAAGTACAGTGCAGCATTTCACAATATTGGCTGCGTAAACTGGCTGAACTCGAAGGTGGTTAAGGAAGGGAAATTTGTCCTTCAAAATACCCAAAGCTCCCTCTCGCTGATTATATCGTTGTTCAGCAATATTATCGGGATCACGATGTAGCGGTGTCATTAACCACTCTTTTAGTGGATATGCAGAATCACCTACTAGAACTGCATTAGGAAATATATTTTGTTGCTCCATGCTTCTATAAAGGGTGCTATTACGAAGAATGTGTGCGTCATGAACGCTACCTGGCCAGTTAGCACTAACATAATAAAACAATTTTGTAGCACCACACACAAACATGCAGTCTATAGAATGTTCGCCCCAGCGATCAACAAATGCAGCTTCGTTCTCAGTGGGGAATCAATGGGTACAAGTGAACCATCTATTACTCCGCATACATGAGGAAAGTTAGCAATTCTATAGAACCTTTGTATTTCATCTGCAATATTATGTGGCCATAAAACTACCCGATGAAATAATATGCCATTTACAGCCGACACAACGGCTCTTACAGACCGACAGAGGTCTTATTCACCCCGTGTGTGTCGGATATAGTATGATACTGGCTTCCACTTCCTAACCAGTGTAAAGCAATGCATATATGTTGCTTAGGAGTCAGGGCACCACTTTTACTAGTTGCGTGTTGAAGTGCTGGGCCTATTTCTTCAATAAGGCTTTCTAGTTTTTCAGGATGCATTCTAAACCTCTCCAAACATTCGGATCTCGTCTCAAAATTAAAGTTAATACGCGGTCGAAATAATTTTCTTCTACGATAAACTAACTGGACTTCTTCATCTTCACTAGATGAATCAAACAATAAATTATCCATGATATTACTCCAATGTAACACTATAGACTTTAGAGTGATTTATAAATAAACGTAACAACTCAGTTTACTAGTTATTTTACATTCACATTTTACAACGAAAACTTGATTTGTAAAATTTTCGATAGTAGACATGTCATAAACCTACTAACTAGTTTAAACTGTTACTATTGTGCACTATGTACTGGTAATTTTCATTAAAATATACTAATATTTAAAATTTTAGAAGTTGTAAATAATAAAAATGTAAAATTGCATTGTGAAACACTAATTACAAGACTAGTATTATTAACTTGTAAATAATTGTGCAACAGGACCTAGGACGATGATAATACTCATACACAATGTGATGACAATACCATCGCAGTTACTCCCTCCTCATCCAAGGGACCAACAACACGAAAAAGGGCTCGACATCTCTATGTAGAAGATTCTTCAATTTCTTCGTCCACTGATTCCGAAGCCGAAAATTACGAAGGGGAAGACGAAGAGGTGCAAATGTCATCGGCGTCTGTTTCTTCTGATGAAGATGGAACTATTTAATCTAACTTATTTATCTTTATAAAATGTGATAGGGTAAAGTGAACATATTTTGTTGTACTCTCATACTTTTTAGTTGTAGTATTGCAGTAAAAATGTAAATATTATAGTTTATTTTTGCTAGGTGTATAGTGTATTATACAAATAGACGTGTGTCATAACACTCATAACTATCATATTTAGAAGTCTGGAAAAACTTATATTTTTTCTTTCCTACCAACTTTGACTTTTTAAATGGATCGCCCTGTATATTTCGTTTTTCAGAATCTATCAAAAAACATATACTAGTCTCGCCAAATTTTAATTTTTTTAAACAGAAAAATATTTTTTTCAACTTTTATTTTTTACGATAGAAAGCTGTGAGTTGAAAAAATATGTTCTAATAGGCTCTAGCAACTAATAATAATAGTTATTTTATCAATGAAGTCAATAACAAACCCTTAATAAAAGAACAAAATTTACTAAACAAGTTTTTTTAAGAAAAATTCACTTTTTTTAAATAGTACCTACATCTTGCCATTAAACAGAAAATTTAATTACTAATCTAACGATATGCATCAGAACATGAAATACGTCGTCGAATACAAATGTCTCGTATTGCCATATCCGAGTTATCGAAATTGTGGAAAGACCGAAATATAACGACCTCGACGAAAGTGTTGGTGGTGCGAACTAGATTTTTCGATATTCGTTTATGCTGCCGAGACATGGGTTGTTAAATCAGCGGACAGGCGACGCATCGACGTTTTCGAGACGTGGTGTTGGCGGCGTATGTTACGAAGTTCCTGGAAGGAACACCGAACCAACGATTCCATTCTAAACGAGTTAAACATCCGTACCCGTTTATCCAGCATGGTATACAGCCGGACTCTTAAGTTTTTTGGACATATAGTACGACGAAGTCCGAGTAATTTAGGGAGACTAATCATTCAAGGTAAAGTTGAAGGTAAACGACCTAGAACACGCTCTCAAATCCGCTAGTTAGACCAAATCAAAACTTTAACTGGCACATCTTTAACTACTGCTACCAGATTAGCCGAATATAGAAACCAGTAGAGAGATGTTGTCAACACATGTGTTCGACCGCCGTAGAGCATGCGGTTTTATTATTTTTTACATTATTATATCCTTTTGATCACTACTCCCCTGTAAGAGGATGGATGAAGAAGAAGATGCACCATGCACTACTTTATCTTTATCTAAAATTGAAGAATAATTTTTTTTAATGTTTCTGTATAATACCTAAGAAAATTCGGCAACACTGTTGTATGTAATTAGAGGTAGCTTGTGAAAAACAATATATATAGTTAGTGTTATTTCCGGTTCCGGAAGTCGGCCATTTTGATTATACTTGTATGCCAATCCGAAATTATGTCTAGTATCCTTGTATTAAATTTCATCCAAATTCATAAGTAACGGAGATAGAGTCATGGCCCTGGTCTCATTGTCAGACGTGAATTTAGTAACCAGATTTTTGTGATGACATTTTGTTAAAATTCCAAGTCGACGGCGCCGGCGTTGCCAAGCTTTGGCGTGGTATCCATGGGTGACACATACACAAACAAAATTAATTTTTCAATTTCGACAATTAACAACCGTGTTTAGTTTTGTGGCGTACTTACAAGAAAGACGCAAGAGTGCAATATAAAATTGAAATAGTTCATAATAGCGATGAAGAATCTGATTACATGGATTTTACGCCACCTGATCTTTTGGAAGAGGAAACTTTGCAACGATGAATTTACTGCCTGATAAATCTAATCAAAAATATTGGAATGAATACACGTTATTTAAAATATGATATTCATATCTCCCTTAATGCATAAATATTTATTAGACGCGCTAATAAATACAAAAAGGCGTTCAATTTTCTGGGTCTAATCGATTTTTCATTAAAAACACTTACTTTCTATGGCACACTGGGTATGTATGGATAAGATATTAGTGAATTTTTAAAAATTCTAATTATCTACTAAACCGTCAATATTTTTTGTATAGGACGTGTGGAATGTAGAAGATATTCAATGAAACGCTAACGACGAGTAAGCAGTAAAAAATGTAAGTTACGGCCTTTCAAAATTTCGAAAAGTTACGTGTCAAAGCAAAGTAATCCAACAACACAGATAGTCTATCTCATCGCCGAATGATACTCCAAAAAGTTGTTTGGGTATAGGCGTATTCCAAAAATCAAGTGCCCTGTGATTTTCTGAATAAGTGTCTCTAAGCATAAATTTCTAGAGAACCAATAGAATATCGCCAGAACGGCGAAAGAAAATTTCAAAATTTGAATTTGTAACTCTTAAAAAGGAAAAATTCAAACATATAAAATCAGACAGTGGGGGGGGGGGCATTTCAAACAATCAAGTTGAATGCGGCTCTGTTAAAATGGTGTACCCTGTGTAGTACAAAATTATTTTACAAACTGAACGCTGACACTGTGGCTATACAACAGTTCATTTCGAAATCTTAAACGACGTAAGCGCAGTCGAGCTTTCCAGTACTATTGACTCACCCTGTGTGTTGGAAACCTGCAACTTTCTTATCATTAAAGAAATGTCCTCCAGCATGGTTGTTAGCACGTTTACTTTAGCATGCAATCGCTTGTCAGTGGGTCAATTGTATTTCTTGAGACCAATTTATTGCCGATTTAGTAAAATTTCGTAATTTTACGGGCGAAAGCGCCTAGCGTGTTTGCAACACCCATGTCGAATTTAGCCGAGAGGCATATTTCTGCTTAAATACAGTTTTCTATATCATCTGCAATTATTTCCGCCGAGGGCATTACTTGTCGCTAGATGGCGAGACAGTTGAGCGTCACTTTCGCTTTTTCGAAATATGTCGCCAAGGTGAAGACTGTTGAATTGGCCGATACGAAATCTCGAATCATCGAACACTGTGAACATGGCTGGAATCAATTAAGGCATTGAAGAAACTCACCGTTGCATTAGGCGGATATAGCAGAAGCGATTTGGCCACGTTTAAGGCCCTAAAGCATGTAATTCTGAAAGCACATTTTTCGTGTACCATAGGCAGATTACTTTCTGCCTTCAAGTTCGGGCTGAACCTGGGGTCCCGGAAAGTTTACCGAAAACACTTTACCTTTGTATGTGAAATATTGAAACATATTTAAAAAGTTGAATAATTAATTTTCAGCTAAAGTTACAAAAATTAAGGGTTTTCTGGCCTTGAGATTGTTCAGTTAGCTAAAAATAACACAAACTAAAAAAATATCATTAAAATCTTACTTCATTTCCGAAAAATTGCACTTTTTGGATTTTGACAATTTCGTAAAACTCCATTTTCTAAACAAGTAAAAATCAGTCGGTGTATATGATAGGGGCTAAAGAGGTTTTTGGATAAGCACAAATTATCGACGTAAAAAGTTTTTTTGAAAAATCAAAAATAAATTGTTTTCCCATATTATGCCGACTTTTTGGCGGACACTGTATAGTAGACTGAAATATCCCTTACTTTATGATAGCGTATATTGCATTTGTATAGTGGGCTGCCGTATTTATTTTAATGTTTATTTAAATTTGATAATTTTAAATTTAAATTCCTTTTTGTTATACCTCAAGGAAATTATTAGGCTAGCTCTGTCATATTTTGTAATGAGATCAATTACTTTATTTTCCGCAGTCGAAAACAGACGTAAATTGTACAACCATTTTTTTAAATTTAAATAGATAGAATCGATAGAAGGCTGTGACGTGAAAAAATATGTTTTAATTGACTCTAGCAACTAATGATAATAGCTATTTTATCGATGAAGCCAATAACAAACCCTTAATAAAGGAACCAAATTTGCTAAACACTTTTTTAAAGAAAAAGTAACTTTTTTAAGTGGCACCTACTAAGGACCATCTTGCCATTAAACTGCAAATTTAATTACCAATCTAACGATATGCAGCATGCACTAGTTTATCTTTATCTAAACTACAAGAATTGATTAATTATTTTTTTAATATTTCTGTGTAATACCTAAGCAAATGCAACAACATTGTTGTATGTAATTTGGATAATAGGCTGCGAAAAACATAAAATATATGGGGTGATCAATTTAAAACATCAAAGTTAGTGTTATTTCTGGTGAAACCGGAAGTCGCCCATTTTGATTATACTTGTATGTTAATCCGAAATCATGTCTAGTATCCGTGTATCAAATTTCATCCAAATTCATTCATAAATAACGGAGATAGAGGCATGGCCCTGATCTCATTATCACCCAGTATATGATCTCGTAAAAATAACACAAAGGAATACATTGCCTTCTTTTAAGGGTGTGATCATCTAAAATAAAAAGCACTTGAAATAGTTGTAATTGTAAAATCAGTGTCACGCTCTATGTATATATAGGATTTTATAATTTCGGTCAAATTTCCTTTCGGTAAACATTCCTTTCGGTAAACTTTCCTTTCGGTAAAATTTCAATTCAGCAAAGTTTCCTTTCGGTAAACATTCCTTTCGGTAATCTTTCCATTCGGTCAACTTTCCGTCGGTAAACTTTCCGTCGGTAAACTTTCCGTCGGCAAACTTTCCGTCGGTAAAGTGTTTTCGGTAAACTTTCCTAATCCCTGAATCTGCCCCAAATACAGATTCTAGTATGTGGATGTTTCTATTGGCTCCGGTACCTTTCCTGTGGCCCCAAATGAGCCTGCTGTATTGCCAGTAATTCGCTGGGAGCTACCTCACCTTCACCGTGGTGCAGAATTTGGTTCGAACCTAACGGCTTTGCGGTTCGTTAATTAATTTAGTAATTCATATAGCGGCTACTTTGTGTTACGTATTATAAATGCTATCGAATTCTTAACGGCCTTGCCATTCGTTATTATATCTAGTAATTCATATACGGCTTCACCTATAAAGATAACGGCTTCACCGCTGATAATTACTTGTAATTCAGGTGTGTTAAACGAACAGTCAGTTTTAAGCTGAGTTAGTTCACTTATCATTAACGAAGCTCTACATGCTAATAAATTAGCTGAGCGAATGGTAAATATATGTACGTTTGTTCCATAACTATCGCTTCAATGATTAAGTTCGCTGGAGTAGGAGTCAGCAGGTTATTTAATATGCCACTACGACATGAGATATCTGAATGTGTAAGTTCACGCGCGATATTAATTTAATACATTATAGGTGGAACGCAGTACAGCTGTCGTTTACTCAGTATTGGGGTGTTACTAAAGTACTTGTTTTGGCCGACTTACAGTTGAAAGTGAATCAATTTGGAAATTAGCTTTACATGCCCTCAGCATAGCTGCGTTTTCGGATACATCCTGTTCAACTTTTGAATTGATTAACATTTACCTATGATATATTTATTATTGTGATAAGTAGTCTTGTTATTGTACGTTTTATGCCAGTAATTACAAATCAAGTTTATGTCCCCTGTTAATGATCCAGTATCTATGTTAAATATTATACTGTGGGTTTTCATTGTTTATGTTGTATTGTTACCTTGAGCGATTTTGTTGGTTTGTTGCTTAAATGAACGAGGGAACATGGGCTTGAAACCTCTTGGAGCCCCTATGAGTTAGATCGTTTAGTTTTTGAAGGTAAGTCACCCTGGTCCCTTCCTCTGAGCTAGTGCGAGTGCATGTTCCGATTTACTATCGGCAATTACAAATGTAACAAAATGGCGCCCGTGTCGTGAAGGCTTTTTTTTTGGAAAAATTTTCTAGTTAGGGATCCCGTAATTACTGGCAAATATTTAGTTAGTATTGTGTGATGTTACAATAGCCCCGTTAGGTTATTTATTGAGTAGATTACTGGTTACTGTTTGTACCTTAGCCCTTATTACTCCTTGTATCCTGTTCGTCTTGGCGAATTTGTTTATTTCGGGATATGTTTATAGGAGTCTTGGGGAAATTCGGTTTGGAATATTTTTTTGGAGCTAAGAGCTACCGATTGTTGAATATTTGTACGACGTGGAATTGTTGTGTCGTTGTTGCGAGATTTGTTTATGGCATTCTCCATCCATGCATATGATTATAGTATTTAGCGCTTGGGCCATTGTTTGAGATTTAGGGATTCGTATGGTAGGACTTTCTCCATCTGTACGAATATTTAGATGTTAGTTTGCTTGGTAGCATATTTGACATTCAGGCCATTTTTTTTGGTATATTGGATTTTGGCATTTAGGTATATTTAGGTACATTTAGGTGTAATTTGGGATTTTTGGTGAACCTTTGTTGGTGCATGCTATTGTTAAGGTATAAATAGTTAATCGATTAGTCGAAGTTTCTGGTATTAAATAGTTGTATTCATTGATTTCGGTCATGGATCCTCATCGTCTAGCTCGCGACGAGCTTATTTATGAAATAACGGTGAGGGGTTGTACCAGCTTGAAGGGAGAGACTGTTGCTACCACAGCTTGAAGGGAGAGACTGTTGCTACCATGAGAAAGAAATTAAAGGCATTTTTAGGCAAGGAACAGTTCGGGGAACTTCCAGTAGCACCGAATTTTGTGGCCGATGTTGCGAAAGAGATTGAGGTCTGCGAGAAGAAGACCACCGAGTTGGCAGACTTTGTTAGTACAATTAGGTCTCCAGAACAAAATCAATCCAAACTTCGACATTTATATGGACGTTTGAGTAGGTCGGTCGTTTCAGATAAGGAGACAGGCCTTGAGAAGTTGATCAACAAGGTAGTGGATCAGCTTAATTGCATTGAAGATAATTTAGACAAATTAGGTCAACCTGCAGGAGATCCTTTGGTTCCAGTGGGAGTGGGGAGTTCTGCCGCTTCTGTTAATGTTAGTCAGCCGCCTTCAAATAATTCTAATGCTAGCTGTAAGGTTGTACCAGTCCACAAGTGGGGTATTTTTTTCAGTGGGGATAATACTGGACTTGGCGTAAATGCTTTCATTGAGAGAGTTGAAGAGTTACGGGTCGCCCGAAGAGTCGCGCCAGCAGACTTGAAAAATGCCATCATCGACTTGCTGTGTGGTAGCGCATTGATCTGGTATCGTTCTGTTAGGGGTCAGATCAACTCGTGGGACGACTTTATTCGTTGTTTGCGGGAGGAATACTTGCCGTTCGACTATGAAGTCGAACTGTGGAATGACATTAGAGCACGCGTCCAGGGCCCTCAAGAAAAAGTTGGAAATTATTTCGCTTGTATGGTGAACTTGTTTTCTAGGCTATCTCACCCACCCTCAGAGCGGGAGAAATTGACGGTGCTTTGACGTAACATCGATCCGCTTTTCATTAAGGGGGTTGCCTTACAGGATTATCATAGCGTTTCAGAACTACTGCAGTTGTGCAAGAAGTTGGAGGCTACTAAAGATCTGGCAACTAGTTATCGAACTTCTACGGTCAATAAGGTTGATTTTTTGGAACCCGACTTAGCTTGTCCAGCTAATAGTAAAACTCCCAAGGCTCGTGTTGAATCTATTGATACTGTGGTCCCATCGAGGAAATGTTGGAATTGTCTGGAGACTGGTCACCATTTTACTAGGTGTTCTAAACCTCAAACCTCATGTGGTGCTACAGGTGTAGTGAAGAGTACTTGTCCGAAGTGTTCGGGAAACGAGGCTCGAGGTCGTCGGGTAGCCGGACGTCGATCTTAAGAGGGCAGTCGGCCAATTCATCGTGGAGTTCAAGTGCTGTTAATTTTTAGGGCCGGAGGGCCAAAGCTTTTAGTTCATTCTCTAATCGAAAAGGGGATCCTCGTCCTTACTTACAGGTTGAAGTTTATGGAATATCATTCGTGTCTGTTAGATTCCGGGGGTAGTCGAACTGTGATTGGAGAAGCAGGTTGGAAGAAATTACAGGACATCGGACTTACATTAGAGAGCAGTTACTCTTCTGTTACGGTAGCTGATTGTCGATCTTGTACTGCGCTGGGAGAAATTTATGTACCCTTTAGGTTGAAAGATAAGGTCAAGGTTATTAAGGCCGTGGTAATTCAAGACGTCGCCGAAGACATCATCTTAGGCAGCGATTTTTGGAAGGGAATGGACCTGGTTCCGCACTTTAGAAAGAATACCTGGGATTTTGGTAATAAGGCTGTTGTCAACGCCATCCGTATGAAGGAGGAGCTAACCAGCGGGGAGGCTCAAACCTTAGATGACTTGGTTGCACATTTTTTCCAGCAGATGAAGCCAGGCTTAGGTTGTGCCAAAGGGGTTAAGCATGTTATCGACACGGGAGATGCGCTTCCTATTAAACAGCGTTACTACCCGGTGTCGCCGTATATTCAGATAAAGATTGACCAGGAAATTGACACCATGTTAGAGTTGGGAATCATTGATTGTGTCGAGACGATCAGTCCTTCATTCTTCGCCTTCTTTCCTTCCGACTTTACCTATCCCTTTTCCTTTTCGTTCAGAGTATACGGTCTTTGTTATGAATGTGGAGGGCCCATGAGTTGCTTTCCTGTTTTCTGACTTTCTCTGTGATCTGGTATGTTTGTGACTTGAGCGTGAATGGAGTCTTCGGAATGCATGAGCTAAAGGTTGTAAGGACCTTTGTCCCCTCCGTACGCGGTGTGGGAGGGACCCTCAACCAGTATGATTGGTGAGGAGAATAAATGTGGCTCTGCCTGTCGCTGCACTGATCTTCAGATCCTCTTTTCCCGGGGTTACCTTCTCCTCATGATCGTCAAAAGAAGAACCCTGATCGTTCTCCTAATTTATCTTTGTAGTCCTATTTCGGTCTAGCAGTACCATACCTGCCGGGGTATTTTCCACCTCGGTTTTTTTTCTGGAAGTATTCAAGGGGGCGGGTACCTGGTGTGGTCATGGGATGATGTTTGGGGGGTCTCGGGTCTGGGATTGCTCCGCGATGGGTCGTCACGGGTCTACTCACCGGCGTAGCACTTTCCACCTAGCAGCAACGAGTAGACTCGATCCCTGTCATGTGAGTCGTTCTGGCTTCGGCATCCTCTTGGTGTCACCTCTGTCAACATCGATAGTTGTTTTGGGGTGCGGGTTTTCGTGATTTCTATTGTTGTAGTTTGGATGTTTGAGGGTCAAATCTCTTTAAGAAATGCGGAGTTGAGACCAATTTATTGCCGATTTAGTAAAATTCCGTATTTTCACGGGCGAAAGCGTCTAGCATGTTTGCAACACCCAGATCGAATTTAGCCGAGAGGCATATTTCTGCTTAAATACAGTTTTCTATATCATCTGCAATTATTTCCGCCGAGGGCATTGCTTGTCGCTAGATGGCGAGACAATTGAGCGTCACTTCCGCTTTTTCGAAATATGTCGCAAATGTGAAGACTGTTGAATTGGCCGATACGAAATCTCGAATCATCGAACACTGTGAACATGGCTGGAATCAATTAAGGCATTGAAGAAACTCACCGTTGCATGTAATTCTGAAAGCACATTTTTCGTGTACCATAGGCAGATTACTTTCTGCCTTCAAGTACGGGCTGAACCTGCCCCAAATAGAGAGATTCTAGTATGTGGATGTTTCTATTGGCTCCGGTACCTTTCCTGTGGCCCCAAATGAGCCTGCTGTGTTTCCAGTAATTCGCTGGGAGCTACCTCACCTTCACCGTGGTGCAGAATTTGGTTCGAACCCAACGGCCTTACGATTCGTTATTTAATTTAGTAATTCATATAACGGCTATTTGTGTTACGATTTATAAATGCTATCGAATTATTAACGGCCTTGCCGTTCGTTATTTAATCTACAGCTATACAGCTTCACCTATAAAGATAACGGCTTCACCGCTGATAATTACTTGTAATTCAGGTGTGTTACACGAACCGTCAGTTTTAAGCTGAGTTAGTTCACTTATCATTAACGAAGCTCTACATGCTAATAAATTAGCTGAGCGAATGGTAAATATATGTACGTTTGTTCCATAACTAACGCTTTAATGATTAAGTTCGCTGGAGTAGGATCCAGCAGGTTATTTAATATGCCACTACGACATGCAGATATCTGAATGTGTAAGTTCACGCGCTATATTAATTTAATACATTATAGGTGGAACTCAGTACAGCTGTCGTTTACTCAGTATTCGGGTTGTTACTAAAGTACTTGTTTTGGACGACTTACAGTTGAAAGTGAATCAATTTAGAAATTAGCTTTACATGCCCTCAGCATAGCTGCGTTTTCGGATACATCCTGTTCAACTTTTGAATTGATTAACATTGTGATATTTACCTATGATATATTTATTATTGTGATAGTCTTGTTATTGTACGTTTTATGCCAGTAATTACAAATCAAGTTTATGCCCCCTATTAATGATCCAGTACCTAATAATAATTTATCCCCGTCTACTCAAAAAACTGCACTGACAGCCCATGCCAATAATTCACTACATAAATTCAAATTTAATACACCTAAGATCTTACATAAAGAGAGTAATTTAAAAAGACGTCTATGCTTGGAAATGATCGAAATACAAAAAATCCCCAATGCTATAAATTATAGAACTGATATTGATAACCTCAGTTCTATATATCATAATTTGTTTAAATAACATTTTGTCTTAATCAAATTTAATATTTTTTTCTATAGCACATGTTAAAGTGTGCTTTTATCAACTCAAAACAAAAGGTCAAGTTTTACTTTAACAGCAAGGGTAGATAAAGTAGCACTTTAATATTAAGAATAGATAAAGTAATTTAATTTTCTAACTTTTGTTTAAATTAAATATGACAGCTTCGTATTATCGTAGCAACCCAATGTAGCTACTGACATTTTGAAATGTGATTGACTGTCATTATTTTCTTTTGAAATTGTTAAAGTTCTTGCTATAGAAAAAAATATTGTATTATACACGACGATAAAGTTATTTCTATCCACTCTTGAATCATTAACGTCTCGACTTCGTCTCGACGTTAAACGATTCACTCGTGGATAAAATTTAACTTTATCGTCTTGTATAATAAATTACTATTACATTCATATTCATTGTTATTAAATTTAAAACTAACTGTTCAAGTAAATCAAATTTTAACTTAATACGTCTCTGCTCATGTCACCCGTATTTTCCGAATTTTCTACCTTTGCGCATGTATTGATAACGTAAATATGTGAACAACCTTGCAAGCTTCCTTTACCTGTATTAATTTGAACTCTGCCTTCGTAAGAGCTTGTTTTCTGTTTCTTTTATTAATAAAACCTTAATATGGATTGCACTGAATAATGACGGTCTTTTATTAATTAAGTTTTTAACCTACACACTTTGAAAAATGTCGTGAAAGAATTAAATTAATCATGTAAGTACACATACTTGAGGAAAAAATGTCTTATTCGCTAATCCTATTGTTTTTATTTCAGAATGTATTAAATATCTAATGTGTAACAATCCATAATATTACTGATGAAGCCATCAAAAATGGAGAAACGTCTATTTGTTTAAAATTTCATATCAAACTTTAATTAAACTATATTTCACGACAATATGTCGTTTGTTTGACTAATTTTCTCCTAAATTTATTCATCCAATTTAATTTTGACCTTCATTCAAAACCAATTGAATTTTTGAATTCCAGAATGGATTGGGAATTTGCACTAGCGCAAAAAATTCAAAGCTGTCGACAATTTGCACTAGTGTAAAACTATCCATGTCATGCATATGTGATTAGCTACAATGTTTAAATTCTAGCTCTCTGATTGGTCAACAGGTTTGAGGGAAATAGTCGTTTGAATCAAAGTTAAGGCAATAATTTAGAGCGGTACACCCCAATATTGAGTTTCGCCATTAAGTTGCTAAAGGTGGGAGCAGATATAAGAACTAGTTATTGGTGAAAGGGGTTGTCATAGTAACAGCAAAAACGCTTTTTTCTCTTACGAGATTGCAAGTGTGGTTTCGGTGCTCATTTATAGTCATAATGGAAGTTCGTCAAGTTCCTGGCTATAGAAAAAGTTCGACATATTTTACGTGAGATACTTACCACGGTTATTTCTACCGCAAAAAGCTACTAAACCCAATGGAACCATTTATTTCACGTGTTTAGAAAAAGACTGTCCATTGAGAGCCGTATGTAATTCTGTGCAATTTGAAAAGCTCGGGAAAAACCATCAGCACCCTCCTGACTTTTTCAAATGAGAGGCACTGTTACTTAAGAATGAACTAAATGTGAACAATTTCACATAAGCAAACATTTTTAAATTATTAAAATCAAAGTTCATTAAATTAAAAGTTCATGTGTTAAAAATAAGTATTTTATAAATTTTTCCATCCACTTATCAATAATAAAACTTGTATGCAATTTTTATTTTTAGGCACTATGAAGCAAAATTCGGTATTGGGAATGAAAATTTTAATAAAAAATAATTCTATGGCACTGAAAGCCGTGAAATATTTATTGTCACTGCCCTTCTTCCAGCAGCTAATTTTGAGGAGGCAATTGTTTTTACAAAGAGGTTCTTGATGAAGAATAACCTTAGAAATGACTGATACACTTCCCATGTAAATGTATGTTATTTTATATTAGTATTTAGAAATGCGACGAAGTTTCTGTTTTGATTCGTCCAAAACGAAGCTTATACGCCCATCTATGCTATTATTCTAACGTTTTTCAATAAGCGTTCCATATTTATAAGCAAAAAAGCAATTATACATTGTCAAACATCTTATTAGGAAATTCTATTTATGGAATCATTGTTTGACTGATGTTTGCCTGCTTCATAGTCATACTTTCTCTTTTTTCTATAGCTGCAAGTGTTTTAGGGAAAATATGCGAGATCAATTTTGATTATTTCTATTATGCTTCATTTTAGAACGCCTAGAATGACATTTTAAAAATTTTAAGTGATATGAAACACCGTATTATCTATAACATTTATTAATCCACATTTTTCTTTCCTTTTTAGTTATGACGAAAAACAATGGTTAAGAGGAGTCGGTGGGAATTCCGTTAGCGTCTTTAATTGCAAAATATGTACCAATAATGACGCGGAATAGTTCCATACTTTTGTGTAATATTAAAAAAATAAACTATAGTAATATGTTACTATTTATTTAAGCATATTGCATAAACTACTTTAAAATTTGCAGAGAGCTTACGCAATATTATGTGCTAACACGCTGAGGAAAGGACGAGCCCTCACAGACAAGCGAAGATACCGGCTGAACGACGCGCGCATCCAAAATGCAACCATCCAATTTATGGAAAATAAGGATGTTCCCAGTTTCCTGAATAGGGTGTCATATGCTTCCGATGGCATAAACCACAGAGCTCTTGCAACAGATGACGAAGAACTGGACGTTGACCAGGAGCAACTACTAGCACCTCCTCCTGAATATGAAATAAATGGTAAGCTCGTTCTCATGATTTTTTTAAATTTCAAAAAGACTTGTATTTTTGTTGGTTCATAAAAAAAATGGGAAATAGTTAATCACATGCATGCATATCTAAAACCTTGGGTCTCCATTACATCCGGTGTATCTACTAACAATACCATTCGTATTGACCTTTTGAGTCTGGCACCTTTATATTATTGGTAGTTTCTAATGATTTTTTTTATTCAGACACCCCTGTATTATTGGTAACTTATAATATTATCAGTACGACAACAGCTTATTGTTGCAAATAGTTCCCATTCATTTGTGCATATCAAATGAACGCAAATCCAAGTAATTAACAAAACAATTTTGTAGGTGCAGATGTGGAGTTACAGATTGATGAAGGGGAAATTGAGGAATTTCCTGACAATTTTCAGGAAGCTGACAGAACGTCACGAATTGATGATGCGCTGTGCAGCATCTGTAAGGTAACGCCTCCCACCACTCTTTTAATTCCGTGTGGACATTTTGGATCTGCGATGTGTGCAGCGAAGACATCCAGGACCGTATCAGACGGGATGAAAGGCCTGATGAAGACACTGGTGTACATGTAAATTATAAGTTATGTCCAGTTGACAGAGTCAAATTTAAGAATTTGTACGTGTAATCACAACTGAAACTATTAAGTGTGCTAGAGCAGCCAATAAGGCAATATTGCGTCATACACAATACGTCTAACTTAGTTATATGTACAAATAATATAATTTGTCAGAAAACAAATAAAATTATAAATTTTTTAAATTATTTTTAGTGTATCTAGAATTATAAGGTAGATGTCCTAATAGGTGGTAGTGTCCCAGTGCATGATAAGAATTTAATATAAACTTTTAAATAAAGTAAATGAAGCACCTAAAATGTTATTCCCAGAGCCAGTGTATATAGGTACCGCCATCCGTTGATCCGTGAAAATTCCGCCATGTTTACTCAGCAATAACTGATTGAATTAGCAATCCTAAATTTTACTTGAAATTGGCAAGACTGTCAAATTCGAGGTTAGCAGGTTATGTTTTGCATCAGTCTATGTAAAAACTGACGGAAACCTAACCTGCTAACCTCAAATTTGACATAGACTTACAGTTTTGCCAATTTTAAGTAAAGTTTTGGATTGCCAACTTATCAGTTATTGCTGATCACCCGTCCTTGTCATCCATTGCGATTTGTTGAAATGCCATGTTTTTGTGCAGCAAATTGCAGCAAACGCTCCGAAAATGGTGTAATACTATTTTTACTAACTCAAGGGATTAAAAACAAGGAAGGAAGGAGGCAATGCATATGAAATATTTCTAGAGAAGATTTTCCAGAACAAGGTTACGGTTGTTAGGGTACTTTTTAATCAGTTTTTTTGCTGTGGTTTTGAATGTACAGAAAGTAAAGCTCACTTTAAATATCGTTATTGAAAGTATAATCTATTCACTATAGTCCCGGATTGTCAAAAATGACGTTTTATGGCAGCACTGTTGAATTTCTATTGTTTTTTTTTTGTTACTACTAGGTTGGACAACGCAAAAGCGTAATTTTTAAAGTTTGCGTTATTATTACCCGGCAACTTTTATTTATTTTTGCTTAAGTTAGTTCCAAATAAAACTATGTTGATTTAACCGTAACCTATAATTTATAGTTTTGACATTAGTAATTTAATTAATTGTTTCTAGTTACCCATAGCTTGACTTAAAAGTATAAACCATGATATAAAGAATTGTTTTTAATTGGATTTTGACATTGACAATCCGCGACTATACTGAATAGGGTTTACTAAACACTGCAACAGTATTAAAGTACGTTTTTTTCCTATAAAATTTTCAAGGTCAAGTTAAAATTGGCAAAACTGCTTTTTTTTTAATTATTAGAAAATTTATTTTCGTCAGGTTTTTCTGTAAACGACTTCTGTCATTTTGACATTTAAAATTAAATTGTCAGCTTTTATTTTTTGAAAATGAATATGCGTAAAAAACAAAATATTTTAAAAGTAAATGTAAAAAAAGCAATTCTGAGGTGTGCAGAGGAATTGTTGGATCTGCAGCCTAACATGCCAGAATAAGAAGTTTACGAAAGATTACCTAAAAACAAAACTCCTTTAATGTCAGATTTTAAATTTCCCACTAATTTTTAGTTCTAAAAAATGACTAAAACAAATTCTACGTACATATTTTTTTAAAAGAATCCAAGTAATGCCAACATAAACCCTAAATTCTTTGACCTTCAAAATTTTCATAGGAAAAAAACGTACTTTACTATAGTATGTCGCCACTTCGAAAAAACTAAAACTACGTCACTACATCAGACCACAGTAATTTTCTTTTAAGTGTCAAATGAACTAATTTAGAAATGTCAGATGATTTTTCTAGGTTAGGTCTTGCGTTTTAAGCATAAAAGGCTACAAAAAATTTATTTCGGACAAATATTGATCATTAGCATTGATACTCGGGTGATAAAATAATATTGCGCTCCCTCTTCTAGATATATATTTTAAAACATTATATTTTCTTTCCAAATATAATTCGTAGTATGCCTAATAATCTATATTTTTTTAAGAATATCATTTCGTTATAATCCCAATGCATGAAAATACAACGCGTCCTTTCATCAAAAAATCATCGATAATAGGCATACTACTTATTATATTACCGCTGAAAATACTCATGTTACACTTCAAAAAGGTCTTCGATCGCCTGGAATTAACGTTTGGGCTGCTATTTGGTCTGCAAGAACGATTGGTCCCTTTTTTCTGCAATAAAATATTACCGGCGATGTTTATCTTAATATGCTTCACGAAAGAATAATGCCGTCTATTTTAGAACACTCCTCCAGATATAATTTTCCAACAAGACGGCGCCCCACCTCATTACGCTATAGCAGTCCGACAATTTTTAGATGAACACTTCCATCAATCTTAGATTGGGCGAATGGGGCCGATTGAGTGGCCTGCAAGATCATGTGACTGAACACTCATGGACTTCAGTGTATGGGGAATTGTTCGAGATTTGGTTTATGCCGACAACACATTGAGACCTTGAAGGTCTTAATTGAAGCAACATTCGAATCTTTCCCTCCTGAAATTTGTAGAAACTCACAAAAACAACTGATATCGCACATAATATGAATAGACATGTACCCCAAACCTACATACCAGGCCAATACCATTTGTACTACAATAATGAGTCGTCATCTACTGCTACTTCAGCCCATTCTCCATGGCCTTCTCCAACATCATCATCAAATTCAGATGTCCCGGGTCCCGGGTGGTGTAACTTGAACAACCGTCCACGTTCGATCAGTAGAGTTAAACAACGCTCTTTCTGGTCAGAACTTGGATGGGAGCTCCACGGCTGCTTCTACCTGCGCCTCGTGGTACTGCTACCATGGAAATAGTTGGTCCCGGATGTCATAATAACACCATGTGCGTCGTTAGTGGGGTTGGAAGTCCCAATAAATGTACAGCGACGCCTATAATTGGCCTAACGGCTGTTTGCTGAATACGAAATAAATAAATGATGCAGCCGTTTTAATTTGAAAACTTTATCATCATCTTTTTTATTATTATAAGTAAGTTTGTATTTTGCACTTTTCTGTTTGAAAATATATTTGACCTAAAATTATAAAAACATGATGTTTTACCTTCATATAATCTGCCTTCAATACATCAAATATCACAGCACATGTTTCTGGTATCAAATACCCCAGTGCCTGTGCAGAAATTCGTACTGAAAATTTTAACTCTTTATATGACCTTCCCGTAGCGAGAAAACGAAGGGTAGCCATTAAGCGTTCTTGAAGACTTATTGCTTTCCGCATTACAGTGTTTTGCTTTACGAGACGTTCTTCCACTAAATTTAATAAAAGGTCATAAGTTTCTATGTCCATTCTCAAATAGTTACGGAAATTATCTGGATCGTTGTCCCTTAGTTTTTTTATTAAGGGAAGATGGCTTAGTTCTTCTTTTCTAAGCAAAATGAAACAATAAAGAAGCCGACCAGCGATTCATTAATAAAATGAAGCAATGGTAGTAAGGAAAAATCGCAGATCAACCCCCCTACAGTTTATACACCACGGCAGCTCTGAAAACTCTTTACTTACCGCGATGGCCGAGCTAACTCAATTTCGGCGGCCTTGGATCTTAGGTTCAAATCATCAGCTGTGTACCCTGGAATGTCTTCAAAAAAGGAAAGGAAATGGGCGCCAGAAATCAAAAGATTTCAAATAATAAGGAAATAAACTGCAAGTGACTAGCGTTTAATTTGTAAGTAATAAAACGTCTTGAAGTGTCAGTAATAAATAATCAGGATAATTAAAATACAAATAATGTGATAACAAAGTTGTGTACGTTAACTGAAGGTTGCGACACGCATAAAATCAAAAAACCCCTTTCGGGTTATTCTAATAACTGTGAATTCAAATTATTCATGGAATGCGCATACCTCATTCATTTAATAATTCCTTCTGTTTAGGCTATTTAAATAAAAAAGCGTGACTGTACCTTTTACAGAGGGCCAAGACACATCAAAATTGTAGCTTTAAATACTGAGCATAATTAAATATAGGCATAAGAATTTAAATGTAAAAACAAGAGCATGTATGAAATTGAACATTACATGTTAATCATTGCAAAAAGTATGAATTTAAATTCCAAATACTGACGGGTTTAAAATGCACAGATGTGAATTCCTGGTATTGAAGATAAGTTGATATTTAATCGTGGGGTAGCACTAACTAACCTCGAAACCTATGCTGGACGTGAACGGCTACACTCATTGTTGAAATCGCCGTGGATGCACCGGTGATTGCAGCGGAAGCACCCTCAAATGGTAGCAAATACCAGAACGCCAGCAAGTGTCGAAAATGCGATTAGGCTAACAACTTGGCGTCCGGGATAAACTCGTGGATGAAACTGTTAATAAAGAGCTAAGAAAAAATGTAATTACTATGGAGATAATAAGACAGAAAAGCGCCATCGTACCTGATCATTGTCAGCCCTAGGAAACACGCTGCTCATTAAATTAATTGAGCGCACGTAATTTGACTTAAACAATCAAACCTGAGCCGCGCCGGTGACGGCGGGCTCAAGCGAAGACAGCAAGTGCTCGGACGAAAATTTCGTTTCCAAAGGAAAGCTCGCATTACAATGGCCTGCGATAACAGATAGCACGGGTCAAAATTGCATCGCGCGAACGAAATGAACTCGATCCAGGTACAAAATAAGCTGCTTTGGAAAATTTAAGAATTCGAAATGCAAATAATTTATGATTCAAATAAAAATATACAGGTTAGGCCTGAAATAAATTGGTTAACTGGCGAAACAATTAAGCGGAGCCAAAAAATTGTTTCAAAATAATTTTTCACCCATCTAGAACGTCGCTTTCGTGTACTACTTGGTTCCATATTTAGGTAAATTAAAGCACAACACAGAGAAAGTTTCTTTTGCTTTTTAAACATTTTATGTATTCTGCACCAACTATGAACAGTATGATCTAAAAAAGGCTTAAACACGTTCAAATTCAACCGTGGACCGTTCGGGAAAGCAACAGACCATGCTTTCAGTTCGATCTGCAGATATATCTGCAGTTTTCGTCCACTAACATACAGTTTAGCCTGGACGGATCAACTCTACAGCTTGGCCCGTGAATTTTTGGAACTGTGCTTTAGTGGACCACCATGATTTGGTCCGTGGCGGTTTTAACCTACGGATTTATCTGTGGCAGTTCAAACCGGTAGATCGAACTTTGCGTGTGTGGTCAGCTATAATAGTACAGTATGACAAAATATCAAACAGAAGTGACGGTGAGCATGCTCAGAGACAAAAGCGCGGAGCAGGTAGGCCAAAGTGGCTGAAAGACTTTGTATAGTAGATTAGATTTGCTAACTTTAAGACCTGACGTAGTGGGCTAGACTAGAGTAGCTAATTGTAAGACCTTAGGTAGTAAACTAGATTGAGTAACTTGAAAAATGTACTAGACTAGTTTAGCTATCTTTAATATAAAAAGGGGATGTTCCGTTAGTCACTTAAAGGTCAGGCACTCACTACCTGGAACATGTGGTCCTTGGGCAGAGGGCCACGATAGCATAAGAACGTCAGTTTTGTAACCGACTGAGTACGACTGAAGATGCAGCAATAAAGCCTCCAGTTAAAATACACCGGTCTTTAATTCTTCTTCAGGTGCCATCTTCAAACGAAGGTCGGCTATGATCGTGGCAATCCTAACTCTATTAACTGCTGCTCTAAACAATTCGACGGAACTGCAACTGTACCACTCTCTGAGATTCTTCAACCAAGAGTATCGTCTCCGCCCTACGTTTCTCTTTCCGCAAATCTTGCCCTGCATGATTATATGGAGTAACGAGTACTTTTTTCCTCTTATGACATGTGCAAGGTATTTTAGTTTTCTTCTTTTTATGGTGTTAATAACTTCTACCTGTTTGCTCATACGATTGAGTACTTCTGCGTTGGTGACGCAATCCGTCCAGGGTATTTTTAATATGCGTCTATAAGTCCACATTTCGAAAGGCTCAACTCTTCTCTCATCTGTCTTTTTCATCGTCTTTAATTACGACCCGTTAACAGAACAAAGATGAAGTTTCTCATTTTTATGGCATTTGCATTGCCTATCTAGATAAGTGGATACAGCAATTTAAAGAACTTGACAGTTTTTCATGAATGGCCCTTGAATTTTGTCCGACATATACAAAAAACAATTCAGGAACTACAAAATATGAAGTAAATGACGTCTTAGCTTTTGGTCAGTTTTTGTGCTTAAAAAAACAACGTGTTAAAGAATTTAGGAACAGAAAAAGAAAATGAAAGCTATATAAATATGTGTGCAATTGACAGATGGGTACTTTTTCTAATTCCTGTAAAACTGAAGAACAATATTCAGAATATCAAAAAATTGCGGAATATTACTTTTGTATAGCGAGTCACAATGTAAATATTGAGAGTTAGTACAATAGAAATTTCGAGTTCCAACAAATATGTTTGATAGAAGAATCCAAAGAAAAGTACTGCTGCTGCTGTTAGAAACAGATGTAAACTGATGGTAGCGATAGTGTATAATATTAACATCCACCATTGTAAGATTAAGATGAATGTTTTTTCAGGGTTTCGTTTTGATGTTTTTATTTTCGTTTTTATGTTTCTATTTTCGTTTTTATGTTCCTATTTTCCTATCAAGTTTAAAAAATCAAGTAATGAATTGGCTTACAAAGCACCTCCCCCCGCTAAAAATTCATTAGCAAAAAATAAAAAAAGTTTAAACCATCTAGTAATGAATTACATGTTCCAGCAAGCAAGCCCGGGGGGGGGGGGGGGGGCCGGCGAGCGGTACCCTTTCATAAGCTTGTCCCAATTTTTTTTCAAATATGGCAACCCCAGCTGTATGACACCCTAATGTTCGACTGCCTGTTGTCGCTGGTCGGCCCTTTGTTACAGAAGGACAAGACGAGAAACCCCGTATCACCTGAGTATCGGCTAATGACTTTGCAGTAAGTGTACCTACTTTATAAAGTATGATATAACTAACAAATTACTTTTTATCAGTTATCTATCACAAGGGTGTTGATGCAGCAAATTTCATGATGTTACCGTCTAGGTAAAGGCACAACACACGTTGTCGTTAAAGAAACAGGCCACGTCTTATGGGATGTTTTATTGCCAATTGAATTAGCATGAACAACAACTCAAGAGTGGAACGACTTCTCAGAAGGTTTTCACCAGCACTAGAATCTACCAAACTGTATCGGATCAATTGATGGTAAGCACGCAACTATTCAGGCACCTGCCAATCAAGGTTCTGCTTACTTCAATTACAAGAAGGGTCACAGTTTGGTACTGATGGCAGCTTGCGATGCTTTTTATCGTTTTACGCTTGTGGACATAGGTGGTGCTGGTTACAATCACGACAGTGCGATATTTAAAAATAGCGAGTCTGGGAAGGCTTTGCTCACTAATGAACTTAACGTCCCAGGGCCCAAATCTCTTCCAGGTACAGCTATAAATACAGAGTATTTTATGACTGCAGATTCTGTTTTCCTCTGCATATGCGCATACTTGGACGATAAAAAATATCTTTAATTATCGTTTAAGTCGTGCAAGGAGAGTCATAGAAAATACTTTCGGCATTTTATCAGAAACATGGCGAATCCTTCTAAAACGGATAATTGCAAGCGTACTGTGGTTTTACACATTTTTTATACAATAACAAGAAACAGCCATTCCACTAGCAGACAGAAAATATGGTCCAACCAGCTCTGTCGACCAGGAGGACAATAACGAGGTTTTACACTAGGGTAACTGGAGGGACGTTGATGCTAATCCAGCATTAACATCAATTGCCCGTATAGGGTCGAATAACGCCAGTCGAGCTGTGCAACAGATCCGGGACCACTTGGCCGATTATTTTGTATTGAAAGTGGGTAGAACACATTGTAAAAGGTTGTCTTCCACAGAAATAATTTACATAATTTTTTATATAAAGTAGTAAATCAATGTAAATTCTCTTGTACATGAAAGTGTGAAAGATCTGTACAGGAAAAGATTCAACAACCAACTGGAAGGCGTTCAACCCTGAAGAACATTATGGGTATATAACAAAGTGTATTCATGTAGCAGCCAATGAGGCCTTAGGACGACAACAAAGTAGAGACAAACAACTTAAACCGTATTGGTGGGATGAAGAAATAGAAACAAAGATGGGGGAAAAAAGACGGAAGTATTTAAGATTTTTAAATACTAAAACAAACAACGCTAAATTAATATATAAAGAAGCGCAAGTTAGAGTGAGGTAATTGATTTGTCAGAAGAAAAATTAACAATGGGAGAAGAGCTGTCACAAATTAAACACATACATAGGACGAAAAGGCACAGAAAGTTGGAAAGTAATAAGTAGAATACGTAAAGAAAAAAAGAAAGATATAATAGCATCAATTTCACAACAACAATGGGTCGATTATTTTAGAACATTGCTAACAGCAAATAGACCGCAGTTTAAATTGGAAGGACACAGTTCAACATAACTACTTTAGGCTCACCAATAGGACTTACCTTGAAGGAGATGAAACAAATGTGTAATACTTTAGAGAATAGAAAGGCTGAAGGACTCGGAAACATACCAACGGAATTAATTAAATATGGCACAGATAAGTTATAACACTACCTAACTAAATTATTTCAACAATGCCTGAATGGAGTTCCAGGAGAGTGAAAAACTTCTTATATATCCACTATCCACAAGAAGGGTAGCAGAAATAATTATGATAACTACCGAGGTATTTCTGTTACTACTTCCATAAGTAGAATTTATGGAAAGGTTTTAAAGAACAAAATAGAAAATGAATACCACGATATGGAGGCCGAAGAGCAGGCGGGTTTTAGAGTTGGCAGATCAACACCAGGCCATTTATTCTATATCACTCGTTTAACTGAAAAAAAGTGGCGGTTAATCAAGAGGTACACTGCTGTATGTCGACCTGCAAAAACCATATGGCAGCATTCCACTTACTTGGCTTTGGGAAACTGTACAACACCAACATGCAAGTAATTCTGATAAAGGCAATCCAGAAAGGTCTTAGACAAGTATGATGCCTGTCACCAACGCTATTTAAGATATATCTCGAGCAAGAATTGAAAACCTGGAAAATAAAATGTAAAAATACGGGAATACCCCTAAGTAACAGCATACTACATGCTTTATTTTTTGCAGATGATCAGACAGTAATGGCACCAGATTATGACAATCTGCAATACATGACACGCAAACTTATAGAGGAGTATACAAAATGGTGATTAGAGATTAATATGAAGAAGACCAAATATATGTGTATTGGTGGACAAGTGGAGTGTCTCATTCTGGAAGACGGAAAAGTCATTAGACGATGTGACGAATACAAATATCTAGGGTTGAAAATTACTCAAGACGGCATATTGGATGCAGCAGTTCGTGAAAATGTATACAAGGAAGAAAAGCCATCAGCCTAATCAATGGTATACTGTGGGATCGCAGCGTTTCAAAAGTCAACAAAAAATTAATATATAATACAATCGTGAAGAACATAGTGTCATATAGCTGCGAAGTCTGGAAAATAAAGAACAGAATGCCAAAAACGTTGAATGCCACCGAAATGAAATTTTTGTAGAAGAGCTGCGGGAAAATCGGGAAGAGGCACGTTCACTAACGAGAAATAATGGGAATATCTCATACAATAGTGGACGACATAAGGACAAAGCAACTGAGATGGTATGGGCAAATGGGAATATTGAACGTATGAGCAAGGAAAGGCTACCAAAACACATATTAATATGGAAACCAGCTTGTAAAAGAAAACGCGGGAGACCTAGAAGTTGGCGTGAAGGAATAGATGAAGAGATCAAGAAGAGGGATACATGAAGATTTATAGCATGGCAGAGCACAATGGAGATTAGGTATCGGAAGACCTCGTAGATAAGATAAAATAATATAAATAAGGTAAATTAATGTCGATAAAGTAAATTAATGTAGATAAGCTAAATTAATGTAGATAAGGTAAATTACAGTAGATAAGACAAATTAATGTAAGTTATACATAAGTGTTCTCGCGGTCTGACTAAGCCTATGATTCAGAAGGACCAGCACAATCAAAGTGCAACTTTTATTTATTTTCGAAATTACAATATTTTTTATATCAAGAACCAATAACAAGTATTTTCTATCTAATAACAACGCTAACATAGCTACCAATATACAGAAGTACCCTTTTACAAATTTACAATTTCTTTTGCTCAGCGGGCACATTCGTCCGCCCTGCTAAAAGCCTTCCGGTGTATTTAGCTTAACCACAGGTCGTCTTAGAACTCCATTGTTAGTACGAACATCTGCTACTCTGGTTTGTCCATCTTCTCCAGGACATGTAGCTACTAGTTTCCGCCATTGGCCAATTGTTTCTCGGGAGGGTGCTGTCACAAATGACTACGATGTCTCCCATCTTGACCGCTGGATTTCTGTTCACCGTATGTAGTGCTTCACAGAATAAAGTATATAGAACTTCCTCCTTGGGTGAACGAGATCTCAAAGCCGTAGACAGTGTAGTCTTGACCGACCGCACTAATCGCTCCCAACTGCCTTCCATATGTGGTGATCCTGGAGAGATAAAATGCCAAGTTATACCCTTGGACGCCAAAGTCGAAGTCAGAAGGTCTTGATTCAAAGCCATAAACGCCTCTCTTAACTCTCTCGAAGCCACTCTAAAGTTAGTACCATTCTCATAGTAAATGTCAGCTAGAGGACCTCGTCTTGCAATCATTCTCCGCAAAGCAAGAATAGCTGAATCTGTAGTCAGCGACCCAGCTAACTCCAAACGTATTGCCCTTGTACTAAGGCAGGTGAAGAGGACTCCGTATTTCTTCTCTGTATGTCTTCCAATGGTCACGTCATAGGGTCCAAAATAATCAATTCCAACTTTCATAAATGGTCTCATTTGACGTGTGACTCAGGAATCTTCGGAATGATTCTTGAATTTTTACAAAATTGACAATTTGACCATGAACATCTAACTGCACTTCGAACATCCAAAATGTAGAACATTCGGTGATGTTCGTTCATTGAGTACTAACTCACATCCATGATGTCCAGCTCTGTTATACTATTCATGAATGAGAAGCACGGTCAAAGGGTGCTTCAGGTCCAAAATGATGTTTTTTTAGTAGAATTCTCCAAGTCAGGTGACAGTGCGATTCTACCTTCAATCTGACTAAACCATCATCATCAAAAACAGGAGAAAGTTGGCTTAACCTGCTGCCTTTTGGAATTGATTTCCCTCGTAACATCCGTTGAATTTCTTCTGAAAAGCTTTCGCTCTGAGCTGTCTTAAGACCGAGTAACTCTGCTTGTTTTAATTCAAGTACTGTGAGGGCCCTCGATTTCTAACTGGACTTCCCTCTTGTCTGAGTGATAAGTCGAAGGACTATGGCCATTACACGAATAAATCGATTCCATGAATAAAATTGATTCGGATCCAATAAGCCATCATTATGTGTTACGGTTAAACATATGACATCATCCATGAAGCCTACCAACTCCGTCTCTTCTTCAAATGGCATTTCAGGTTATTTTGGCCAAAATAAAGTATCTTTTTTCAAGAACTTTGGATCGTTAAACCATCTACTCTTGCGGCTCAAATCGTGATCTTTTGAGTCTCGAGTGGCGTCATCTGCCATGTTGAGTTCTGTTGGTAGCCATCTCCACTTGTCACCATTAGTGAGCTCTTGAATTTCTCCAAGATGATGGGAGACAAATGGCTTGAAACGTCGCGTATTATTTCATAACCAGTGCATAACTGTCATTGAGTCGGTTCAAAAGATTGTCTCTGTAATGTCTAACTCCAATGCTCCACTAGCGAGTTTTGACCCAAGAACTCCTGCTTAAAGTTCTACTCGAGAAATGGATAAGGTTTTTATAGCAGCTACTCTTGACTTGGCGGTGATAAATGCCACATCTACTTGTCCTCGTGCCAAGACTCAGGTAGACAACTGAACAAAATGCCTGCTGACTTTCATCATAGAAAGCATGAAGTTTAATGCCGTCAGCTATTGGGATCGACAGGGAGTAGCGTCTTGAAACTTTCACCTCAGTGATGACCTTCACATTTTGAAGCCAGTTGTTCCACTTATGCCACTCGTCTTCTTGGAGCTCATGATCCCATCCGATTCCAGCCTGCCAAATGTCCTGAACCAAAATCTTCGCTTTCACGATGAACGGCAAAAAGAAACCCAACAGATCGAAAAGTGACATAACTCGTCCGATTTAGGGTTCCAATTTAACCCAAGAGCTCTTTCAAAGTTATCTCCCTGTGGTAAGTTTAGTTCTTTTGTCGAATGGGCTCTAAGATCCCCAGAAATTGGGTCCATGACGTCTTGAAAGCTTGAAACAAATTTGGAAATGATGAATCCTGATCTTTTGTGAATTGTCCTCACCTCTTCAATCATCTTAACACCATTATCGGAATCAAGCCAGTCATCCATGTAGTGGTGGTCTATAATTGCTGCTACTGCTTTTAGGTAAGAATCCTTCAACTCCAAAGCGGTGATGTTCTTCACAAATTGAGCTGAAGAGGGAGAAGAGGTGGCATCAAAAAGCATTACCTTCATGACCATTACATCTGGTTCTTTGTTTCTGTATTTCTTCTCCATAATAATCTTGGAGCTGGAAGGTCTTCATCTCGAATAAAAACATGGTGAAACATGTCAGTGATGTCATCACAGATTACCACCCGCTTCCGTCTGAACTTCCAAAGTATGCCAGGTATAGAACTGAGATAGTCTGGTCGCTGGAGCAGCATGTCATTCAGGCTGACACCAAGAGACTTCGCTGCTGCATCACAAATCCATCTGAGCTTTCTGGGTTTGTTTGGGTTTGTAACGGCGATGTGAGGAAGGTACCACTCCTTGGGGCTTGCCGCTTGATGTTCCTCATCAGTGACCTTACAAGCAAACCCCTTTTTGATGTGCTCTTGGATTTTAGACTCGTAGGCTTGCGCAAAAGCTGGGTTACGATCCATCTTCTTCTCTATGCTATTGAGTCGTCGAAGAGCTTTGGCATGCTCTCAGGTAGGACATCAAGCATGTCCATGAAGTTGGCCGGACCATTGTCGAATTTCAACTCCACTATTATTGTAATAATTAGTGCTTAATTAGATCATATTAGCACACTGGGTCCCGTAATTAGCACACCTCTATTTTAGGAGTTTTTGGAATTTTACGTTGGCGCGGCACACTGGGTCCCGTAATTAGGACACCTATATTTTAGGAGTTTTTGGAATTTTACGTTGGCGCGGCCAGATTCACTGCATCTGGACCATTTTCAAATTTCAACTCCACTATTATTGTAATAATTAGTGCTTAATTGGATCATATTAGCACACTGGGTCCCGTAATTAGCACACTGGGTCCAGTAATTAGCACACTGGGTCCCGTAATTAGCACACTGGGTCGCGTAATTAGCACACCTATATTTTAGGAGTTTTTGGAATTTTACGTTGGCGCGGCCAGATTCACGGCATCTGGACAATTTTCGAATTTCAACCCCACTAATATTGTAATAATTAGTGCTTAACCGGATCATATTAGCACACTGTGCCCCGTGATTAGCACACTTATAGTTGAGGAGTATTTAGATTCATGGCCATTTTCAAAAATCAACTCTGTTGGCGTGTCTAGATTCACGGCAACTAAACCACCTTTAAATTGCAATTAAATTATTGCTGCAATAATTAGTGGTAAATGTTCTGTAATCTTTTGATCGGTTACATTTCGTATTGAAATATTTTATCAAATAGAATTCCGGCTTTTAGCGCATTTGATGCAATGTTTGCATAAATTAAGTAGAGCAAATTTGTTCTTGTCTAATTTCATTCTCTTTAATACTGTACATAATTTCATTATTACCTACATTAAATGTATTCATCTGCATTTTAAGCTTTTATGGTTCTGGTTCTTATAATATGTATTAGATTTAATTTCTCATTTTGTTTAAATCAAAAAAGCAACACATCGTACCTTCAAATGTTTAAAAAAAATTGAGTTGAAGTTGTCCCTAAATTTTTGAAAGGCAGGCCTGGCACTGAGCTCTCAAAATAAGTAAGTTACTTCATGCTTATTATTGTTGTACATAGTAATTTATACAAAAACTAAGGTAATGCCAAAACTAAATGGTTTCTTTTTTTAAAATCGGCAATGAAGGACGTCGAAATCGTCATTAAAATACGAGAAATCGACAGTGAAGTAATCCATTGTTTTACAACTTTTTGTAGGCGGCGGGGCGATAGGTAAACGTCAACCGACGTCAACATAACCTACAAAAGTTGGTTAAAACGTTGTAATTTCGTGATTTCTCAATTTAAAGAAACCATAATGTACCCCTCGGCACTGAAGTTCCTTTTTTCCGTAGTTTGTAGGCACTGAAGTTTAACTTTTTATCGCGATTGTGGATTTAGTTGCCGAGGCCCGTAGGGCCAAGACAAATAAACCACATGAGGAATAAAAAGGAACTTCAGTGCGGAGGGGTACATCATGTTTTTTTTTGATCGAGAAATCACGAAATTACATTCTAACCAACTTTTGTAGGTTGACGTTTACTTATCGCCTCGCCGCCTACAAGAAGTCGTAAAACAATGGATTACTTCACTGCCGATTGCTCGTATTTAATGACGATTTCGGTGTTCTTCACTGCAGATTTTAAAAAGAAACTACTTTTATACGTTTGCGTTGTTGCCGGAATTAGTAGATTCCAGAAGAAAAACAAATATGATAATTCGGGATACTTTTCTTGGTATTTAGAATCTATATTTATAACTACAGTCTGCTAACTTTAGTTCGTTTTTAAATTTTGTAAAATTGAGCAGGCTTTAACAATTAATCTAACAGTGTGTGTATCGGGTGTCACAAACAGTGCAGATTAACTAGGTTAAATTTTAATATTATTTATTAACGACAGCTTAACAAAAAGGCGATAACTTACAAAGCCTCAAATGTTTACGTTTATTTAATTATTAAATTTTTATTCCAAGAATATCTACAGATAAATCCAGTAAAATATATAACAAAAAGAACCACAAGCATTTGAAACATAAAGACTAAAGACTAAATTTATAACTACAAATTAACAGTTGTGGGGTGAAAAAATAATAAGTTGAGAAATGTGTATTTTTATTGCTTTTAACTCAGTTTGCTCCATAATACTCATTCTACTAGTAATGTTTTTTATTTTGACGCCATGCTCGTTTATCTAAATTGAAGTTCTTCTTTTGCAACTTCTAGTAGTTTTTCCAAATTGTAGCAGTAGGTTATGCCTTTTCTTTGCATGGTCACATTATTTATTATTTTAATTATTGCTACATTTGAAATCTAAAAGGTCGGGTCCGGATATTAAAAAGTAGAATGAAGTTAAATTAATTGAGTGCAGAAATGTATCAACCCCTCGAATAAATGCATTTGATTTTGAGTGGGACAAGCCTTCTACTTTCTTTTACTACTTGTTTTTCGAAGTGATTTCTGTCAGTCTGTGTGTTTGCCAGTCTGTCAGCCTGAATATTTTGTACGGCCGAGACGATCGGCCTGGAAATTTATATTTACATTTCTAATAGAAGTTTCGAGGTCCCAATGGTTTTGACAAAAGTCAACCGAAAGTGGTATGTTGCTCTGTTTTTTTTTCGTTTTTGGGAAAGTTTCTATAATTCTTCGATATGAATAAAATTCTTTTAAACAAGATCATATATTACGCAATATTCGACATTTGTTGCAAAAGCGTTTTGTAAAAAGTACAGTTTCTTTCTTAATTCTTTCCAATATAATGGGGGAAATAGTTTCTTTAAGCAATTAAGGCTAGTTTATAGAACTCTATTAGCCCTAATATTAGTATTAGTATTAGCAAAGGTGAATTATTTAGTTGCCAGTGACGTGTTTATACAGTCTTAATTTAGTCTTAGTCTCAGCTGATTCTAAGACCCGACCTTGAGAGTGACCCAACTTTTAACCTAGTCCTAAGAATTTCTTAAGATATAATTCAATTTTACAGGGGCGCATGCGGTAGCAGCCGATAAGGCGGCAAAATTTGAATGGTTCAATACCTAGAATATTTTTAAAGAACAACAATAATTGTTACATAAAAGTGCATCATTGTGAGCATCTGTAAAAGTAATTAGGGAAGCATCTGGATTATTATAACAAAAGTAAGCTTAACATTCTTCCTTGAATGCAATAAGGCTAGGCACACTTAACATTTGGAAAGTTTATGATTCATTCCAAATTGCACACAAATACACTTATTTGCTGTTTAACAACCCTTTTTTATAAACGAGCCTCCAAAATTTCGGTTCATTCTTGTCCCAGAGTTGTATCGAGTGAAAGTGATTTGAAAATGTGTCGGTAATAAATATACCAGCCCTTAAGCGCGGTCGTACACCAAGGAAACATCAAACACGCAACATGCAACCTGCGACATGAGGTAAATACCGCGCATAGACTTGTGCCGCATTGAGACAATATAAACACACAGATTTCGTTGAAATCATCGTACACCAATGCGGCGGATGCACGTGTCTTGCAACATAAACTGCATGCGGTTTTCTGTGCATGTCTCGCTACAGTATTTGTTGCGTGATTGAAGACGCAAGATCGCCTATTTTTATTAAAAATAGAAGTACCGTTCAGAAAAATGTCTAAAAATCCCGTGTTTAATATAAGTTTTGTGAAAGCAATCGAAAAACGTCCTTGTATATGGAACTATTCCTTAACGGAGTATAGCAAACGAAATTTAACAGAAAAAGCATGGGTGGAGGTGGCAAATGAAATAAAAGATTCAGGTAAATATAGATAATTTTATTTAATGTTCTATTCAAGTAACTATGCGTATTTCCACTGTATTGGTATCGATCCTTCTGGTGTCATAAAATACTTAGCTAACGATGATCGCAATTTCATAGCTAATGTTGTTTCGCGATATCCGTCTTGAACTTCATTTATTTGTGGATGGTTCAGTATATTTTCTTCGAAATGCATTGGATTAGTAAACTTTCCTTCCCTTATTCTAATAAAATTGTGTAAAACGCAGGCGGCTTTCACAATTATTTACGGTTTCCTCCTCACAACAAATTGGTCCCTCGAATACACGGAATTTTGATACAAGTATTCCAAATGCACACTCGACACTCTTTCTTCCTCGGGAAAGCCTGTAGTTGAAGATCCTTCTTGTACCATTTAAAACTCTTTGTGGATAAGGTCTCATTAAATATGGCATTAATGGAAAAGCTTCATCTCCACATATGTAATAAGGGAAGGGCTCTCCACTTTCATTATTTGGTAAATGTGAACGCTCGGGAATTCCTATTTTTTGTTTTCTTAACAGTTTGCCAATATGAGATGCTTTAAAGACAGCCCCATCACTATTGCGTCCTAAATCACCTACGTCAATTGTTGTGAACAAACTATCTGCATTAGCAGTGGCCATTAATACCAGAGAAAAGAAACCTTTGTAATTAAAATTACTTGAGCCACTATTGGCAAATTTTTTTATACGGATGTGTTTTCCGTCAATTGCGGCGATACAGTTTGGTAAATTCCACAATTCGTAATACCGTTCAGCATTGCGTTTCCATATTTCTTCATTAGGAATTGGCATAAATAATGGTTGCAAACCTTCCCATATAGCATCAGTTGTTTCTTTTACTATTCTACCAATTGTGGTATCTCCTCTATAGAACTGGAACGAAAGATTTTTAAAACTGTCACCTGTTTCCAGATACCTGAAGAAAAAGAAAAGTTATTTCACTAGCTTTTTGTTCAAATTTTTAATAGAGTTCCTTCTTTTTTAGTGTCAAATTGTCGCGAACGCTGGAGAAACATCCGGGGAGCATTTTTGCGATCTATGAAAAAGCCACCCTCCGGCACCGGTGCAAATAAAAAAAAATTATTTAAATGAAAGCTTGGAATTTCTTTTGCCTTACGTAAAAGATAAAGCAGGCGATGGAAATTTGAAGACTGTGAGCGCCTGCAACGAGAGTTCTGATGAGGGTAATAGCGACCCTGAAGACCATACAGACAATGAAGAAGAAACTATGGAATCCCAAGCTGACCAAAGAGGTCAGGACACTGCAATACATGGTTACGCAAGTTCGCCACCTGATATGACAGATCAAGGATCAACTCAAGATTCAGGCATTGACAAATCCATTATTGTAGCTAAGAAGACATATACTTCTGCAAAGCGAAAATTTTCTCAAAATGCTTCAACAATTTCAAATTCCGCCGATGCTGCTTTCATTGGATGGCTGAAAAACAAACAAGAAAGAGATAGCAGCAAAGAGAATCCAAATATGTCATTTTTACGGAGTTTGTTGCCGGATATGATGAAAATGACAGATAAACGAAACAGAGGATTTCGTCAAAAAGTTATAGGGCTAATGGATGACATACTTGAAGATGCGGATATCCGTGTCTGTCATTCATCTACTTCAAATGTAAGTTCAATATCGTCTGTATATTGTCCAACACCAAGCCCTAATAATCCTCTACAGTGCCCAACGTCACACCCGGATGTACCAAGACCTGCATGGTCAGTGCAAGAAATACACGGAAACTACAGTGAATATCCAAACGATTTTCAGAGAAACGAAGATATTCGCTACACATAGTTGATTGGTACTAAAAACCAATATTTTACCTATAAGTATTTGTTTAATTTTAATGGTATTACATATTTTATTTTTGTATTACGTACCTTAATGTTATTAATAAACGTTCTTCTGAAGAAATAGCCTCTCGGTAATGGGTATCTAGCTTTTCTATTCTCGGTCCTATAAGTTCCACCAACACTCTGAAACTTTCCTGGTTCATTCTATAATATTCTTTAAACTTTTCTGGATTGAGGGATAACTGCTCCTGTGCAACAGTTACGGGGCTATGGCTTAGATTATGTACAAATAGCGGATGAATCCAATATCGGCGCAACCTTTTTCGTTTACGTCGATTTTGCAAAAATTGCCAAGCTACTACGACATCCTCCTCGCTTGACGACATTTTGAATACTACAAATGTAGTAGTCACACTTGTCTACGCGGTTATGCAACATGCAATATTTACCTCATGTCGCACGTTGCAAGTTGCGTGTTTGATGTTTCGTTGGTGTACGACGTGCCTAAATCTTAAGTGCTATCTGGGTTTGCAGTCATTTGCTATGAAAGGGTTAACGTCTTAACTTGACCCATTTGCCCAGATCTGCACAATTTTTGTAGTTTCTTCGGTACACTGTTAACATTTTAGATTTTAAAAAACTTCGTGCTAGAACGGGTCAGCTCCAGGAGCGAACTTGCTAATAAACGTTTTTTGAAATAACGGTGTTGTTAATTTCTGACCATTATTTATCGCTCGTGATTAGTGTCGTGTCGTAGTTATTAATAAAAAGGTGAGCAATTTTGAATCCGAATTCCTCATTGTAAAAATGTATGTTGTGCGTAGAACGTTGCATGCAGCATAGAAGTTAGAAGTATAATTATTACTGAGAAGCATTTTATTTCAACATTGGCGACGTGAGCCAGTTTTAAATGTTTGTTATGAATAGTAAATATAAAATACTTAAATATTATTCAATGACTCTTATCAATTAAATAATTTTGAAATACAGTGAGTTTTATGTTTTATATTTAGACTCCAGTTTTTAATGTTTAATCGAAACTTTCCAGCAATGTATTCTATTTGCACTATAAAATTAGGAATTTGGGAATAGGGCTTTAACACAGAATGTGATTAAAGTAATTACTTCTTCGAAAGCAAATGCAATTTCTTTTGTTATCAATTTTTTGTTAATTGTGAATTTAACGAATAACATCTGAGTAATATTTAAAAACACTTTGGCATATATATAAATTTTCCCGTCCAAGTTATAGTAGTTATATGTTATACACACATGCTATTGCAAATCATTGCAGATTTGGTCTGCTACAAAAACTGAATAAATCGAAACTGAAACCTTTGGCAGAAGTTTTGTAATAACCTGATTTTCTTATGGAGTTATTTAATTTTGAGCCGTGAATAAGTACCACTGTTAATGAACTTTTTAGTCCCGGGCAGTCAGATGCCAGGGTTCAATTTACTCTCTCAAGTATATAGAAAAGGTTACAGGATTAACCGACTTTCTCACAATATTTGAACTTTAACTGGGAGAAATTAGTAGAGGTTGCGGAGACCAACTTACAATTTCAATTACATTTGTGTATGTTTGCAGGTTACCTCGGTTCTGCGAAGATGGCTTCGACTTTGAAGATCTCGCACTGGACATGATTTACCTGGAGGGTTCGCGTTCCAAAGACTTCTAGCGAGGGAGGTTGTGCTGCAGGATAGCACGATGCTCCACGTCTCTTGTAGCTGGCTGTACTTCTCAGGGTGAAGCTGTATACCAGGAGACGTCTCGGGAGGAAGTTTTTATGGAGGGAACTTACGAAGTCGGGGATGATCTGGACTCCAAAACGTAGTACTGTGCTCAAAGCTGATTTCCGGACTTCAGCTGGGGCTTTTGTACCTTCTGGAATCTTTGTGACCACCTGGAGGCAACCTAGTTGCGTGGATGCCCTGGCCTTCGACGATCGGAATTTTCCAACGGCCTGGACTTCAAACAGGAGCCCTCTATGGGCTGGATTTCCTCTTTTCCATACTTGGAATCGACACCCTTCTGGTGGTTTCTAGATTTCTGGTGTCGGGCGTGCTGGTGGCCTCGATGGGGCCGTTTTCCAACATTTCTGGAGGTAGTTTCAAGCGGTTCTAGCGGCGGTAACATCTGGTTCTGGTATATGTCAGTGAACATGGTTTGTACAATATTTAAAATAATTAATTATACTTTAAATGATAACTAATTATTTTTTCAGGTAAATAAATTGCTCGAGCGCCATCATTCGGATTTGCTGGCCTGGCTGGTTACTGGGGGCTCTAAATTATACTTGACTATATACTTGAGATTACGTCCCTGCTCGGGCGCCATGTAATAACCTGATTTTCTTATGGAGTTATTTAATTTTGAGCCGTGAATAAGTACCACTGTTAATGAACTTTTTAGTCCCGGGCAGTCAGATGCCAGGGTTCAATTTACTCTCTCAAGTATATAGAAAAGTACACATAACATCAAAGGGATTTATTTTATATACCTATTTACATTGTAACTTAATAAAATTATTTCCCGTATTCTGTACAAAAATAATATGACTTCTTCTATCTTGTACGCCTGGCGGGCGGACAACCCTTTCTGCTTCACGAGTTGTACGGGTTGCGGATCGCTAAAATCACACACGTACCGCTGTAGTGGCTTGCGTAAACGCCCTCTAACGGCCAAGACTGTAAACAGAAAAATTCGAGGTTAACTTTGTTTATATTGGGCGAACATTGTAAATTCGGGTACAATCTTGTTTATTTCAGGGGTTGTGCTTACAAATAAACGTGGGGCGAACGCCTGGCTTGCCCCAACCTAATCCGTAGTGCCGAATAGCTTCTATTGGCAAGTGAAATGACAGTGTATCAAATTCGTTTAGAAACGGTGATAACCTTCAAAGTTACTAATTAAACCACGGAGATTTTAATTGTTAAGTTAAAGCACTACGGATCTGCTCAGGACATTTATAAACCAGGACCCCTCCAGGTGAGTAAGGCTCTGGATTCTTATTCCAAAACTATTTTTGCGGCGAGCTTTGCCGGTGCCGTGACCTTGACTTCGGGATAACTTTATGTGGTCAATTTCGGGATTTGAAACTTTTACTTGGGTGTAAAAGCACTCGCAGGGGGTGCATGAAACCAATTATTAACTTTCTGAGTGGCGAGTGAAACTCTCTGAGGTTTTACGAGTAAGTTTCGTGTTTTGACTCAATACGGGTTTTGGAATTATTGCTAGAATAAAGAGTGAGGCCCTTTTAAGTTTTGCGAATGAGTTGGGTGTTGGTTCTTGCGACTAGCGTGGAGGGCTTTGCCTGAAGGGCTTTAAAATAGGGGAAAGACAAGTCTGTGTCCTAGGAGCCGTTTCTACGGGCTGAGATTTGTTTATAACAGATCGCTCTGGTCGTTATCCACGAAGCCCTAAGCGATCGTTATTATAGTAAATGCCGCGAAGGTTTTACAAAAATCGAGATTTGTTATAACAGATCGCTCTGGTCGTTATCCACGAAGCCCTAAGCGATTGTTATTCTAGCCTGGTACAGGAAAATTCTCTACAGGAATTTCTAATCGCAGGAACGAAGTGTTTCGGATCGGTTTCAGGAACTAGGCCCCAAGGGGACCTAGAGCTAGACGCTGTTCAGGGACGGTGGACGTAAGCTCTCTAACCGCGTGCGTTATCTATTTATACTATACCATACTCTTTATCAGTGCTGGAAATTTGGAAGGGATGCGCCGGACGACGTCCTGTCGATGCGGGCGCAGAACGGTGCTTTTGTCGTGTTATCAATTTTCTCGCGCTTTGGCGATGTTTTCTAGGTGAATGTGACGGAATTTTAGCGGGACGAAATTTGAACGCATTCCAATGCGTAGAAATAATAATTTCGGCCGGAGCTAACGTCACAGTTTCATATGGCAATAAATATTTTTTTTAGTGTATAACGGGTTTTACTTTCATATTACAACCGCACACGATAATTTAGTAGCATTTTTTATACTCACAAAGCTTCATTTAAACTGATCTATATATTGTTATGATACATGATATGGACAGAGATTATAATAAAGGAATGTTGAAAATTGAACGATTAAATTTGAACAGTTACAGAAATTGAGTCTAAATAGATAAAATAAAAAATTTAACATTAATTGATGAAGATCAACTTTGATTGCATTATTCATTGGGATTCATAAAATACTGGTAGGCTGATTTGAATGCATTGAAATAAATAATTAACGAAATAAAAAAATTCAAACTAAGGTTACATCGACAATTGTGTTTGTTAAGAAAATTATGTATTGTTAGTATTATTTTAAATTAATTAAATAGTGTGCATAACTAATCGTTACTAGTATATATAAAAAAAGTTGTTTATAAAACAGTTGCCAAATAAGTACTCATTAAAGGCAGTTGTAAGAAAATTTATGGAAAATTAAATATTAAAAATTAATGGGAATAACTGCAATAATTATTTATTTAATATGGTATTATGAATATTAAGATTAAAAGCAAAGAAAAACAGTTATTGAAATATTGGTAAACAAAAATAATCATCATCGATTGAAAGTGGATTTATTGCATTGAACTACAAGTGATGGGAAGTAATTTTATATTGATTATGTGAAGAATTGGATCGATACTTGGAATATTAAGTTTGAGTTGTCAGCGTACCTGAAAATAATTGAACAAAGTTAATAGTTGAAAATAACAGAAGGAGAATAACTTACCTGGACAAATAGATCGTGTGATAGCAGGATTGTGGACTGCAGCAGTAACTAGGACGAGGTTTTGGAGGCAGTTGAGTTGGTTGCATGTGAGCGAGCGAGCAGAATAGTGACGGGAATTGGATTGATGGTACAGGCATACAACAGGAACTGGTGGCTGTGGTGATTGGACTAGAGGAAGCGGTAGCTGCTGAAAAAAAGTGTTCTTTTCAGTAACTTACAGCGCTAAAGGTAGGAGCTGGTTGTAACGTCTGACATTGGCAGCTGCAGGAGGTTGGAGCTTGCATCAGTTCATAGGACCAAGGAAGGATTAGCTGTTGGAGGTTTTGAAGGTGTTACCTGTTCGAGAAGGCTGTTGGTGGTGAGTGTTGTGCGTAGTGAGGACGTAAGTAACAGAAACAGGTTTGTTAAAATAAGTGTAGATTGAAGTTTTGAATACTGTCAAATGTTGAAAGTAATTAACGGAAACTGAAGCAAAATTATCTAGAAAAGTCAACAAATTTTAAACGTCAAATGTAAAAGCATAGTTGTCAGTACACCTTAGTGTGAAGAGTTTGAAAAGTAAATTTTGACATTCAAATATAAAGCTAATTTGAGGTTATAATATTTCATTGCAATATTAGATAGCATGCTAGATTCGATGAACCCAGCCCAATGAGATAAGAGGTCTTGATTATATTAAAATTCATTAAAAATATAACAGAATTATTTTGAAGGCATAGTTTCCTATAAATAGGGGCTATAGCAATATATTACGTATTTTGTTTTCTAAAATTATTTAATTAGCGTATAAGAAAAATATAATTTCTCCCTAAATCATGCGCTGAATATTGGGTAACTTATGGTCAAGGAATATTACATTTCCAACATCTACAATAACGGTGCTACGTGTTACGATACAGCTTTGGATACTTTCAGTTTCAGATATCTTAGAACATAATGGTTGGAAGAAAAGCATCTGTTCCAATGGAGGATATTGAAAAGTGCATCTTACTGCAACGTGACAATGTTGTAACCAAGCACAATAATTGTATAGCCGGCCCCACTGCCGCTATTTGGAACTCTCTTTAAGTGAATCTCTCGAGTTTAAAATGACAGGAAGAGCCTTGTATACATTCGTGAAGAAGAATAAACGCAACATTTTACGTTCCTTAGGCGTGTTGCCTGAAGCGTCGTCACACCTCAACCAAGAGCAAGAGCAGTCTGATTATCCTATGAAGGAAGTAGAGGAGTGCGACGAATCTAACTGGAATGAAGAAGAAGACAGGGATAGAGAGAAGGGGAAAGATAGCGTGTGCGTTGACTTTAACTTTATCCTTTCCCAAGAGAATTGGCAATTAATTGAACCAATTTATAAAATATACAAGCGCGGTTCAGGGAAACGGGTCAAGTTATCCTTACAATAAGGTTGGTCAAACATTGTCTCTGAAGAAGTCTGGAACAAAACAAAACAATCATGTGCATGGACATACATTGAGCATAGGGTTCACGAAAGCGCTCCAACATACATTCAGATGAACGCTTTGTGTCCTGAATGTCAGGCTCAATTGCGACTAATTATTAAGGAAAAGCCAACTTCTTCCGAGGGGGTTTTAATATCCGGGAAAATTCTAGGAGTTCCATCGATTGCGCCCGAACAGCACGTCAAGAAGCGACATTTACCTGGAAATCAAAGGAAATGCGTCTCTGAAAAGCTTAGAGGAGGAATGAGTTCCAGCAGATGGAGAAAAGAAGAGGCTTACAGCTTGATGGATACATTCGATGCTGAACCTAGCCAACTATATGGGGGTGATGTGCTACGACACGCCAAAGCGGAAGAAAGAGCAAAAGAGAGACTGGATAAAGATCCAATTCAGCCATTACTACAAGCGAAATATTTGCCAGAGTTTTCGAACTCAGCTCACGATATAGGCTTGGACAAATTTTTTGTCCATTACTGGACGTGTTCGCAGTTACGCGTGTATCAAACCGTGAACAAATTTCCCGCCACAAAGCTCTGCATCGACGCAACAGGCAGCATTGTGAGTAAACTTCTTCTTCTTCTTCTTCCACTTGTATATAAGCTTACAGCTTGTTTTATCCCAAATTATCCTTCCATCTTTTCTTTGGTCTGCCTGGACTACGCCTTCCTCGTGGAACATTATCTCTGGCCACCTTTACTTGTCTAGTGTCTTCCATCCTCGATATGTGTTGGTCCCATTCTGCTCTACGATTTTTCACCCAGTCTCCTATTTTTTGTATCTTACATTGGTCCCTTATGTCCTCACTTCTTCTCTGGTCTCTTAAGGTGTTCCCAGTGATCCTTCGTAAGATTTTCATTTCTGCTGTCTCTAATGTTTGTTGGGTCTTTACTGTATCTGCGCGGGTCTCTGCTGCATATGTAAGTACAGGTCTTATAACTGACTTGTAAATTCGTGTTTTTGTTTCCACATTTAAGTATTTATTTCTCCATATGCAATCGTTCAAGCACCCCGATATTTTTAGAGCTTTGTTAGTTTGTTTTTGTACCTCCTCATATAGCATTTTTGCGCTGGTTATTTCAATTCCCAAATAGTTGAAGCTGCTCACTTGCTCAATGACTTGTCCTTGTAACTCAAGTTTACATCTTAGGGGCCCTTTACTAACTGTAAGACATTTAGTTTTGGAAATAGCGACTTTTAGGTTGTATTTACTACAGCTTAGAAAACCAAACAAAGAGTTATCAGGACACCTCTTCCTATATCAAGGCGTTGTATCATTTCGTAAAAATGGTACAAGTTTGCCTGTACAAATGCCGGTTGTACAGACGCTATCTGAGAGACACTGCAGCAATTCCATTTCTTACTGACTATCGGAGTGGCTTCGAAGTGGCGCACCAGCACCGAAGAAAGTCATCAGTGATTTTTCACTCGCGCTGTTGAACGTTGCAGTGAATTCTTTCACCAAATACAAGAACGTCAAACAGTATGTTAATGCTTGTTTCCAAATATTACGCAATAGTCAACATACAAGCCTTCCCTCCAGCTTTATTCGGGTGGACGTGGCCCACTTTGTCAAGATTGTTTGCGGATGGTCATGTCTTCGAGGAAAAGGTAGCAGGATTCGGGAGTTCTACATAAGATCCATTTCTGTACCGATCCAAAGCCAGTCTTTTAACGAAATCCGTAGCATACTTTTCGCACTTCTCGTAGTGTGTCAGAGCGAGAGTGAAGGGGTTTCGCAATCTACAGGTGAGAAAACAGAGTGCGAGCTTCAGAATTTTCTGTTGATGGGGAGGATCTCTTCAGTTCAGGTCGACTGTGCAACATGCGAAGACAGTAATACTACTGAACAGGAGGAGAATGAAAAGTCAGGGTCTACGTCAGATAAAACCTCGTGGATTACAGAGCTCCTGGAGAGAAGCAAGAAAATGGTCGAAGTTGATGATGGAGATATCTTTTTACCAGAAGTAGTAAAACCATTGGTAGACATCTGTGAAACGAGATTCCTTTGTGGTCAGCTGTCATGTTGCGTTATTTGAAGTATGGTAATATTACTGCATCTAGTGCACCCGTCGAAGGAGAGTTCAACGAACTGAAATCTAGAATTCTCAAGAAGGAGAAAAGGCCATATCGCGTGGACGAGTTCATTGCGACCCACATGGGGATCCTAGAGGGTGGAACGCATTGCAGCCGCTAAAACTCCAATTTGCTCTTATGCAATGGACAACGAAATTGATCCTCAACAAAACCAAAACCTGCCTGCTTCAGGCCATTTGCAAGGTAATAGTAACAGTCATCTATCAAGTCCGACAGAATTTATATTTCAAGAAAATCATCTTAAAGATGAGCAGGTAAATATAACAAATCAAGACAAGGCCCCTACTTCCGACCAAACTGTTGAAAACTGGAGAGGAGAAGGTGCACTTACCAGCAAAAGACGACGCTCTCGTTACTTAATTCCAAATCCAAACTTCAATTCAATTGAAGAAACTGCACGAGTAAGTACTATACGAATTGGATTCTTAAGAAATGGCAACTGCAGTCAGCGCTGAAAGCATTGAAAATTGGAAATCGACAAGTATCAGTGACAAACACGTGTCCTTTTGATTCGCTTGTTCAGGCGTTTTCTGCAACTTACTGCGATGTTGACAAATTCAAGAATATTGTCGAAAACAACCCCGATGTGAATCTATTTTCACTAGCTAAATTGCTGGCAACCAAAGGTGCAGACCAATCTGCATACCAGCAAAGAGCAAACATACTTTCTCACCTCTTTGAAAATACCTCCGCCGTCGAAATGGGAACCTTAACCAAATTAGACTGCCGTACAAATGTGGCGGCAATGGCAACGCACGCCTTAAAGAATGTCTTCTCATAATCAGAGACAAGGACTTGTTGCTCGACTAAATGCCCAAAGCCTGCAATCGAGAGAAAATTTATTTTCTGGGGAGTAGGAAGTAGTTGCTTCGACTCTGGCTGCAGAGATTTGCAAAGCTGGCTGGATGAGAGAATTGCCTTTCGAGACAATGTATGCCACGAGAAAACATCTCGCACAAGGAACGCTAGTGTCACGATATGTGAAGGACGAATTTCGTACAAATACGAGGCAAATGACTATTTATTAATAGACTGCGACGGTGGAATTCATCAAAGCGAGATTCAACTGCAAGAGCTTCCGAACAGAACCGCCGTTGTAGAAAAGCAAATGTTTCTCCGAGCAGTGGTGGTGTTCATTCCCCCATTTTCGGAAAACGGACTCGGGCATTACGTTTGCTACTGCAAGAGATTAAACAGTTGGGAAAAGTATGATGGTTACGCCGACAAGGGCCACAACAAAAATTATACCTCACATGTTACTTTATTCCGTGTCAGATTAATTTCAGAACTTTTTTCTGTACTAGTTTGTTTCTATTGTGTTACCTTTATTTCTAATTAAGTTTAAGTCCAGAAAATGTATTGAATAATTTTTATCCTCTCTTTCTATTGTGAATTTTAATCTTGGGTGTATGCTATTAAAAATGTTATCAATGTCAGTTATATTATGATCAAGAATGTTTTACACTATATTTGTGTTTGTAATTTGTGTTAAAATGTTTGATATATATTTTGAAAGATTGTAGAGAGGGCTCATATAGGATGCAATTATTGGACGCAATGGGATTTCCTTTTTATGCAATTTAGGTACGCCATCAATTTTGGGTGACAACCTATTTTGGCTAATTAGATTTTTATAAGTACAATTATCAGAAGTAATACTATAAGTACTTCGATATTATCGGGTTATATGTCGATAACTTGTTGCACAATAATAAAAGAGTGTCAGTTTGACAGGTTAAATAGTCCGACCGCGTCAGCGGGAGGATTATTCTGTCAAACTGACGCGATTTGTTATTGTGCAGGAAATTTGAGACGTATAACCTGTACGAAGTACGCATTGTATTCGATTTGATTATTTTGTGAGTAAATTTTAATATTAGGAACAAATAAATATTTTATTGGCAGCTCGATTTGTTTGAATTAACCTAGCTGAAAGTCATCTCCATGAAAATAACATCAAGTTGACAAAAGTTATGTATTGCGTTGCCTAGTGAAGTTACTATAGTATAATCGATTTTGTATAATCGAAATTATACAAGATAACTTAACTAAATCCAGCCTTTTGATTGGTTGAAATCTCTACGAATAAAATAATCATTATAATTGTTATATAACCAATGCTTTATTTTATTATTTGAATTTTGTATAATTTCTGTGAGATCTTTTGTTTCTTTAGTATATGTTTCACCATCATTCAATAAATCTAACATTTGTTTATTATAATGGTCCTTATTAATTATGACTGTTATTTGAGTTTTATCAGCATTTATAATTAAGATTTTTTCTTTATTGGCGTTTACAAAATGTTAGTAGTTATTTTAATTTTTTTTATTAAAATCATTACTTAGTTTGTGTTCATTAATATTTAAAAGTGTTTCTTTATTATTATGTTTCTGTTTATAATTAGTTAAAAGATTACTGATTAAAGTTCTTATATTATTTGTATCAATTTCATTTATTTTAGATATTCCATATTCAATGATAGTACTTAATAATTTTTTCATTAGGTATTTTTAATTTAGGGTCAGAAATATTAAATTATTGACCTAATTCTAATATTTCTTGAACAATTTGTGGTATTTGAATGTCGCTTAAGTTTTTTATCCAGCTTTTATTAGGTTTATTGATTTAATTTGAAATATTAAAATTAGGCGTATTTTCTTGTATTTGTTTTATTTTTAAAATTTAATTTTTTTGTTATGTTTAAGTACTGTTTTATATGTTAATTTTTTAATTTGATTTGTCAATTTTAATAAGAAATTAATAATTTTATCTTGTGTATATGATTTTTCAATAAAATATTTAGTATTTCTGATTGTTTTAAATAATTTAAATAGCAATATGAGTCATTAATTATAAGTGATAGGTTCCTTTTTAATGTCGCGATAAAATATTTTAAAAATTTTTAAAATTGTTTTTATTTTCAAATTTGATGTTATTATAATTTTGTAAGAATTTAGGTGTTAATGATGATTTTTTGCATTTATTGAAGAATTTCAAACGTTCACTCATCCTTACAATTTTGAAACTATATTTCTTAAGTATTACTAAAATTATATTATACTAGCTGACCCGGCAAACGTTGTTTTGGATTATGACATAATGGGGAAAACCCTTCAAACCATTAAGCACAGAATCATAAAAGTCGTACAGTGTATAGAAAAACACAATTTCGATATTTTCCAATTTTCTGTATTTCCCTTTGGATTTTTCCGAATTTTCTTTTTTGCTGAACTACCTCGGGAGTAAGGCGAACAAAAAAAAAACATCCAAATCGGTCAAGTCGTTCTCGAGTTTTTGCATTACTAACACAGGGCGATTGATTTTTATTATGTATAGATAACTTACTATTTTCTTTATTTTTATGTTCACAGGATAAATAATTACCAATTGTATACAGTAATGTAATGAATAAAAACTAATACGTAATCTCAATTGTAACTGTTTCCCCAAATATTTTATTCCGTGATTTTTTCCATCAAACGCATCTAGATTTTGAAAGTTTTTCAAATAGCTTACATTATATACAGGGTGTCCCTTTTTCGAATTTAACCATGGGGATCTCATTTATCTTAAGAGATATGAAATCATTTAAATTAGGGCAAAGTTGCGCATTCCAACTACTAACTAATGGAGTTAAAATTCCAACATGTTCCGGATGCCATTATTCTGAACGCGCCAAAGTAAAATTCCAAAAACTCCTAAAATAAAGGTGTGCTAATTACGGGACCCAGTGTGCTAATATGATCCAATTAAGCACTAAATAATTATAATAATAGTGGAGTTGAAATTCGAAAATGGTCCAGATGCCGTGAATCTGACCGCGCCAACGTAAAATTCCAAAAACTCCTAAAATATAGGTGTGCTAATTACGGGACCCAGTGTGCTAATATGATCCAATTAAGTACTAATTATTACAATAATAGTGGAGTTGAAATTCGACAATGGTCCGGCCAACATCATGGACATTCCTTGTTACTGTAGATATGGCATATAAATTGACATTCCTCTCCATGAGAAATTGGATGTGCTACATGAACAAGCCATCCCAGCTTGGTGAGTGAAGCCATTGGACTACCCTCTAGACCCTCGCGAAGTTCGCTTGACTCAATGAGGTGCGATTGGTCTTGTCCTATCAAGAGCTTGGGCTTTCCTCCCTTTACGGCTTCCAGATCCAAAACTTGTAAATGATGTCCAATGTACCAGTAGGCAACTCAAAATTTGAGACTGTCCTTACATTTGAAATAACAAACAATTCTGTCATTCCAGCACCTCGCACCTTTACTTTTACGTTGCGTGAATCGTAGCCCGCCTTCCTTGAATCGTCATACCACTTGATTCTCAGAGGACGAATATGACCAGAAAGTTCAAGCTCTGCTGCTAGACCACCATCCATCAATGTTGCAGTTCAGCCCTTGGTCGAACATAGCAAATGTTGAGACTTCACATTTAGGTCATTTTAACACAACAAGAAGCACCTCTGCCTGAATCTGAGAAACCAAGTCAATACTTTCAGTCAATGTGACTGTCTCAGCTGAATATTCAGTCGAAGATTCAGGAACGCTCTGCGGTGATAATTGCTGTTGAGTGCAGAAGAGGATTGTGGTTCTTCTTACAGACATCGACACCACACTCTTTCTTCTTCATGCATTGAGATGAATGGTGCATTCCTTTTAAGCATCCAAAGCACAACTTCTGCTCTCGCACCAATGTCCACGTCCACCTGTCGTCTATTGACTTCGATTGAAACTTGCAGCAGACTTCGATAGAATGGGACTTTTCAGCACAACAAGCACATTTGGCTTCTTTTAGCTCTTTGTCGTTGCGTTTGACTTCTGACTTTCCCTTTCTATCATCAGTGGAAAAGTTGATTTTTGTCACAAACGAAGCAGCTCGAGCCTATCCTTCAATCCAATTGGAAAAGTCTTTGATGGTAGCTATGGTTTGATATTTCTTGGCTACCTTCTTTCCCCAAGTCATCCTCAAAATGGCAGGAAGTTTCTTGGTCAATTTTCTACGGTTGGGAGCAGATTCCGGATTACAATTGAGAAGCCAACAATAGACTCACGCTTGTCCATGGAAGGAGATGTCGCCTTTCGAGCTCTCTGTATTATAGTTTCAATTATACGCTCCGGTCTGCATTATTTCTCTTCCAAGACGGTTATTGCCACCTCAACGTTGCCAGAAAGAACAAGCATCGACTTGAGGTACTCTTTATCTGCTCCTTTTAAACATTTTTGAAGACGGCAGAGGTTCTCATCCTCAGAGAAACCACATACTCTTGTTGAACATCGGAACTGAGTGATTAATCCGGGCCACTCTTCTGGATCACCAGAAATGTTAGGTAAGACTTTACCCAATAACTGCCTTGCCATCATCCTCGTTGTCTGTTCTTCCGTTCTTGCCTCGGCTGGAGGTGCTGCAACGGTCTGAACTGCTATAACAACAGCTTGCGCCAATTGTCTGACTGCAGGATCAGCTTGAGGAACGGGAAACGGTCTTGAGCCACTGAGCCACTCTGGTGACTTGGTGCTGGTGACTCTAACGTTAAGCCTTGTAGACCATCACCAACATTTGACAAAGAGTGGTTAGATCTTCTGATTCCTCCTTCTTCATCTTCACGTATTTGAAACTCTCCCTTGAGTTCCTCTTCTCTGATGAACAGCTTGAGTTGAAGGAGTTCTTTTGATTTCGCCTTTTTTCGTTCCTCAGCATCAAGAACGGCCATCCCCTCAGCAACTTCTAGCTTTTCTTTAAGCAGAGCAACTCGACTGACCTTTGACATCTGACCAATTGACTCCGCGGATGACCCAATGTTGAACATCTGGTCTTGAGCTGCCTTTCCTTGTTTGAAAGTAGGTTGAGTGGCTTGTCCTGCCGTCTGTTCCCAGTCCCCGTACCTCTGTGGAGGAATCCCAGCGTTTGACCTTTCAGTCCGTCGCAACCTGTCACCAGACTCTTCTCCTGCTTCACTAATAGTCCAAATCTCTAACATTACTGAAAATGAAATAAAGCATGCTGTTATAGTTATTAAGGTACCAAGGGCATTATGAGTAAAATAAGAGCCCAAGATTGTTAGTGTACTAACCGAGGGCCTTTGGCCCGAGGTGTGTACGACAATCGCGGGCTCTTAGCTCATAATGCCTGTGGTGCCTTCAAGGTTTTATGTCCTACCAATTTTCTTACGTAATTCATATTCATATTCAATTCATATAATTACTATGATATAGTATTTAAGATTGATCTAGTTAGCTGATCTAAGTTAGATTTGTGACATTAGCTGAGCTGTCATTAATTTTCATTGTGACAGTGGTGCATAATTTTTGAAATAAAAGTTGTATCCATGGAAACAAATACAGTTAATTTTTCATAATAACCCTAGTGTTCTTATGAAGAAAATAATTGCCCTGGAGCGTTATTTTGTATCTAAGATACCTTAAAATAGAGTCCTTAATTTCAATTAATGTACTGGTAGGGCATAAAAAAATTTAAAAACTCGAAATCCATTGGTCCTGATAACATTCCCATATATGTACTGAAAGGATGTTTGGAATTTTCCATTGCTCCCTTATGTAAATTATTTAATTTATGTTTAAAAACCGGTTCATTTCCGGAGCAATAGAAAATCTCCAAAATTTGCGCCATACATAAATCTGGAAAAAAATCGTATTGAAAATTACCGTCCCATATCAATTCTATCTGTTTTTGCAAAAGTATTTGAATCTATTATACATGATAATATTTATAATCAAATTTCAGGGCAGTTATCATTGGACCAGCATGGTTTCATGAAAAATCGTGCTACATGTACTAATTTGGCAATATTTACACAATTTGTGTCGGAAGCCTTAGAAAATAAGAATCAAGTTGATGTAATATATACGGATTTTTCTAAAGCCTTCGATAAAGTTGATCATTACAGTTTATTATTAAAATTAGAGTCGTTTGTGTTTCATGTTAATATTATTAAATTGATTGATTCATATTTGAGTGATCGTCAGATGTATGTTAATTTAATAACAGTGTTTCTATACAATTTTGTGCTACATCAGGAGTTCCACAAGGTTCAGTGTTGGGTCCATTATTGTTCCTTATATTTATTAATGATATAACCGAATGTATAAAACACTCCGAATTTCTGCTATATGCAGATGATCTTAAATTATTTAAATGTGTCGAAACTAATGAGTCATGTAAAGAACTGCAGAGGGATGTAGATTTAATTCATAATTGGTCCATTACAAATAATAGTATATTACACAACGAGAGCTGTAGGAAGCATATTACACGCGAGTTGGAAAAGTTACGCACAAGCCGCGTAGCGGCGCGTGTGTAATTCCACGAGCGTGTAATTGCTCTATAGCTCGAGTTGCGTACTATACTTTTTCTACGATCACACTCATTTCGTTAAACGAAAAAGAAATATTTTATTAACTGTCAAACTATCTGTCACACCATCTTAAAAATTAGGCGGCTGCAGTCACATCCCTACACCGCTTCGTACAAACAACAGAAGCTAACTGTAACGTAATAAAAAAAATTACGTGTTAGTCATTACGTAACACTGTTTGTAACAACGAATTTACTAATCAAGTAAACAGTGCTTAATGAGCAATTTACTAATAAAGGAGTAGAAAAATTAAATTTGAATATAAATAAATGCAATGTCATGACATATTCAAGAAGGCAACTTAATATTACATACAATTATTCCATGAATCACATAACAATACCGCGAGTTACTTCTAGAACAGATTTAGGCATAGTATTTGATCCAAAACTTTCATTTCGAAATCATATTGACACAATCACTTTATCATCATATAGAAAACTTAGTTTTATATTCAGAAATACAAACACTTCACTAACTTAACGGCCTTAATAAACTTATTTAATAGCATTATTAGATGAAAACTTGAATACAATGTAATTATCTGGAATCCATTTTATAATTATCAAAAGCATGATATTGAGTCAATTCAAAAGAAATTTCTGAAATATTGTCATTATCGATTACGACTCCGACTTTGAAAATTTACTGACATTATTAAACTGTTATTCGCTTGACGTTAGACGGAAGTATAATATTCTGATATTCTTATTTAAAATCATAAATGGTATAGTTTTTTGTCCAACATTACTTTCACATTTAAATCTGCATGGTCCTAACATAATAACTCGTCAAACGGAATCATTTTTCTATGGAAACCCCAGAACCAATTGTCAATTGAAATCTCCAGTTGTTGCAATGTGTCAATCTTATAATTCACTTTCTATAGATCTGGACATATTTCACTTGAATGTAAATCAGTTTAAAACTTTACTGTGGAAATGTCTTGCACCACAGAGCCATTAATTTAATCTTAAGAATGTACTCGTAATCCATGAATTCATTTTATTCATCTAACCTATTAATTTAATTTACTTGTACTACTTGTAGTCAATTGATTTTTTTTTTGTATTAATGTCTTTGCTATACTTTTCTTTGTTCTGTAATTGGGCTTTAGCCTGTTGAATGAAGTATTGTTTATTATTATTATTATTAAATCAAAAGTCAACCGCTGTCACTCCCACTTCACACAGTCAAAAAATGTCACTGTATATCCACGAACTGTTCTTCGGCTCGAATGGACCAACATTCTCACGGTCTGACTATTTAGGCCTATGATTCAGAAGGGCCAGCACAATCAATGTGCAAATTTTATTTATTTTAGAAATTACAATATTTTTTATATCAAAACCAATAACAAATATTTTCGGAAGTAATACTATAAGTACTTCGGTATTATCGGGTTACATGTCGATAACTTGTTGCACAATAATAAAAGAGTGTCAGTTTGACAGGTTAAATAGTCCGACCGCGTCAGCGTGTCAAATTGACGCGATTTAGCTATTGTGCAGGAAGTTTGAGACGTATAACATGTTCGAAGTACGCATTGTATTCGATTTGATTATATTTTGAGTAAATTTCAGTATTAGGAACAAATAAATATTTTATTGGCAGCTTGATTTGTTTGTATTAACCTAGCTGAAAGTCATCTCCATGAAAACAACATCAAGTTGACAAAAGTTATGTATTGCGTTGCCTAGTGAAGTTACTCTAGTATAATCGATTTTGTATAATCAGTTATAATATCACAAGAGCATCGAAAATAATCGATTATTTTCCGAGTAACGATACGTAAGGATTATGTCGAGTTACGAGTGAAAAATAATCATTATTTTCGATTGCTCGAGTGGTATTCGTTACGATATAATTAATATACCGATAATAATAAATTATTTTTTCTTCAAACGGCAGTAAAATATGGCATTATACTGCTGGATTGATGATGCTAAACTGTCACTTTATTGCTAAGCGGCAGATAATATTATCTGCCGCTGACGAGCGGCAAATAAAGTTATTATCTGCCGCTGACGACTTTATCTGCCGCTCGTCAGCGGCAGATAAAATTATTATCTGCCGATGACAACTTTATCTGCCGCTCGTCGTGACGAGATCAATTAATTTTCTTCGAATTTTGTTCACAAAGTTGTAAATAATTTGTTATAAAAACGTTTGAAGAAAAAATACTATATGTTATTCGGAGCAAAAGTATCTTTATGTGGCTCGGCTGTACTTATCTGCCTCGCAAGCTCGGCAGATAACCCGTCCAGCCTCGCCACATAAAATATAACTTTTGCTCCTAATAACATAATATACTATTATTTCTTAGGTTGGCACTGTTTGTGTTAGTGGCACTGTTTATGTTGGCGGCACTGTAAGTCTATGTCAAATTCGACGTTATCAGGTTAGGTTTTGCGTCAGTTTGTGTCAAAACTGACGCCAAACCTAACCTGCTAACCTCGAATTTGCAATAAACAGTTATTACATCATGGCTCTAGATTATTATTATCCATTATTTTTGCTTTGTGGGAACCACCAAAACACCGAAGTGATTATACCACGTCGTCAAGGGTATATCCGTTTATCTATACCTTGTAACTAAGTAAAATTCTCAATTACTATTGGCCGAATTTATAATGAGTTGTGTAATCGAAATTATACAAGATAACTTAACTAAATCCAGCCTTCTTATTGGTTGTGATCGTTACGAAAAAAACAATCTATCTAATAACAACGCTACCATAGCTACCAATATGAAGAAGCACTCTTTTATAAATTTACAATTTCTCTTGCTCGGAGGGCACATGTTACGGTCTTAAACTGACTTTACGACACCGCACCGGCTCATACAATAACGAAACGGCCGGCGCGGGCCGTAACTGACGAAATCGGGACGAAATATCTCCTAGGCCGCTACCCAGCCGCAACAAGTTAGGCCGAGCCGAGCCAATGGCGGGAACACCGCGAAACGGCACACTCTGCGACTTCTATGATCAACGGCGTGAGCTGAACTGCCCAAGCAAGCAGTGTTACGACCCCTGCAGTGGCGTGAGCCAAAACGGCGTTACCACGTGACTCTCGACAGCCAATGGCGATGCGCCCAATAAAACAAATAAGTTCCGGTAACAAAGACAGCCAATGGCGATGCGTCCAATAAAACAAATAAGTGCCGGTGACAAAGATAGCACGAAGCCTCGCAGTCGCCTCAACGGCGTGATTTCTAGAAGGTTCGGAATTCTTGCGAGCGATAACACCCGGCTGCCAAAGTACCAGCAAAGGGGTGCTCCAACTGACGAGAGATACTGCGTTTGGGGCCAAATATGTGCAAAATCATTATTATGGAATTAGGCGATGAAGCCAAATAAGTAACTAAAAGGGTTTAGCATACGGGCACGCTGCCCTAAAGCCTAGGTGGCTAATTAAAATACCAAAATGACCTGAATCAAATGTGCGGAAGATGAGATTGTACTTGTGCGTAAAAATTGAAAATGGTTTTAAAATAGCAACAAGTTGCCCTAAAGGCATGAAATGCAATTAAGCATCTACAACAGCAAAATGACTTAACACACACATAAGTATACACATTATTATTGTTCGTACAAATCTCATAAAATTATTTGATAGACAAGTAATTACAAATTGTTTCCAATAAAACCTTCAATATATTCCATTCAAAATAACATTTATTTTCAATCATCTTGTACAGCCTCTGCTAGTAGCAACATTACTTTACATTTTGTAACTAGTTTTTTTTAGTGGACCCAATTTCTTTCAATGATAAAGTCACAGAGTGACCAAATGAGTGATCTTCGTCACTTAATATTGGGATAGTTTCAGAAGGTAAATCTGCTAACAAGAAGCTGTCAATCTTCTGAAACACCCCAGAAATAGTAGTTCCCAAATTTTCAGTCGCTTTTAACTTTAGTTTTTTTTTTAACGTTTCCCGTCCTTTGGATTTTTTTTCCTGCTGTTGTACCAAGGTTTCAGTTGATAGTTCCTCTTTTGTTTGTATTATTCTTCTTCGTGCTTGTCTCTTCCTCTTCGTACGTGGATGAGATCTTACTTGCCCTTTCTGCAGTTGAGTGTGATGGAGAACCATGTGCAACAATTTCCGTAAAGGAATCTGTGTTTTGCCGCTACCGCTGCCACTGCAGCTTGTAATTTTTTGGGTAATATTACCAATAGTTCTGAAATCATATTACACAAAATTAACTACCTATATAAACATTTTCGATATAATGAACTTACTTTCGGGGGACCACCACATTGTCTAAAAAGCCGCACTGCTCATAATAAGGCCATGTGATGGTGTACGCTTCGGACCCAGTAAGAATGTTGTAAACGGTCCTCCTTTCCTTGGCATAACTATGCCTCAGGTTTGTCCAAAGTTGTTGGCAAAGTTCCACTGCAATATTAAGTGCATTTGATTAAAATAAATATAAAATTAGCTAGCATATTTCTAGAAAAAAAATTTAGTACGAAAGAAAGACAATCCCAATCGAAAACTACAAAGATGTGCGAATGCTTTTATTTAAAAAAATATTACAATAGATTCACACACTACTATGTCTTCAAATACCAAAACTAAATTTGTTTAAGATATTTGAATATATGAACCATTATACAACAAGAAGTATTCTATATAAAATGCAATTACTTGAACAGTCCATAACTTTTGCAATGGTTTTGAATGCATTCTCCAGCTTGTTTTTATGTTTTTTATCGTGCAACACTTGGAATTTCTCTGCCAACTCTATTAATTGTCCATAATTGAAACCCAAAAATTAATAAAGGAAAATTATTCACAGAAAATATTTCCAAAAATAATAATTTTTTTTAAAATTACAACTGATTTAGAAAAAATATTAACACAAAAGAATTTTAACAAAATATAATTGGAAAAAATACTAATTAGAAACACCGAGAACCACGAATTTTCAAATCATTTTCGCTCGATACGGCTCAAAGCAGCTCTGAGACAAGAATGAACCGAAATGATGGAGGCTCATTTACAAAAAGGGGTTGTTAAACGGCATATAAGTGTATATGTGTGTAATTTCGAATAACTATCTGGCTGGTTCGATATGAATTTATTCGAACAATGGTTTTTTAAATTGTTGTTGCCCCATATAAAGGAAAGACAAGAGCCAGGAAAAACGACAGTTGTAGTCGGTGATAATTTGGCCAGTAATTTCTCGCCCAAAGTGATCAAAGCAGCCAAAGAGAACAATATCTACATGTGGCCATTCTCAGCAAATGCAACCCACCTCATGCAACCCACCTCATGCAGCCCTTAGATGTGGCTGTATTTACACCAGTTAAAAGAAAGTGGCGAGAGATCTTGGAGAAATGGAGAAAGGAGATCAGACACTCCAGAACACTTCCTGTTACCACCCTTTGAAACAAGATCGGAGAAACTGTGGGAGCAAACTTGAGGTCCGGCTTCAGAACAACGGGATTGCATCCCATGGATATAAATGAAGTGTTGAAAAAAATTCCTGGAGGTTTACCTGAAAATGCTGCCGAAACTTCGAGAGTTCTTGACAGCAGTTTGGTTGAATTATTGCAAGAAATGAGAGGAACAAGCACAGAACAGAAGAAAAGAAAGAGAGGCAAGAAGTTTCAACCTGGAAAAGAGATGACGGTTGCAGAAAAGGTTTCTGTCCCGCGTGAACAAGCCCAGAAAGATGATGACGAGAATGACGATACTCAACCCAATTCACCTGAAGTGTTGAGTGACACCAATGAAAATTGCTTTAACACCAATGAAGATTGCTTCGACATCAATGCAGATTGCTTCAATGAACCAGACCCAATTACAGAATCATCTGGAATTTCATCAAACATAGCATCATCAAACAAGAAACGTTCTACTGAGATTAAGAGGTCAGTAAAGTCACGGCCACTTAACATTACCAAAGCAAGCTTGAGAGGCAAAAAGGACGGAGACACGAAGTGTGGAATTGGCTTGATGAAATTCAAAAGCTACCGAGGTCGGGATGAATGGATAGAATACCTCAGATGTAACAAGTGGATTTGTGGAATCTGCAATGAAGGCAGCAAAGACCCGTATTTTGTCTGTGCAATGTGTGTTGACTCCGATAACGACGATGATGTTCCTGATGTATTCGAAGATATTGATGACAGTGACGAAGATGAAACTTTCCTTCCTGAAAATGAAGCTAAGAAAGGCAGCAGAATCAGAAGATTGAAATTATAATAGATTTTTATTAGTTTGTTATCGTAACCAGAAGTGCCAAATTTCTTTTTAGTACCTAGTTTTTCACCAAAAACTTAGATTGTAAGCTTAAGAAGTTAGCATATTTTTGTTATTAATTTTGTTTTTCTTACAACAATATGCCCATTAAGTGCCTTAATAAAATTGTTACTTGTTTAAATTTGATTTTAACACACATACATTTTAATAACAAAATTTACGAAATCCAGTCAGAAGTTCTAAATGTACTTCTGATTTCATAAACAAGCAGTTTTAACCTCCAGTTTTACTTCATAATTTCGCCAGTTTTTATTTAATTTAGATCTGTTTAATCTTGAATTAAACAGGCAAATTTCAGTTCACATTTACGAAATATTAAAAACCAATCTTGTTTCGCAAGCATCGAGTTTAAAGACCGAAGCAAACTGCAACTTAGCATTTCACGCCGTAAGCGCCCTACTAACACAAGTTCACCGCTCTGGCTTGCAAACACACACGGAAATGCAATCCGCTTACAGTGCTGAATTACTACTTCGTACCTTTAAACGCGCTCTAGTAATCTACACAATAATTGAACTTTGATATGTTACTTAGTTAAGCATTCTTGTTTTGTATAAATAGAACGTTTATTTTCGTAATAAAACAATCTGCATCTAATGTCTGATTCATTCACTACGTCGCTACCCTGATACCAAGCCATAATATTATTGGGACGTGAGGCTGCGTCCCTCAGGGTAGTTTACTGTCGTCCCTTTTAAGTACCATTGACTACATTGGTTTAAAACATAAATGCAGTCTCATTTATGTGCTTAAGGGATAGAACCAGCGCAAAGCAACGGAAACCTGATCAGCCTCCAGGCAATTCTGTTCATGGTCCTTCGAGCCGGATTTGTCTCCAACTAAAGAACAAACACATCCCAAGAGTCACCAGCATCCCAAGAAGAAGACAACATCTGCCAACCACCCAGGTCCCAAAAAATTGCTAACAACATGGAGGAATTCAACAAATTAGCTGTCGCCCAAGAAGAGCTCGCGCAGAAGATAAAACAAGTATTATCTAACAGCAAAAAGGACCCTGCCAGCCGAAAAAGCCTACATCGCCAGTCACAAAAAAGCGCTGGACGAACTTTGAAACACTGCAACTAAAGATCATGCAGAAATGGGGCAGCTAAGTATTCCAACTCATAATTATTTTACAACAGGGTATTACGATCAAATTAAAGCCATATACGGCGAAGCAAAAAGTTACTTGTTGAGCTGTTCAAAATCAACGGAAATTTCCAACCCCTCCGTAAGTAGGAAGCAAGAGGAAATGGTGGCCAATCCAGAGCAAAAGGTTCGTATCCGAAAACTGCAGATTCGGATTCAGAATTTTAAGCAAGCGATGGGCGACGCCGAACTAACACAAGAATTAGGGAGGCCCGCCATCACGACAAGGCAATTAAGAGAAAAATGGGATCGTGTGGTCGAGATGGACGAAGAAGTTATGTCTAACGACATGGCTTCAGAACAAATGCACTTCAGTCCTGAATACACTACGTTGGAAGACAAGTATAGAAATTTAATTATTTTATTGCAAGCACCGACAAGGAACGAGCAAGCAGCAGCCATCTCGCTTCTTCAAGTCAAAATCCCCATATACGAGGGAAATTATGAGGAATGGGCCACTTTCAAGGACCTGTTCACTAAATTAGTAGATGACAACCAGAACATGGACGATGTCATCAAGATGCAATATCTACAGACGCATGTCAAGGGAGCCAAGCCGACTGATCCAGCATCTAGCTATTACCCAAGAAAACTACAACACCTCCTGGAATCTGCTACAACAAAGGTATCAAAATAATCGCCTTATTCTAACTAAATTGCTAGACACCATATTTGATCCGCCGGTCCTCTCGAAAGAGTCAGCCCAAGGGTTAAAAAGACTGCACGACTCTATCAAGGAATGTGTGGAGGCAATCAAAAATTTAGGCATCTCCACCGACAGTTGGGGTCCGTGGATTAACAGAGATATCGCTCGAAAATGGGATCCTGAAACAAACAAATTATATGAGCAGTCGCTTCAATGTCCAAACGAAGTTCAGGATCACCAAAATTTAATGGCTTTCCTACAAGTGTGGTTCCAATCCCTGGAATCCATAGATGGAGCTCGAAAGCCAACGCAGGAAAGACCACAGAAGAATTACGCTTCCGCATCCCTAAATTGCAAGCTGTGCCATGGAGATCATTACATCAACAACTGTAGTCAATTCCAATGAAAAACAAGAAGCAGTAAAAACCTATCGATTGTGCTATCGATGCTTACGGCACGATTCAAATATACCATGCCGTGCCTATCTTAATTGTAGGATCTATCGCTTCCCGCATCATACACTGCTTCATAAGGCGCAGCCACCATCAAGGCCGCTCCCTGCCCAAAAGATGAGGACGTCAGCTCATACAGCAGCCATGAAGACTTCCAACGTTCCAGAGAAGAAGCCGAAGTCGGACATCATCACCGCCAATTTAGGCGCACAGGAGAGCCAAGTTCTACTTGCCACAGCAATGGTTCAAGTAAAAGTAGCATCCGGGATGACTCATCTATTACGAGTATTAATAGATCCCGGGTCTCAAGGGTCATTTATCACGGAAGCATCAGCCGAATTATTGGTGTTACCCAGGACCAAAGTTCGAGCTGAAATCACAGGAATCGGGAACAGCGAGCCAAAAATTGCTAAATGGAAAATCCCAGGTTTGATCACACCTAGATTTTCAAGTAACTTTTCCCTACCTGTCAATTTACTAGTACTTCCTAAACTTACAAAAGCCATGCCTTCATCACCCATCCCAAATATAAATATCAATTCCTGGAGCAATATCTTCATCGCCGATGCAACCTTCAACCAACCTGGTCCTATCGATATAATTCTAGGCGCCGAAGAATATTCCAAAATAATTCTAGAAGGAATCACTAAAACAAAGGATGGCATCTTGGGACAGAATACCGAGCTGGGCTGGATTTTATCTGGAACCATTGGAAGACAACATAACGACAGCATTAAAGTCAACACCATGGTTGCCAAAATTGAAGAAGACGAGCAGTTACAAAAATTCTGGAACATAGAAGAAGTTCCCACTCAACGAAAAATTTCCCCAGACGATCAGGTATGTGAGAATAAATTCACAAACACAGTGCAGCGAGACGAAGATGGAAGATACATAGTGAAGATTCCATTCAAGCAAACTCCAGTGAGCATGGGAAGGTCCAAACCCTCAGCATTGGCAAGACTATTGCATCTGGAAAAGAAGCTGGGACAAGATCAAGATCTAGAAATCCAATACAAGAAATTCATGCAAGAATATCTGGATTTAGGACATATGGAAAGAGTAGAAAAGAAACAGGAAAACAGTGGCAAGTATTACATCCCACACCACGGCGTAATCCGAGAAGCAAGTTCATCAACCAAGCTCCGTGTCGTCTTCGACGCTTTGAGCAAGGCATCTTATGGAAAATCCTTAAACGAAGTCGTGTATGCTGGACCGAAACTTCAGCAAGAGCTGGTCGACATTTTACTCCGATGGAGGACTCACAAGGTCGTCTTCTCTGCGGACATTGAGAAAATGTACCGACAAATCAAGATGGACAGCCAAGACCAGGAGTATCAAAGAATCTTATGGAGATTCGATCAATCACAGCCAATCAGGGAATACAGGTTATGCACAGTCACTTATGGAACCGCATCAGCTTCCTATCTTGCCATCCAAACCTTGCACCAATTAGCAGAGGACGAGAAATCTTCATTTCCATTAGCAGCAGAAGTTGTGACGAGAGATTTCTATGTGGACGATGTGCTCTCCGGAGCCGACACTTTAGAATAAGCAATCAAGAAGCAACGTCAGTTAATTTCCTTATTAAAACGTGGAGGTTTTACCCTAGATAAATGGTGCAATAATGAATTAGCCATCATACAAGAACTACCCGAAGAATTGAAGGAGCAAACATACCTCGAAATAAGTGAGGACGGCGTAAAGAAGTCATTGGGCGTCCATTGGTCTCCATATGAAGACGTGTTTTGCTTCAAGGTGGATGTGAAGCAAAAGGAATCCACAAAACGCACCATATTATCCGAAGTCGCTAAAATTTTCGACCCATTGCATTGGGTTGGTTAGCACCCATCATTATCACTGCTAAACTACTCATCCCAGAGCTATGGCTCGAAAATATCAAGTGGGACGACCCAGTTTCAGAAAGTATCCAGGGCAAATGGGAACTCTGCGCTGCAGTACTGCTTTCCAATCTATTACAATGGGTAATCACAGCACTGGACATTCCTAAGGTATCTACCTTCGCCTGGACAGACTCTATGGTCGCATTAGGATGGATAAAGGGAGATCCAGTAAGATGGAAGACATTCGTCGTAAACCGCGTAGCCGAAATCAACTATCTGATTCCGGCTCAACATTGGAACCACGTCAAATCCGAAGAAAATCCAGCAGACTTCATGGCCATGTCAACCAGACACCGCCACAACCAATGAAGAAGCAAAAGGTTACACTGTGCATCAAGCTACAGTTCATCAAAACGAGAACGAAGTTATTCATCGCTTTTCGTCTCTGACAAGAATGGCACGAGTCGTGTCCTACTGCCGAAGATTCATCAACAAGTGTAGGCGTCTTCCCATTCAACCAGGATGTCTATCAGTTAAAGAAATGGAAGACACCATCCTCACACTCATTAAGGTCGTCCAAGGAGGTGATTCTACTCTGAGGGCAACAGGATCTCAACTCCAAAAGAGAAAATATGTGGACTCCAATAACAAACTCGCCAATCTCAATCCATTCGTCGATCATCATGGAATCATCCGTGTTGGAGGAAGACTAGAAAATTCAACCTTATCCTACCACGAAAAACACCCAATTATCCTTCCTTATTCCAATCATGTTTCCAAATTAATAATCCATGAGGCACATTTACGCACTTTACACGGTGGCACTCAACTCACACTGTCCTATGTCCGAAGAAAATATTGGATCATCAACGCGAAGAAAGCTGTCAGCTCCAGCATCAAGAAATGCTTTCGATGTATCCGATTCAAGGCAGAGGCAGCCCAGCAATTAATGGGGAATCTTCCATCAACCAGAGTCAATTCAACCCAGCCATTCTTCCATTCAGGAGTGGACTATGTCGGTATTGCTGTTTTTGTCTGTCTATCAACCAAGGCAATACATTTAGAAGCCGTCAGCGATATGACAACTAACAGCTATCTAGCAATCTTCAGGAGGTTCATCGCCCGAAGACGACGCTGTGCACATCTTTATAGCGACAACGGAACGAATTTCGTCGGAGCAAGAAAAGTCTTGGACAAGGAGATCCGTCAAGCAATGGAAGGCCCAGTTATCCAAGAAAATGTATCCACCATTGGTACCCAATGGCACTTCATCCGTCCAGTAGCCCCGCACTTCGGAGGGATATGGGAAGCAGGAGTGAAATCAATGAAGCATCATCTGAAAAACACCATTGGCAACGCTACTCTAACATTTGAAGAATTGGCAACTTTGCTTTGCCAAATCGAAGCCTGCTTAAACTCACGTCGCCTGTGCCCACAAGGCAACGATATTGAAGACACCACTGCATTGACACCAGGCCATTTCCTGATAGGAAGAGAGATAATATCACCACCGGACCCAATCAGCACACCAATATCAACAAATCTGTCAAATCGCTGGAGAATAATCCAAAAAATTAAGCAAGATTTTTGGAAATCATGGAGCTTAGACTACCTTCATGGATTACAGCAAAGAAACAAATGGAAGAAACTGGTGGAGAACATAAAAGTTGGTGACCTAGTGTTAATCAAAAAAGAAAATATCAACCCTAGTAAATGGCCCTTAGCAAGAGTTACCGACATTCATCCTGCAACCGATGGATCCGTACGAGTGGTAACAATCCAGAAATCAGGAGGACATCAATTAAAACGATCCATAGGCAGTATCATTCCATTACCAACTAACGAAGAATCGCAGGAACCAGAGTCTGAAGAGAAAATTTCGGCCAACAGCACCCACACACAATCATTCCCAATGCCAAAGAAAACTGTCACGTCCAAATGGAAAATGTTTCTACTCATACTCGTATTTACTCTCCTTACTACGAATACATTGAGTAAGGCAGAATTCAACATCCAAAAACCAGACAGCGGGTACTATGTAGAACATATTGGACACGGGAAGATTGAACGAGGAACATTCAGGATCGAAATTCAGTTCGAGAGGGGGAAGATCGAAGAAGACTTCGAAACGGTTACCGACATGGTGGACAAATTCGACAATCTCTGCAACTTTGCAAAAGAACTGTCCGAAGATACATTGTGCAAGACACTGGTGCATCATCTTCTGGAACAAAAAGGCATATGGAATGGATTAAAACTGGTATGGAAGATATCATAACAAGACGAGAGAAACGAGGGGTGCTTGGGACTGTACTCACGTCAATTTTCGGAGTAAACGACGAAGTCTATCAAGATATTGATAGACTCGACAAAAATCAACAGGAGTTAATAAAAATGGACAGTCAACAATCCAAATTCTTGCTGTCAGCACTTTCAAGATTTAATGAAACCGAAAAACGAATCGATCAGAAGCTGGAACATTTTCAAGAGAAACTAAACCAAGAAATCAGGGCAATCAACAACATGGACAAATGGTACAAGGCAACCGACTCCAACCGATTGAACATCCACATCATCAGTGTGTACCAAGTCGCCACCAATGTTATTAGTGAGCTGTGCAATTACCATACAAACATTTTGAACGTTCATTTCCAACAAGGTAATTTTTACGAGCTAATCACGCCTGTCCAAATCAAGCAAAACCTCGCAAATGCAACCAAACTTAGAAATTTTACCGGCCCCAATCCTAAAGGTCGACATCGGACATGATGACATCTACATCAACGTTCAGGGATACTTCATCATAGTAGAAAAAACTGAATACACCTTAATAAAAGTGACACCAATTCCTCTCCAAATTAACAATGGGTCCTACTGGGTGATCGACGTATCAAAAGGGATCTTCGCTGTGGATTACAACCTACAAATGTACTTTCAAGAGACAGATGAGGAATTTAAAGAAAATCTCCAAATTACTCCAAACACTTACATCTGCAGTCGAACAGTCGTGAAAGGAATTGAAAACAACCCAAATTGCATCATTGATGATATTATATCATCGAACAGAAATTAGTCAATGCAGCCTACGAAGACATCAGATCCAGTCCATTATTTGGAAACAACTATACATGGAAAACACCTGGATGTTCGTAGTCAACAAGTCAACCCGAATAGCTATCACTTGTAGTGGCAATAGGGAAGAAGTCACTGTCAACACTACAGGTGTAATTCAAATCTCGTCAGAGTGAATAATCCAAATTGCAAAGAATACGTTAACCCCCAGGCATAACAAGAAGTTCAAGATCCTAGCAGGATATTCCAAGGCCGTCAGCATCACTTTTACCAACACAATAACACCCAACCCCTTTTCAGAAATTGCAGAGGAGCCAGTACTAAAACAATCAGACCACTTCGAGGATCTACAATCTTAGCAATTGGAATTCCAGCAGCACCTAAAAGACATTACTTGGAAAACCATCCGCCACCACTCCTATCTAACCAGCGAGACCACAGGCAGCCTATTGGGAGGGGCTGTTCTAATAGCAGCTTTCTACTGCATTCGGAAAAGGATCAACCGAAGGAAGCATCAACCCAAGCAACGCCAGTCAGCCGTAGAAGAATATCCTCTAAAAACTCTTAATGTGGAAGAAACAATATAGTTTTTTCTTTTGCTTTTTCTTCAGCCTAAAATTGGCAATATGTTTAAATTTGATTTAAATGCACATAAATTTTAATAACAAAGTTTACGAAATCCAGTCAGAAGTTCTAAATGTACTTCTGATTTCATAAACAAGCAGTTTTAACCTCCAGTTTTACTTCATAATTTCGCCAGTTTATATTTAATTTAGATCTGTTTAATCTTGAATTAAACAGGCAAATTTCAGTTCACATTTACGAAATATTAAAAACCAATCTTGTTTCGCAAGCATAGAGTTTAAAGACCGGAGCAAACTGCAACTTAGCATTTCACGCCGTAAGCGACCTACTAACACAAATTCACCGCTGTGGCTTGCAAACACACATGGAAATGCAATCCGCTTACAGTGCTGAATTGCTACTTCGTACCTTTAAACGCGCTCTAGTAATCTACACAATAATTGAACTTTGATATGTTACTTAGTTAAGCATTCTTGTTTTGTATAAATAGAACGTTTATTTTCGTAATAAAACAATCTGCATCTAATGTCTGATTCATTCACTACGTCGCTACCCTGATACCAAGCCATAATATTATTGGGACGTGAGGCTGCGTCCCTCAGGGTAGTTTACTGTCGTCCCTTTTAAGTACCATTGACTACATTGGTTTAAAACATAAATGCAGTCTAATTTATGTGCTTAAGAGATAGAACCAGCGCAAAGCAACGGATTCCTGATCAGCCTCCAGGCAATTCTGTTCATACTCTTGATAAAATGAAATATTTTGATGTATTTTGAATATAAAAATTTGAAAAAACCTAATCATGTATTTTTTTATTCTGCATCTAATAGCGGGGCTACTTTGACATAAAGTAGCTTTATCAGGCGAAATAAATCAAAATTAGAGTGGGTGTCAAAGTAGCCCCAAACACTGGGTAACTTTGACACCTTGAATTTTTTTTAAACAATTCAAGTTACAATAGCTTGGGCTATGCCAATTGATTGAGCCGGTTATATTTCTTATGATGGCGTTTATTTGAAGCTTCTATGTTAATAAATAATGCCGGAATGTTGAAAGATGTCCGAAAAACGTGTCAAAGTTGACGGTAGCATTAGAATTAACAACAACACGTGATTCACAATTATTCCTCATACGTTCCACTATCCGTTTATGATGTTCTGCATCCATTTGTAGGTAGGGACGTATTGAATGAGCATTACTATGTCCTGTAACTTTTATTAGTTGTTCTTCATTAAGGCCAAGTCCTAAGGTCGGAATTGCCATGCACACTCGATAAGATGGCGACACCAGTATCAAATTTGTGAAAGTGTCGCAAGAGCTTGCCATTATAAGAACGGCCAGAAACGAATAACCGTCTGTTCTTGTCTTGCTCGCATTGATCGAGTGAGATAGAAGACGGCACGGGTTGCGTTCATTTTATTTTGGCTGCAGGTTGCACGCTTGGCAACGTCGGTGTACCACCCTGCCGTATACCATTACAATAAGTCTGCGAATACAGTGGTTATTATTTGTCAAAGTTAAGTCCATTCAGTCTTCTACGTTATAGCACGTGTTCAATGGTGATTACTAGTTTGTCATCGTGATAAATACTGTACGGTGTGAAATATGGGTTCTGCAAAGAGGCCCCAGAAACCACTAAAACGCAACAAGCGTTCGAGGGGTGCTAGAAAAGTGCATTCAACCAGAACTGTCGCAAATAAACAATCACGGTAAGTTACATTTTTTAAGTAATAATATTAACATTATATTTTTAACAATATAAAATGTGAAGATCCAACATTCAGGCAATAATAGAAGTGAAACACGCTTATTCACTTGCTTCAGTGAATATCACGAACGATATGATGATTAGTGGTGATGAGGAAATTGATAACTCAAAATTGGTTACTCTAGAAAAATCTGAGAGGTTAAGCCTATTTTTTTTATGAATGCAGAAGTTCATGTCTCAGCAGTACACGTATATTTTTTACAGCATCATGGTTGACAATGACGGTTGACATTGAATAATCTGCGAGTCTGTCAGTTATCAGTTTGTGACCTAAACCTTTTAAGCTTTATCTGAAATTTATCTGAATTACCTATTTCAAATCTGTGGCTTTGAACGTGTTTTGAACAATGGCAAATACAAATGGAATCGCCGTTCATGTCACCTGCCCAGGCGAGGATGTTGATGTTATCGAAATGGCGGCCAGGCATGAGGCCGCGTTTAACTTGTTTAGAAACCAATGCCCCTTAGGGGCATATGTAGCGGAAGTTACAGCTATACGAGGCAAAGGCAGAAAAATATGCGCTTGGCGTGTGAGATACATTCGAAATATGGCTCCCGAATATCAAAACATTGATTCTGAACAGCTAGCTGTAGACATAATTAATATGCATCCTAACAACACTCAGATAATAGATAAAACAATGAAGCAGTTGATTATCCAGAACTGGGCAATCAGGAAGAATCTGAGACGTAAGTCAATATTATTATTTATGAATGAATAAATCTCCTGTGTGCATGTCTCAGCAGTACACATATATTTTTTTACAGCATCATGGTTGACAATGAAGCAGTTGATTATCCAGAACTGGGGAATTAGGAAGAATCTGAGAAGTAAGTCAATATTATTATTTATGAATGAATACATCTTCTGTATGCATGTCTCAGCAGTACACATATATTTTTTTACAGCATCATGGTTGACAATGAAGCAGTTGATTATCCAGAACTGGGAAACCAGGAAGAATCTGAGACGTAAGTCAATATTATTGTTTATGAATGAATAAATCTTCTGTATGCATGCCTCAGCAGTACACATGTTTTTTTCAAGCATCATGGCTGATGATGAAACAGTCCATAATGCAGAATTGAAGGCTCAGAAAGAATATGAGAGGTAAAAGTTAACATTATTATTTATATATGAATACATCTTTTGAATGCATAAGTACATGTCTCAACAGTACACATTATTTTATTCACAGTATCATGGCTCATGAACTAAACATTAAAGTTGTGGAGAAGACAATGCCAAATGTAGCAGTCGGCAAAAGGGTAGTCAACCTAGAGTATGTGCTTGACTGGGCTTTAGAATTGCAAATTCAGCACTCCAGAATATGCACTTGTGGAAAGCTATGTTTGTGGAAAGCTATGTTTGTGGAAAGAAACCACACATGGGTTAGTGTCAAAATTATTTGCACAATATGCAATAGAATAATTTAAAAAATGCACACGTGATAGTACTACAGTACACAATTCGCCAGGAGATTGTGAGAAAGGGTACTCCGTAAATATTGGAGCAGTGTGGGGAGCATTATCAACAGGTGGTTGTCACAGCCACTTAGAACAACTCTGCACTTTGATGGATATCCCTGCAATGAATTACATTTTTCTAATTAACGACGATTTTTTAACCAAATATTTAGTATGTATCCAAAACTATTTATTAAAAATTGTGACACAAATAATTATAACTGTGATTTAATTAATTCTGTATCTATGATAGTTCTGAGACCCTTATAGTAAGCACTTACAAATGTGTGAATAACCATTCCGAAATGGTTTAGTAGGTTTGTAACACTTTAGACAGATGAAAATGTGTAATTGAAAAGTTGGCTTGGCTTGGTAAATGCTTAGTCATTATTGAATTTTTAGCAGAACCAAATCATTCATTTATGATTAATTTATAGTGATTATCTTTTGGTAAAGTGTCTTCCCTGTTCATGTACAATTTTGTTTTCTTTTCAGTCATGTCATGAACATCTTGTGGAAGAATTCATTGCAGCTGGTAAAGAAGAGGTCAGAATTGCCAGGGAAGCTGGAAACGTTGACTCTGACGGAATACCATTCAGAACAGTTTACCTAGATGGGGGGTGGAGTAAAAGGAGCTCCGGACATAGCTATGATGCCGCTTCTGGCAATGTGTGCACTTAGTACATTAGTGAGAAATGTACTATAATGTATTTTTCTTTTAGGCCATCATCATAGGGAAGGCCACAAAGAAAGCGTTGTTCATGGGGGTCACAAATAAATTCTGCTACGTTTATGCAATGGAGCATAGGTGCTTTAAAAATTGGCATGGATCATCATTTGCTATGGAGGCAGATATCCTAGTTGAAGGGTTTAACCTGAGTATAAAGATGCATGGAGTACGTTATAAATATTTTATAGCAGATGGTGATTCTAGCACTTACGCTAATTTGAAAATGAAGGTGAAATATGGAGCAATGATTCAGAAAACTGAATGCAAAAACCATTTGTTCAAAAATTACAGCAAACATCTGTGCAATGCTAAGGATGATAAAATAATTGTTGCTCCAAAAAACACCTTACACAAACTACAATCAAGACGTTAGTAGATCTTGCAAAATCTCAGCTGTATCACAATAACGTCAATGGTACTGTGGACAGCCTAAGGGTGGATCTAGCTAATGGCCCATTGCATGTTTTTGGGGAACATGAAAAATGCAGAGATTATTACTGCACCGACCAAAATTGGAGTAATAAGAATATTGTGGATGAAATGAAAGCTTCTGTGCTCTTCCAAAGACTAGAAGGTGAAGTTTGTTCTTTTTATCGCTTTTTTTTCTGAGCCTATGTATAATAATAATAATTGTTTCAGGTGTTGTAGAACATCTGGTGAAAAAGGCTGACATGATGTTCGACAATGAGACGAATAACACGGCTGAGCTTTTTATGAGCCTGGTTGCAAAATATAATGCAGGCAAACGACTAAATCTCACAATGAAAGGTTCTTTCCAGACGAGATGTTCATTCGCATCAATACAGTACAATCAAGGTGCCAATTGGCACTTACACTTTTGGAGAAAGATTGTGAAACAGTCGCCGTGCAAAAATCTAAAAAGATTTGTAGCTAAAAACAACCGGATCATCAATTACGCTCGTTCTCATTCCTCATGTAACAAGTCACTATTTAAGAAACCTAAAAATAAAGAAAAAGACCTTGATTATGGTGTGCATGTTCAAGAGCCCGAACTTGATAAAACTACTTTTGAAACAGAAACAGAACGTATTTGTCTAAAATGCAGGTATATGCATACTCCGGTTCATGTAATGAAATTATGATGTTTGAGATATTAAATTTTTCAGGTTCCTCGAGAGGAAAGAAACGGGATTCAGAGAGTTACTGTTGGTCAATTTGGCAACTTTGCATATGAGCAAGAACGTCAGAACCGTCTAACAGCTTCTCTCTTTGGAAAGATTATTAAGAGAAAAGCTAACACACCATGCCATAATGAAGTAAAAAGCATTTTGTATAACAATAATTTTTACAGTGAGGCTACAGAGTATGGCAAAATAAACGAAGAAGCAGCGATAAAAAAAATCTCAACAGAACATAAGATTCCGGTACAGACCTCAGGACTATTTACTGCTTTGGCCTACGGTTTTTTAGAAGCTTCGCCAGATGGTATGTAACAACTTAACATCAGCAATAGAAAATACTGTTACTTCGTAGCATATGTAGATGAGAAACCAGATTTGTTCGTTGAGAAAATCAACAAGGATGAACATCTGTGGATAAACAACATGCTACCAAAGCTGAAGGAATTTTATCTAGAGAATGTAGTGCCCGAAATCATTCACAGAAATATACCTAACGGATTGAAGTGTTAAGATTCCACGAGTATAAGAAGATCTCGTGAAGCTCGAAACAAAGTGGTTGCAGTCAGAAACACTTAGAAACAACCTGGTTGCATTTGAGCGTTTTAGCATAAATGGTGTGGGATCACACCACAACTGAGGGACCACCTGGACGAACTCCAAATCATTATTGACGAAATCCCACTAGCTCCTCGCTAGAACTCCACATTTATTTTTGTATACAGTAAAATACTTGTAAATTTCCCCTCTTTACATTGCCTTAGTTTTAAAGTGTTGATATTGTATTGCGTAGATTGTTCTTGTATATTTTATATGCCTGTTTAGTTCTACCGTTGTTAGCATGGCGGCCGGGCAGAGCAGCACGTCTGGGCCGCTCTCCTGCAAACGATGCAAATCTAAAGTTGTGAACGGTATAAAATGTAGTACTTGTGAAAATAGTTATCACATAACCTGTGCCAATTTACTGAACAATGTAAAATTTTTGGAGGACGGTGTTATGAAGTGTTATGAAGAAAATCCGATTAGTGACGAAAAATATTTATTCTTGGATGCTCTGCAAGAAATATCTGGTGAATCTAATAGTGTGGATATACGTATTTTTATGTTTTAAAACAAAAGGATACAACTATTAAGGAATTGAGCGATAAAGTTGATATTTTGACAAAACAGCTGGAGTGTATTGCTGTGGAGAACAATTTGCGTGCTGACCTCCAACCAAAGGTGAGAAGCGAAAGATCAAGAGTGGACGAAAAAGTGAAAAATGATTTGGAATGTACGATATCGGACAAGGCAGGAGCTCCGTCAAAACTTTTGATTAAAAACAAAGATGTTGCAGCAGGAATTCAAGAAGCGGAAACTAGACAAAAGTGCATGGAATATATAACTATCGGTCTAGGACATTTGGACGCGGCCGTTTGGGCGCGGCCGTCTGGGCGCGGCCGTTTGGGCGCGGGGACACTTGGGCGCGAGACACTTGGGCGCGAGACACTTGGGCGCGAGAAAGGGTCCACGTTGGGATTTAGGAACACATTAAGTGTGAATAATTTAAGTTTGGCATAAAAGAACAAACATTTATTAAATCATGATTTATTCTAAGAAGTTAATGTAATTAATCAAACAATTTAAAAAGAATAATCCAATTATTTATTGAAACCGTTATGAGATTAATTTTCAATACGGATAAATGTTGAAATAAATCGGAATAGAAATAAAGAAGGTAGTATATTAGATAACTTTTGAAATAATTCTGAATACATAAAAAAGGCAGTGTGATAGATATGGAATAATAATTCTGAATTAAAATAAAGATGGAAATAGATTATATACAGGGTGAGTCATTAGTACGGGAAAGCTCGATTGCACTTAAGCCGTTAAAGATATCAAAATGAGCCAACTGCCACTATACCGTGTGTCCACAGGAGTACGCACCATAGAGATAAGATAATGCCAATAGAATATAAATATCAACCAGTGCTGTGACCACCGTCCCTTTTCTTGTACCATTTATAACAATATTGTTTCATACAGTGGCGAGTCAGAAACCAGAAAACAAGGTTTTAGCGTGCCGGCGAGCACAGCATTAGCCGATCTTTCTATTCTATTTGGTTATCCCTATGGTGCGTCCTCCTGTGGACACACGGTATACAAGAAGTTATGGTGAATTTTGTAAAATTATTTTTCGTTATACAGGGTGTTTAATTTTTTCAGGGCAGTATTTAACTTAATTTTTTTAAATAGAACACCCTGTATATTTTAAAAAATATGGATTTATCTTTGTCTGGGACTTATAATAAAGTTTACTTTTCGAAATTTACTTCAGCCGTTTTGAAGTTATTCGATTTTTTCTGTAAAAACGTGCGCTTACAGATACTTATTCAAAAAATCACAGGGCACTTGATCGTAGAGATATCTAATTGCGGTTTTGGTCACGCCTAAACAACTTTTTGGAGTATCATTTGGAAATTTACCTGCGTTGTGGGATTACTTAGTTGTGACACGTTAACTTTTCGAAACTTTGAAGGGCCATAACTTTATTTTTTCAAATGGCACTCCCTGTATTTTATTGCTTAGTCGTATTCAGCATCTTATTTTGCAATTTTTATGTCCTACATGTCTTATGCCAAAAATTGATAGTTTAGGAGATAAGTCGGTTTTTTTAAATGCACAAATATCTCATCTATACCGACCTAGTGTGCCATGGAAACAAGTGTTCACGAGTTATTGTTTGAGACATGTCAAAATTACACTCGTTTAACCTCATGTTTTTAATTTGTCGGAAAAATGAAATTAACGAAAGATGAAATGGTGGATATGGTTTATATATTAGGTGAAAGTGAGCGAAACACGTTACTGGCGTCTAGAATTTATGCACAAAGATATCCCGGTAGGAGGCATCCAAGAGCAAGAGACTTCGTAAATGTGCAAGCAAGATTTGAAGAAACGGGCAGTGTCCAGTATGAGAAACACCGTCGGCAAAACCCAGCGACCGAGGGTAAAAATGAAGATCTGGTTGTGCAAAGTGTTGTAGAAAATCCGCACACAAGTTTCCGTGCGGTAAGTCAACAACTGCAAATCTCCCAAACCAGTGTCTCTAGGATTATCCGTAAAAACAAATTCCATCCGTACCATGTCCAGTTAGTACAGCACCTAAATGAAGACGACTATGTAGCCAGGCAAAATTTTTGTTTATGGGCCCGAAATAAGGAACAGCTGGAAAACAATTTTTTCAATAACGTGCTATTTACAGATGAGGCGACATTTAAAAAAGATGCAAAAGTTAATATTCACAACTTTCATTACTACGACACTCAAAACCCCCATTTCATTCGAACACTCGACCACCAACATCGATGGTCACTTAATGTTTGGGGTGGTATGGTTGGTAGTAGGGTTGTTGGGCCGTATTTCTTCGACGGCCCACTGAATGGAGAATCGTATTTGCACTTTCTCCAAAACGATTTTCAATTGTATCTGGATGATTTGCCTTTAGATGTGAGAAGACGAATGTGGTTTCAACATGACGGTGCTCCATCACATAATAGTCGTATTGTAAGGGAGTATTTGGACGGCGAATTTGAGGGACGCTGGATTGGCAGGGGAGGTCCAGTACCATGGCCTCCGAGGTCGCCTGACCTAAGGAAACCAGACTTTTTCTTATGGGGCTTCGTCCACGATCGGGTGTATGAGGCTGAAGTCACTACTAAGGAAAATATGCAGCAAAGAATTACAGCAGCTTTTCATAGCATTGACGCTGTCACACTTGAAGCCGTGAATGCGTCGTTTTTTAAAAGAATTGACGAGTGTATAACCCAAGGGGGTCGTCATTTTGAACATGTTGTGTAATTCTAAGTACTATCTGTTATAAATAAATAACTCCAAGTTTCTAATTATTGTTTATTTTTGGGTACATGTGTCTACTTCTGTATATCATAAAAACATGTTTAGCACTTTTCAGAGGTCTAACTTTTGTGCTTCTTCTATGGGGGTATCTATTACTTTCCGTAAATACATCTTTTGTTAATTGTATTTTCTCGACAAATTAAAAATGTGATGTACAACAAGTGCAATTATAACGTGTGTCAAGCTATAATTTATTTGTTTTCCATGGCACACTCGGTAGGTATCGATGAGAAATGTATGCATTTTTAAAGAAATTCTAATATTTCCTAAACTATCAAGTTTTTGTATAGGACATATCGGAGAAAAAAGATATAAAATTAGAGGTTGAAGACCAATAAGCAATAAAATACAGGGGGTGTAATTTGAAAAAATAAAGTTATGGCCCTTCAAAGTTTCAAAAAGTTAACGTGCCACAACTAAGTAATTCCATAACGCAGATGAGCGTTCTTATTGCCAAATGATAGTCCAAAAAGTTGTTTAAGCATAAGCATAATCTCATATAGATATGTCTAGGATCAAGTACCCTGTGATTTTTTGAAAAAGTGTCCGTAAGCGTACATTTTTACAGAAAAAATCGAATAACTTCAAAATGGCGGGAGTAAATTTCAAAAAGTAAACTTTATTATAAGTCCCAGACAAAGATAAATCCATATTTTAAAAAATATAGAGGGTGTTCCATTTAAAAAAATTAAGTTAAATACTGTCCTGAAAAAATGAAACACCCTGTATAACAAAAAATAATTTTACAAACTTCACCATAACTTCTTTTATATAGTGGCAGTTGGCTAATTTTGATATCTTTAACGGCTTAAGTGCAATCGAGCTTTCTCGTACTAATGACTCACCCTGTATAGGTGTTGAAAATAATTTTAAATAGAAATACATTTATTGTACTGGTAAATGAATAATACTATGCTATATTTAATCGATTGATGCTTCAAATGTTTAATATGTTTCTAATATGTGTTCTGTTTGGAACAAAACTAGTCGGCTTCGAGTTTTGTTTATAATGATAATACTTAATACTTAACAATAAACTGTTAAATTTTAAAATAATCGATTATATTCGTTATGTTATGAACCGACTAACTGAAGATAAACAGAAATAAGAATAATAACGAATAATAATATAAAAAGATTAATTTTAAAAATAGACATTTATTCATGCCATTTTTACCATTAAAATACATATTATTCTTAAAGTAAAATATATACAATTTTTAAAATAAAAACAAGAAGCATATACGCATTCATTTCATAATTGTACGAAATGCTTCTTAAAATTTCCACAATGATCCTATTGTTTGCGCCGTCTACATGATTATATTGATTATTATAATCTTCAATCAAATTCTTTATTCTTTTATCAGCCTGGATAAATTTTTGATTTTTTTTAGGTCGGCTCATTTCCCGCAAGTAACTGTTCATAAGTAACGTCTCTCCCTCGTTGAACAGTTTGCAGGCTGTCGATGGATCTCCAAATGGTTGGATGGTTTATCGATGGCTCTGTTTGTACCCAATCTCTGTTCATTTAGTCTTTGTTACTTATTATTTTAATGTAATAAATCTCCGCAAAAGATTTGTTAGTATTTACCGGAAAGTTAAAATTTGTAACTTGTTTTTGTCGAACCTACTTGTATGAATAAAATTCTATACAAAATTTTTGCCGCCCGCCACCTCCTTGGACGGGCTTTAGGTAATTTTCGTTATTTAAAATAAATTTTCAGACCTATTAATAGTAAAGCTAGCTGATACTAATATACTTAAATTAATTTCCTCGCGCCCAAATGTCTCGCGCCCAAGTGTCTTCGCGCCCAAACGGCCGCGCCCAAACGGCCGCGCCCAAATGTCCGGCTCCGTATAACTATAACCCAATCAAACGGGACCGTGCCTAATAATAAGCAATTAAAGATGCCACAACCAGCAGTTTCCCAATTCTTGGCAATTGAAGATAAAAATTGGATAAAAGTGAATTACAAGAAAAAACGCGGGACACCAGTAATTGTAGGCAGTAACCGCGCAGTTGACAGTAAATTAAAAGGAATAGCCAAAATTGTTCTATTACATGTGTGTAGATTACCACAGAATACAAAAGCCAAGTATTTGCAAGATTTCTTAAAAGCTACTTTTCCACATGTTATATGCAAGGAATTGCCATCTAAGCAACCAACTGTATACTCTTCGTTTAAGGTCGAAATTTTAGAAAATAATGGACAAAGCCATGAATCCTGATAACTAGCCTGTAAATGCTTGCGTCAGGCGTTTTTTAGAGAAGAAGATGAATCAAAACCACATTACCTAAACACTTTTCACATTAATTCTTTAATAATGAATGTAAGGTCTATTCGTCATAAAATAGACGAACTTTATATTTTTATAAAGAGTTCCTCGCATAAATTTAATGTTATATGTTTGACTGAACATTTTGCTTAATTTAAATGAAATAAATTCTTTTAGTTATTAAGGTACCAAGGGCATTATGAATAAAATAAGAGCGCAAGATTGTTAGTGTACTAACCGAGGGCTTTGGCCCGAGGTGCCTTCAAGGTTTTATGTCCTACCAATTTTCTTATATTCATATTCAATTCATATAAATACTATGATATAGTATTTAAGATTGATCTAGTTAGCTGATCTAAGTTAGATTTGTGACATTAGCTGAGCTGTCATTAATTTTCATTGTGACAGTGGTGCATAATGAAGTTATCCATGGAAACAAATACTGTTAATTTTTCATAATAACCCTAGTGTTCTTATGAAGAAAATAATTGCCCTGGAGCGTTATTTTGTATCTAAGATACCTTAAAATAGAGTCATTAATTTCAATTAATGTACTGGTAGGACATAAAGTAATTAATAATCTCTGTTTTTTGTAGATCAGCAAGTTACGGAGGTTCTCTTGTGATGTACAGAATTAATATGGAGGCAACTCAACGTTGTGATTTATCCCGCTTTATCGTGCTGCAATCTCATTGTGATATCGGTTTATAGGCCACCTTCGGGTAATTATGATATTTTCATTAACTGTATGGATATTGTTTGAGTAGGATCTCTAATTCAAAAAGTAAAATAATGTTGACTGGGGATTTTAATGTCCTGTTTCACACCAGTGATCCTAAGACTTTGCGCTTGATGGACTTATTAGCATCATACAGCTTAAAGTTGAGAGTTGACTTTAACACTCGGCTCAATAATTGCCTCGATAATGTCATAACCAATTTTTCTGATCCTAGCGATATGATTGATGGGATGAGTTCTACGTTATCTGACCACAAAGCAATTTTATTTTGTTGTAATGTAAACAATTTAAATACCCGTAAAGTATTAAAAAGTGTTAACTACAGGCCTTTAACGGAAAGCGGTTTACAAAACCTTTTCCAAATTTTAGATAGCACCAACTGGTCCTTCGTAAACAGCACCGCGTTGAGCATCGATGACAAGTTTTCTAATCTTATTCAACTACTGCATACTCATATTAGAGAAGTTTTTTCTTTAAAATCAACTGCCGTTGAAAAATATAACTCAAGTAATACCCTATCGTGGTTTACGCCTAAACTGCGAGAAATGCGTAATTCGCTAAGTTTTCTTACTGATTTACATGCACAGTTCCCAAACTTAATTTCGAAAGTATCTGTTAACCCGTTTCGGAGTAATTACAGAAACCAAATACTATTGGCCAAAAAAGAATTCTTTTCAAATTATATAAAAAATAATAACAATCAAACTAAAACTGCCTGGAAAGTTGTCAATAGCTTCCGTAATACTGTTAAACATGTTGCGAATTTTACTAAAATCAGTACAGAGGAATTCAATAAATTCTTCATACATATTGCAAATGATATAAATGCTACTTTACCATCTACCAAATCATCTTACAAATACTTTTTAGCCAATACTGACGTACCAGAGGTTTTCAGTATTAAAGAAGTCAGCCTCTAAAAAATAAAAAGAGTCATGATATCTATGGCATGAATGCCTATCTGATTACAAGAATATTTGATGTCATTATTAATCCTTTAACCAAACTTATAAATGAATCCATAGGAGAAAATGTCTTTCCTTCTGCTTTGAAAGTTGCCACAATTATACCTATTCCAAAAGGTGAAGCTGCCGATGATCCCAATAAATTTAGAGCCATTTCGATTCTCCCGATACTTTCAAAATTTTTTGAAACTATATTAAAAAAACAAATATGCACATTCTTTGAAGTAAATAAAATGTTTCACCACAGTCTATTTGGTTTTAGATCTCGTAAATCCACTACAGAAGCCATCAGTCATTTTACTAACTTAATTATCCAAGGCCTCGAAGAAGGTTTTTTACAGCATCGGTTTTCTACGATTTGCAAAAAGCATTTGATTGCGTGTCGTACGATGTCCTTCTTGGTAAACTTAACTATTATAATTTCAGTAGCAATAGCATTGAATTATTGAGGTCATACCTAGATAACAGGGTCCAATGTACAACCATAAATGGTAGTTCTTCAGGTTTTGATAAGGTGCGATGCGGTGTTCCACAAGGGTCAGTATTGGGCCCACTTTTGTTTCTTATTTTTATCAATGACATAGGTAGCAGCGTACCTAATGCTGACCTAACTTTATTCGCTGATGACACAACAGTTACGTTAAATAATGCTAATCTGTCCGTTTTGCTAAGTGATTTAGATAGGGAAAGATGTAAGATACAAGATTGGTTCCTGGAAAACAAACTGAAACTGAATGCTTCCAAAACCCAAACAGTTATTTTCACAAATAGACATATGATAGATGTAGATAATACAAAGTCAGTCAAATTTCTTGGGGTATATTTAGACCCCACATTATCTTGGAACGTGCATGTTGATCAGGTTTCAACTAAAATTTCAAGGAATATATATGTTCTGCGTAGATTATATGGTCAGGTAAATTCGGATGTGCTCTTAATGGCGTATCACTCTTTTGTCGCCTCACACATGAACTATGCTTTAATTGTATGGGGTCATTCACCCCATTTCAAACGTATTTTCAAACTCCAGCGCAGAGCCTTACGTGTGATCACTGGGTCCGGTTATATGGATGATGTGAAAAACAAGTTTATATCTTTGAAAATACTGACGTTTCCCGCTTTATATATTTATAACTGTCTTCTTTATGTAAAGAAAAATAATGACTTATTTACTGCTCAAAATAAAATACATGATTACCCTACGAGGTTCGGCCATGCTCTGAGAGTTGATTTTATTAGGTTGACGGACAGTCGCAATGGCATGAATTACTGTGGGCCAATTTACAAAGACTATTAAGCAACTTCTCATTAGTCAAGCTTTTTATTTGATTAGTGAGTTTTTAAAATGTGATATTAGTATTAGTGTTTTAACTTGATTTGCATTGTTTGTATTTTAATGTATATGTAAAGACGTGTGTAAAACCCCTTGTTTTAGCACTAATAAAGATATTATATATTATACTTTTTATCTCTCAATATATAATAGAAATACAATATAAAAATATGTATACAATAAATTAATATAATAATTTTATTAATATAATGTGAATAAACAAATGAAGATTAATTTGACAGTAACATTGGAGTTTTTTTTAAATTTTCTAAGCTCTATTCTACCTTCTTCTCAGTCCATTTGTATTTCTACTTTTTATCATTAATATACGTATGAGCGTTATTCAAAAAGATCGCCCAATGAAAGTTCAGTTGGAGAAACACTAATGAAAACATGGCTTAGATTTAATCAATTACATTGCTTAACGACAAGTCTAATGGAAGTTTTTATTTAAAAAAAAGCGGAATGGATAATTGTTCCAGGGTATGAATATTATCTGAGTTACGTTAATTCTTGGAAAGTCCAATTTTAGCCTATTTTTCAGCATAATTATTATTTTTTAATACTTCTTATTGTTGCTAGATCATTGAAAATTATTTTCCTTCAGATATTTTTTTATTCAAGTGTTTGCGAATTGCCGTTTCTACAACTAGTTAATTACAATGAATGTATATTTTCGGATAGTTTGATTATGGCAAGAATGCCCACCATAAAGTGTCTTTTTAGTAACGAGAAATGAGTTTATAAAGTGTCTCTTTAGCAATAAGTTTTGGAAAAATTAAATTATATTTAAATTAAACTTTTAATATTTTCTTTATTTGTATGAGTTCATTTTCTTAAAACTTAAATCATCGACATTATTCAAATCTTGTGGCGTCATCCGTACATCGTAGGCTGAACTGTAGTAAATATTTGACTGTCGTAGTGCAACAGAGACAGCTGCAACTTTTACATGAGCTTGAGTGAGATAGTTAAAGCAAAAGGGAAAAGGAGTAATTTTATATTAAGAGGTTAAAAATGCAAATAATTGGGTTTATACAAGATCTGGTCTAAGCACGTCAGAGTGGTGTGACTGCATGAACATGACATGTAACGTTGCTGCTGTGCGTGCAGTTCCCGGACGCAGTATCCATACATCCCATTGCAAACGATGCAATGAGTACGAAACACTTGCACATGTACTTGGATATTGTAGTTACGGAGAATTAGGTCGCATTAAAAGGCACAACGATGTCAGATCACTTATTGCAGATGCACTTAGAAAGACGGGTTTGGATGTTTATGAGGAGGTAGTTGGGGTATCCGCTGTTGATAGTATAAGGCGCATAAATATAATTGCTATTGACAGACAACAAAATTCAGGTATTATTATTGATCCTACAATTGGGTTTGAGGATAGTTTAAATCAACCAGAATTGGTACATCAAGAAAAAGCTACTATATATGAACCAATTGTTGATTTCTATAAAGAAAAATTTTTAATAGCCGAGATTAAAATTATAGGACTACTTTTTGGGGCGAGGGGAACTTTAACAAAAAAATATATAGGTACAATTTAGGAACAAATTTAAATTGCCGAAATCATTAGATTCTAATATTGTATTTTGAAATCTTCAGTGTATATTCTTCGTAACCATTTATTTAATGTTAGCTTTTAATTGTATTCTTATTTGATCTGTACTTTTGAAATTTTATTACTGTGTTATGTTGGCAAACTGAATGTCAGTCAGTGTATTCTTTGTTGAATAAATATATATAAAAATTTACTTTATAAGAATAATTTAGAAATTATACCTAATTGATGGAAATCAATTTGAGAAGAAGCCCTACTTACTTTGCAAGAGGCGCATACCAATATAAAAGGCCTGGAGACAGTAAAATGATAAAAAAATAATGCTATACTGAGACAAAAATTATATGTACCCCTTTATATGCTTGCTCTTAACCGTTGTTTAAAAAATCGCCTAATAAAAGTTCGATTTTAAGCTTATGACGTAAACTTAAGTTTGAAATACTCCTAACTTTACTTTTGACCTTAGCACCTGGCCTTAACTGATTCCGTTGCTAAATTTGAAACTGCACTTGATCGTATGGAGTGATTTGTGATCTTCACCGCTTTTGTGTCGATTCCAATTGTCTGAGCTAATATGTTCATCCAAGTTGAAACGGTATGCCGTCCTACAGGCATATTTTTGTACCAGCCTTTAGAAGAACTGTTTTGCCAATTTGGGTTGGCTGTCAAAAATAATTTGTCGCTGGTAATAAATGTAGTTCTTTTTTCCAAAAGTTTCTTAAATAATCTAAAAAGAAGATTTTTTGTATTATAATGCAAGCAGCGTTAGTATTACCAAACTGGATATATCTCTGGAGAATCATATACCTATAAACACCTTAAATTTCTTATAGAGACCCAAACCTCGTAGGACAAATAAGAGTGCAGATATATATTTCTGTTGCATACAGTTCTTTATTTACTACGCGGATGCTTTAAAATTCGTAACCGTACTGACCATGTGACGATTTTAACCTTGATTTAGCAGCGTGTTGGTGGCGTGTTTGTTAGTGTTTGTGCTACGCCCATTTTCCTATTTTTGATAATTATCATTATTGGAGTTATGCCTTCAGGAAGACGTTGTTTTCTATGCAATAAGAAACCACCAACAACTTTGCATTTGTAAGTAGTTACACAAGTCTATTTTTGGTGTAGAAAGTTACAAAGAAAAGTGGTACGAACAACATAACCTTATACGTTTTTTAAAATAAAGTCACAAAGATCCACAATAAACAATTAGTAACTTCTTATAACTTATTTTCAATCACCAAACTTATCAAGTAATGATGAAATTAATTTGTTGTAGGTTTCCGAAAGACCCCACAAGTGTGGGTTTACGGAAGCAAATCTGCAACTTGCAAGGATATGACGATGTACCTATCTGGGCTTTTAATTTGTTGAGATCATTTTACATCTGACGATTATCTTGAACCAAATGCACGAAACATCGGTGGGAGACTAAGGTTGAAACCTGGCATGCTTCCCTCAGTATCTGTGCCCAATAGGATTGAAAAATCTGAGCATTTGATAATTAATTCTATATCAACACAGAGAGGAGTAGTTACTAGTTATCTGAAGAAACGGCAGTAATCCCAGAGCAATCGTCAGTGGATTTAACAGCGGAACCGGTTATTGCAAGAACGGAACCAATAATTATTTCAACAGCGGAAACAGTCCAATAGCAGAAGCGTCAGCAATTCCATTATGCAATTGTGAAAACGTATCTGGTATGTATATGCCAATTAATTTATTCATTGGTACAATAGTAACGCATTGTGTTAGAACAATTCTATTAAAGCAGTTACTTTTGGTATTTTAGCCTCAACTCTTAGTATTTTCACGAGTCACGCCAGAAAAATTCGTAATTCAGTGGTAATGTGATCAAAATTCATTTCCATAAACATTATTTCCGCGTTGTTCATTTCAAAAATTAACGCATTACAGTTCTTGCATATTCACCGAGACTTAATTTTCCGTTGCTAACGTGTTATTAAACCTTGACCCTGCTGCAAACAGTAGTCCCTTTTTTCTTTTAAATTCTTAGTAAGCCGCTTATCAAAGCAGCTTTGTTCTGCCCTTGCCTTCTGCATGGATGATGTCATCTTGCCACTATCACGTCCTAAGTGGTTCTTGACGCCGAACCGACGGTTGTAATTTTACGTGTGAATCCCCTGGTTAAGTAAAGTTGTTTCAGTATTTCGATCCGTCTTATTCTTAAACGTAACGAGTGGAACAAGGACGTAGATAAGCCGCGTCCGCGCTATGTCATTCTTCACGCTTGTCGCTTGGCAGAAACTTCACTTCGCTACCGGCTGTTGAACAAGAACAAACGTTTTTGGCTTCTTCAGCCCCCGGCTCGCATCGCTTGCGGCCGGGGGACGCTGCTCGAACTTCCGTAATTTTCGTTGTGAATAGCTGTGTGTTTTGGGTGCATCGTGTTGTTTGTTGTACCAATTTAACGTTTTCGAACTGTTTCGTTTGGCAAGAACTCCGGCGTTGGCAGTGGTGAACTTTCCGTTTGAAGTGCATGTGAAGCATTAATAATTAGTGGCGTCAAGAGTTCTTATCGTCGAGGGTTGCGAGGTCCTTGAATATATCGTTTATACGGATCCTAACAAACTCTTTCTATCGAACCCAATGCTAATTTGAACTTACCGTCGTATTATCGAAACCCGCACGTCGAGGGGTTTACCCCGTGTTATCGCTACGTCGACTTCGCCCTTCGGGGGACTCTATTGCATCATGCCACCCTTAGTTGTTGCCAGCATCTCCGAGGCTGCCCGCACCACGTCTTCGCCCGTTGATTTTGCCGTCGTCCGTTCTTTCCGGCAGTTTGTTTGGGAAGCGACGCTACATACAGTATCGCCCGTAATTGTGCAGCCAGCCAATTTTCTCAAGGTAAAAATTATTGTAAACTAGTTTTATTGTGTATAACGAAAAGTGAACGCCCCGTCGAGTGTTGAACGATTAGTACTAACGATTTACCTATGCATTCTTTTGTTGTTCAACGTATGTTGTGGCCGTTTCGTTTGCCTTAAGCCACATTAATGTGTTTACCGTCAAGTGTACCCCTTTGTTTGTAATTAAAGTTAACGTATTGAGCAATCTAACCTAACTAACGTTTGAGTACTTTTAAGTCTAATTAGTCAATTTCATGTTTATTGCCACTTATTTATATATTTTTATTTCATCCTAATAGAGTTCTTGGTCAAGTATTGATGTTTTTCTTTTGCGTGTGGTATTTGCATGCTGTTTTATGTACTGTTACAGATGTAAGAGGAGGTTAGCAGCTGCTTTAGTGAGTTATAGTTGTAAGGTAAGTCGAAACTGTATTTAGCTCGCCGAACAAACTCTGCCAAGTTTTAAACGTAGCCAGGTGGATTGCCTACTTCCATTTTCAAGTCATTTCACTTGTGCTGCGATTGACGTTTTCCCGATTTGTCAAGAAAATGGTGGCGCATCAATTATTTAACATCTTTAACCTCTTTTGTATCGATGTACAGCCCTAACTCGAAGGTAGAAAAGAACCCGCCCTTCCGGTTGAGTTTAGTCGGAGCAACCCTTCCTGTTACCGTCATCTAACGGGGTTAGGGCCTTGTATTCTCGATCGACCTCCCGATTTTGTCGTTTTATCGTGTCGCGACTAACAAGTCCGGCTCTCGAGCGTATGATTTTGTTGTGCACGCTTGAGGGGTGGTTTGTTATGTCGTTGTGTCGTTTATGTACGGTAACAGATTTGGCGCCCAACGTCGGGCTATGTTTTTGTCGGTAACGCGCTTGTGGCATTGTTTTTGTCATTTAGAACCTTATTGCCTTTGTTTTTTTTGTCCAGAATCTTGTAGAATTGTTTTTGCTAATGTTTTTTTTCTTGTAGTTTTACTTTCGGAAGTAAAAGAAGCATGTTGGCACACTTTTTCGTACAGTAATGGATCGTTTTCGTTTCTTTTCTTGTCGTATTGATCATTTATGACCCGTTCTTTAAATTTACTGTTGTTTTTTTATATATTTCATATAAATTTTCGAGTTTTGAAGAGATTTTCATATGTAGATAGGTCAGGATTGTGTTTTTACTTGTTTTTCCTTGTCGTCTCGCCTCCTTTTGTTTCTTTTCGTACCTTTTTGTATTTTGCGAAGTGTCTTTTCTTGCGTTTAGTATGTTTTCTCTTGTTTTCATAAGTTTTTCATATGTTTTCTTTACATAAGACGTGCTTTTTCTTTGTTTTCATTTGTTTTTCTGTGTCTTTTCTTGTTTTGTATATGTCATTTCGTGTGTTCTTGTCGCTAATTGCCTTTTCTTGTTTTTCTTTTGGTGTTTTTCCGAATCTTTTCGTGTTTAAAGGACTTGGAGTAGGAAAAAAAAACATAGTCGTTTGTTTTCATGAAGCCTTCTTGAAGTCATTGCGTACGTTTTTTTAAAAGTTGAGTTGTCATTTGTTGATAAAATAGTTTATTTTCGTAAGAACTTTTTCGATTTCGATCTCTTGGCTGTCTTTTATTGTCGTTTCGTATCTTAACGATTTCAGAGTAGGAAAAAGTATAGCCAGTTCATACTGTCGTGTTGTTTAGTTGTAGATTAGGTGGAATTTTTCCGGTTTTAGTTGAATTCAGTACCGATTTTCGTTCATTGAAGTTACCGAACTTTGTTTTTTTGAATTAGTTGTTGCGATTTCGATTCCTTTGCCGTTGATTTTGTTTAGCCTTCAGCTAATTTGAAATTTTATTGTGCCGTCCCGAACATGAGTTGAAGTTTATCGATATTGACGTTCCCGATTACCGATGTTGACTTTTTGTTGTCGTTTGATGTTGTGCCGCGTTGCTATTTTGTGGACAAGTTGGAAATCATTTTCGCTTTCATTATCGTCTATTGGTTTGTTGATAAGATGTGGTGTTGCGTTGGTGCGTTTGTGAGATTCGTGTATGTGGAATTTTTAAGGTCTCTCAAACCATCTACTTCGTCGGCTTTGTGTAGTTTCTTTCGTTTGACTTTTATTTCGTTCTCATTTTATCACGTATCGCCCAACTTCGTTTGCTAATTTCATCGCGCGCATCAACACCTGTTGAAGTGCCCTGTACACTTACTATCGAACCTTTTTCATTTGTTGACTTAGTTGTTTACCGTGTTGAAGTACATAGCGATTTACTTCGCTTGTTGTCGTTTTGTTTTAGTGACGTATTTATTGACGATTTACCGTCCCCTACCGAATTCTTTTGATGACTTTAGGTTGTCATGTATCGTGTTCTTCTTGCTGAACAATTTCATTGAAAGCTTTTGAGCTTCGTGTGACGGTCGTGGCTAGGCCGTCGCATGTTGTTTCTTTAGTGAAGTTTATGTCTTAACTTTTGTTGGAGACTTTGTTTTTCCGGATTTTCTTTTGGTGTTCGGTGTCGGAGTCGTTTTCGATCTCGCATTTAGCAGATTCATAGTCGATTTGGCTTTCGGCATCGTCATCGATTGAGGATTTCGGTGGACTTAGTTTTATTTTATTTTCCCCTCGATCATTGACAATTCAAGACAGTTTCTGTCGCAACTTTTTGTTCCTTCCTTCCCTGTTGGTAGTTCTGCTGTGGGACTTACACAATGCGTGGATCTCGTGACGCGCAGCGTGCCCTCTTCAGATAACCTTTGGGAGAGATCATGGACTTTCTTTTTGTGTTTGTAACTTTTACAAATACTCCCGGAGTTCCCTTGGACGGTTGGACGGAATTGTGCTCGGGCGTAAGACGTTTTCCCGATTTTGACAATCCCGCATTTGTGACATTTTCCCGAATTTGACTTTCTCGGATTAGACTCTTCGTAATTTTAGTTACGTTTAACCCTGTTGGGTTACAACCTTCTTCTCGTTGGTGTATCTTTACCTTTATTTTCTTCTCTCAGTTCTATCAACCGTGTCCCGGCGACGACTACCAAACCCCTTTGCGCATCTTTATTTTCCGCCTTCCGAAACCGTGCTGTTAGGCGATGGTCATGGACCCGGTGTTAAGGTCCAGTCGGCGTTCCGTTCCTATCGTCGCAGTGCGTGCCATGCCTGTTTCGGGCATGGTCGGTTCTCGTAGCTTGGAGTGACAGTCGAGCCTGTTGGCAAGGCTGTCGATTTCTTTGTTGTTTGTTTTGGTGAGTGTTTTGTTTGGTTCCCGGAGGGGACCGAACCTTGGTCGTTTAGTGGACCCCTGGTGGAGTACCATTCCTTTCGGGACATCTTGTTAATGTCTCCCGTCTCCCGTGGTCCAGGGAATGGATGCTAGCCTCCCGCGAACCACCAGTTCCGACCCGAATTTCCGTATTTTCTACCGACGTATTCGGTCTGTCGTCTTCTTCTTCTCGCTTCACACCTTTCGCACCCTATCTAGTAGCCACGGCGCGTAATTCTTTTGGGGGGTGCAACGTTGTTCCTATCGTTGGTATTGGTTGATGTTGGAGGTTGGATTTGTTGTCCTGTATTCGTTTTTTTATTGTTCCGATTTTGTCGTTTGGTTTTCTTTTCGGTTGAAACTTTTCTGTTGTGGAAATAATGCAATGCATGGATCACGTGAAGTGTAGCGCACCCTCTTCAGGGAATTCTTGCCGATATTTGAATCCTCAACAGTTGCTTTTCGTTTAGTTTTTTTTGATTTTTTTTGTTGGTTTGTTAGATCATTGTCGACTCAAAATTGTTCCGTTTGTTTTGTTTAAGAGATTCCAGGGAACTCTCTTTGTAGTAAGGGGAGTGTTAGAATAATTCTATTAAAGCAGTTACTTTTGGTATTTTAGCCTCAAATCTTAGTGTTTTCACGAGTCACGCCAGAAAAATTCGTAATTCAGTGGTAATGTGATCAAAATGCATTTCCATAAACATTATTTCCGCGTTGTTCATTTCAAAAATTAACGCATTACAGTTCTTGCATATTCACCGAGACTTAATTTTCCGTTGCTAACGTGTTATTAAACCTTGACCCTGCTGCAAACAGTAGTCCCTTTGTTCTTTTAAATTCTTAGTAAGCCGCTTATCAAAGCAGCTTTGTTCTGCCCTTGCCTTCTGCATGGATGATGTCATCTTGCCACTATCACGTCCTAAGTGGTTCTTGACGCCGAACCGGCGGTTGTAATTTTACGTGTGAATCCCCTGGTTAAGTAAAGTTGTTTCAGTATTTCGATCCGTCTTATTCTTAAACGTAACGAGTGGAACAAGGACGTAGATAAGCCGCGTCCGCGCTATGTCATTCTTCACGCTTGCCGATTGGCAGGAACTTCACTTCGCTACCGGCTGTTGAACAAGAACAAACGTTTTTGGCTTCTTCAGCCCCCGGCTCGCATCGCTTGCGGCCGGGGGACGCTGCTCGAACTTCCGTAATTTTCGTTGTGAATAGCTGTGTGTTTTGGGTGCATCGTGTTGTTTGTTGTACCAATTTAACGTTTTCGAACTGTTTCGTTTGGCAAGAAATCTCCGGCGTTGGCAGTGGTGAACTTTCCGTTTGAAGTGCATGTGAAGCATTAATAATTAGTGGGGTCAAGAGTTATTATCGTCGAGGGTTGCGAGGCCCTTGAATATATCGCTTATACGGATCCTAACAAACTCTTTCTATCGAACCCAATGCTAATTTGAACTTACCGTCGTATTATCGAAACCCGCACGTCGAGGGGTTTACCCCGTGTTATCGCTACGTCGACTTCGCCCTTCGGGGGACTCTATTGCATCATGCCACCCTTAGTTGTTGCCAGCATCTCCGAGGCTGCCCGCACCACGTCTTCGCCCGTTGATTTTGCCGTCGTCCGTTCTTTCCGGCAGTTTGTTTGGGAAGCGACGCTACATACAGTATCGCCCGTAATTGTGCAGCCAGCCAATTTTCTCAAGGTAAAAATTATTGTAAACTAGTTTTATTGTGTATAACGAAAAGTGAACGCCCCGTCGAGTGTTGAACGATTAGTACTAACGATTTACCTATGCATTCTTTTGTTGTTCAACGTATGTTGTGGCCGTTTCGTTTGCCTTAAGCCACATTAATGTGTTTACCGTCAAGTGTACCCCTTTGTTTGTAATTAAAGTTAACGTATTGAGCAATCTAACCTAACTAACGTTTGAGTACTTTTAAGTCTAATTAGTCAATTTCATGTTTATTGCCACTTATTTACATATTTTTATTTCATCCTAATAGAGTTCTTGGTCAAGTATTGATGTTTTTCTTTTGCGTGTGGTATTTGCATGCTGTTTTATGTACTGTTACAGATGTAAGAGGAGGTTAGCAGCTGCTTTAGTGAGTTATAGTTGTAAGGTAAGTCGAAACCGTATTTAGCTCGCCGAACAAACTCTGCCAAGTTTTAAACGTAGCCAGGTGGATTGCCTACTTCCATTTTCAAGTCATTTCACTTGTGCTGCGATTTACGTTTTCCCGATTTGTCAAGAAAATGGTGGCGCATCAATTATTTAATATCTTTAACCTCTTTTGTATCGATGTACAGCCCTAACTCGAAGGTAGAAAAGAACCCGCCCTCCCGGTTGAGTTTAGTCGGAGCAACCCTTCCGGTTACCGTCATCTAACGGGGTTAGGGCCTTGTATTCTCGATCGACCTCCCGATTTTGTCGTTTTATCGTGTCGCGACTAACAAGTTCGGCTCTCGAGCGTATGATTTTGTTGTGCACGCTTGAGGGGTGGTTTGTTATATCGTTGTGTCGTTTATGTACGGTAACAATTGTGTTTTGAAAAAGGCGACAGACGGCCTTCCTCGCAGCCCTAAAAAAAGAAGATTCCATGATGCACGGTATTTTGGTGAAGTTACATTTGCGGACTTTGCGACTCCCCGAAGGGCTAAAAAGGCCATAATGTTAGCAAAAGGGGCAAATAAAAAAGCAACGCCCACGAAACGTAGCTTAACAACAACAAAATAGAAGACTACGAAGAAAGTTCACATTGCTTGAGGAGCTTATACATCACCTAAGGGAAAAGAATGTTTTATCTGAAGATGCCGGCGATCCCTTGTTGGTAATACTAATCAATACTAATCTTAATTAAAGTTATTGATGTTAGCAAGCAAAAGTTTTTAACTTAAAAATATAAGGTGTTTCACAATCGTAATTAAATTATGTTTGCAGTAACTGCTGCTAAGCATAATCAACAATTTTGAAAATGAGTGTTTTAATATGAAATTTGAAATTCCAAATTATCGTAATTATATTATGTAAATTAAATAGCAATAATTGTATTTATAATAAAATTAATTCATTGATGCAGTATGTAGTTATAAGCTTCTAACAGTAGTATTAATTTAAAAATTAATGTTTCTTAGAATATTGTGTTTGTTGCAGGAGACTTTACTCGGGAACTTAAAGCAAGTTATTTCAAGAAAACTTAAATCCCCAAAACGAAAATATTCACCAGAAATCCGAAGCTTTGCACTTAGCCTCCCATTTTATTCATCAAAAGCATATGACTACGTAAAAAAAACGTGGCAAAATGTATTGTCTCACACGTGGCAAAATGTATTGTCTCACACGTGGCAAAATATATTGTCTCACCCGTCAACATTGCGAGCGTGGTACAGTGTGGTCGATGGGAAACCTGGCTTTACAAAAGAAGCTTTGACGCCTATATCAATGCAAACAAAGATAAAGCCAGTTTTCACACAAACTGACGCAAAACCTAACCTGCTAACCTCGAATTTGACATAATTGTAAGCTCTTGTCATAATGACTTACAGTGCCACCAACTTCAAAATTTACCATTTTAAAATAATTGTAACTAAAATGTCATAAATGACGTTTAAAACATACAGGTTCCTGCTTGAGTGGTTGTTGCCCTCGGGCTTCGCCCTCGAGGCAACAAACTCCACTCGCGGGATTAAATGGTGCACTTTAGTCCCTCATGATATAATATTCTATTAATCAGAAGTGAAATTAAGATATTTGACATTTCAAATTGTTTGACAGACGGAATAGATATATTGCATGTGTCCTCAAAAAGCACAAAATTTGTATATCCCCTAACTAAGCAATGATGGTGAAAGCATATCTGCTGAAGTATTTGACCATGATTATATAAATACGTTATGGACATTAAATTCTTATGTAGAGAATGTGGTAGAATACATCAGCGGATTTGTGGCAAAAAAAATGTTGAAACTGCATTTATGTAATATATGCAAAAAGTATTTAACTAGTGATAAGGCATTATTACTAATTAGAATTAAGAATAGAGGTAAGTTAATATATCCTTCTAGAGATGTAAATATATGTAGAATTGCTGAAACTGTGTTTAGAGAACATGTGAACAGAATCTCGGTAACTAATATTAAGGATTTAGGAGTTATTGCAAAGTGACGTTTAATAATAATGAATTATTAGAACATATGTGTCCCAAATGATTAAATTAATCATCAATACTTTTTTTAAACATAAGACTGTTCCATGAAACAAATTTAGCTTCTATTAAAGATTACTATATAAGATCGAAGTATAGTAGATTAGTTTTATTTAAACATCAATAAAATTATGAATTAAACTTCCTGACCTTTATTACATTTATTCCATTTAGGTACACCAACATATGTCTATTAATAAGTGATTATCATTACCTACCTTAGTTTTTCTTTATTTTATAAACTAAAAAATTAGCTCTCTTAAGTACCTACTGCTAAATAATTTCGACAAATTTTACGACAGTAATTAAGTGACAATAATTTAAAACAATCAACTCGGCAAACTTCTAAATTGTGTCTGGATCTCAAATATTTGTATTTTGATTTTACATAATGTGAATAATTATTATAATTTAAAAATATAAAAATTAGTGATGACACATATGTGGGTAAAAACTTTAAGTTGAAAAAATCGGCCAAATGAGAGCCGCGAAAAAAACCTTCAAATTTAAATTTGAATGTAAGCGCGCACAAAATTAGTGGGCGTTAACATGCTTGTGTTTGCGCATTTACTACAGGCTACTGAAGAGAGTAGTCAAACCTCTCTCTCTCTATTACGTACGCGCGCCGGTTATTGTGGAGATGGGTACTCAGCAATAAATGGTGTTTATAGTTTATAGGTATATGTGAAGAATTTGCGTTAGTAATTAACCATTTGCTATCACCTAATTTTTTCGCCCCTCGACAGGTTTTCCTGAAGACAGGATTGTACTCTATGCGTCCAGTACTAGCACCTTCGTTGTCCTTTTCTTCCGAAAAATGGCGAAGACAGCTTGCGCCAGCCTCTCCTCTCCTCCACGCAAGTTCCTAGGCGGCAATCAAAAAGAATTTTTCTTGTAGTCCGGTGGGCGTATTTTCATCGCACATTTCGACTATTCTTTCCATTTCTTGTTTATTTATAGCTGCTGAGCTGAATTTTCTTTTCTTTGGATCCGTTTGTAACTTTCTCCGCTTGGCGTCCCTAGCAGCTCGAGCGCTGCTAAATTCGACGTCGGCAAATAGATCAAATTTGACATTGTGTTCGTTGTAGTAGAATTTCTGTAGTTGTTTAGCGGCGGAGTTCCACATAATCTTCACTACTGACTCTTTATAGTCTTCCCCATTTTTTCGCTTCATATTGAAGCCCCAGTCTTTTAGCACATTGGCTCATTCATCCTTTGACATTGCTTTTTCGAACTTGTAATTTCTTTATGCACAAAAACACGGAAACTGACCCCAGACAGAATTCTTTCTTCTCTTGGTGTTCGCCGACGTTATGGAATCTACTCCTTTGTCGATATTTTCTAAACTTGCAATCCCAAAACGTGATATTTTTTTTTACACAACTTCACAAAACTTTTTGTTGACAATTTTGTTTTTGTGTCGCGTAGCGCTCGTGTAAATTAATACGAAGATGTTGAAACGCACTCAAAAAAATTTCCGAAAAGAAATAATGATCTTATGAGATTATATGTGAAAATTAAATGTAGCACAAAAAAGGCAATAAAATTAAGGGAGGAAGTTGAAACATTAAAAAAACAAGTTCAAGCAGTTTTTAACGAGGACCAAATCGATTTTTTTAAAGGGAAAGACAATGGCGAAATGATACAATTGAAATTATATTTGTCATGTGGGCCCACAAGTTATGAGGAATTACGAAAACAAAATTATCCATTGCCGTGCAATCCAACTCGGCAAAAAACGGATGGAAATGTTTAAGTTTCGACCTGGAATATTATAAGATGTATTTCCTTTGATGAAAACGAAAGGCGAATGCATGAAATCTAAAGAAAAGCAGCTGTTCTACTGGCCTTAAAACCTGGACCTGAATATGACAACTCTACAGGAGAGATATTGGGTATGTATTATTTGGTAATTACATTACAGACTTATTCCTTAAGATCAGATTTAAAATCGTAGGTAGACCTACAATTTCTGCTTCAGGAGGAAAGGCTTCAGCAGATCAACAATTGCCTTGAAGTATACAGAAAATCACTTTATTATCTCTTAGGATCGATTTTATCAAAAATTAACGGTAATTATAAAAGTTGTGATACCTAATTGTTTATTTTCGGTTATATCAAATAACGATGATGAATCGATTAAAGGTGTAAGAAAATTCGTAGATCTCAAGTTGTTGTGGGCAGACCATATTTTTGAATTTATTTTGAATTTGTATTCCCGCGCGTATTTGCTGTTTCCGGCTGCATGCGTATGACTCGAGCAGTATTCCGCCGGTTTGCGGCACTCAACGGACTTCTTCCGCTACGCTGGCAGCGGCCGGTCACACCAAGCATCGCTGCACCCATTTAAGTAAACTGTCCTAATTACCAATAATTATTAAACAAATAAACAAGTGATCAGGGTTTTAATCAACAACATACAGTCCACTTAATTTCCCCTGAAGAAACATGGTCATTCGAGCCGTATGGAGCATCGCACATGGTCAACTTCAACGAGGTGATTAGCAACAGCATGCCGTAAACGTTGCAGCCAGCGGAGGGAGCACGACAAAAACACCGGATAAATGTGAGCAAATTCCTTTCTTTCTTATCCTTAATTGTGATTTGAGATTTGTTTCAATGTTGAGTTCACATTTATAAGAGAAATTGCCAAGCATTCTGGCACGTCCTCAATTATGTTTAACTGATTTTTACCCATATGTTTGATCTGAATAAAAGATTAATACAATTTTCATTGAAAGCACAAATAAGCGTATTTTCGTAATTTCTTAATCAAAGCAAATAATAGTGTGAAGGGAAAATTATGAGAAGCTCTTCGCGCATTATTTAGTTGCACATTTACTTTGGGAGAGGTAAATAAGTTTGCCCTCATTTCGTGATAAGAAATTAAATTTTTCGCTGTGTTTATTCATTTACGTTGTATTGGCTCTGTTCCAATTAATGCTCGGTTGTTAATCGGCAATTAATTCTGTATTGGCTTTGTTCCAATTAATGCTGTGTTGTGTAATCTACCCTGTGTAGCGCTATTTTCTTAATTTAAAACTTTGTTGTTTTACTGACTAATCACGTAAAAGTTTTGTAGTTCATGATTCACAAAATGGATCATATTCCTGAAAGAAATGCTTTAAAAGCACGCTTAACTCGATTTGAGGAAACTTTAGAAAAATTAAAAGCAACATTTAGTATAGACAAAAATCTAATTACTGAAATTGATGTCGAAACTTTTAGTTTACAATATGAAGCACTAATCCCAGTGCTACATACATTTCATGACTTGCAACAAAAAATAGAGCGATCAAGTACAAATATTAAAGCTGAATACGCTGAAACCGGTTCGTTTGGAGAAAAATATTATTTTTTAATTGCTTCTTCCAAATTGTTTTTGAGAAATTTCAAAGTAGATTCAAGGGCTGCAAGACCCGCAGGATCAAATCAAGGTTTGGTAAGGTCATCCAATGGGATGAACTTTGTGAACTTGCCAACCATAAAACTTCAAATTTACAACGGTAACCCAGAAGAGTGGTTAAGTTTTCGGGACATGTTTAAAAGTTTAATAAATGAAAATTCGGATTTAACTGAAGTGCAAAAATTACACTATTTGCGTACCTCTTTAACCGGAAAGGCTTGCGATTCAATTAAAAATTTGCCAATTACATCTGATAATTATGAAATAGCATAGAAAAGTCTTAATGATAGGTACAATAATTCTAAAGTTTTGATATATCATCACTTAAAAGCATTGTTCAACCTGGAAAATATGGCTAAGGAGTCATCAGGTAAATTGAGAGAATTAATTGACGCGTTTAATAAAAATTTGAGATCTGTTAACGCACTCATAGATCCAAGCGAACAAAGAAACGCACTTCTAGTTCATCTCCTTTATTCAAAGTTAGATCCTACGACCACGCGAGAATTTGAAAGCTCAAATGGACATAACATGGTTCCATCCGTAGAGGACTTAATTGATTTTCTTGAAAAGAAAGCATCTTTGTTGCAAACAATTGATGAAAAAAGTTCTAAGTTGAATAGTCGTAAGGAAACGCATTGAAGGTCATTAATTTCTTCACAAATTTCTTGTAATTATTGTAAGGGTTCTCACTTAATTTATAAGTGCGATGAGTTCAAAAATCTAAGTGTAGATAACCGCATTGCCAAGTCAAAGGGCAATGGCTTGTGCACAAACTGTTTAGCTAAAGGCCACATCAAAAAGGATTGTAAATCATCTTACAGATGCCGAACTTGTAAAGCAAAACATAACACGTTATTGCACCTTGAAAAGGAAACTGATTCAACTGTTTCTAACAATGAAAACAATGTTCAAAAATCTGAAATAATATCTTCGTTTGTATCAAATAATACAAACCGCTATTGTAAATGCACGTGATTCTCATGGTAAAATTCATCATGTAAGAATTCTATTGGATTCGGGAAGTCAAAGTAATTTTGTAACCGCAAAATGCGCCGTGCGGCTAGGTCTAAAAAGGAACAAAGTTGAAATTAATGTGATGGGTTTGGCAAATTCGCTATCCCAAGTTAAATCGAAGTGTACAGTCAAGTTAATGGCGGCACATTCCAAGTTTAATGTTGATATTTGTTGTTTGATTATACCTACAATTACGGGCGCTATTCCAAATAGTCCTTTGAATATTTCTCATTTGAAAATTCCTTCAAACATTTATCTAGCTGATTCTAATTTCCAGAAGCCAGCTGAGATCGACATTCTTATAGGTGCCTCATGTTTCTATGATTTGTTGTGCGTAGGGCAAATTTCACTCGGTAAAGGTCAACCTAAATTACAAAAAACACGTTTTGGTTGGATTGTAAGTGGTCATGTGGGCTATCCGTCAATGACCTCAAATGAGGTAAAATGCAACTTCACTTATTCTTCTGTAAATGTTGAAGATCAGATTGCCAAGTTCTGGCAAATGGAGGAAATTCCTATGAAAAAGGCTTTTTCCGAGGAAAATGAATGTGAAAATCATTTCGTGAGAAATACTACACGCAATAGCTATGGTAGATTCATTGTTAAGATTCCTTTGAAAGAATCTCCTTCAAAGTTTCAGCGATTCTTATAATCAAGCCGAAAAATGTTTAATTTCACTTGAAAAACGGTTTAAGAATGATGACGTATTGCGTGATAGGTACTCACAGTTCATGCATGAATATGCTGAGTTAAGTCACATGACTCTTTCAGAAAAGGATGACACCGCAAATTCTTATTTTCTTCCGCATCATGGTGTAATTCGTGAAGACAAAGTCAGTACCAAGCTGAGCGTTGTTTTCAATGGCTCAGCAGCTACAGATACAGGTTATGCACTTAATGACCTTCAAATGGTAGGGCCTGTCATACAGCGTGATTTAATTTCAATTTTAATTGACTTTCGGTCATATACTTTTTTTCTCTGCTGACATTGAAAAAATGTACAGGCACGTAGTAGTTTGTCCCTCGCAAAGATACTTACAAAGAATTTTGTGGAGACCCAATCCGAACGAGAAGGTCAAGACTTGCGACATGAATCGATCGGTTTATGGTACCGCTGCGGCGTCCTTTTTGGCAATACGTAGCCTATCCCAATTAGGTTATGATTGCAAGGATACACATCCTAAAATTTCTGAAATTATATTGAATAATTTTTATGTCGATGATTTGCTTGCTGGTGCAAACTCGCTTGCAGAAGCGCAGGAGATTTGCATGAGCATAACTGATATCTTGAACTCTGGTTGTTTTCCATTGAGAGAATGGATCTCAAATGATTCTCGTGTCTTAAAGGATGTAAATCCTGAATATATTCATCCACACCTCTTGAACCTTGGATCAAGCGAATGTACAAAAACGCTTGGAATAGCATGGGTTTTTCAATCAGATCAGTTAGTTTATTCAATTTCTCGAAGTCCGCTTGAAAAAGTGACTAAGCGAATAATTCTTTCTGAATTGTCTCAAGTTTTCGATCCACTCGGTCTTCTCGCGCCTGTCACGGTGGTCGCAAAAATTATTATGCAACAGTTGTGGTTGCAACGTTTGGACTGGGATGAAAGCGTCCCCTCCGATATCCATCAAAAATGGGTTCAATTCCGTTCCGAACTTGTCAAACTAAGCACTGTGAAAATTCCTAGACATGTTATGTGTGAAAATCCGAAATATGTAGACATACATGGATTTTGCGATGCAAGTACCCTTGCGTATGACAGTTGTGTTTATGTTCGATCTGTTTCTCAAAATGATATAGTATCTTGTCGTCTTTTATGTTCAAAGGGCAAGGTAGCCCCATTGAAAACAATAACGATTCCAAAGTTGGAACTGTCTGGTGCCTTAACCTTAAGTCGCCTAGTAGACAATGTTTTAAAGTCCTTAAGTTTCAAACCCAAAAACGTGTCTTGTGGACAGACTCTACAGTGGTACTTGGTTGGCCTAAAACTCAACCTAACTTGTTAAAGACATTTGTAGCACATCGTGTCGCTGAAATTCAATCTCTGACCAGTACATTTTTCTGGTTGCATGTTCCTACCAATGTCAATCCTGCAGATTTGCTGTCGAGAAGAGTACCTCCTTCTCAAATTCAAGAAAATGAATTATGGTGGAATGGGCCTGCCTTTCTGTGTTTTTCTCAGCATCGATGGCCTAAATTGAATCAAGCTCCTGAAAAGCTTCCTGAATTGAAGAAGAATGCTCAAGTGTTCCCGTCATCAAATGTTGAAAGATTTCAATTTGAAAATTACTCAAACTTAAATACTCTAAAAGGAATAATTGCATTTTGTTTAAGATTCAAGCATAATTGTCTTAACCCCATGAAAAGGCGTACGGGTTCGCTGACAAGAAAAGAAATCGATGAAGCTCTTTTGTGTTTAGTAAAAATATCCCAACGCGAATCGTTTCCAAATGAGTATAATTTGTTAAAGGAAAAAAGGAAAATTCCTTCATCAAGTAGTGTCTTGAGCCTTTCCCCATTTCTAGATAAAAATAATTTAATTCGTGTTGGTGGGAGAATTCAAAATTTTGACTTTGAGTTTAACAAAAAGCATCCCTTTCTTATTTCGGGAAATCATCGTTTGTCAAAACTGATATTCGAGCATGAACATAAACGTTTGTTTCATGCTGGCCCTCAACTTTTGCTATTTACCATACGCGAGACATTTTGTCCTACTAACGGTAGAAATCTAGCTAAAAAAGTTGTGCATGATTGCGTGAGGTGCTTTCGAGCTTCTCCCAGAGGAATCAATCCTGTGATGGGTAATTTGCCTGAAGATAGAGTTTCTCAGAGTTCCCCTTTCGCGATTGTGGGCACAGATTATGTTGGTCCCTTATTACTCAAAGATAGAAAAGGACGAGGTAGCAAAACCTCAAAATGCTATATTTGTGTTTTCATTTGTTTTGCAACAAAAGCAGTTCATATAGAACTAGTTTCAGATTTGACTAGCAATTGTTTTTTATTGGCGTTGAAACGTTTTGTTTCTCGCAGAGGCAAACCGAGTAAAATTTACTCAGACAATGGTACAAACTATGTTGGTGCCAATTCAAAACTGAAAGACATGATTAAATTCATTCGTAAAAAGAATAAAGAATTGTCTCAATTAGCTCAAGATTTTGGTATAGAATGGCATTTCATACCACCGCATTCCCCTCACTTTAGTGGTTTGTGGGAAGCCGGTGTAAAAAGTATAAAACATCATTTGAGGAAAGTGGCGGGAAACGCGTTGCTAACATTTGAAGAGTTGTACACTCTTTTGTCTCAAATTGAATCGATCTTAAATTCACGACCACTCTCTCCTCTGTCTTCGGACCCCAATGATTTTTACTGTCTAACTCCTGCTCATTTTCTGGTTGGACGCCCTCTCACTGCGACTCCCGAGGCTGACGTAACAACTACGCCTGAGAACCGGCTCCAGCAATACGAACGAGTGAAGCAGATTCATCAAAACTTCTGGAAGCGATGGCATCTCGAATACATTAGCGAGCTGCAAAATCGCGTCAAGTGGCGCAAGAACAATGGTGTGCTTCAAGCCCAACAACTCGTCTTGGTCAAAGAAGATGGCATACCTCCCCTCCTATGGCGCCTTGGACGCGTCACGAAGGTCCATTCTGGAAAAGATGGCCTCAACCGAGTGGCCACAGTGCTCAGTCCCTCTGGAACTATTCAACGCTCGTTTGCAAAGCTTTGTCCGCTTCCATTACAATAAAAAGGACACTAGCTGGATTCACGTTTAAGTTATAAAAATGTGAAATGTGTGTCAATGTTCTTTCATTAATCTATTTACTATAGTACATGTTTTGTTAATTGTTATTTGCTATGATCTTTGTTATATTTTTGTTGAAACCCCTTATCGTTTCAAGGTGGTCGCTATGTTGTGGCCAGACCATATTTTTGAATTTATTTTGAATTTGTATTCCCGCGCGTATTTGCTGTTTCCGGCTGCATGCGTATGACTCGAGCAGTATTCCGCCGGTTTGCGGCACTCAACGGACTTCTTCCGCTACGCTGGCAGCGGCCGGTCACACCAAGCATCGCTGCACCCATTTAAGTAAACTGTAAACTGTCCTAATTACCAATAATTATTAAACAAATGAACAAGTGATCAGGGTTTTAATCAACAACATACAGTCCACTTAATTTCCCCTGAAGAAACACAAGTGTTATAAAGGAAATTCACATTTATAACCAGCAAAATGTATTTTTGACACCATGACAAATGCCGAAGTCTTGTTTAGAACGCGTCTATATTGTCAGTTAAGGAAACGTTCGAATGATCTTATTGAAACTACACAACAATCTGTAAATGCAGAAGCCGAAGTATTGAAATGAGAAATGCTGCAAAAAAGGTGTAATAATTCATTATCATTTATTTTCATTATTAGTTAATTAGGTTACTCCAATTTGCTAATTTTCATTGCTAAAATAATACTTTGTTAGAACATTGCCTGTGTTTATGTATTTAAATCGATACTTTGTTAAAATAAATCTTTAGGCATTATTTTGTTTTAATAGATTACGAAAAATGTAAGTTTAAAAACATTGTGTCTACTGAGCGCATATGAATCGAGTCGCGCGACGGAGTAAACATGGCGCCCGCCGCGCCGGTTAGAATGCGGTACTCTGTTACATAAGGTAACATAATAAAATACAGTGTGCAATAACACATTTATCCAAATTGTGTGTACTTTTTTAATAATCCATTATTTGTACCACCATGCAAGTAGATTCATTTTTTTTTTTTTTAGAAAAGATGTACTTGAGGAATTACCGTTGAACCTGATTGGTATAACCTAAAAAGAATTCATGAACGAGTTATACTGACTTACAATCAGATATTGATTCTGCATGCGATAGCGAGTCAGATGACCGTACATCCGAGGATATCATAACACGAATAATGTTTTTACGGTTGACCGTTCAGATTCGGGAAGCGAATCTGAGGACATGCTCATTTCGGTGATAGCAGGAACTTTATGTACGTCTTCATCGACCAACATAGATCAATTAACATCTGCACCTACACCTCCCCGTTCAGCTCTCATTTGGAACAAAATGCACACCGTTGCTGCACTGCCTACAATGGGAAATTGCAGCGTACCAGACTTTGTAAAATGTCTATATTCTCCATTGAAGCTGTTTAGTTTATTTATATCCGAGGACGTTATTGAGCATATAGTTTTTCAAACAAACTTATATACCCATCAACAATATCAAAAGCGTGTAAGTGCTTACAAACCAACAACTTAAAATGAAGTAGTACGAGGTTTTATTGGAATAAACCTACTTATGGGAATCAAAGTGTGGCCCAAATTATGGATGTCGATAGCTTTGGATGGTTGTTGTCACAATTTGCTAAACTGTACAAGGTAAGGCCTTTCCTCACAAGTATTCAAAATAGTTTTTTAAACGGCTTTAATCTCTCTGAAATAATAGCAATCGACGAGTCTATGATTAAATTTAAAGGCAGGCGTTCCAGGGTGTCTACCAACCTGGAATTCCTGTGGAATTCCTGGAAATCTCCTGGAATCTCAAAACTGGCACTTGAATTCCTTGAATTTCTTTAACCTCCTGGAATTTCTAAACATTTAAAATTTTATCAAAGTTGTGCGCATTTAAAAAAAGATATTTCCCGCAAAATATGAAATTTAAACAATCACGTGATTCACATTTGACTGCGCGTTTACATCGTGCGCATAAGACGTAAAAAGGTATAAATGTCTTAGCGTCTTACGTAATATTAGTAAGTTCAATTTACGTCAAGCAGCTATCGTGTGACTTAACAAGACCCAAAGCACGCGCATGGCGTTTGTGGTGTCTCTTCTTGACAAGTTAACAACCACATCGTGCGTGAACCGTGAAGTGAACACAAATATGGCGGAACAGTAAACAGTGGTTGTGTACCTTATATTCTTTAGTTTGGTTTCCATCGTAAATAAGTCAAAGTAAGTAAAATTCGTCGTTTGTAGCGACACTTTTTCAACTAACGCAAAGTTGTTTTAGCGTTTTAAAATGCCAAAATTTTGCGAGAAAAGAACGAAGTACAATGCAACCTGGAAAATAGAAAATAAAATCATGGATCTCCTGGCTCACCGGCTCAAAAGTAGGGGATGTATTTGCAGCACATTGCATCTGGTGCAAAATTGAAATCTCAGTGAAAAATATGGGAAAGGCGGCCTTATGTAGCCATGAAAAAAGTAAAAAACACCAACGATGTCTCGCAGCAGCTCCTAGTAATATTAAATCGTTTTTTAATACTCCAGCAGTTAGTATCACAAACAACAGCGTTCAATGTCGAAGTGAACCTACACACAATAATTTGGCTTCTGAAACTGCAGCACCCCAAGGGATATCCAACGTAAGGAACGTATTATCAACATTTGCAGTTCGGGGTCAAGTAACAAAGTCTGAAATTTTATGGTGACTTCATTCGGTGAAGTCAAAGACGTCTCTACGTCAAACAGCAGATGCGGTGAATATTTTTAAATTAATGTTTCCAGACAGTGACTTGGTTAAAAAATTTACCTGTCAAAAAGACAAGGTATGCTATTCAATTGTATTTGGTTTGTGTCCATATTTCCAAGACATGCTCTTAAAAAATTAAGCACTGCTATACACATCGTAATTGGATTCGACGAGTCTCTGAACAAAATCTCCCAGAAGGAACAAATGGACGTTGTAGTAAGATTTTGGGATCAAGAGTCGAATACTGTAGTAAGAAGATATTTAAACTCAACATTTTTGGGTCACACACGAAGCAGCAATATTTTACATAATTTTAAGCAGGGTTTGCTTGGAATTAATGTAAAAAAAAAATTGCGTCAATGGATGGCCCTAATGTGAATAAAATTTTTTTAAAAGATCTTCAATCTGAAATTGATAGTAAAAATCCAGTAAACCCAGTACTAATAAATATAGGTAGCTGTGGTCTGCATACTTTGCACAATGCATTTAAAACAGGTGTGAATGCTACACAATGGAGCATTATAGAGTTATTAAGAGCTCTGTACAATTTATTTAAAAATGTGCCAGCTCGGCGGGATGATTTTATTAGATTCTCAAATTCTAATTTATTTCCAAAGAAGTTTTGTGCCGTCAGATGGTTGGAAAATATTGGTGTTGCACAACGTGCTATTAAAATAATTCCAGCATTAAAAACATATTTCAAAGGTGTGCAGTCTAAGAAAATTAAAGTAACTTCTGCAAGTTACTTAATTGTTCAACGTGCAGTTTCAGATCCGTTATTAGAACCCAAATTAGAATTTTTCATATCCTTGGCTAGCGAAATGGAAGAATTTCTACGTGATTTTCAATCAGATAAACCATTGGCGCCTTATCTGTGGGATAGCCTGGAATTTTACAAAAATGGTCCTTGAATTCCTGGAATTCTCCTGGAATTTGAAAATTGTATATTAGTAGACACCCTGCCTTCGTTAAAACAATATTTACCAAAAAAGCTCATAAAGCGAGGGTATAAGGTTTGGATGTTAGCTGATAAGTCATCATATTGTTATAAATTTCTAATACCGGAAAAGTGGGAGACACTGTTCAAAAATCGCTAGGAGAAACCGTTATTAAAACTATGTAAAGGATTAGAGCAGAAGTCATCAAATATTTTTTGATAATTATTTCAGCAGCGTTAAATTGGAGCAATGTTTGAAAAATTACAATATTTTTGTTTGTGCAACAATAAATCCTACTAGAAGAGAACTTCCTACCTTTACGTCAGACAAATTATTACATCATGGTTATTACGATTATTTTGTAAGCGATTCTGGTATTTCTGTGGTAAATTGGAAAGATAAGCGTAGTGTTCACATCATATCAAATTATCACGATCGTAACTAACAACGGCTGTGAAAAGAGGAGGCAAACGAAGCCAACAAGGATGTTCCATGTCCTGTTATTTTAGTTGATTATAAACAAAATATGAATTGCGTCGATAAACTAGATCAACTAAAATCTACGTATGAATTGGACAGAAAGAGTCACAAGTGGTGGCATCGAATTCTATTCCATTTCTTAGATGTTTGTGTAGTAAACACCCACATATTATATAAAATACTAGAACTTCCAGCTATGTCACTAAAAGATTTTAGACGTGACATTGTAAGGAAACTATTAGTTCCAACTTTCACAGCAAAAAAGAAAACAACCTTCTATACCTTTTAAGGTCATAGCTCATTGGGTTCGCCATCGTAATGCCGTGAGAATTGGTTTGGATGACACCACTTCTTTCTCGGAAAGTGTCTAATAAATTGTAATAGTATCATACTCACAACCCTTTATTTTATACGAGGTAACGGCTGTTTTATTTCTTGCAATCTGACAATTTTGAATTGGTTTCGTTTTTAGGGATTGGGTTTTACTGCTAGTTTTCTTGTTGAATCGGTTGTGAGAACATGCCTACCGCATATTATTATAATAAAAACATTTTAAATTAGTTTAGTGTATAATAAAGTTATAGTTAAGTGTTGTGGTAAAAGCAATAACAATAATATTAAAATGGAAAATACCAAATATAAACATAAATCCGGTTCACAGAAAAAACGCGAAAAAGATAAGCTTAAGTTGCAATTGGCTGCACAAGATGTGAAACAAGGTAGTTTTTTCTTTCTTTCCCCGCAATAAAAGTGACGATTCGACACTACTGATTCAAAAGCATGTGTCCGAGAGCGAGGCTTGCGATAGTCCAATGTTGGAAGAAAATCGAGATACAGGCGAAAGTGGATCTTTCTATAAGACCAGCTTCGTTCCAATGGAAGGCACATCCAAACATTATTTACAAGAAAATCTGGAAGAAAATTTATATGAAAGTGATAAGAGCATACCAACAGATAGTGATAGTTATGACAGTACTCATGAAAATGAAAAAGCAAGTACTATTGACTTTCGTGGGAATTTTCAAGATACTTTTTCAGATGTCGGATTATTTATACCATCTAATAACAATGTAAGCGTCGACATAAAACTAGCTTTTATTAAAAAACGCCCTTGCGCTCAAAATTCATCCTTACTGAATGAGTATCGCTTTTATTATCGAAATATTTCCAATAATGAAATAATTTTAAGAAAATGGTTGTCTTGTGATCAAGCAGAGTACAAAGTGTTCTGCTCACTTTGCATGTCATTTTCTCATGACAACAATTTTTATAAAATCGGTTCTATTGTAAAAGATACTACACCTGTATACCGGAGACTTGAAAAGCACGAAAAGTCATTAGAACATAAAACGTCTGCCGAAAGTATTTACGCAGTACTTCTTCAAAAAATGTGGATGACTTTGCTTGACAACGCTAAGCAAATAGAAATATAACGCAATCAAGAAATTTTAGAACGCATTAGGTATATCGATAATAATTGTACTAAGTAAACATTGCATGTCATTTCGAGGCCATAGATATGAAGCCGCTTATAATCTTACATATGAAGATGGAGACGAAGAGCTAGAAAAGAATCACTGTATTACTGTATTACATTTTAGCTATTGTAAAACTTGTTGCAAAGTTTGATCTTATTTTACATGCACATATCCAACAATGTGCAGTAAAGTCTCAATTAAATCAAAGCTGTGGCCGAGGATCCTTGATCATATTTTTATTGAAAACTACATTAAATAAAATTATTTTAATAGTTGGTAAATTAATGCAAAATACAATAGCACGAGAGATAAAAGAGGCAAAATTGTTTTCAATAGAAGTGGACTCTACTCAAGTTATTACAGTTTTAGATCAACTTTGTTTATGTGTACGATATATTTTCAATGGGAAAGTTAAAGAAAGATTCTTAAGGATGATTCCCATTACTCTAGGCTTCCGTAAAATCTCAACACGTATTCGGGTTGCTACAAAAAGTAACAACTTTTATAAAACAATCACATAAACGAAATAATTTGTGGATTAAAATTTTGGGAAAACAACACGGAATGGATAAATTACGAGTTCAAAAAATTGGTGAAACAAAATGGAATAGCAAAGACGCAGCGCTCCTATCAATATTCCATCAATTGAGTGACAAACATTCTGAGAGGCACCGATATATTAATTTGACACAAATTCTACATCCTCTTGGAAAAGACAAAAACGTTGATGCAAAAACTGCTAAAGAGGCCAGAGGTTTACTAGCGAAAATCACTTGATTTGACATTATCCTTACTGCTTTCATTTATCTCAATATTTTCACCATTAGTACACCGTTGTCACAATATCTGCAATTTGCAAAATTTCGTATATATCGTAGAGAACATCAAATTACCTGTCAAAAGTCAATTATATGCCGATGATATGATCTTATATATCAAAGGTAAAAACATACAGACCATGGCGTCACTTTTACAAGATCATTTAAGCAGCTTGGAGAATTGGGCAACTATTACCGGTTTTCAATTTTCAACCCAAAAAACTAAATGCATGCTTTTTTCTAGAAACACTGAAGAAGTCCCTCCAATTTTAACTTTATGTGGAGAAAATCTAGAATTTGTGGACAACATCAAATTTCTGGGAATGATATTTGACCGCCGACTAACTTGGAAACCTCATATTAGGAACCTGAAAATATCTTGCCAAAGGGGTTTAAATTTACTAAGAATTCTATCAAACAAAAGATGGGGAGCAGATTCAGTAACGCTCTTAAGTTTATATCGTTCCCTGATAAGATCCAAGATTGACTATGGATCCATAACCTACTCATCAGCGAAGAAATCAACACTCAAATCGCTAGACTCTCTCCACAACACAGCATTACGTATAATACTGGGAGCATTTTGCACTAGCCCTGTCGAAAGCTTATATTGCGAAGCGGGCGAACCGCCTCTAAGCTATCGAAGACAAATATTAAGTCTTTCATATGCCTCGGCCATATCTTCAAATACAGACAACCCAACATACAAAAACGTATTCTCAACCCGATATAGAAACCTATATGGAAGAAGAGCAGGAACACCCCCATTGCATGAAAGAATAAACAGATATCTGACAGACCTGCAAGATTCTTTCCCTGCCACTCTGCCAATAACCATATCCTCGCCTCCTCCTTGGATAGTAAACATCCCCGAATGTAATTTAAACCTTACACGCTTCAAGAAAACAGATACAAACCCGGACCTAATAGTTAACCACTTTCACGAAATTATGGCCAATAACCCTAATTATATGGCGTTATACACTGACGCATCCAAAACGGAAGAAGGAGTAGGATCAGCAGTTGCGACACCAGAATCAATCCTGATTTTCCGTTTACCAAAATGCAGTAGTTCATACACAGGGGAACTCTACGCAATATTTCAAGCTCTCGTATATGCAAGGCAACAGAACCACCGAAAGTTTATCGTAATCTCCGACTCCCTCAGCTCCATACTAAGTCTGCAACATATTTACACAAAACATCCCGTTCTCCTTCTAATCAAGCAAGAACTACATAGCATGCAGGCATCCAACAAACTCGTGAAATTTTTATGGGTCCCCTCCCATATTGGAATAGCAGGCAACGAAAAAGCGGACGAAGGTGCAAGAGAAGCAATTACGAATCCGGAAGCTAAAGCAATGACAAGAGCGACATCAGAAGATCTTAAAGGATTTTTTAAAGAAAAAGTGATTCACGAGTGGCAAAATAGGTGGAATGAGGCAACTACTAACAAACTTTTCGAGGTGAAAGTCTCAATTAAGCCGTGGAAAAGTGTACCAAAGTGCCGCCGAGACCAAATTTTGCTATCACGATTACGTATAGGTCATACGAAATTCTCACACTGTTATTTATTAAATCGTGAAGAAGAACCAAAATGTGAAACTTGTCAAACAAAGTTATCCGTGAAACATATTCTGGTGGACTGCCCAAGACTAACACCAGTTAGACAGTCTTACAACTTACCGCTGTTATTGTGTGAAATTTTGGGAGAGAACTGTAATTTAAAGAACTTAATAATGTATCTGTCTGAACTTGGCTTAGCTAATAATATTTAGTAGTTGTTGATTGTTCCGGCGCTAATAACCTTAGTGGTTGATGCGCCTGTATGTTAAATAAATAAAAATAAAAATAAAATGGAATAGCAAACATGCAGCGCTCCTATCAATATTCCATCAATTGAGTGACAACCATTCTGAGAGACACCGATATATTAATTTGATACAAATTCTACATCCTCTTGGATACGACAAAAACGTTGATGCAAAAACTGCTAAAGATGCCAGAGGTTTACTAGCGAAAATCACTTGATTTGACATGATCATTACTGCTTTCATTTATCTCAATATTTTCACCATTAGCACACGGTTGTCAGAATATTTGCAAACTCGCGGTTTAGACTACTTAGCCGTTTGGAATAAAATTATAACTTTTAATGAAGCATGTAAAAGTTTAATCAATAAATATGAATCAATTTATTATTTTGCCCAAAAATTATCAATAGAAATGGAATCACAATTAAATTACCTTAAAATAGATAATATCGAAATTAAGCATAAAATTGATATTCACCGAAGAAGGTTTAAAGAAACGAATGGTTGGTGAAACTGCAGTGGACGGTGGTGGGAAAATGGACCCGGAACAAAAATTTAGAGTGGAAGTGTTTCGATACATTTTTGACATCCTATTGGGGTCTATCGATCAAATGTTTTTGCAAAACAAGAACATATTTGATAGTCTTGCATTATTGGATCCGAGAAGATTTGACGACATCAACAAGGGGAAACTCACGGCGTAAGTTACTTCATTAGCATTTCTTACAACAACTTCAGAAAGGGACTGCGAACAATAATTGTCCAACGCTTGATTTCGCTAAATCCTACGACGGCATGGTTTGTGATAAGAATATAGTGATAGACCATAAATGTGCCTTGTGCATTTGAAATGTTACATGAATACAACTTTCATTGTGCTACTTACACCAATTTATACATTGCGTTCAAATATTTATTAACTTTGGCATGTACTCAAGTGAACTGTGAAAGAACTTTTTCGAAATTAAAAATAATTAAAAGCCGATTACGATCATCTATACGCAAGGAACTATTGGAATAGTTAATTATGATATCCACAGAAACGGATTCAACGCCATCTGTAGACGCCATAATCGACCAACTTGGAAGAAGTTCAAAACAGCTAGAACAGAAGCTGTTTATGTAGGGGGGTAAGTGTTTCTAATTTTTTTTATTGCGCGCCTCTACAAATATTTGCGCCTGTGAAAAAATATAGCCAGTCCGCACCTCAGCATGTGTCAGCTAAATTGTTTATTTGCTATAATATAACAAAATATTTCCCCTTAGTGTATTACACAAAAACAATAGCTCAAGTAAAATAGATATTTATGCATTAAGGGAGATATGAATATGCTTTTTCCTTGAGATTGGCATGGTTAAAGGCCGAGGGCCTCTGGCCTGAGGTCTGTAAGTCAACCGAAGATAAAGAATATGAATATCTCCCGTGCATACAGTATTTTATTTACTAGCATATTAGTAAGAATAGTATAACATTTAAAAATGACATAAGGACCTACATTTAAAATAAAAATATGCAAATAACATCAAGCATTGCATCACTGTATGGTTGCTAAGACGTTGCTTGTATTTGGCTACCATGAGAATGAGAGAGCAATAATTTGAAAAATCCCTTGGGAATTATCAGTAGCTTTTCATATTTTGTATCTATGACCAAAAGGTGCAATATCATGTTGCTAGTAAATAATAGTATATTACTTTACAAGGGAGGTAGGTAAGATTTACCGAGGACCGAGGTAGTGTAAATCTACCTCCTGCGTAAAGTACATATTTTTTTTCACTACCAATATTCCTTATCTCATAATATAAAATCGTTGCTCTCTTTCTTTCTTTGTATGTTTGTATCTGTGTTCGCTATGTCCTCCGAAGATATTGGACCGATTAAATTGTATGATGGCTTAAAAGTTGGCTAATTTTACTTCCTTTTACAATAAAGGAAATATTGGATTCACCCCAAAAATTAGAAATTGAGTTTTTAACAGATCTTCACGTTTTAGAGTCCCCTGAACCCAAAAAACATATTTTTTTTCATTGGTCTATCTGTGTGTCTGTCTGTCTCTGTGTCTGTCTGTCTGTGAACAGAATATCTCAAAAACGAAAAGAGGTGTGGCGTTGAAACTTCATATATAAGTTTTGTGTGCTATGTAGATGCGACAGCAGGCTTTTGAAGAAAATCGCGTAACCGGAAGTAGATGTTTACTCTTGTGATTTTTCAGTTTTTTTCGATTTTTTCAAAAACGGCTGTAACGAGTTTTTTCAAACTTCACATTTTTATTACGTTTTTAATGTGTATTAAGGTGAGATACGTGATTTTCCCGTTCAATACTTCTAAAATGGGTTTCTTTTGTTTTTTTTTCTATTTTCTTTATTAACTTTTAATTTAAATAGAACACTCGGTATATTATTACATTTTTGAATTCAGCTTAAAACTCTAGAGAAAATGTGTCTCTTCACCTAACGCTCTATTTTATACCGTTTTTGTAGAATTTGTAATTTTAGAAAATTTTTGATATGCTTAAAAATTTAAAATCAAATTTTTGGCTAATTATAAGATCACTGTAAAAGGAAGTTGTGTGCGTGTATCACACCAGATTTTTTAGACTTAGATCGTAGGCCGGTTTTTATTTAAAAAAAAAGTATGAAAAAGTTTTATAGTTATTAAGGTATCAAGGGCATTATGAGTAAAATAAGAGCCCAAGATTGTTAGTGTACTAACCGAGGGCCTTTGGCCCGAGGTGTGTACAACAATCGCGGGCTCTTAGCTCATAATGCCCGTGGTGCCTTCAAGGTTTTATGTCCTACCAATTTTTTTACCTAATTCATATTCATATTCAATTCATATAATTACTATGATATAGTAGTTAAGATTGATCTAGTTAGCTGATCTAATTTAGATTTGTGACATTAGCTGAGCTGTCATTAATTTTCATTGTAACAGCGGTGCATAATCAAGTTGTATCCATGGAAACAAATACTGTTAATTTTTCATAATAACCCTAGTGTTCTTATGAAGAAAATAATTGCCCTGGAGCGTTATTTTGTATCTAAGATACCTTAAAATAGAGTCATTAATTTCAATTAATGTACTGGTAGGACATAAATTTAATTAAATCCTCTAAGCAGCGGAGCGTAGCGTCTGTCGACGTGGGCTGCGGTGCGACAGCTGCTGTCCCTGTGTGCTGTTAGTGCGGGCGATTCACTATCATATATCATTATAGCAGGGCATTATTCAAACCAGCCATGTTGGTCCAGAGGTAGAATGCTCGCCTTGCCACGCGGGCGGCCCGAGTTAGATTCTGGGCCGATGCATCCTTTTTTTAAATTTATATTAATGAATCTCTCTTAAATTAGCGATCCGAAGCGTACTTCGGGTGACTCACAGTGTAAAATAAATGGTAGTAGCGTAAAATTATTAAATTTTCTAAATTATAGCCGCTTGGGGCGTTGCTATAGTGATTTTGTTTGACAGTTATAAACGCGCTGCGCTGTGACAAAATACGTAAAAAATGGATGATAATACGAACGATGCTGGTTTTTATTTATGTTAAAAAAAATGGCAGATATGGCATCGCGCCAGTTATATCCGGAAAAGTCGAAGGCAAGGTATGAAGTAACTTATAATTTTTTCAAAAAGTGGTGCGCCGAGAAAAATTTTAATGCTGTGGATGAAAACGTGCTCTTGGCTTAATTTTATGAACATCACAAAAACTAAAATCACCTTCAAGTATGTGGAGCGAATACTCAATGCTCAAAACTTCATTTTTTATCAACGATAATGAAGACATTTCAAAATGTCCAAAACTAATAGCGTTTTTGAAGACCACATTTATTTGATGGCGAAGGTTAGCTTTGTTATTGTCTTCCGTAATTATTATTTTAATCATTTTTGAACTGTTTCAGGCGGTTGTTGTGGTAGAAACTGCAGGAGCATGCCGTGCAGAGGAACTTGTTCATTTTAAAAATGGCAACTTTGAAGACAAACACGATTTTGTCCACATTTTGAATACGAAAAACAAAGTTCCACGAACATTTCCTGTGATTGATGGCAGTGAAGATAATATTGCTTACCTTCAAATTTTGAAAAAATATATTGCGGTCAAGAACAAGAGTAAAATAGAAAATTCAAAAGATTCTAGATTTTTTATGGGGTACCGCAAAGGAAAATGCGTCAATCAGCCTGTTGGAAAGAACACACTTTATCAGATGCCGGCAACTATTGCAACGTGGCTTAATCTTGCTAATCCAGAACTATACACTGGCCCTACATTTCATCGAACTTCGGCTACTTTGTTGGTGAACGCCGGGATGGACGTTCTTGGATTGAAAAGGCACGGCGCGGCGGCTGGAAGAGTGCTACAATAACAGAAAGTTATGTTGCAGATTCCATTCACCAAAAACTTGAAACAGCAAAGAAAATCTTGAACGCACCTTCCACAGGATCTACCCCCGGTCCTTCAATGGAAATCGAAAACACCACTACGTTTTGTGATATTCAATCTTCTACATCATGTGTCCTCGATCCTGCATGCGACATTGAGAGCAACAAAACTCTGAAAAAATCTACTAAAACTAATGCAATTTCCTACAGGGAGTTTGTTACTAATGTTCCTGTAAACAATAATATAAGACCTGATAGCGCACTTAATAGTTTATTTAATGGTTCATTTTCTTCGTGTTCATCTACAATTAATATTAACAATAGGTGACTTGTATTTAACACTTTTATTGTCGTTGCTTTTTTTGTAATTACAATAAATTCTTTGATTTAGAATACAATGCTATTAATTACTAGTGAGTCACCCGAACTACGCTTCGGTTCGCTAATTTAAGAGAGATTCATTAATATACATTTAAAAAAAAGGATGCATCGGCCGTGAATTGAACCCGGACCGCCCGCGTGGAAGGTGAGCATTCTACACCTGAACCAACACGGCTTGCTTGAACAATGCGCCGCTATAATGATATATGAACATAGTTAATCACCCGAGCTAACAGCACACCGACACAACAGTTGTCACACCGTAGCCCACGGCGACAGACGCTCCGCTCCGCTGCTTAGAGGATTTAATTAAATTAAAACTTTTTCGTACTTTTTTTGAAAATAAAACCGGCCTACGATCTAAGTCTAAAAATTAGCAAACTTTTCAGCCATCGAACAACTTAATCGGATCGGTCCAGTATCTTCGGAGGATATAGCGAACAAAGATACAAACAAAGAAAGAAAGAGAGCAAGGATTTTATGTTATAAGATTGTGCCAAAGTTAGTAAATGCGGGATGTAAGTAATTCACTTCTCTAGGGAAGCAAGTACATTGTCATGGAAACCGTAACATGTTTTGCAAATGCTTCCTACATCCCTCAAATCTGACAGTGTAACGATTACTTGCAAGGAAGTTGGTGAAAAATAGTAGTTTGTATACCAAGGCACTAAAGTATAACTTTTTATCATGAATGTGAATTTAGTTGCCGAGGCCCGTAGGGCCAAGGCAAATAAACCACATGAGGGATAAAAAGGAACTTCAGTGCCGAGGTGTACACTATGTTTTATTTGAAATCGAGGAATCGTGAAATTACAACATTTTAACCAACTTTTGTAGGTTATGTTCGGTCGATTGACGTTTATCTGTCGCCTCGCCACCTACAAAAAAGTCGTAAAACAATGGATTACTTCACTGCCGATTTCTCGTATTTTAATGACGATTTCGGCGTACTTCACTGCCGATTTCAAATAAAAGTATTTTATCTACGACAGTGTGTAAAATTGACTATTAGTTGGCAGTTTTAAGTCTGTACAACAGCTGTTTAATAACATGTTTTCATTAGTCGTCAGTAGCAACGTATTTAAAATGATTTCATTAGTCACGTCGTCAGTAGCAGTCTTTTAAAATTTTTAACCACGCAAATTTACGACCGGTTGCTAGTAATCCTAATTAATATTTAAATATTTGTTTTATATTTACTGTGTTTTCTAGATTCTATCATAGATTAAATATTGTACGATATACATGCGTAAAGCATCTTTAGTCACTCGCGGAGCTTAAAACGCTCGTTCACTTGCGTTTTAACTCTGCCCCACTAGTGACTAAAGACTAACTTTACACACTTGTATCGTAAATTACTATTTGGTTTTGCATTTCAGACTATCATCAAATTGACTGTCTATCGTCAAATTACCAAACTATCGTGCCGAAACAAAAATATAGAACATATGGTTCAGCAGAAGTAGTCAGAGCAAGACAAATGGTTCAACAGGAAGGGATATCCATATACAAAGCTGCGGAGCAAATGCATATTCCCTGGTCTTCGCTAAAACGCTTCATTAACACAACCAAAAATGATGGAACCGACAACAATGCCAAAATTAGGACGACCATTTGCCTTATCTGCAGAAATGGAGATACGAATTTATAATTATAATATTGGTATGCACGAGTTGGAATTTGGCCTCGCAGTCGAACAAATAAAAAAAAAAAATTTTCCTTGGCAAAAACTGTAGGTCGAGAACACTGTTTTAAAGAGAATAGTGAGTCGGCAAACAAATGGTGGTAGTCGAGTTACAAACAAAGATATGGCCTATCACTGCGTGTTCCCGAAAATTTGGCAACCTACAGTGCTTCAATGGCAAAGTCAACTATGCTTGAAGACTTTTATACAAAATTAGAATGTCTAATGGAAAAATTGGGAATTAAAGATGTGTCATCTAGGATATGGAACTGCGATTAATTGTTATACGTTGTGAAGTCAACTTATATTATAAGAGCCGATGCCGCCGGCCGTCCAGACCGTAAGCACAAGTGGCGCCGGCACACGCAGCATGAAGGGCCTGCATACTACTACCACACGCGAGCTTGCTATATCGGTTTCTATAAGCGCAGGTTTCTGTAAGCGCACATGCCGACCGTAATCACGTGGCGCCGCCACACGCAGCCATATGTAGGCTGGCTACGCGCGTTCTAGTATTTATATAAGGAGCTATGCGGACAGAGGAGAGACAACAACAGTACTTGGTTGTACTTGTGCATACGGAACATTTATACCACCTTTGATTATTTTTAAAGGAATTCGATGGAACCCCGATTTAACTCGCGGTTGTTTACCAAATTCATTGGTTAAACTTTCCCTAAGGGCCGGATAAACACTGACATTTTTCTGGAATAGTTCAAATTTTATATAGAATCAATTCCAAAAGAGAGACCTGTCATTCTTTTAATGGATTATCATTCCTCATCCTGAGGTCATAGAATTAGCAAACTAGAATGACATTTCCTGCAAACACAAGTCATCTTTTACAACCCCTCGACGTTGGAGTGTATCGCCCGTTAAAAGTTACTTGGACACAGAATTTAAATGAACACATGAAAGAAAATAATGGTGAAAAGCCAAATAGATATAAAATTAATGAAATATTAACTCCAGCTTTCTTACCACAAAATATTGAAAACTAGCAGTCCAGTGAGACAAACGTCTCATTTAAAAAAACAAAAAAGACCGTTTTTCAAATAGAACGCGTATTAAATAAAAACTGTACCCAGACCTGGAAGGTGTCAAAGTGGTTGCCTAACCGATCGAGGTTTTAAGGCGCAGAGGGTCGCAGCTCCGTTTGGCTGCTGAAACATTTTTATTTAATACGCGTTCTATTTGAAAAACGGTCTTTTTTGTGATTTCTCGTATACCGGAAGTGTCACGTGACTGAAATTCTGTTCCTGAGCTGACATAACCATTCCAAACATATAACTTTAATAACTTTTTTCTCTATCTCTTACGGTTTGGCTGCTGAAACAGCGTCCCAGACAGACAAAACAGCGTCCCGGACAGACACGTCTATTAGAAAAAGGATGCATTCAGAAAGAGTAAAATAGTTCCTATTAATAACAATAGTATTCCAGCAGAAGCTACAGCACCATTAAGATTTACCGAAAACGCAACTATGGCCCAGGAAGCTGTGCCTATCCATATTTCACCGCCAGAACTGATTAATAAGGTACTCGAATTACCTTCAGCAGCACCGACTGCAACACCAAACAGAAAGAAAAAAGATTCAAGTGCTAAATGCTTAACTCCTCAAGAAGCAAGGTATTCTAAAGCACCGCAGGGTAAGCAGAAGCAACATGTTCCAAAGCACAGCTCGCTACAAAGGCATTGAAAATTACAGGGAAGAAACCAATGAACTTCAAGCTACCAAAAAAACGATCAGTGAGACTGCGGCGTTTGTGGAAGAAGTTATGACGATAATGTAAAGGTAAAAAATGGGTCAACGTGGATACAATGCTCATTCTGTTCTGTTCTCTGTCATATCACATATCAACCAGAAGTGATGATGAAACAGATGTTTTCATGTGCGACAGTTGTTCCATTTCGGATTCAGATTAAATAGTTTATAGTTTTGTATAATGAATTCTATTTGTTTTTATAATAAAATGCATTTACTTTGGTGTTCACCAAATTGCCTTTCCACGCCAAATTAGATACCCAATCATCAAATTACCTAACAAATTAACACATTTTTTAAGCGAATTCTCTGTAATAAATCTAAGTTACAAAAAACTTAATTAAGGTTTAGTGGATCAAAGAATGAAACAATTAATTGTGTTTAAGAATTTGGAAAACAGTTTTAAATGAGCTAAAATCCTCACCAATACACCTTACTTTTCCCTATTATCTGAATTCAATCTAAGAGGTATTGTAGTGGATTTAGTGTAAGGGTTTAATATCAGATTAAAAAAGGTTAAAATAATACAGTATTAAATTACAAAGATTAATTTAAGTATGAAAAGGATATTAAAACTATTGATATGTATTTGGTAAAATAATGAAATAGAATTTAAAATTCAATTGAACGATGCAATATAAGAAGCAGAAAGGTTTTAAATAATTTAATTATTATCTGAAATAAAGTGAGAATTAATATCAAACCTATTCGAGAAATATTCAATATAGTGGGTGTGAAATAAATATGATACAGATTATATAGTGTTGAACTATAAAAATATGTTAAAACAATATCACTAAGGAGATATTTCTAATTATTTTGTGTACAAATAATTTTTGACTTAAAAAAGTTTGTAAGCGGCTGAAAATTTTAAAATAAACTATTACATGATTTTAAATCTATTTGGTATGTGAAGGGTTGTATATAATAATAAAATTATCGAGGAGAGTATAAATTAAATTTTAAAAATAATTTGATATGGAGATATTATGGACGAGAATCGATATGGCGAGAGTACCATATGTTAAACAGTTATAATCTACAAAAGCAATTTCTGGAATTGGATGCAGAAGTGAATTTATTATCAATTAATTATATCATATGAATTGGATAGCATGGGCTGGTTTTACTGGAAGTATCTTACATCGATTTTGTTAGCAGAGTGAACGACCTATGGTATAGAATTATAGATAAAAGGGTATTCATCTACTGGAACTGTACTTCGCCAAGTTTGTTATTGAAGGGACATTTTGTAACATGTATCTAGTCGATGTTCGTGGTACTAGGTTGTCAACGGCTTGTGAATTTTGGAAGGAAGATTTGGATGGCGTTTGATTCTGGCCAATCGTGTTCAGCTGAGAGGTGTTTGCGGTTCCTGACGGCTGATTACATTCATACTAGGATTTGTGTGGACATTGGGAGACTTCTGTGAGTGTACTGGATGCGTTTTGGATTGGTAAAGGAGTAGATCAGGGCCAGTGACAGCTGCTGGTATTTATTGAATAAACTGAAAGTAAACCATAGAAATGAGGTGATTATAAAAAGGACTACTTACAATTTAATGTTTATTGTATGACAAGTAGTGTAACGAAAAGGTATTTGTAATTGATTTTGCACTTGCATAATTTGAAGTGACATTGACAGACGTACAAATTGTCACAGAATTTTGAACTTAGTTTTCATTAAAGAAAAGTGATTTTTCAGGAATAAAAACAGTCTTGATTATGCGTGAATCCGACCTGTGTTTCTTAAGAGTAAATGTTTTCTACCAGGGCTAGAGATATTTAATAACATTGATAATTTATAATTTTTAAAGGGTAAAGGAGTTACTTAAATTCATTTTAAAAGAGAATTGATTAAAAATAAACTAAGTATAAGAAAAGTCAAACGTAATTGCTAAAGCATAATAAATATTGTTATAACATAAAACCATTCACATATATAAATACCATTGCAACATAGCCAATTATAATAGTATATATCAAAATCGGGAAGTTTTAAGCATGCAAACCAAGAAAACGCTCTGCGAAACACTAGTTTTATCACACTTTAATTACTGCGATATCTTATACCGACCCTGCATTGGCAGGAATAATTGCGACGAATACAAAGTATTATTCTTTTTAACATAGAAATTTCGGCTTAGACCGCGTAGCCTTTGTGGATAAACACCCACCATTCAGGCGAAAGTCTCAAACAGTATAGAATACAACATATACAAAATTCGTTTCGGTTTGATATATGGTGTTTCACAAACGCATGAAATTTCGAACAAATTGGAAGCTGCAAAATGGCTTAACATGTCGAACAAACGATACCTGCATGCAGTTACCATGTTCTATAATTTACTATCAAAAAAATGTCCAAATTATTTATATGAAAAAATTACATTTACAACAGATGTGCATCACCTAAATTTAAGATTCAAAGGATTAATCTCACTCCTCCCGCATCGCACAGGCATGTTCTAGAGATCCTTCTCATATGTTCTATCTTCAAATAAGCAAGTTAAAATTTATATTATTTATATACAGTATGTCTCACTTTAGACGGCACCACCCCAGTATTTTTTTATATATTATCGATTTAAAAAAGTTCTTTTTTCCGATTATACCCTTCACTAAATTCTACTTTTAGGGTATGTTACTTTCCCTTCTCGGTAAAATTGCTGCTTGTTTAGAATTGTTCAAATAATCTAAATCCGAAATTTCATTAAAAACAAAAAAATTTGAAAATGGTCGCCATGTTATTAGAGGACTGTTACGACCTATCCATCTTCCCGAAAAATTGTATAGTACATTTTCTGCCGTATTACAACTCGAAGATCATGTAATGCATCCCATAAATCGTTATTTAAATTTTTTGATACATTATCAAAATTTTGACTTATTTGAACGTTTCTGAACAACTTTTATTAACAAGATTTTTTTATCCCTAATACGATTTCTTCAATTTTGCTGTTTATTTTAAATCGTAGTAGGCCAGCATTTTACCGTGAAGGGAAAGTAACCCACCCTAAATTTAGAATTTAGTGAGGGGTATACTCAGAAAAAAAGAATTTTTTAAATCGATAATACATAAAAAAAATACTGGGGTGATGCCGTCTAAAGTGAGACACACTGCACAGAGTTATTCACGTAAGATGACGAGCCTAACCAGGTAAAAATGCAACCCAAAATTCGATTTATAAAGCTAACTGGATCGCTATTGCATTAGCACCTCGAATTTGACATAGACTGTTTACATGTCATTGGTGGCACTGTAAGTCTATGTCAAATTCGAGGTTAGCATGTTAGGTTTTGCGCCAGCTTGTGTCAAAACTGACGAAAAAGCAGGGGAAGCATTTTAAACAATTTTTGTGATTTTGGTGAATTTTTATACTTATGTAGTTATTTTTTTATTTCCTTTTTATAATTTTTTGCCTTTGTTAAATTTATGTCATTTTAAAAAACGTGCTTAATGTATTAAAAATTCATTTTTGCATTATATAAAACTTAAAATAAGTAAATACATCATTTAAAATTAAAATTATGTACACCAAGTTTTCAAATGAATTGTCATATACAATACCGCGAGCGGTCGAATTATTGCCGAAAATTTTTGTCAAAGTGTATGAGTGTTTATTGCTTCGATATTGCCAATTTTGAAGCAATAAACACGAATAAACACTTTGACAAAAATTCATGCAATTCGTCGGCTGCAAGCGGCATTTGAAGGACTATTCAACGAACAAAATTGACATTTCTTAGTAATTAATCAATTTTATCACGTCCTCTTTGAAAATAAAAATCTGTTGACGTAAAATAAATTGTTTGTCAAATTTGACATTTCTAATATCATATTTGATTAATTTTACAGGAAGTTAAATAAATGTCACAGGAAGAGAAAAAAATTGTCATAAAACTCCGCTAGCGGAATTGTTGCACAATTTTACGCTGATTGGTGGCAAATGACATAAATACTAAGTTATGATTGGTGAATAGTTAACTTGCAGGGGGTGAGTTGAATAGTCAAAAATATTTTTCCTTAGTAGACGATAAAAATTTCAAATTTGTTCTTTTTGAATTATAAGACAATAATAAGTAATAAAAAATTAATAATGATATTGAAATAGAAATTAGTTCTAGAATTTATCATTGGAGTGAGCACTGTCTTTTTTCTCTATGTTTGAAATTATATCGTTTCCAAAGAAACAAAGAAATTTTGTTTCTTTGGAAAATTTTTTTGGAAAACAATTTATTTTCAGGAGTACTCAATCAGTGGGAAACTTTTTTTAAGACCAATACACCAATGTAACTTTTTTATTATTGGTTTTTCATCAAATGTTTGTTACTAAAACATGTTTACTTTAGTCCCATCTATCTAGCCTAAAAATCTCCTCCGTACGTTACAAATCACCCTGTATATATGCATTTGTATCCTGTTTGCCTTCCCATATTCTTAGGACGACGTAACATCCACCAAGAAGAAGAATATTATACAAGTATATATTTGATATCCCCCATATTCCACTTAATAAAAGCAAACAGAGAGGGGTAATAAATTTTTCTTTCATATACAATTCAAAAGTGTGCTGCAAGCTCCTTACATAAATAATGCGTATTCCTCACAGTGTATTAAAAAATGTTAAATACAACGGTGGAGTTTTCCTCCGGTAACCTTGCCAAATGTATGGTATCAATGTATGCAATATTTCATTCAATCAGAATATTTCTGGTATGATCAAAACAAGAGTGAGCAGCGCGCAGAAGGTGCCGTTTGTAGGTAAAATTCGGTTAAATTGTTGTGAAATGAATCGTCATTCACGGTTAGTATTAAAATAATTGTATTTTACATCGGTATCTGAAAGAATTCGCCTTTGGAAAACAGAAACAATTAAATGGGCATTTGAAGCTATGAATCCATGCAGGCGCGTGCTGCCCCTCGTGTAACGGGTGGTCCCTAAAAAATTAATAAAGGGGTCCTGTGTCCTGTTTGCATTATTGGAAAATGAAATTTTGAAGGAGGAATTTATGGCATGTTTCAAATTTTGTAACGTTAGGCCCGCGTCAAATTTATACAAGGCACAAATAGTGTGCTAGAAATTTGAAGGGCGCTAATTCATGTTACAATCTTCGCCTGCATCTCCATGCCGTCGTTTCTACGATAACGCGATCTCAGCCGCTATGCGCAGATGAAGCGTATGCCACGCAGTTCACAAACAATTCCCTCTCTAAAAGCACAGATAATGAGGCGATCGAAGAGTATAAAAGCATATTTCACAGCCATTTCAAATAACTTTAGTCCCTGAACTTGAGACCTGAACCCCCATCCCGATTACCAGGCCCTCGGGGGCCTGGCCCCGCTTTCCTAATCTCTCTGGCTCCTGTCGGTTACCGATCTTGTTAGAAACGCCCTTTAAATTCCAGTACCCGCCGAGATTTTCTAATACTGGTCTGGTTTCGATCTTCGCTAGAAGCTACATTTAACTTTCCGCACTAGCCCATTATTACCCCTTGCACCAAATTTAAACTAAAACAGACTTACCTACGTACACGGATCCCCAACTTCCGCTTCATGAGTACCTCGAAGTATCTAACCGCACAGGAGTAAAATCTCGCCACCCATCGCTAAGACTAGCAGAGCAACTATCGACAAAAGGTTTTAATATCGAACTCGCCTGGATGGAGGAGTGGTCAGGAAATAGTACCCCAACTGAAAGACAATACAAAACCCCACAAAACGCCCACCTGGCTTTCTACTACCACGCCGCCAATAGCGCATTTTAAACCGTATTCGGACAAACCATGGGAGAAATGCGGAATGTCTCCACCGCTGGAGAACAGTACCCTCCCCAGGATGTGACTGCGGGGCACCAATTCAGTCTATGCGTCACATTGCCCATGAATGCGATCTTCGAGCTTTCCAAGGTACACCAGCTGACATATCAAGTACATGTGGAATAGTAAAACTCAAACCTTCCCCATGTATAAGTAACAGCAGACGAAGAATTGGATATTCCTCTACGACGCTCGACACGATAAACAATATGCACACGATATACTGTATATACTTTGTTTTTTTTTATTTATACAAGTTTATCTTTTATGTTTTGTATTTGTGTTTGGCCTTAATTTTGACATGTTGTCTGTACACTCTGTGTATCATATGTATTACGTCCTGTGAACCATACGATAATAATAACCTACGTACACGGAGAGATCCCGAGGTCAGCATAATCCAGGGACCCTGGACGCAGGCAAATTAGTCCGCTTACCGTGAATTCGGCCTGACCGCGAATCCACCAGCGGCCTCCCGGGGAATTCAGCTGCCAACGACGGGCTTTGCGAATAGTACAAACTGTCCATTTATACCACTTCGCAAAGGCACAAATTCATGCACAAAGGGGCGTACTACATCCAGTCAGGTTTTATGCACTCCCGATAATCACCGGCGTCACCAGGTAAAACACTTTAACAGAGCCACTCAACGCAAGTATGCCTACCAGCGGATCTACAGACAGCAACCGAGCCAAGCGAGCGTGCAGTGTGGGTTGCCGAACGATCCCAAAATAGCAGAACGCCGAAGATATTTTATTTTATTAATTTATGAACATAGTATTTTTAGTAAATTACAATTTAATTTGTATGCATATCTAAACACATTATACAGTTTATTAACAACAAGGTGCTTCTTTTTCCCTGTAACTATATATTTGAGTATGAACCCATAGCATTTCACCTTCACCTGAGGCAACCCAGTTGGAAAATAAATATAGCAAGTTTTGGTCAAGCTGAGAATAAGCAATTTTAGTAGTAATTGAAATTAAACAGTTAAACAGTTCTGGTACGTTATAACATCACCTCTATTTGTCGAAATGTGAATTACAAGACTTTGCACAAATACTGAAATTAAAACCGGATCATTTCTAAGAATAAATTATTTTAAGACACTTAAATTCTTGAAGACAATACTTCGCAGTTGTATTGCGCCGTATTATTTCTCCAAGACTCTGAAATTGAAAAACTCCCTCAAAAAAGTAGAGTATTTCAGAAATTACTCTCAGTGGTCCTGATCGGTTTCTACTAATTATGTAATGTTTCTCTATTTGGTTTTCTAATGTTACTATTTTTCCCGCTGCTGATCATGTAAGTCAGTGATACAGCCTTAGTAACAAAACGTGTAAGTCGGTGCTTATATTTGTTTGCTGCTTTCCCTTGACAACGGAACTTAATATTATTATTAAGTTCCTAGGATAATAAAATTAGCAACGCAACATGCAGACTTAGACGTTTTGTTTATAATTGCAAGTGTTTATGTGGCATGTGACACTCACAGGTAACACGACTCACGAAAATAAATCCTGGTGACAGGTGACAAACCAAACGATTTTTTTAAAAATTTTGGGAAATTTCGATAAGCAGCGGAAAAAATATAATAAGATAACTCGGAATGTAGTATCGCATGTTAAAATTTTCGGCAGGTAACAAGCCGCGGCTTTGCCTTGACTTGTACTTGCCTACCTCAAACGTTAATAGATCCTTACATTCCTTGTTACTTAAATAGCTATTAGTTTTGTCTTTTATATTGTAGGGATTAATTTATTAACAGCAATTTACAATACAAGTGCGTAAAGCTAGTCTTTAGTCACGAGTGGGGCAGAGTTAAAACGCGAGTGAGCGTTTATTTTCTGATTTTCGTGTACTGTGCAATATGAAATTGATGTGGAAACGAATAAAACATGGACAATAATACCGACGTTCCGCTTGATATCAAAGTAGGTAGTGAATTTCGAGATTTAGAACAATTTCAGAGCAATTTAAAGAAACTATGTAAATCGAAATTTGTTCAATTCTACAAAAAGGATCCAAGGACCATTCAGTCGGCCATAAACAAAAAAATAACATGGTACATGGACCCTGCATTAAAATTTTATTCAATTCGGTGGTGGTGTATTCATGGAGGGAGACAATTTCAAACACTACGCAAATGAATGAGGAACACCGTAAATATACATTTTTTCATAGTAAGTATGTAATAATGACCAACAATTTATTTACATTACGCAAAGAGGATTTATGTCTTGCTTACATCCAAGTCAGAATTGCTGAATCTGGAATAGAGTTCATTGTTGTGGGTGTAAACTTTAAGCACAACTACATAGTCGTTCAGGAAAACAACTTTTAATCTATTTTATTGTTAATTTTTAATTGTTCTGATTTAATGTTAGCCCTTTACTGCATATGGTTGCCCTGAGGCAACATTCAATCAAAATTCGTTTTCTGCTGTTAGTTAATCGCTGTGGTACATGCTGTTGCTCTGAAGCAACGTGCATAATGTTGTGTTAGGTATTTTGCCGCTAAATTTTTAAATTTGGCTGCAGGGGGTTTTCTGGCGGTTTGTTTTGCAATGGTGACCTGTCAAGCTACGTGCTGTGTTGTGCGGAACTGTTGCGGCGTTTTTTGTGTTTTAGACTAGAATTTCAGGTGTTACAAAGATTATTATTACCACGCAGTACTCCGCTTGAAGGAGTTGTTGTCACCACGGTAAGTAAACATTTAAACTGTGTGTTGGAGAATTATCCAGGTTTTGATTTGTGTATTCAAAACAACAATATGCACGTACGTAGAGATCCGTCTGTGCATGTAATTTAGTTGGTTTTTATTATAGATATGGAGGAAGACGGGATTCCGGCTGTTCGCTTTTACGGATCAAACAAATTCAGTTTACCTATACGATTACCACCAAGTGATGGCGAAGACTCTGCCCTAGAAGATAGCGATGAAGAATGTATCATTCCCCAAACACGTAAAAGACCTATAGTAATCAGTGAATCAGACAGCAGTGGAGATGAAGTTGCTAACAAGCGTCCTGCAAAAAAATCAAGAAGGAAAAAGAAAAAAACCGTTAACCAAGAGGATCACAATATGGAAATTGACGACGAAGGGCCGAATGAACCCTTTACTTTCGATAAGAAAGTAGTATGGAAGAAACCCAACGACAGTGATGCTGCAATGCAGGCTATGGGTTGGTCTGGTACACTGGTCACTTCCAAGCATGTATTTTCTCCTTTAGATTATGTTTTTATGTTTATTGGCGATGAGCTGCTAGACGTGATAGTAGAAGAAAGTAATAGGCACTCTGTTCAAAAAAATCCTAATAAGCCTTAGAAACTTACACACCAAGAACTAGAAATCTGGCTCGGAATTGTGTTCTGTATGTCTATTACAAAATTACTTGCTACACGCTTATATTGGAATAAACGCTACAGAATACCGCAAACGGCAGATCACATGCCAGTCAACAGATTTGAGACAATCAAATCTAATCTACATTTTGCCGATAATCTCCAGATCAAGGCTGTTGGAGAAGATGGTTATGATCGTTTACATAAAATCAGACCACTTTTAGATCATGTAACGTCTAACTGCAACCACTTGCCTAAATGTGAAAAATACTCGGTTGATGAACAGATTGTACCGTTCAAAGGAAGGAGTGCGCTAAAACAATACAACCCCAAAAAGCCAAAAAAAAATGGGGGTACAAAATTTTTGTTCTCTGCGATGCGGCTGGGCTGGTGTACAATTTTGAAATATATACTTGGAAAGATGATCATCCTACTAGCCTTCCCAATATCGGTGTATGCAGTAATGTAGTTTTACGATTAGCACAAGTAGTTCCTCACAATGAAAATTGCAAGCTATATTTTGACAACTGGTTTTGCAGCTTACCACTTCAAGTTGAGTTAGCTAAATTAAAAATATGGAGCTTGGGTACAGTACGTCAGAATAGGATCAAGGACTGTGATTTAGAAACCGATGCAGAGTTGAAGAGACAAGGTCGTAGATCAGTATCTGAAAGGAGTTGTACAATAGACGGCGTTCAATATTCATGCACAAAATGGTTTGATAATCGATGCGTAACTCTACTGAGCAATTTTGCAGGTGTAGAGCCTCTTCATAGCGTAAGGCGGCATGATAGAAAAGCTAAAAATTACGAACAAATTTCGTGCCCAAGTTCCGTTGTAACTTATAACAAATTTATGGGAGGTGTTGATCTCGTCGACTCCATTATGGCACTTTATCGAATTACAATAAGATCGAAGAAATGGTTTCATCGATTGTTTTTCCACATTTTGGATTTGATGTGTGTAAACTCCTGGTTTCTGTATCGCCGAGATCTGAAGGAAGGTGATCAACCGATGCCATATCTCTATTTCAAAACCTATATATACGAAGGTCTATTGAAAGAGAACAAATCGCCTAAAAAATCAGTTGGACGTCCTTCCACGACATCCATAACAACGATGTACAAAGAAAAACAGAAGCGTGGACGTACAGCAGTTATTTCAAATCCAGATATTCGGCTAGATAAAGTTGAACATTTTCCCATATTCGTGGAAAAAAGGGAAGTTGCAAGAGCCTGGCTGTAAAGGTATACCAAAGGTGCAATGTTCAAAATGTGAATTGTACTTGTGCTTTACCCCAGGGTCAAACTGTTTTTTTGAGTTCCATACGGTAAACTAGAATTGTTTTGTGATATAATTTACGACTATGTAGTTGCTAACCACCTAATGGTTTATATTCTGTTTGTATTTTCAAAACTATTATATTATTTCAATAATAAAGTTCTAACGTATGACTATATAACACCTGTATGCAGATTGTTGCCTATAGGCAAAATAGAGTAATTGGCGTAATTAACTAATTAGGGGCCAACATTTTTGCATTTTATAGCTCCAGAATGGTCACTCATTCATTACAAGTTCTCAACATTTTTTTAAGTCAATAAAAAAGGTCATATAATAGAGGGTTAGGAACTTTTTAAGCAGTTACCTCATAACAGACTTCTTTCTGATTATGTAAAGACTGATGCAAAAATAAACTTAAGATGGAAGCTAATAAACACATGCTGCGGGAGGATTTAGAGAAAAAGTTGAGTCTAACAGTTACATTAAAATACTTGGCAAATTTGCAACAAGTTTTCAAATCTATTCAGAATGATATTCAAATGGTTTCAGAATTAATTAAAACCACAATCGAGACCATATTTAAGTAGGGCTTTTATAATAATAACTTTGTAGGAGCTGATTGTCGCGTTATAATCGATGAGAACCACATTTTTAAAGTACTATTTTTTGCTTCTCAAGAAATGATTAAATTCTTAATCGCATATTCAGAGATTATCTTTTAGATGCTACCTTTAAATTATTAGCAATTAAAGCACCTGTCTAAATAATTCTTAATGTTGATGGAAATTACGAAAGTGACATAATTGCGATCGCTATACTGACGACAATGGTTTTTAAAGTTTTAAGGGTTCTTTACCACCAGACATAACACACAGAATAATAAACGTAATGACTGATAAAGATTTAACGGAGCGAGCCATTTTAAGTCAAACTTCTCCAGAAATTAAGTTAAACATTTGTGTGTTTCACATTTTAAATATTTCCAGAAGTGAAATCACATGCGAAAAATTTAAATTAACATCAAATGACAAAATGTTGATACTTGAATTATTACTGAAACTTGTATATTCGGCGTCGGAGAAAATCCTCTCTGATCTGGTTGATCAAATTTGAAAAAAATCTGTAAGGGTATATGGCTATTTAAAGCAGCGGCCTCCAAACTACAGCCCGCGGGCTCAATAAATGCGGCCCGCGATTGAGAGCCCAGTCTACGATATAACCCGGACAGGCCCTATTCAAAATTCGCGCATAAAAGCACAACGCGACGTTGCCGCAGTGCACGAAATTTGCGTAGGTAGATTGCTCCATCTCGCTCGCCTCTCTCCCTTACTCGTGCCATGCTAAACATCGTATGATGTATTCGATTCGTTCCGTTTATTAGGCTTTGATTAGTCGCGTCAATGTCGCTCGGTAGATTCGAACGTATTATGCGCATGCACATAGGTAGTCGTAGTGTGAGCATTCTCAATAGTTAGTTCTTAATGTGACGAATAGTGGAAAACAATGTCAGGGACAGTCAAAGTGCAAGACAAAAAGAAAGGTGGACAGTGAGTACAAAGTATTCCAGGAATCGTGGAGCATCAAGTACTTCGTTATCGAATCTGGAAATAAAGTGATGCGTTTGATTTGTAGCGAAACTATAGCTGTCTTAAAAGAATACAATATAAAGCGTCATTATGAAACAAAACATTCGCAAAGCTACGCAAAATTCACTGGTAAGTTGCGACCTGAAAAATTAGATTCATTAAAACGTTGGCTCAAAAGTCAACAGTTTCTCTTCAAGAAGAAAATGCAATATTTAAATAATCAAGAATGACAATGGTAAATAATTAATATTGGGGAAAGAATGTGATGGTTCATATAATATCGAATTTTTATTAATTAAATACAACAGAAATTTTAAAAGTTGTTACTTGTAAATAGATTTGTTAATGTTTCATTTTGAATAAATAACTTTAATTATTATTAAGCTGTCTAAAAAAGTTAAGAGTTATTGAATCGAAAACCCGATAATAACAGTTCAAAGAAGTGTCGGGTTTGCGAAGACCTATGCAGTGGCATGCATGGCTACGGGGCGGAGGTGGTGTGCTGTGCATGCCAGAAGTTCTTCGAGAGAACAGTAGAAGGTACCAAGTCACCTACTATTCGCTTCCAACTGCCTCCAGAGCAATTGATGCAACATCTCTGGCGATGATGACAGACCGAGCACAAGCAAAGGAATGCGGTCATTAGAGAACCCAGCGATAATAACAGTTCAAAGAAGTGTCGGGTTTGCGAAGACCTACGCACTGGCATGCATGGCTACGGGGCGGAGGTGTGCCGTGCATGCCAGAAGTTCTTCGAGAGAACAGTAGAAGGTACCAAGTCACCTTCTACTGTTCGCTTCCAACTGCCTCCACAGCAATTGATGCAACATCTTCTGGCGATGATCACACACCGAGCACAATCAAAGGAATGCTGTCATTATAGAACCCATAGATAATAACATTCAAAGAAGTGTCGGGTTTGCGAAGACCTATGCACTGGCATGCATGGCTACGGGGCGGGGGTGTGCCGTGCATGCCAGAAGTTCTTCGAGAGAACAGTAGAAGGTACCAAGTCACCTTCTACTGTTCGCTTCCAACTGCCTCCACAGCAATTGATGCAACATCTTCTGGCGATGATCACACACCGAGTACAAGCAAAGGAATGCGGTCATTAGAGAACCCAGCGATAATAACAGTTCAAAGAAGTGTCGGGTTTGCGAAGACCTATGCACTGGTATGCATGGCTCCGGGGCGGAGGTGTGTCGTGCATGCCAGAAGTTCTTCGAGAGAACAGTAGAAGGTACCAAGTCACCTTCTACTGTTCGCTTCCAACTGGCTCCACAGCAATTGATGCAACATCTTCTGGCGATGATCACACACCGAGCACAAGCAAAGGAATGCGGTCATTATAGAACCCAGCGGTAATAACAGTTCAAAGAAGTATCGGGTTTGCGGAAACCTATGCACTGGCATGCATGGCTACGGGGCGGAGGTGTGCCGTGCATGCCAGAAGTTCTTCGAGAGAACAGTAGAAGGCGACATGATGTACGTGTGTGTAATTAACAAATCTTGCAAAATTGAAAAAAAAACACATGGAGGACGTGCCCAGCACTAACGCTACTTCCAGTATAATGCAAGCAGCGTTAGTATTACCAAAATGGACATATCTCTGGAGAATCATATACCTACAAACACCATATGCTGCTTATAGAGACCCAGACCTCGTAGGACCAAAAAGAGTGCAGATATATATTGTAAGGATACTATTGTATTGTATATTTTTAATAAATTGTAAATTTAATATAACTGGTCAATTACCCTTACAAATACTAACATCAAGTACAAGACTGATTAAAAGTAAATAAATAATTGTATAAATGGGTGCATTGATTGTAGTGTTTTTCCCCTTTTAGTAATTCGCACATCTGCAATTAAAGTTAATTATGGCTAGCCTTCAGTAGGCATGAAGACTCAAATCTGCAAGTTAGGTTCACCTATGTGTTTATATTTAACAAAACGCCCGTGTTACGCCACTGGGCTGTGAAATTAAAAAGCAGTAATGCGCAGACTCACGACGCTGCCAAATTTTATCTATCAACAACTTCAATTTTCGTGCGGTTCGTTTTGGAGTATTTACAAGTTAATTCAAAGGCAAATCTATGAACAAATTATCAGGTAATTCGAATCTCGCGCTTTATTAAGCGTCACTTTATCCCTTTTGTTTTAAGCGAAACCTCCATTAGCTTTTTACGCCGCCTACAGGCAAATGTTTTTCCCAACCTCAAAATGGGACTTTTATATGGAAATACTGGATAAACGGCTTACGATGGACGCTTAAACTGCATGGCCTCAGCTTCCTTAGGTCGTACTCTCGGTGTTTGATAAGTTTCACGTTTCTAGTGCTAACATTTGCTTCACAACTAATATTGTAAAATTCTTGCAGGCTGCGCCCTCTTCTTCGGAACCAAAGAAATTGCCAGATCTTCTCTCGGCATGCAGGGACTGGCGTGCAGGTCTCGCAGGCGCTGGACGAACGGGCTTGCAGCGGATATACCCTCGTGCTCAGGAACCTTATACACTGCCTGTGGCTGGTTATCGTAGCTGGAACTCGGGCTGCGGGAAGTCGCTCGGATGGACCGATGGAAAATATTTAAAATCGAGGGAAACTTAAACCCATATTTCCCCAGAAACAGTGGTCATTGCTCGTCACGACGGTGCACTTTTTATTGATTTATTTTAATAATTACTATATAAAAACTTAATTTTATTGGAGATGCAAAAACGACTGTCATTAAATAATTTTTATTCAATTGTTTCTTCCTTGTTTAGTTAACAACAATTGCCTATATAAGTTCATTAATGTGGATGTTAACCAAGTACAAATCAGTTACTTTAAACTAACTTTCAACTTATATTATAAAAATGTACAGAATCTTAATTCTAAAATCATTGTTTGTTCACGTTCGTATTTAAACTAAGTTATAGCGCCACTGACTATGTTTTATTTGGATTGTCTGTTCACTTATGTCACTTCACTGACTCATTTTTATAAACACCAATCTCGTTCATTTCCTGTTGTGTGAATTTCTTGTATTATATAATCACTGTCTACTTTTCACCAATCTTCAAACATTATCGTTCCATTTTTTGGTAGCCTTATTCGATCTAGTATTGTGCTCTCTTTGCACTGTATTAAGAACTGATGTAGACGATGAAGAAAACGAGTCCCAAAATAAAACTCAAACTAATAAAAAGTGCGAGTTTTGTAACAGCGGGATGCGTTCGGTCGTGAAGTGTATAACTTGTGGTTTAGGAATTCATTCGAAATGTTTCGATATAATGGCAAAAATTGTCAGTGTGAGCAAAACCAACTGGGCATGCAAATCCTGTTCACAAGGTGGTTCACGTCAACGTTTGGGAAGTGCTATCATTAACACCGAAGATGAAGAGGATGCAAATAAAAAGAAACTTGAACAACAAAACCGCGAGTTAGAACTTTTGAATAAACTAAATGATGAGTTGAAAATGGTAAATAACTTGCTAAATTTGAGGTTAAGCGATATCGATAAAAATTGGCGCGAAATATCGAACAACGGAAAACTGCCTTCGGTTTCGAATATCGATAAATCCGTGAATTGCTCTGGGTTAATATCATATCCCTCGTTTAGTAGTGTCGTAAAAAAGCCCAAAAAAGATACATCGTCTGTTCTTATACTGCAAGCTAAAAATCCAAAAAGTGACTTAAGCTCTATAAAAACCAAACTTAACCCAATTGAACTTGGTCCAGCTATCGCACAAATAAAAACTAAAGCTAACGGCAATGTGATTGTAAACTGCGAAGATAAAAAATATCTGAGTGATCTAAAAACTAAATTTGAACAAGCGGTCGGCGATTCCTTCTCTGTTAAAATACCAAATAAATTTATGCCAAGACTGAAAATTTGTAATGTGGAAAATTATGATTCATCAGATGACAAACTCTGCGAAAATATTTTAGTGCAAAATAAATTAAATGAGATGGATAATGTACACTTCAAAATGGTCAGGAAAATAAAAATAAAGAATGACACACATCTGATTGTGGAAGCCAGTCCGAATTTATTTAGTAAAATTATCAACAATGGTTACCTTTTTGTGGGGTGGAGAAAATGTTTTGTTACTGAATCTTTCGCAATCACTCGCTGCTTCAGCTGCTCTCGTTATGGTCACCAGTCAAAAAACTGCCCATCTGATAATCTGTGCTGTCCACACTGTGCTAAAGAACATCTTATGAAAGACTGCTCTGAATCTATATTAAATTGTGTGAACTGTGTCTATCACAACAAAAAGTTCAAAACAACTTTCAACACTGACCACTCAGCCAAAGATCCCAAATGTCCTATCTACCAAAAGCAAGTGGAATTTATAAAGTCAAAAACGAACTATGAAGTATAGCAATCACTGCAAACCTCGGTCAAAATGCAATACCTAACGGTAGCACATCAGAATGTGCAATGTCTTAAAAACAAGATTGAAGATATCGAATTGTTTTTAACCACCGAAAACGTCGACGTCATGTGTGTGTCAGAAACCTGGGTTCGTACAAACGAAAGCGACTTCATAAATATATACGGTTTTACCTTAGTTAGTTCTTATTCTAGAACCACTTTTTCTCATGGTGGCGTATCTATTTTTGTAAGAAATACTTTGTCTGCTACAGAAATGCCTGAATTTGCACTGTTAAGTGCAGATAAAACATTTGAATGTGCAGCTATCAGCTTAACGTTAGGCAGTATTGTTTACTATATTTTATGTTTATATAGATCGCCAGATAGCAATGTCAACTTATTTTTTGCAAGCTTTGAAGACTGTCTACATAAAATTATTAGCAAACGTAAATGTGACAGGATAATTGTTTGCGGTGATCTTAATATTAATTACCGTTGTAAAAATAATGATACCAAACAGTTGTCAGATCTTGTTCATGTTTTTAATCTAGAAACTGTGTTTCAGGATGAAATAACTAGACTAGGTAATAATGGCGGTTCGGCTGTTGATTATGTTTTTACAAATTTCAACAATTTGTTATCTACATTCAAGATTATACATAACGGCTTATCTGATCATTCGTCTCAAAAAATCGTTTTTTCGATTAGTCATAATGTTACTACTGAACCTCATTTACGTAGATCATTTTCGCAGAAAAACATTCAAAAATTCCAATGCTACTTAAATGAGGAACAGTGGGCTGAAGTCTTTGCAGCTTCAAATGTCAACGAAAAATTTAGTAACTTTACAAAAATAATGCAGTACTATTATAGCCTTAGTTTTAAATTAGTTAAGGTTACGAACTGTAGTAATAAGCGCAGTAATAATCTATGGTTAACACAAGGACTGAAGATTTCATCAGCTCGCCTAAAAGAACTCTTTGTCATGCAAAAAGAGGGCCTAATTTCTAAAAACTACTATAATACGTACAAGTCAATCTATAAAAAATTACTAAGACTTGCTAAACGCACTTATTTCGATAATCGAATATTAAATGCACAGAATAGGTCGAAAGCCGTGTGGAGTATTATTAATAGCGGTGTCGGCAATAAGCATTCTCAGAGAGTTGCAAATGAAATCTTAGTTAATGGCGTTTCCACTAGCGATAAAAATTTTATTGCAAATGCTTTTAACGAATATTTTGTTAATATTACCAAGATTCTAAATGTTCCAACGAATCTTCAAACATCTTCGAACAAACCAAATCTTATTCCAGGAACCATATTTTTAAATCATGTCAATGAAACGGAATTACAAAATGTAATCCATAGCTTAAAAAATTCAAATTCGTCTGGCGCGGATAATTTTCCTCCATTTTTAATTCGGCAATGCTCATTTTCTATTCTAAAACCACTTTGCCATATTATTAATGAATGTTTCGATAACGGCACGTTTCCTGACTTACTCAAAATTGCAAAGGTTGTTTGTCTTTTTAAAAAGGGTGACTCCAAATTACTTAGCAATTATCGCCCAATTTCGTTGCTATCAGTTTTTGCAAAAACTATTGAAAAGGTAATAGCTAAAAGAATTATATCGTTTTTAAATGTACATAATATTTTCTCAAAACATCAACATGGCTTTCGGGAGAGTCATTCTACAATGTCTGCTCTCGTATCCGTTTTGAACTTCATATACACAAACCTTGATGCAGGTAATAAGGTTATGGCACTATTTATCGACTTGTCCAAGGCTTTCGATTGTGTGGACCACAATATTCTCTTAGAGAAAATCGAAAGTTTTGGTTTGCGTGGAAAATGCAATTCTCTGTTGCGTTCCTATTTATCTAATAGAAAACAATTTGTCAGCTATTTGGATGCAAAGTCTACCGAGTTACAAAATAGTGTTGGAGTTCCCCAAGGTAGCGTGCTTGGGCCGCTGCTATTTTTATTGTATACCAACGATTTGGATGAAGTTGTATCGGCTTTTCATTGTGCGTTTGCGGATGACATAACAGTTGTTTCAGCTGCTAAAACTAATACAGATATGTCTTCTGAATTAAAAGTCAATCTTGGGAGTATTTCGAATTATATGAAGCATAACAAATTAGTTCTGAACATGGATAAATCTTACATAATGCAATTTTATTCTTCTGAAAATAATTCTCACTCCAGTCAACTGATCAGGATGGATGGGAAAGCAATTGCACAGGTTTCATGTTTCAAGCTGCTAGGTGTCAACCTTGACTTAGCTCTGACATTCGAAGATCACATCGACTCAGTCTGCAATAGATGCTCTTCTATCTGTTTTGCTCTTAAAAGATTATCCTATATTTGCAGTTCAGCAGTAGTAAAAGCTTTTTATTACTCGAATTTCGAACCCGTTGTTAGATACGGAATTATTTGCTGGGGCTACAAATCGTCTGCTCAACGTGTCTTTGTTTTTCAAAAAAGAGCCGTGCGCTGCATGTATCGGCTAAAATTCAGAGACTCCTGTAGAACTGTTTTTAAACAAAACAAAATACTAACTCTCCCCTGTATTTTTATTTTGGACATGTTGACGTTTGTTAAAAGTAATTTAAATTTGTTTTCAACTCAAAATGTACATCATGATTATGCTACTCGCTATGGTGGAGACCTTCAGTATAAACTGCACCGTCTGGAACTATTTAGAGCTAATCCACTTTATATTGGTGCTATATTATATAACAAATTAGACCCTGAAATTGTAAATATACCAATTGTTAGACAATTTTCATCGGCTGTGAGAAAAATTCTTATTGAGAATGCTTTTTATTCAGTACAGGAATTTCTAGATTGTAAGTTTTAATATGTAATGTAAGTTTTTAATATATGTAAAAAAATGTATTTTGCTTGTAATGCTTGGTTTTGTGACTTGTTTTCATCTACATTCTATGTAGCAACAAAACTAAATAAATTATTATTATTATTATTATTATCATTCTGTCCTCCTTACCTTTATTTACTGTACTTATTCAATTATACTGACATGTAAATTTATTTTATCGGTTTCAGGATATTAAGCCTTCGTTTACATATACAAAAATAGGCTGGTAACTAGATCATAACTTATCTGTAGGGTTAAAGAATATTACCCTACATGGCAACCATAACCATATAGCAACCGATAAACTATTGAACAAATCACGGATGTTATGAATCATAACTGCCTTAGAAGTTTTAAAATCCTCGCTCTACGAGCTCGGATTTCAAAACTTCCGCGGCAGTTATGATACTCATAACATTCCTAGATATGTTAATAGCTATAACACGCATGTAATTAACCCTTTGGTGATAGATTTGTTGAATTTTGATTGGCTTTACTTTGCACCAACCTCTTAATTTATGCTATTTGATATTTCTATGACTCTAATTTACGAATTGAGCTCTGCCTTATTGCCATTTATTCTGAAGTAATTCCATTTAATATCGGCAATGCTTTACCAATGTAGTTATGAATTAAAATTTCTGATGTAACTTCTTGCAGTTGCCTGATTTACCCCAGCTCTGTGCTTTATGGACTTGCTTTATTTATCTATGCTGCAAGCAGAGTTGAGTAACGGGCTAAAAACCATCTCAATATATTTCTGTTTCATACAGTTCTTTATTTACTACGCGCATGCTTTAAAATTCGTGACCGTACTGACCATGTGACGATTTTAACCTTGATTTAGCAGCGTGTTTGCTAGTGTTTGTGCTACGCCCACTACATTTTCCTATTTTTGATAATTATCATTATTGGAAGTTATGCCTTCAGGAAGACGTTGTTTTTTTATGCAATAGTTTCTTATTGGTGGTTTCTCACCAACAGCTTTGCATTTGTAAGTAGTTAAAGACGTCTATTTTTGGTATAGAAAGTTACAAATAAAAGTGGTACGAACAACATAACCTTAATTTTTTTTTAAATGAAGTCACAAAGATCCACAATAAACAATATTTGTAACTTCCTATAACTTATTTTCAATCGCCAAACTTCTCAAGTAATGATGAAATTAATTTGTTGTAGGTTTCCGAAAGACCCCAGAAGTGTGGGTTTGTGGAAGCAAATCTGCAACTGCAAGGATATGACGATGTATCTGGGCTTTTAATTTGTTCAGATCATTTTACATCTGACGATTATCTTGAACCAAATGCACGAAACATCGGTGGAAGACTAAGGTTGAAATCTGGCATGTCTCCCTCAGTATGTGTGCCCAATAGGATTGAAAAATCTGAGCATTTGATAATTAATTCTATATCAACACAGAAAGGAGTAGTTGCTAGATTATCTGAAGAAACGGCAGTAATTCCAGAGCAATCGTCAGTGCAAATTAATTTATCCGCAAACGTCACAAAAGTGACAACTTATGTGTCTTTATTGACAAGGTAATAGTGTCACTTTATCTGCCTAAGCAGATAAAATAGCAACTTTTGCGTACTTTATCTGCCTAAGCACATAAAATCCTTGCTCTCTTTCTTTTTATGTTTGTTCGCTATCTCCTCCGAAGATACTGAACCGATTAAATTGTATGATGGCTTAAACTTTTGCTAATTTTTAGACTTAGATCGTAGGCCGGTTTTTATTTTCAAAAAGAGTACGAAAAAGTTTTAATTTAAATACATCCTTTAAGCAGCAGAGCATCTGTCGCCGTGGGTTGTGGTGTGACAGCTGCTGTGGCCGTGTGCTATTAGCTCGGGTGATTCAGTATGTTCATATATCATTACAGTAGCGCGTTATTTCAACAAAGAGGTTGGCGCAGGGGTACAGTGCTCGCCCGTCACGCGGGTGGTCTGGGTTCGATTCCCGGCCGATGCATCCTTTTTTAAAATTCATATTAATGAAATTTATCTGAATACGTTTGCGGATAAAATAGTATATGTTATTCGGAGTAAAAGTGACTTTATGTGGCTTAGCTGAATTTTATTTGCCTCACTAACGTTCGGCTAAATAAACTTCAGCTTCGCCACATAAAGTATCACTTTTACTCCTAATAACATAATCTACTATTATTCATTGGTATAATAGTAACGCATTGTTTTGTTTTTGCATAGGTGAAGTTACATTTGCGGACCGAAGAGCTAAAAGGGCCATGTTAGCAAAAGAGCAAATAAAAAATCAACGCCTACGAAACGTAGCTTAACAACAACAAAATAGAAGACTACGAAGAAAGGTCACATGGCTTCAGGAGCTTATACTTCACCTAAGGGAAAAGAATGTTTTATCTGAAGATGCCGGCGATGCCATGTGGGTAATACTAATTTTAATTAAAGTTACTGACGTTAGCAAGCAAAAGGTTTTAACTTAAATGTATAAGGTATTTTACAATCGTAATTAAATTATGTTTGCAGTAACTGCTGCTAAGCATAATCAACAATTTTGAAAATGAGTGTTTTAATATGAAGTTTGAAATTCCAAATTATCGTAAATATATTATGTAAATTAAATAGCAACTACATTTATAATAAAATTAATTCGTTGATGCAGTACGTAGTTATAAGCTTATAAAAGCAGTATTAATTTAGAAATTATTTTTTCTTAGAATATTTTGTTTTTTGCAGGAGACTACCCGAGAACTTGCAAGTTATTTCAAGAAAACTTAAATCCCCAAAAACCAAAATATTCACCAGAATTCCGAAGCTCTGCACTTAGCCTCCAATTTTATTCATCAAAAGCATATGACACTACGTAAAAAGAACGTGGCAAAATTTATTGCCTCACCCGTCAACATTGCGAACGTGGTAGAGTGTGGTCGATGGGAAACCTGGCTTTACAAAAGAAGCTTTTGAAAGCTATATC